>JAYGXS010000003.1:23908504-24093964 GCA_036362985.1 Ligula intestinalis | reverse complement strand
GTAGTAGTAGTAGTAGTAGTAGTAGTAGTAGTAGTAGTAGTAGTAGTGAGATAAAAATGACCGGGATTATTTTCAGCTGACCCGATTCCGAAAAAAAATCGAGGCGTTTGGTGAGATTTGAACCCGCGTAGTAGAGAAGGCCTTTACCGGAAGCCATAACTCTAACTGCTAAGCTACAAACGCCCCACCTTGCACCATGAATTTCATCACACTTGGGTCGATATTACCCGCCCAACTATACCGCTCGTATGGAATCCACCAATACGGAGCAACAAGCTGACTGCCCAAGCAGGGTTTCCGTAAACAATCATCTAGAATCTATCAGAATGCCTACTAGGCTGACATAATTATTAGGTTTGGCAAATTTGCTTAATCTGAATAAACTAAATTTTGAAAAAAACTCGAGGCGTTCGGCGGCTTCCGGTAAAGGCATTCTCTACTACACGGATTCAAATGCCTCGAGTTTTTTTTTCAAAATTGGGTCAACTCAAATTAAAAAATCTGTCAAACCTCCTAATACTGATCTGAATTATGTAAATCGGGAGCTGGCTGCTTCTTTAAGAGAACGCGACTACAGTGTTCCAAATCAATCCATTTTTGGCGGCGGTTAAACATCGCTGGATGCACCTAGCGTCAGCATTAGTACAAAAGAATACACACAAAAAGGTTTCCGAGCGTATAAAGCCCGTTTCGACAAGCGCATACCATCTAATGGGCAGTCCGTTGAAGGAGATAACCTTGGACACGAAGGCTAACCTGACCGCGGAATAGGGTATGCGTAAGTGGTGCGGAAAGCAGCGCATACAAACCAGACGAACTACACAAGCTACATAAACAAAACTAGGTCATGCATGCAAGAATGTGCACTTCCTAAAGGGACTCAGAAGGAGGCACGATAACAAGTCTTACTTATTAAGAGAGCGAGAGAAGAAGAAGAATAAGAAGAAGAAGACAGGGGCACAGTGCAGTAGAACTCAGAATCTTAAATAACAAAACCCCTACAAGGGAGTAAGAAAAAGGGGGACACCAGCAACAGTGTGCTATGGTTAACCCCTAAATCACCAGTTGGACAAGAGCAGTGTGTGCGTGTGTGTTTGCCAAAACAGTTACTCGGAGGCTGCTAACAGAAGACCATTAGAAAAATGATGAAAAGCAGCATGACTGGTGTTGAGAAAAGCATAATAATAATGGTCTTAAGAAGGAGGGTTCGGGAGTAGTTATTTGAGAATGGAAGGGTCGCCCTCTTTCTTCTGCCCTGCTCTCTGACGCTTCGGCTAGAGAACAGGACGGAGGTCGTTATAAGGAGGCTGTCTTGAAAAAATGATTTAAGGGAGGAGAGAAGCCGATGAAAGTGCGCCCTCAACTGAAGGTAGGCAGGATCATTATCAAGGTGTAAGTCGGGTAAGGGCTCGCGCTGCACAAAGAGAGAGATTGTGAACACAGGGGAGGGGGAGGGGGTGGAGGAACGCAAACAAGCGTGGACAAAAAAGGTTGCATACCCATACAGACGAAAGAAGAACGGTTGGGTTGCCAGGGCGGGAGAGAAAGAGGGAGAGGATAGCAAAAGAGGGAGAGGAGGAGAAAGTCTTTATTACGATACCTGCTTTTTATTAAAACTGAAAGACAGGATCGGACGAAACTAGCATAGTACCTGATCCTAGGCTAGCGAAAGAGAGGAGGGGCCAACTAGCGTTTGAATGCAGACTTATACTAAAGTTATAGGTTAAATACTACGCTATACGGTTGTAACCCGTGCTTCTCCTCTTGAATGAGACCTTAAGGAATAAAATTCCAAAGTAATGATGAGAAAAACGCGGCTGATTGAATGGTGAGGTTAAATTAAGCACGGCTATTTAGTGGAACTCGTTGTACTGATTGTTGTTATCATAGCTCTTCGAAGAACGCAAATGACAGCGTTTCAACTCTGTGCCACAGGGTCCTTACTTACCCGGATATTCCTTCATCAGCAGAGTTGGTTAGGTACCTGAGGCACAGCATGATTTGGCATGTGTAAAAGGTGAGTACTTTAGAATGCAGCAACTTCCTACAGCAAATTGTCCAAGCGGCTTCATGCAAGAGAAGGGTTAGAAAGACAATTTCCCGGCAACGACTTTTTCCCACTGTCTTTCTATGGGGCGGCGTAATGTGCGTTCATGTCTTGAATTAAGCTTCGGAAGACAATAGTGAGGGCTTTTATGTAATTTTGTAGGTAGTGCAAGATAAGGTTAACATGTGAAATCCACGGCTACCACCTCATCTTCTCATCTCTTATTGACTATTCAAGACGACTCGGCATGGACAAGACTGAAACCAACCCTGAAAGTAGCAGAGACGTACTTGTCCTAGGTGCTGTGGCCTGACCATCAGTCTTGAGTAAAACAGGGGTATCTCACCAAATTGCAACCTTCTGTGTCAAGGCTAACGGTTCTAATCACATTTTATAATTTCTATTGAAGAAACCAAGAGCTGAATCTGAATTGAACAAATCTCGATCTAGATAGTATTGCTAGCAAAGACAAGGAAGACTAGGATAGCCATTACTGGCTTATTAGCCATCGGCAGCCAATCATACCCAATCCCCGAGTGGTGCACCACCCGAGGCTTGAACTCGCAACCTTTTAGATCAGAGTCTAACACTCAAACAGTGAGCCACAAGCCCGTTGTCTTGCCGGTTTAGTTGGGGAAATATTGACACTCTTTGGTTGACGTTTTACCGATCGCTAACGGCAGCATCCATCGCCTCACGTCACCCGAGCTGACAAATTGCACCGCACGATTGTTGTATGAGAAATGGATGATGCTTTAGTGGTTTGCCTCGTCATATGAACATGCTTGACTGAATAGACCAGCTGCGAGGGAAGAATGTGCACCTGACTGACGTCGATTAGGGCTTCTGCTAGTGACTTTTCAGACCATTGACTGGGTTCTCAGGTAGGCCCTACAAGAAAGTGACGGTATTGAGTTTGTATCCGAGCGCCGGTTGACTGACCTTGACTATGCCGATGATATTGCTGTACTAGCTTCAAGTTTTGGCGATCTAGGGTCTATTGTGTCACGGTTGAACGAGGTCGCAAAGTCGGTCGGTTTGTCTATAAACGCTGAGAAGACCAAAGTGTCTTCATGCTGCATCCCTGCCTAAGAGAAGGCACCTTTCGAGATTAGTGGCTGTCAACTGGAAGAAGTCGACAGTTTCAAATACCTCGGAGCGAGGTTGCTACCGAATGGACAGAGTAAAGATGGCATTGTTTTACGAATTGGCGCAGCATGACGAGTTTTTTCCAGCCTTCGGAAGTGCCCATAGACCGGACGCGATATCTCTATTTCCACAAAGATCCGCATGTATCGTGCATCTGTGCGGTCCGTTCTCCTATAGGGATGCGAATGTTGGGCTATGCGCATGGAAGATGAACGGAATCTGGAAGTCTTTGACCACCACTGTCTGAGGAGTATCCTTCGAGTGAAGTACACCGACGTCGTCTGAAATAAGACAGTCCGCACTCGCTGCGACAGAATCACAAGGATATCCTAGACCATTCAGGGAAGACGACTGAGGTGGTTTGGGCACGTTTTTCGTAGTCAACCTCAAGAGCTCAGTGCTACTGCCCTCGACTTGAAACCGTTGCCTAATTGGAAACGTCGAAGAAGGGGTCAACTCAAAACCTGGCTCAACTCATTCCGTCAGGAGATGGAAGTGGTTCTTTGACCTTCAGTATTCGGTCTCCAGCGCTGGAAAAGAGACTGGGTAGAGCTCTCCAGATTCGCTGCCGCCAATCGTCACGCGTGGAAGGTAACGTCCGTGACATAATCGAGGCCAGCTAGATCAGGCATGATCACAGCCGTACCAAGTACAAGTAAGTACAAGTACACGTCAGTGTTCTCTCGAAACGGTTAGTAAGCCAGAAACGGCCATTTCAGTTTCCTTGCCCTTCGCAATAATGTTCTTCTGCCAAACACGATTTGCTGACGCCTTTTGTTAGACTGACTATAGACCATTAGCAGGCGTGTGTCAAAGCGTATGAATTGAATTATACTGAAGAACGTTTCAGTAATATTAACCTTGTTCAAATTTCCTGCACTAAGGTTTTCTATAAAGGCCAGAAGCGTAATCGTTTTCAGTAACACGCATCGACCGCCTACCACGCGCGCTCCGACATGGACCACTGAGTTGGCTACAATGTGGCTAATCCGGCTGACTGCAAAGAAAACACTAGACCAGTAAGTCAGTGTGTGCTTAAAACAACGCCGAATACGTGCTGGATGCCTATAAAGCTGCCATAATAATCAGTTGAAGCCAAGAGGAGCCAGTTTAAGCCTGGCTCTCGATTTAGAGGACTAGGTCATCCCGTTAATGAGTGATTTTCAAAATGAATATGTCCTTTAAGAGCTTGCGGTAGCTTAGTCACGCAAAAGACACTATCTCACGTTTTTACAGCACTAGCATGTATGTTTAAGGGGACCGAGAGCGGATTTTGACATAAAGCTCCGACAAAACTAACAGAGCGCCATATGGCCAACAAACAACTTCGCCACACTGTCTCGCTGTTTATGCAGAAAGCAGATAACTCTTACCCGATTCGCTCTTACAAATCTCAGTTTATTGTCACTAGAAAAATGTGTTAACAGATTAGCGATTGGGCGCGTTGGGGGTCAAGAGGCATCCAACAATTAGCGGTGGGCAGAGAGATAAAGAAATAACACACTTTGGTCAGGCCTATAACACCTCTACTTCCGTCACCCTAAAGCCCCAAACTCAGCCCTCCATCCATAACGCATAGCAGAAGTTGGGAAGTACACGGGAAAAAGGAATTTTTGGTATGTCATACTTTTTTTCGAGTTTCTTGGAAAAAGATAACAAAATGTTTTGTTAAAGTCTGAAAAGTCACGCACGCTTCGCAATCGGAGGAGGTGGAGCCAATGAACGCGTCAAGGGTCGGTAGGTGGATCGGCCCAATGACAAGTGTGCGAATGCAGGAAAGCCTCGCAGCTGATAGTCACGTGGTCAAGTTGTGTTTGTGAGGGTATGCAAGTGTTTTGGCTTTAAAATGCATCCGAAGAAACGGTCACACCCATTACAGATTCACAATAGCCCCACAGCAATTCGGTTATCCATTCCCTTCTGAAGTACAGGGACCAAGACTAAGACTGCATGTACCCATAGCACTAGGGTCTAACAGAAAGTACATTTAGATCGAAAACATCGCTCCAGCAGCAACATAACTGTTGCGCCGTTGTCACTGCCTGCATTATTGTCGTCGCCACCATGAGTAAAGAAGAATAGAACTGTATTTTCTAACATTGGTGGTGGTGGTGGTGATGGTGGTGGTGGTGGTTAAAAAGGAATTAAACGAATAGTAAGCATGGTGAAGACTGGCAGTCCACCTACCTTATCAATGATGGAAGCATCCTCATCACGCTCCTGGGGGAATAAATGCGGTGGTAGATCAATTATAAACCAAGGGTGTCGACGAATTTCGTCAATGCTGATTCGTTTGATTGGATCTACAGTTAGCATCCGTCGCAACAAGTCTCGAACCTACAAGGGGTACAGATGAAGAGGTGGCAGTTAGAGCACATATGCTGTCGTCTTTAAATAGGATTTGGCTTTAGGTGAAAATAAGCCACTTCAGTCGCTATGGGGGCTGGCTGGATCTTAACACTGCCAAAACATCCGGCAGAGCTTTGAGTATTCGTTCAGAAAAAAGACGAACTCAGTAGATGGAAAAATACCTTCAAGGATATGATGGTCTATTAGGATAGCCCAAGGGCAGCATAAGGACCGATATATACGAACCTCAATGCAAGCTAAATTATTATAAATTACATGCATGGATCATGGCTGCATTTTGAAATGAGAGCACATGAACAGTTGCAAAAACCAGTGTCTATGCGAGTGCGAGCGAACGCATGTAGGTCTGGGGTCAACACGTGACCACAGTATAGGGACATACGGCGTAATGATCTCATGATTTCAGTGTAAAGAAGATCATACACGCGTCTGAGCCATTAAGAAGAGATTGCCTAAGGTTGATGAAAACCAGTAATGGGTGTGGACTAAAAGTGCAATGCATAATAGAAGTGCAGATACTGCGCTATGTGAACAGACATTGTACGGCCTTAAAATCTCATAATGAAACATTTTTTTCGAAAACCTAATTAACGTTTCCTTTGAGTATGAAAGAAAAACAAGAAGAAGAAGACATGATTTCCCACCAAATTACAGTAGGTGAGCGAAAATTTTTGCATGAGCTCTTTAGACATTAGATACGGATTTATCGGGATATCCAAAATCAATAGGAAAAAAAGGATACTAATAAGGTAGTCATTTTTCGCCTAGGCGGCCGAACAGAAGTGCATTCATAAGTCGATCTCCTAACATGCCTGAAATATCTTAATATAAAGCTGTATGCTGATTCATAATAACACCTTGGCTTAAGTAATGTTTTTAAAGCGAAGATGCACTCCACAATTTTGGCTAACATTTCACGAGATCGAGCACTGGCTGTACCACATGACCACATCATTTAAAATGCAACATGGAACTGTGTGTTTGTGTTTTGCCCCTTACATGGGCTGCATGATAGATGCACTGGACCAACACGGTGACAAACCAGGGTGCGGCAGGCGTTATTCAGGGTGCGCGCCGATAACATCTGCCAAACATGGGGGATGGAGTGTGATGGCACGCCTAGAAGCAGCTTGGGTCACGCCAGCCGCCTGTGCCCGATCTCGTTCCCCGTCTTCTTGACTGTGTCCTGACACCGGGCTCAGGTGGGTGAAAGGAGAGAGTTCGGTAGATGCAGCGCAAGTCTACTACTACTTAAAACTAATTCACGAGCACGTCACCGCTCCTGCGCAATGCTGTTTTGAAGCAAACGGTGGACGATGTCAAAATAGACGGTCGAATTGTCAGTAGATAACAACACAGCTTGGAGTTTTTCGGCCAATGTGTAAAATTTTACTTGTCCTATGGAGGATTCATTCATACAGACAAAAACAAATACGATGGTCGCTGCTCAAGCGATTGAGAAGCAATAATTGCCGTCACATTGCGAGTCTTAAGCGCAATACACTATCAATTCGATACTGTCTCGGAAAAATACCGGCAAATTGATCACAATTTACTGGTAATCTCAGCAGTTGTCAGCAATGTGAGACTAAATATTACCAATTGCAACCGACAGAGCATTGACCCGTGAATCATACGATAGAGCACTTGACTTTACTATTAGACTTACAACTAGCATCCCGAATTCCGGGTTTTATAGGCCATGTAGTTTGGGTACGGTTGGTGGATGACAGTAAATACATAATAAACTGTCAATGCAGCCTGGCTCGTAGCTGTCATTAAAATCCGCATACTGCTAATCGGTGGAAGCGCATGACTGGAGGGAGAGACTCCGGAACAAAATGAACCGTCCAAAACCAACCCTCTAAACAGGGTGTTATAACGGGTTCTGTGTCGCTAGTGCTATAACGATGATATCTGACGTGTGTCCCCATTGTGCCCTGTTGAAATCCCCAAGAAAGAACGCAATAAGAAGGGCGCAATTCTGGAATCCACCCGGAGGAGGGTTTATTGTGTACAAAACCCGGAGGAGCTGTCTCAGTTGGCTGTTGTCGCTGGATTGATCTCCAGCGCGCTCTTTGTCCCGCCACAGGGCAAGCCCGGCATTGGGAGCGGAGAAGCGTCCGCTGTTCGGTGTGGCTGCAGGTCTCCCTGTCAGGGGTGACAGTGCCACAAAAGAGATTGTCTAGTGTGCGTTTGTCTGCAGCCTGATTGGTGCATTGGGAAAACTGCGATTAGTGGCGCGCGCGAGCAAGCGCCTGCATCTGTTTCCTCTCCAGAGCTTAAGGTCATCTCGCGTGGACAGTCACGCCTGTATATGGTCAGAGCAAACCAACAAAGACATTTGGCTGGGCTCGACGCCTCCAAACGTTGCTAGCGTTTGGTCCAGCTAATATCTCAACACAGAGTGTACCGAAGAAAGTCACTATCATGCACACGCAGCCTATAGGATAATGTCGCAATTTAAATACACCCACCTCCTGACTGACCAAGATACACGAACAATAAGCATACTTCGAAGTAACGTACTGCCTTCTAAGCACTTTTTTTCAGCGATAGTCGGCTGTTTGCCCGCATTGCTAGCTTCGGGCAGCGCATTTGAAACAGCTTCTGAAAGCTCCGGTCTTCCTGCCCACTATCGCTAGATTGCGGCGGCACATAAGTCATAAATGGTCGGACAAGGCTCCTCTTCACTTATCAGTTTATATGAAGGTGCTTCGTTTTCTTTCATTAGTAGAGGTGGCCACCGTGGGAGAGGATGTATTTGCCTGAAGCTTCAGGCATAGAGGCACAACCGCGGACAAAATGGACGCAAAAGCGCAGGTCCCACATAGATTCTCACTTCTCTATTCTAGCAGTCCTTTCCTTTTCCCCGCGGCAGCAAGTAACCACGTAGGGCAAAGGTAGGTGTCGATGGGATGGTCAAGTAAGTGGATGTTCCAGGTTTCGATTTCCTTTCGGATGTTTTTACCTCACAAGGACTCAAAAACTCATTAACTGCAGGATTCATTTCTACCAACCAACATTAGGGCGCGCGACACCATTCATTGACGGCGTTTCGGGGACAGTTCCATCTGTTAAAACCACTGGGGATCGGCATAGCTCACCAACCAGAGGATACAATACGACATCTGATCATGAGACCTAAGGAACCCCTACCCCGCTGAAACCGCAAACGCCATATACCAGATTAAATGTGATTTCTACGCGGCCGACTAAGTTGGAGAGACTGGGAAACGATTGCAGGCCCAAGTGACAGATCACATGAGGACAGTAAGGATGGACCAACTGTATTTGGTGGCAGAACACGGTGCAGAATTCGGACATACACTTGCCTCTCAGAATGCCAAAATTCTGGGTCGAGAAAAAGACCGCGTAGCCAGGGAAACAATAGAGGCCTAGCACGCGGGATAAACCCCCATTAACCGTTCGCTAGACTACCTAGCGCGATATGTGGGAGCAATTGGGATTACTTTCCACATAAATTAGTTTTTTTAACATTCTTTGAGCTACCAGTTGAGGCAATATTTTATAACAGCTAACGATCTAGCCAATTGAGCTACGAAGTCCCCACTGGGAGCCGTGCAGCATCTACTCACAATTGTGTTACTTTACCCGCTCAGCCTTATACAATGTATGGAATCTACCAGTTCTGATACAGCAAGCTGACTGCCCAAGCAGGATTTGGCAAAACTGATTTCTAGGGCCCCTATAGATATAAATCTTCCGTCCAACTGCTTAAAGTATATTGTGGTGAAACATTTAATTTTTGGCTAGTGAGCTTTATTCAATGTGTAATTGTGGCGAAAGTGATAAAAAATATTAAATTAAATCAGATTATGTTTGTTTTAATATACTAAAATAGAATGAAATTCGATCAACATGAACTTCTGCTGCGCTAGTTACTCATGCCAATTAAGAGAAATTCGACCTTATGCAGGCGAAATTTAACGAAAATGGAAATTCATCATCCTATTGGTGGAATCTGAAGAAAAAATTCAAAGTCGGGCTACTGATCATGTAAAAGTAGTTTTTTTATTATAAGTCGACGGGATTTTCGGGGGCTCTATAATCAGTCTTGTCCAGGATTTTCTCAGTAATCAAACTGTAATCCATCAAATGACGACCAGGTATAGTTAATAAATAGTGGATTTTGGGAGATTTAGACGCGCCCGGGGATGCCTACATGGGAATATTTATTCTGCCCTATTCTAATAACGATATGCATCAAAACTAGGAAACAATTAACCGGTTTCGAAAATAAAAAAACATTAGGGATATCAGAAACGGGAAATGAATTGATGTCAATACTTCGCGCAAAAGCGTAATCAATAAAAGGGACTCGAATGGCGACTCACCCCTGATCCCAACCACTCAGGCATGTGGAAGTAGCCAGCCTTGATTTTTTTGAACAAGGTTGGAATGTGCTCCTCATCGAAAGGCAAGGTTCCGCAGAGAAGAGCGTAGAGTATGACGCCGCAAGACCAGACATCTACCTCCGGACCGGCGTACAACTTGCCAGAGATAACCTCGGGGGCAGCGTAATTTGGAGAACCGCAGGATGTACGAAGGAACTCTCCATCTTGCATAATGTTCGACAGACCTGTGTGGAAGTAAAGCATAGGTCATTGTGTATATTTTGTAACAGATTACACGTGAATTTAATAGAGACAGTCATCTATTTCGAGGTATAACCGAAAAAACCTATACAAAGCTCATAGACTTGTAAAAAGCACAAAAATAGTTGAATAAGTGCGACAAATAATGATAATGTCTAGCATGAAGCCACCGAATGTGGCGACGAGCCTGCTCTGAGTAGTATGGTGACACCAGGAAGCGATGACGGGAGAAACAGATACTAACAAACTGAAAACTGGTTGCAAATATGGAGCTATGCGCACAGTACTGGTCAGTAACTATGTTACTGTGTAAATTGGACTACCGATCATAATTTCATGAATTATTCTAACCTCGGCAAATATACCCATATTTAACTTGAGTAGTCTGTTCTGCAAGCATATGTTTTCGACAATTCATCATACGGGCCTGTACAACTGCATCCAGGTAAAGAACGCCAAAGGCTTTGTTGGGATCGACTCAATGATTCGCATCGGCAAGGTGTGCGAGAACAGAACTTGAGATCGACCTAGTTTCACCTTCTTCTTAACCAGTCCGGTATGTGTTCACGTACCCTCCTTTCATGGCACTTCATTGTTCGGCCAATGTATCCTGCTCCAGAGGAGTGTGTGAAAGAATAAACGCACACTGGTGTGTCCTTTAACTCTGTCCAACTCTAATATCTTCATTATCAATGCAGTTGCGCAGGCCCGAGGATGAATTGCCGAAGACATGTTTGCCAAACAGACCATGC
Source organism: Ligula intestinalis (assembly GCA_036362985.1). Classification (NCBI taxonomy): domain Eukaryota; kingdom Metazoa; phylum Platyhelminthes; class Cestoda; order Diphyllobothriidea; family Diphyllobothriidae; genus Ligula; species Ligula intestinalis. Next base: position 24,083,027 of record JAYGXS010000003.1, on the reverse strand, counting down.
TAAACTGCCAAATAGCACTTGGAGCCCAGAATATTTCAGTGACTCCGACTCGCATTCCACTACAACCAGGTGAGAAAGGAGTTTACTTATCCGATCTGATAACAGAACGGAACAAAGGCATAGGTTCCGCATTACTCTCAGAGTAGGCCTTCACATTCATAGAGCGAGGAGCAAACAGTAGCCAAAGGGGGTTTTCGGAAAGAGACAAGCAGGCTGGAACAATCTCGCTGCATATTGCCAGTCAGGCATACTCCAGGAGGAAGGGGTGTCAGGTAACAGTTAATTACTATCACCTGAGTTCATTTGGATGAACTATGAAAGGGCTTATTACTTATTTGTAGCTGTTAAGCCTGCGATCATGACTGATCTAGTCGGCTTCGATTCTTCCAGATTGTACCAAACGTAATACCGTTATCGGACATCGTTTTCATGAGTTTTCGTGGGAATTGTAACTATGCGTGGGTCTCCAACAGCCGCTCGGATTATTTGTCTGAGGTTGGCGCACTCTGACTCAATAGCCTAAACACAAGGCCGCGGTGGCAACCGAATTTATGAAATGGCGGTTAACGGTCGCCATATTACAGTGTATTCGGCAGGATTAGCGACATTTTACAGACTTTTGGCATGCCAGACCATAGCTCGACGCACACTGGTAGCACTGTCGCTGCTGGTCCGCGACTGCTTATTCGCCAGACCCGAGTGTCTGCTTCACTGAAGGCCGTTCCACTATCTGCTACCTGTGGATGCGCCGGATAGCCAGCCAGCAGCTAGGCCAACGGGAAGGCTAGCAAAGAGTAGATTTATATTGAGCAGACAATTGAATTTAACTAATAAGCAGGCGTGGCTGAGCTGTGGCATTGCAACAAGGACGCAGGGAGTCGAGGCTGGACATACGGCCTATCCTACAAAATTTCAACTTTTGTTGAGGGAATAAAAGCACTAAGAGAGTTCTTCTTCCAGCGTCGTCTTCCAGTTAGGTCGTAGACACGATTGCTAACAGCTCGTCTGTACACACGATTTCAATTCTCTGTACGCTCTTTTAACCATTCTTACAATGAAGACTGAATATCTCTCGGGATTACTGTTGACTAGCCTAATTTAAAGGCGTGTGGGAAAACAATGACACTGACCGGTTTTCTGGACGTGCAAATGTTTTCACATCCAAGCACGCAGTCCGAAGATCCACAGTCCCCATAGCTACCACGTGGATATCGATTGTTTGTCTAAGATGCACTTTGAAATCAAGGTACTCGGGGTGCGGCAAAGTTACTTATTTTCCACAGTATCCAGAAGTTTGATACATAAACTATTTATCAAACTTTCGGTGGAAAAATAATACTCCGTTAGGAGGGCAGCTTACTAGAGAATTACTGATAGGTGTGCTGTTGGAAGGCTACCTTCTTAAGACCTGCTTTGTCATCGTAGATGCCAAGGTATCAACAATGAAAGGTGGAAAAAATGTCATGTATAGGATAACACTATTGCACGTTCATTGTTGGAAAAAACTATAAATCCGGGTCCTTCCACTAGGTCAGTTTGGCCCGGGAACTCATGTGAAAACACTAAGTTTCTGAGTTTGACAAAAGCAGCTACTCCTTTTGACTGCAAAAAAATACTAAGGACCTCAGAAGTCGGCAATATTCAAGAAGTATAGGCCATAGTGTTGGTAATTTAAGATTTATCCGCCAAGCCCACGACACGAAAGCGAATAGAGGTGATTGACACAGGTAATACCCCTGGATTTGATCGCATGATAGTCCAGAAGAGAGAATCAATGTTTTTTGCAGGAAAAGTGGAAGCCCCGATTTGGCAAAGAACTGAGGAGCTAGGTCGACAAATGCCTCGGATCAATAATCGAGAACAATAATAGGCAGACAGCAGAACCGATTACCCGAAAAGTCATTGATAAATACTTTGGTGTTTCTTGGTGGTGTTGCGACAACTGGGTCAGCGGTCGAAAACTGTCAATCGAGAATGTGGCCAGAGCCAGTTTAGAGGGCAGCAACTTCTACCGATATGGTCGAAATTTTGAGGCAAAGGCCTTCCGTAGAGAAGTGTTACTTGCCTATGATCGCCTTGTCAGTCTTTATGTTGAAAGCTTCGATAACATGAAATCGTTATTTCAGTTTGTAAGACAGGCCGGCGGAACAATATCGATTTTTGTGCAAGAGTGTTTAAAGTAGCCATGGTCAGTCCTTGAAACTAAATTTCTGGTGTAAAAAAAACTTTGAGAACCTCGCCCTTGCTGTTTTTTTTGTCACACCCTTGGTTTCTGGCTTATTATTTAGCCAAGAATATAAAACTGTCATAGACAAAAAAATCAATCACAGTAGAAAGCAGGCGGGTAGGAAGAACAGAAGGTATTGAGGAGAATACGGCAGACAGCCAGAGATATCAGTATCAGTTTATTGAGGGAAAGATAGGCAAACGCCTTTGAACAAGCTACTGTCGGAAAACAATTGCAGCACAAATGTTATGCGGATTGAAGGACTGCCAAGCAACCCGATGCTGGGGCCTTCTACCATGCACGATAAGTCGCTAAAAATTAGCCATGCGTCAGTTCATTCTGGTTCTGCTACAGAGATATTTGCTACCGCAAACTACTGATGAGTTGGCAGAATGCAATCAAAATGAGTTGATGTTTGGTAGTACTTGAGTCAGCTAACAATGGCACCGACTCAGTCGGCTTCTGAATTCACTGCCATGTGACAACTGGCTGGTGACTTTTGTACATATAGGGCCCCTTTCTTGAATATCAAAGAACGCCATCGATCTGAAGCTCTGCTTAGGAATACACACTGGCCAAAATATTCAGTCACTTAAGAATATGCGATGAGTTTATTGTCAGATAGTCTGTAAAATTTACAGATTTCGAACTGTCACAAGACTAAGGGAACACTGAATTCAATTATATCGATTGGATTGTAACACTATGCTCAAATAGTAGTTATGGAGGACAAGATCATTAACACACAAAATTTCAAAGATTCACCTTTTTAAACCACATAGTGCACCCAGAGCAAAAGGCTTGATCCTGCAAGTGCAGTGCCCTGTTACAAATGAATATGATCGCTGTCAGCGTGACATAGCATTCATAGCTCCGATCGATGAAGAAAGACGACCGAGTGGTTTAGGCAAACTACTCGTTGTCAGTTCAACTGGTATACAGTTTCTATCCTGAATATGACGATAATAACGGTTAAGGGATTAGTTCCAACCGCCAAAAATCATCGCTATGAGCAAGGCACTTGGCCGCTTGATCACTGCGCACATTTTGGTCCACAACAACCTTTCAGAACCGTCCACTGTTCGGTCTGACTTTTGGGAAGGCTCTGTTCTGTCACCCGTTTTATTTAATAACACCACTGCCTGGATTCTCGGGAAGGCCCTACGTGAAGATGATGATGCTGAGCTCACATCACGACGCCGGTTGACTGATATCAGCTATGCCGATGACATGGTTTTACTAGCTTCAAGCTTTGGCGATATACAGTCTATGATGTCACGGGTGAACGACGTCGCCAAAACAGTCATTTTTTCCCTAAACGGTCGGGCAACTAAAATTTATTCATGCTGCATTCCTGTGCAAGAGAAGGCGCTCTTAGATGTTAATGGCTTTCACCTTGAAGAAGCAGATAGTAGCAAATAACTCGAAGTGGGGTAACTGCGAAATGGACAGAGAAAGGATGACATTGGCGCCTGAATCGACGCAGCTCGACGAGCTTTCTCCAACCTTAGAAAGTGACTGTGTAGTCGACACGATATTTTTAGAGCCACGAAGGTTCGCGTGTACCATGCATCCGTGCGGCTTGTCCTTCTCTACGGTTTTGGATGCTGAGCTACGTGCGTGGAAAGTGAAATAATACCGGAGGTATTTTACCACTGCTGCCTGAGAACCAGCCTCCGAATGGAGTACACCGAATTCGTCTCAAATGAGACGGACCATACTCACTGCGATAACGTCACAAGGATATATCAGACTAAGAAAGACGACGGAGGTGGTTTTGGCACGTTATTCGTTGTCAACCTCGCGAGCTTAATGTTAGTGTCCTCGACACAAAACCTTTAGCACAATATGGAACATCGAAAAGAGATTCAGCTCAAAACCTTGCTCGACTCAGTCTGTCAGGACATAAAAGTGGTTCTTAGACCTTCGGTGTTTAATCTCCGGCGCTGACCAAGAAAATTTATTGGACTGCCCACGTCTGCTGCCACGGATCATCACGCGTGAAGAAGTACCACCCGGACCATCATCGACGCCGGCTAGGTCAGTCATAATCGCAGCCGTATGGTTTATCGAAGCATGGTGATGTTTCTTGGACCTATTGTAGTCGGCCTTTACCATAGAAACAGCGGGATGGGCTCGGGCGGATCCCGGCAACCGACTATCACATGTGAAGAAGCACTACCGATGCATCTCTTTACCATAAGAACCATGATTACCAAAAGCCAAGCCTGAAAGTGGACTATGTAAACTAGAATTTGGCCTCATGTCACGTCTTGCAAATCGTAGTTGAAAGGAAGGTAAAGCTTTATGCGACTAATAATCAGTTAGTCGCATGTTTCTTAAAAGCGTGACACGTCTCGAAAGAGGTGGTTTGCTCCAGATGCTGAGAAACACAACTATTTGTCGAAGTCATTCGAGGCCGGCAGCTCACGTCGTTCCAGTACACTTTTTCGGTTACAAACGGACGGTTTCACCTTTAACAGTCAGATTCAATCAAGTCGAAGAAAGTGAAGAAGACAGAACACAAAAAATGTTAATAAGTTGTCAGATCGTATTGAATGCTGAAAGTGAAACTTACTGCAAGGCGCCTTAGAATTCCAGAAATGTCAAAAAGCAGTGCCATCAATAATAGTAAACACCATAAGAACAAAACGCTATGCCAAAAGCTTGCGGATAATGAGAAAAGAGCGCTTAAATTCGCCTATAAACCCTAGTAAACAAGCAAACGGCACTACTGAACACGAAATAAAAGGGGTCATATTACTAGAGATACGAACAAATGATGTGGCGCTTTTGCTCAATGGACCCCTTCACAACTGGCTTTGATTTTAATCGTAGAACTTTGAATTGTGCTATTTCGGTACGGTTGGATGACGAAGACAATTAAATCGAAATTATTGTCCCAATTCTTGAGTGAAACGCCCTCTGACGCTGTAGTACTTGAAGACGTTAATATTGACAAAAACTAACAGTCTACCGAGCTAGTAAAATTTAGGAACGTCGGAAACGATGCCCTGTAAATTACTTGGAAAATTGACGTTGACATCTACGAGAAAACTTTAGGGGAGCTGTGACGTTGATATTTAATGGGTTTTTACTAGAAGCCCGTGCTTGATTGTTCATCTGAAGATATGTAGGTTGGTCTGAGGTATTGTAAATCTATGTGCAAACACGACATCTATGAGGACTAATGAAAGGCAAATAAAACACTGATGAAAAGAGTCCCCTAGTACTGCGAGGGCACAATAACTGTTCAATCATGTAAAGATGTCAATAAATGCACGAGTTGGGGCACATAAAACAGATCAGCTTTTGATAGCATGAGCAGCAACGTTGACACTGAACTCGGACAAAAACATGTACTGAATGACAGAAAATAAATCTGTAGAAATTTAAATGGGCTTTATTTGACGTGCAACTGCCTGTTATGAGCGATCATGACCCTAACGTTTTTGCCAATTTAGACAAACAATAAAGCACGCGGCCTCGTAGTGACACTACTAACGTAGTTCATCTGAGCTCATTGATTTTGGACTTAAATCTGTAATTAACCGTAAATTCTGCTGTAACTTTTAGAAGGACGATTGACCTTTTAAGTCGCACTCTTCCTCATTAATTATGCATGAAATAGTCAAAGTAACACAACCTAATTTTTGTAAACAGATAGCAGATACAAAGATCCATTTAAAATGCGAGGGTTGCAGCGATGGATTTTGTGTGTGGACAGCATTCACACGACAGAAAGGTACTCAAATCTATTCTGGTAAAAAATACACATATCTATACGTACCAAAGTCCGCGATTTTTACGTTATGATTAGCATCCAACAGGAGATTCTCTGGCTTCAAGTCGCGGTGGACAACTTTGTGACGATGACAGTAGTCCACACCAGATATTATTTGTTGAAAAAATTTCCTCGCCTCCTTCTCGCTTATCCGTCCTGACTTTACAATGAAATCGAATAGCTCCCCGCCGCTTACGTACTCCATGATCATAAATATGTCTGTTGGAGTACTTATTACCTGTGAGCGGAATTGGATGTAAAAGTAATCAGACCTGGTAAAGCTTAATTATATGTGGATGTCGAAAAAGCCAAAGATTTTGTATTTCTCTGCGTAATTTGCCGGCAACGTCCAATGCCTTTATTTTGTCGCGATTCACAATCTTCACGGCGACTTGCACATTGGTCGATTTGTGAATCCCAACTTTAACCTTCCCAAATGTCCCGGATCCGAGGGTTTCTCCAATAATATAATCACCGATACGCACTTCTGCCGGTGCCTTTAACTGAGATCGCCTTGACTCCGTCATTACAAAAATGTCAACGGCTGTGAGCCTCCAGGGTATATTATGACAATTCGGTGCTCGTGATCGAAGGTTTTATTCGTATCCGTAAAATAAGTCAAAGGGCCATTTGTCTCCACCATTTCGGAACAGCAAGCTGACTGCGTAAACAGGATTTCCTAAGCAATAATCTAGAATCCACAATAATGACTACTAGATTCACTTGGTTGTTTGGCGTTTTGGCGAATTTGCTTATTTTAGTTTTGGAATTTATATTTGTTAGCGCCAGGAAGGCACTATCTATCGAAACTACGTTTTGTCAAACAATTATTGTGATATGCGCACATAAAAATGTAAAAATTTGTTAAACTGTCAGCAGAAATTGCCCTAAAATTTAAGCGTAATATTTGGCTATTTTTTTGCAATCAATGGTGAACTAGATAGTAGGCAGAAAAAACTTCCAGATTAAAATGAAAGCAGTGTTCAACGTGCCTCTTTTTCCAAAAATGATGCATGTGAAAAATACTACTAAGAAAAATAGGGTACATGTGCAGAGTAGGTTAATACTACAATAGCTGTTTAGAATGGGATAATGAACTGTATGTATAGTCGCCTCGTAGTCGCTATTTTACATAACATGAATTCTCACGAAGGAATATCAGTTTACGTGGGACCTCCATATTCCAGGGACCAGAATGGAATTCTGCGCAGGGTTAGTAGCTAAAGAAATGGAAGATTTTTTGACTGAGTACATCCATATGGCTTCCATCGTTTGAATGACCGGTAGTCTACGGCGACATTTAGGTTCCAGGTGCACACGAGGCAGAGGAAAATAGTTTCAAGAAGATTTCCTCAATGCCCGATGGTCCTTTCTTGGAATCATGGAAAATGCTGGTCGGAAAAGGTGAGGAGAACAAACTGCGGGTTTCCGTTTATGGTAAAACTTTTCTGTAGTGGTCTGTGTCAATCCACACCTACCAAATTGTCAGAGGCCGTGAGTGCGCCCTGGAATTTGATGAATTCCTCGAATTGGCTCGGACAGATAATCTGCGAGGTCATCCCTTTAAACTGTAGAGGAAGCCGGCCCATATGGACGTTCGACGGGACGCCTTCTCGCAGGGGGTCGTCGGAATGTGGAACGGAATGCCTGATGAGGTGGTCCTCTCAGATACTGTTGACATTTTTAAACGCCAACGTGATTGACATTTGCTGAGAAGGTGTGACAGATATAATGAACATAGTGTTAGTGTTAACCCAAACTTTGCCTTTCACTGAAACTTGGCTTTCGACAGAGTACGAAATATCGTTTAGAGTATATGAACTTTTAAAGAGAGAAGGGGAAGGACATATGCTGTCCGATCCGCTCGTCAACCAATATTTCCACCTCCTCTCCTCGTATTCATTCTCCACAGTAGATGATCGAGAGTGTTTGCAGGACGTTGTCAGGGACCGAAGCCTGCCGAATCATCTCGACTGGATATAATTTATGCGCTAGAACTTGCCAACGAACCCTTAACCTATTGATGATATCCACGATGGACTCGCATTACTTCGGCTTCCTGATGGCTGTTCCTATAGATAGCCGTACAGGTGTACGGTGTTAACTGTAACCCATTGATGGGAGGATCCAAAGCGTCATCCAAACAGAAACACAGACAGTCCGAGGTCACGCCGGACCAATCGACCTTGTAACAGTGGGTGTGTTAGGCTGGCCAAGCACGTCACCAAGATGTCAGACAGTACGAGGTCACGTGAGGCCAGTCCGGCACATACAACATGGGTAATGTCGCACGATTTTCAAAGGGTGAAAATTATGCCAAGACAAAGAAGACATGTGGAGTCAGCCTGCCCCAAGAGCCGGACTGCTGCTGTCAGTGAGGTTGTGCGAGGACAGATGCACAGACGTGCGTAAGCGAGCGTGCGCACTGGGAGCACCAATGGGGAGCAATGACGACTGGTCCTTAAATAGCGAGGAGCTAGCAGAATGGAGACTCGGTTGCGGACACGCTGCCTAGACCAGACTGACCATAGAAAGCAAGCTGCTGGACACACGGAACAGAGTTTATGTACTTATACACGTGACAGTAAAGTACTAGCAGTTATCCCAGTCTGTCTTCTCTTTCTAACGCGTACTGGGGAAAAATAACCGGTGTTGACACAGGAACACACTCGGTAACAACACCCACGCAGTTATTTCTCCCGCGATTTCTCTTACGCCTTTGAGCTCCCTGTTGACGGCATAATGACCTTAAAATTACTCGATACAGTAGAAAAATTGAAAAAAGTTGGTGTTCACATGATTTCGGGTGAAGGGCGAGCAGCTGTCAGTTAATGAAATACAATAAAAATGCGCGTCTATGCACTCATCATGAGTAGTAATATTAAAATTATAGTATCATGCCAGTGCCAGTGAACATGCAAGTCCCGGGAAGTAATTGAGAAATAGATTCGATCGCCAGAACAACATTTTTATCTGCCTGAGGTTTCGAAATGCGTTGCGGATTCTTCATCAGAGACATAGACAAACAGTAATAGCAGAAATGGAAAACATATGCGCAGGAATTTGCCGTATTTCAAGGACATACTGCACAGGTATGACGGCAGTTAACGATAACTGCCTATTGTGCGTTGCCAGGTTTGTTAACTGGCATGCGGGTTGTGACTTGCTGAGCTTTCATCAGTGGTGGTAGACTCCGGCATGATGATTGATCTGATCTGATGATCTGCTTGTTCGGTGTTGGCGTAAGACGACTTGTTGGGCTGCGCTTTCCTTAAATGGGGACTTTTTATGGCGACCTTGAGCCTAAGCACCGAATATGGATTGGGCCGGTCGTGATCCTTGTTTATTAATTGGGTTTTCGTGAATCCAGTATTTTGTGACTCCCAGATTATTATCTTTTTCGACAATTTTGGCAGCATCGAGTTTATACGTGTGGCCGGATCTGTTGAATGAGTCGCAACGTAAAAGTTGACATAATTCTGCCACACTACTGACGCGTGTTAGAAAATTCGCGTCTTGAGAAATCTGCCAGGTTGTTGGACGTAGTTGCTATGTTCGCAACTGAACCGGTTCCTGTAGGCGACTCCAGATGTTTCTTGCCATGATTGAAGGTATTTAAGTTTCTTTATCTGACGCCTTATGATTGCCTGTGTGCAATTTCAACTCCAAGTGGTGCGAGAATGCGGCCGACAGTCTCCGAGACGATTAGGTAAAAGGGATCGCTTGACAAAATGTGCGATCGGTGCGATTTTGCGGCCAATCTCGCTTGCGCAAGCACCCGTTGACGAAGACGAGCGCGTAATCATTTTTTCTTACGCTGTTGAGACGTTCTTTGAACGTATGCACATAATCTTTTTCGATGACGACGAAGGTGTCATCCAAATACCGCGCACAGAATTTCGTTCTGTGGTGTTGGAAGACCAGTGGCTCCAACCTTTGTAGGACCACCTCCGTTATGAGTGCTGAAATCGGTGAACCCACTGCTGCCCCCTCCTCCTGCTGGAAGATTTTCCGCCAAACTTCAGGGGCTGTATGACTTGGGCATGTCTGAGGTGATTCTCCATCTCGTTTTGTTTGCTTCGTAAGAGTAGTACGATGGTCTCGAATGCCCAAATCCTACAGCCTGGCAATTTTTTCTCCCAACGAAAAGTCGTTTCAGCTAATGATACACCATCAATAATTGGACCGTCATATAGACCAGAGCTGGGAGGGGGGAATTCGTCTTCAATCGTAGAGGTTGATTTTAAAGTCGTGAGAGCTGCTCAGCTTTTTGGTCACTTGCCTTCAGTTGGGAGACTGGGTCCCGGTTTCGCGTTGTTATACGTAAGTAGCTATATAATAACTTTGGATTTGCAACTGCCTTGTCCAGTAAGTCTTTTTAAAGAGGTTGACGTATCCTGCTTCTTTCTTAATGCACCACATTTTCGAAATATTGCTAAATTCCAGGTTAAAAATCCAAATTGCTGGTGGATGTGAAGGATTGCCTACTATAATACTTTTATAATATGATATGTTTATTATGCCAGTTTACAGGCAATTGTAAATAGTTGGTAATGCACCTCTTGGGCGCCTTCCAAAACCTCGAAGACCAGAAAAAACCTAAAACAAATTCCCTATGTTGCAGCCAGTATTGGTTTTGTTTCATGTTTGTGTTTTGTCAATACTGGGCGAGATAGGGAGTTTGTTTCAAGTGAAAAAATACCTGACTTCAGAGGTATGATACAAACGGAATAAATGTACAGTTGTAAGCTGAGTTGACTCATCAGCAGGAGAACTGTTTCATATCGTTTAAAAACATTAGTTCCAGACGGAGAGGGTTGGCACAAGAACACAGTGTTCTCAGTCTTCCTTCAATTGTTGTCGGCAAAAGTTGAGTGCTATTGGCTGAAGGGTTAGCAGACTGCGGGCTGCTGTTTCAGCAGCATTATCTTCAGCATGAAGCCTGGCGGGGTTCAAAGTAAACTAAGGCCATCAGATTGAAAGAGAGATTCCACCGAGTCAGCACCCAAAATTCGTGAAAGTTGTCCTGACTGTAGAAAACTAGTTATAGCTCTCTTAAACATAGGGTAGTTTTGCTGGGTTTTAATACTTTTGGGCAGCTTATTACAGATTGATATGGCGTTTACTGAAATGAATTGCTGGTACTTAACTGTACGGGCCATAGGAAGAAATAAAAATACGTCTCGATGACTGGCGCGTCGAGAGTGCTCAAGCTGCCTTATTGTACTAAGAGGATTAAAGGTTTGACCATTCAAAAGTTTAAACAGTAAAAATAGACCCTTCTGCAATCGACGAAGCCATAGGGGGTCCAGTTTATAAGTTCGCACCTTTGTTGGTAGGTTAAGTTACGGTATTCTGTTGTGAAAACTCTTCTAGTGAAGAAGGGCTGCATCGATTCTATTTTCTTCCGTTCACTAGCACGCAGAAGACTGAATAGGGGCGAGCAGTATTCAAGACTAGGTCTCACGTACACATTATAAAGACTAGTTCTAATGTTTACAGTCTTCAATTTTCTACGGATAAATCCGGTGGTTCGGCGTGCTTTCGAGACTATCAGGGCACAGTGCTCTGTCAACTTGAGACTATTAGAGTAGGATATGCCCAAATCCTTGATAACTCCTGGGACATTTAGTTCGTGGCCGTCAATGCTTAATTCCGGTTCATGATCGTCGCCAACAACCATAACGGAACATTAATGCCATTAAAGGGTGAAACGCCATATGCAACACCACTGGGCGAAGGCCTGAAGATCCTTTTTTATCAGCCTGAGCACGATGTTGCGATCTGCCGGTTTATATCGATAAGCGACTTTTAAATCATCAGCGTACATGAAGGGTCTGCCATACTGAAAACAATCTGAAACGTCGCTGACAAACAGGAAAAATAGGAGCGGACCCAGTACACTACCCTGTATAACTCCACTCCTCACATGCGTGGGGTTGGAGATAACATTGGAAATTTTTACTCGTTGTGTTTGAGTATCCAAATGGGAAGATATGAAGTTCAGAGCCTTGGTACCTATGCCGAAGGAGGCCAGTTTCAGAAGGAAGAGGTTATGATCGACCCGATCAAAGGCCTTAGTTAAATCAAAATAGACGTTATAAATGGCAAAACCGCTGTCTCTAGATTGCAGCATATAATCAAAGAAAGAGAGCTGGCAGGTGTCACAAGATCGTTTCTCGCGAAAGCCATGTTGAGCTGTATTTAGCAGGTTGTTATCTGTCAAGTGACGCATCATCTTTTCTTTGATCAAAGTATACAAGATCTTCGAGGCTGCGGGAAGTGTATTTATTGACCTAAAGTTGTCGAATAACGTCGATCGGCCATGCTTGTGAATAGGCATTATGTGCGATTCCTTCCACAACGAAGGATAGGTTTTGCTCTCAGGAGAAGGATTAAATACCTAACAGAGAATAGACGGACGGATATCATTCGCTTCAGCTTTTAAAAGGCTTACTGGGTTACCATCTGGTCCTGGACTATAAGATTGACGATAACGACAAATGGCTACAGTCACGTCCCAGAGGGTAAAACTTATGGTTTCGAGGACGGCTCCCGTCCAAGCCCGGATAGCCAGAGGTGCAGCAAACGAGCTTTCACTCAAAGGTTTGGATAGGAACGCATTGAAGCCATCGGCAGTCAACTTAGAATCAGCTATGGGGTTTCCTAAAGCGTCTTGAAGTATGGGGTGTTGCGTTTTCCTCTGCGCTTTTACTGTACGCGAAAAGAGCTTCGCAACATTTAGGGAAGGATTTTCAGCGAAGTGGGCCTCATCGGCTATCTGTTTTTCTTCGGAGAGCTTCTAAGCCTGCTCAAAGATCAGTGTGATCAAGGGCAGAATGGAAGTGTCGTTCTACCGATGCAAACGACGAGAGAATTAACGCAGCCTACGATGGAAAGACAGAGGAAGGTACACTTCATCCTTGACATGTATTACTTTCTTACGGGGGACAAAGTGGAGGATGAGTGGATCCAGCACTTTGTACAGTGCATCGGTACAAACATTTAAATCTAAATATTGGAAAAATTCAGACCAGTCGAGAGCGTTTAGATGTGCCAGTAGGTCTGCTGTATTTGCTGATCGGAAGTCATGATAAAAACTATACTTTTGGGAAAATGTTTCATCCACCTTCCGTTCTAGTTTACTAACAACTGTTAGATGGTCTGAACTCCCAAGTGCGTCTAAGGATGACACTGAACGTGGTTCGCATCCACTACAAAAAATTAGGTCAAGCATGTTTGCACCTCGAGTGGGATAATCGACTACCTGATCGCACATGCCGATATCTACTGCCTCAAGTAAATAAATCAATAAATAAATTTTATATTTTAGGCCCGAAGGGCCTCGTCATTGCACACTGTTCTGTGGAAAAATAAATACAAAGTTGATCAATGCTGCTCTCCGTGAACAATCACATAGGCAGCGGGAGCGTTTTGTACTGTTGGCAGATAAAATTAATACCCACCAACATATCGTCATTTTAAAAAAGTAGTCAACACTCTCTGAAACGCATGGTGAACTAAGGAGGAAGCAGTGAAAAAACTCCTACCATTAAAACCGGGACAGAGTTCAGCGGACCCCCACTTGAAAAGAAAACAAATGTAGGAGAAAAAAACTGCTTCTGCAAAATAAAAGAAAGTTGGTTGATAGGGTTGATTGTAGTGCAATGAGACAGGACTGTTGATGAGAACGTATGAGGGCTTAAAATGCTTCTTGTCAATTGGAGAAATCATGAAGCAGCAGACGCTGTCGTTCACCACCGTAACACCGCCCGACTGGCTTCATGATCAACCATCAAGGAGATGAGATCGGAGGCGGCCATCGCGGACAACAGGGTCGACAAGATGAGGGAACGGCAGAAGTCACGTGATCATCACCGAAACGCCAGAGGTGTTACCCTGTGGACTGCGGAGTCATGCGACGAGCTGGAAAAAATAGCAGAACCGCCGTGAGCACGACTAGAGACCATGAAGCCCATCGTCAGGGTTGTAAAACGGAGAATGGAGAAACGGCAATGATGACTGGTTAGAGGAGTGGATGAAACCTCGTTGCAAATATCACCCAAAAGAGGAAGAAAGAGACATATATGGAAAACAATGTAATATAAATATAACCACCTCAGATACCAGGGGGACCCTTTTCAAAGTCCAAAAGTTGTGTGTTTGGGAAGGAGACGAATAACAAGGACTTTATACCTTCCGAAGTTAAGTGTTTAGGTACTTTTACTTTCAAAACTGCTAAGTTAGGCGACAGCCTTATTTCGAGGTGAATAATATTCCAGGGGAAGGCATATTTGGAGGCAAAGAAGTGAGAATGGTTCGAAGTGGAGCTAAAGGGGGTGCAATAATCCTGGAGGAATTGCGAGTAACATAAAGTCTATCTGCGGGAATAAGAGCGTTGATTTGTGGAAGGTAAGGGGTGAAGTAAATGCAAAAGAGGAAACAGAGGCCCGCATCGAGTCTTCTGACCCAACGAAATGTCAGATTCGCTAACTGACATCTCTCCGCATAAGAAATAGTGGATCGAGGAAGACTGAATATTTTGCGAGTAAAAATCCCCTGTACATTTTCAACCTAACCACGGTCAGAAGCATTCATTAGGCCAAAGAGGGGACAGCAGTAGTCTAGGATGGGTAAAACATACATGCGATAAAGTTTTAATTTTATTTCCAGCAGAAAGAAATTGTGTGATCTAAAACCACATATCTGTGCAGCCTTCGCAGATCTTCGATCCACATGAGGCGACAATGCTAGTTTAATTTTTGTAGCTTAGACCAAAGTCTTTTATAGTGGATCGTTCTAAAAGTGAAGTATTTTGAAAGACTAGGGGACGGGGAAGCTTGGCGGGACTGAAAGGCATGAAATTACTCTTGGATGGAGAGAATTCCATTTGCCAGGTAGCACACGTATTTAGTGACCTTGGCGCGCTACTCGATTTTCCGCAGCTAAGTGAATTTTCAAATATTAATAGGATTTTTTCGCATCCTGTTGACTTTATTGGCATAATTGTTGTTCATAAGTCAAATTGCTAACCCCTAAGCCACTCCACAAACCGGTGGTCATTTTCTTTGACTTTAGGTGAAAATATACAGTTTTCTTCTGTTTCACCCGAAATAGCCTCCCAGGAATTATCTAAGATTCAGCTGAAAAACACGTAATTAAGTAGGTGAATGTTAAATCAGGTTGTATATTTTGGAAGAATACTCTTTTTCCAACACGAAATAGTGTACACTGGTCGAAATATCAATCCAGATATTTTTCGCACTGCATAGCCTCATAATTTCACCCGACATAGTCTCATCTGAATTATTGAAGACTCACTTATAAACCGCGTAATTAAGCACGTGAATATTGATTTTAGATTGCAAATTTTAAAAAGATTTCGCAATTTCCAAAAAGATACAGTTTACACTTGTTGCAATATCAATCGAGTTAGTTTTCATCCAGTGTAGACTCGTCAATTTTATTTTCTGTATAAGAGAAACTTTCTTGCATTGCCTTGCTTAAAAATATATCTAACTGCATGTCCTTCTGATATTTTAAACTTCAATATGAAATCAGAGTCAGTTTGTAGCCGAAAATTCCCCCTTAATGACCCTCTTGGTGTTAAATTTTTCCAAAATCAACCCGTCTTATATGAAAAAACTGAATTTTGATACTTTAGACACTTTTAATAATTTAATGCCTCAATATGGATGTTTTCTTACGGTTCTCAGTACCATCTTTGATGAAAATTTCTCTTCGCTCACTTCTCAGCAATGTGAGAAATTAGAGCCCTTCACCAATTCGGTGTCTACTGAGACCTGTGACCGGCAAAAAAGAAGTTATAATTTTCGTTTAAAGAATGTCCCAAAAAGTAAACTTACACTAGACGTTGCCTATCAATTCCTTTACTCGTGTGGCTTTAACTTTAAGGTCGCAGAAGCTACAAGATTTTCCTCTCGAAGCAAAAATCCGCCGATTTTGGTCAAACTTTTGCCGGCGATCGAAGTTGACAACCTCTTTTCTCAATATGAGCGTTCAGCTTAATACCTGAAAAAACATAAGCGTTTTATATGTAGGGATAAAACCTCCATGGAACGTAGGATTTTGCCTGCATCTGCAAAGACTAAGCCCACTCCTACCCCTACTATTCCAAAGGTGGTATCTGAGGCCGAAGCAACTTCACGTCCCTCCGGATCAGAGACAACGATAATTTCACCCGAAACCTCACCTGCAATCCTTACTCCTGGCTCGAGTGAAATTCCGTCACCTTCCGAGCGAACCTCACCTGCTAAAGAGGCTAAACCTAATAGACCTTAACGTGCCCCCCGTAAATCGAAGTCAATTGCAAAAATCAGTAAGTTAGCTAATTATAGGAACCATACTTACATTTCAGCATCTACACCATATGTAAACACTCACGTTTTTACTTTTCCAATCCCCAAAATGGCCCACAATCCACAATTAATTCACTCTTATAATACTGTGAATAGCTTCACGCAACCTTTTATGCCATTTTCGAATGCCGGTTCTCCGACAAATTATGCTGACACTTCAGCATCTATAGCAGATGTAAATACTCGCGTTAGTTATTTTCCAAACCCGCAAATTACTCAAAATCAACACATAATTAAATCTACTTATTATGATCCTAGTCTTCCATACCCATTTAAGTCATTTTCAACCGTGCTTTTTCCGAAAAATTATGCTCACTCTTATCATAATCCTTTTTTATGACCACCTCCTACTTTTCTTACTCCACAAAACGGGCACCCTTTCCTCAATTTTCAAGCAAATCTGCCGCCATACAATAATCATAATATATTCAACAATTGTAGACCACAGCAATCTTGCTTCCCGCCTTTTGTTTCTCTCATGCCGTTTCCCTTTCCGCCACCAAGTTTTCCTTGTTTATAAATAGTGATGAGCGTAACCTGCATCTCAGGGATACGCTCAGTATAGTTTCTCTGAATGCACGATCAGTTGTAAATAAAATGACAGAGCTCAGAACAATAGCTTTTGAGCTTGATCCAGATGTTATTTGTATCACTGAATCTCAGGCTCACTGTCTTATCTCTGACTCAACGCTCGCTGTAGATAATATTAGTTTGTACCAACAAGACCGCATTGAAAGACGTGGCGGCGGTTGCCTTCTTTATATCAAATCATCTTTTGTACATTTCCCATTTCATCTGAGCATTTCATCGTTTTCGGGAGATGTTTGCTTGATTTCAGTCATCCTCCCGCACTATAAAAAGCTGTGATTGGCTGTGTCATAATCCCCCCATTTTATTCTGGTAATGAAAGTGCGCTCTGCGAACTGTTTGCAAAAGTTGCAAAAGCTGAAGTTGATGTCAAAATAATAATAGGTGATTTTAATCTGCCAGACGTTGACTGGGAGGCAAATACTTGTCCGCCAAAATTTCCAAAATTGGTAGAAACTATTACCTTTGCAAACATGTGACAACTGGTCAGTTCAGTGACTAGAAATGAGAGCATATAAGATTTAATTTTTACAAATGACATCCATCCTCTCTTTATGAATTTTCATCGTGATCTCTTCATAAGTGACCAAGCATTAATTCAGTGTTGTTTTCCAGTCTCTCTTTCTATAAAGCCTGAGGTAAAATGCAATAACCTTGATTTTGCTAACGCAAACCTTGAACTCAAAAATGACTTTGTAAGTACTCTAGATTGGCATACTGCTTTTTCTACTAATGATCCAATCTTTTTCAATGAACTTATACAAATCTTTACAAAGAAATTCAGACTTGTATCCCACTTAAGCCTATTAAATCAAATTCAGCTTCCTCTACCGTTCCACATTTTCTCCAAAATAGATTAAAAAAATTACGGAAGTAACTTAAGGATCTGTCTAATAGCTCTTTGTCGGTGCACTTAAGGATAGCGCAAATATTTGAATTAGCGCTAAAAATAAGGCTTGCACGAGATAGGCGTAGAGAGGCATTCAGAAAGTCATTCCACCTTTACTCGATATTTAATATCGAGTAATTAGATGCGATAGTGGTGTCATCAGCTTCCCACAGGGCTCTATCTAGTACGCTGTTAGAAACCCTTACTACATACCGGAAGGAATTTCTGGCGTGAGTACAGGCATCTCCACTTCGGCGTCTTCAGTTTCAGCAGCATTGGAGGTTGACGGACGCATTGCAACTTCATCTCGAAAAGCCTCCAGATATGCCCGCTTTCTGCGCTGTATGCGCTTATATATAGTGCTCCGGTGTAATCCGTAGTATGATCGCTGCATATTCACTATCAACCTATGCTAAACAACAATATTATTCAGGCATTTCTGCACACATCATTCACAGACTGCTTCAGGAACCTAACCAGCGAGCTACAATAGGCCGGCTGTTATAGGAAATAATTAAACAATAATATTATGAGAAACGTAAATAAATTTTTTAAAAACATTCGTACCTGGACAAAAAATGATAGATTTTATCGCAAATTCAAAAAAATGGTTATCACACGAGAGAACGCACGACAGGTCAGGGCCAAGAATGACCGCCTTCTTGGGAAGTTAAAACAAAACCCTTAGTTTATTAAACGTCTATGGGATCGATGTATTTTTTCAAATAATATTTTACAAACCTACTTATTTTTAATTTTAACATCTTTTTTACATAAAATTATACCTAAAAATTACTTAAATTGCGTTTCTACAACCACCGATGAAAAGACACAGCAATGACAAAAGTTAAGGGACCTGACTAATTTATATGCGTTTAGCTTCTACCCCGCACCGCCCCGTATTCCCCCGTCGCCACCCCCGTTCAATCCGGGTACTGTGCTAGCAGGGTAGTAATCATTTTGTTACGGAGAACTTGGTCAAAGCAGAAATGTTCAATTCCTTCTTCGCCAAGTTCTTTACAATCGAGATTAGTCCAACATCCGAAATACCTCTGATGTGTGATGCAAATCTCACATCAATTGATTTCTCACCTACAAGTATTCATAAAGAAATAGCTCGTCTCAACAATTCACATTCAGTCAGGACGGATAATATTCCAAACTCATTTATTAAGCAACTAAGAGATTTTCCTCCTTTACTGAGCAAATTATTTACAATATTTCTCGAAAACGGTTTTTTCCTGATTCTCGGAAAACTTCTATTGTAATTCCAGTTTTTAAATCTGGTTCCAGATCTGACATTAAAAATTATCGCGGTTTTCATAAAACACCTTCTCTAGCTATATAATAATTTGAATATTTAAGGCCCAAGGGGCCATGTCGTTACAAACTTAGTGCTATCGTGAAAATAAAAATAATGACGATAAGCACTGAACTCATAAAAAATAATTGTCATCGGCAGTAAAAAAACTCCTAGATCGGTGGATGAGTTCAGCGGGCCACCGAGTTCAAAAAAACTTTAGAAGAAAAAACTGCCTTTATAGGTAAAAGGGTTTGATGTGGTTAGTTTGGGACCTGATGTTGAGGGTTCGGGACGCTTATGGTCATGGGAAAAAAATATATCGTTGAGTTAAGAAGGGGTCATCCGGAAGGCAGGAAAAGGCAGTAGAAGTCAAGGCAACAGAATGTTTGAAAAATTAATCACCAATAAAATTATAGATTGTTGCATAAGCAATCAAATATTAAATATATCTCAGCATGGTTTTTTACCAGACCGATCTTGTGAAACATGTATTTGTCTTTTCTTAATCTCCTCACTTCTCTTCCTAACGATCATTTATCTGTGGTGGTCTTCTATTTTGATCTTAATAAGGCATTTGATAAAGTACCTCATAGGAGACTACTAGCCAAACTAGAGGCTATAGGATTTTGTAGTCCTCTTATTGACTTTATTAGATCATATCTTTCTAATCGAAAACAACAGGTCTTAGTGATGTCCTCATACTCTTCCCCTACAGCTATTTTAAGCGGTGTACTTCAAGGTACCGTTCTGGGCCCCTGTTGTTCTTGCTTTATATAAATGATATTTCAAAATAGTTTAACACTCTCAATCGTATATATACGCAGACGACTCGAAATTTGTACGCTCCTTCTCTAATTCTACGGCTGAGCGATGCTTAGAACGCATTCATTCGGATTTGGACGCTCTATCTGCTAGGAGCTCAACGTGGCAGATGGAGTTCTCGCCTTCTTAGTGCCAGTTCATTTGTTTTGGGCCTAAAAGGCTACCACAGCCTATCATTTTTCAAGATTGCCTCAGGGCTGAATGTTCTAACATTAAGGACTTAGGTTTAAGTTACACCAATAAATTAGATCTTTCACCTCACGCTGATAGAATTGCAGCAAAAGTTGCTCAGATATGCGGCTTCATCTCTTATAATTTCTACCTTCCCGAAATGAAGCTAAGACTTTATCGTATGTATGTGCTTCCTATTCTCGAATACTGTTGTCCATTCTTTGGTCTAATGAACGAATCTAGCCATTCAAAAATTGAAAGTGTCCAAAGAAGATTCACTAAAAGGGTCCTCTTTCCGGCATTTTCAGATACTTCCTACTCAGATAGATGTGAGATAACGAAACTGAAATTTCTTTGGGTCAGGAGACTGGAAGCAGGGTTTTGTCTCCTGTTTCGCTTTAATAATCATTCAAATCTCTCCAAGATTTCTGCCCTTACTCCCATCACTCGCCCTTACAACCTAAGAAATGCATTGTTGATTATATCTCCTCCTGCTTCTTCCACTTCTAAACGATATTTATGCTTTGCTTCTAGGTAAAGCTATCTTTGAAATAATTTGCCAATTGATATTTGGGCGTTGACTAGTCTATGTGCATTCAAGCGAAGACAGCACATTTATCTTAACACTGAATCTATTACCCTTTTGTTTTCCTCATCTTTTCCGGGCAGCTTTCTTCACGATCCCGAGAAAAGACCATCGGGAATTAAGGATCCCTTCTTGAGACGACCTTCTTCTGACTCGTGTCCCCCGGTATCAGGACGCAATCTGGATGGCTCTCGTTTCGCTGGTAATCAACCATCATCAAGGCCTTATATTTGGTCACATCTCAGACATCCCCAACGATGGTCTTGTACATTTGACGGACTTTTGGATCTCATACAGCGGTGCCTATCACGATCATAAACTGGTGGGTTCCCTATGTTCTATTATGCCTTACCAGTTTGGGAACCCGAGTGTAGTGCCGGGAACCCGTCTATACCAGTAATGTTTCGTTAATATCTATTGTTCTGCCTCACGCTCAGCTTCGACTGAGTTTGCTTCCAAGCCCCCTCCCCTACTAACAGAGGAAGTGGGTATCAGAATACATAGTCAGAATATCGATAACGATGTGGCTCATCTGTGTGTGCCCTTGAATTTCACCTTCCGCATGACACTGCTATATTCATTTTTTCGAATCTAACAAATTCGCTTCCAAACAGTTATACTCGCCTTACAGCTATCAACTACGGATACTATTTGTTAAACCAATTATTTCTAGTACTTCGTGTTATCGAATTTTTGGTTTATTGATGAGGCCCATTGGGCCTGAAATATACAACTTATTACTCCAGCGTGAGAGTGTAAGTAGGTCCGCATTTATTTTATCAACGCATATACTTGCCTTGTCCTTGGAACATGAGTATATGCATTTGAGGTCGTCTGAATAAATGAGATTGTGTGAATTTTTTAGAACATTTGAAATTTCGTTTATATGTAGAATGAAGAGTAAAGGACCCAAGACAGTGCCTTGAAAAACACCACTCGTGATCAGCTGAGCAGTGGAGTAACTATCACCTACTAAGACCTTCTGGCTGCGGTTGGACAAGTAGGAACCGATGAAGTCGAGTAGAGGGGGACGGATGCCAATGGCTTCCAATTTTACCAGGAGTCGTCTGTGTGGTACCTTGTCGAAGGCTTTGCTCAGGTCAAAGTAGATAACAACCACGGATTGCCGCTCGTTACGGAGGGAAGTGATGTGATAAAGAAAAGCTAAGTGACACGTCTCGCATGATCCTCCGGGTAGAAAACCATGCTACGAGTCGCTTCAAAGCTTATTTTTAGGCAAAAATCGAAAATTTGATTAAAAATTATCTTCTCCAGAAGTTTAGCTAGGGCCGGGGTTTATGAACACCGCGGTAGTTATTTATGTCCGAACGAGATAGTACTTTAAAGGCTGGAAGAATAATAGATGTCTTCCAAGTTGCAGGAAAGACTGAAAATATATGGCTAAGTAATTTGGAAAAGGTCGACACTCTTTTGATAACTGGATTTTGGATACCATCAGTTCCCGAAGAGTGCGAGTTTTTAGGCGAATTATATGCCTACGAATTAATTCTATGAAGAAATCAATGTTCCCGAGAGTATTGTCTGAGTATGGTTGAAACGACGGGAACGGTTCGGATTTTGTCGTAAATTGCTTTACAAAGAAAGCATTGAGCAATTCAGCCTTATCAGGCTCATTAAGTACAAATGTTTTATTTTCATGGAGCAATGGGGGTATTTCAATTGCTCGTTTTGCGGCAGACCTATGACGAAACAGTTGTGCTATCGATTTCGCAGAGTTTGACTCGCTCAGGGCGCAAGATTCCCTGTGCTGGTCACGCGCAAGATGAATCTTTGAAACTTATTCGAAGATCTCTGCTATCCTAAGATACACAGACAGCGAACTAGTAGATCAATCTTTCAGCTGCCTCCTCAATTTCTTTAGTCTGGGCAAAAGAAAATGAGAGACGGTCATTTCTGGTGTGTAGGGTTTCGCAATTTTAGTGGGCACAAATTCCAGCATTTTATTAGGAATGACTGACATGAGTTCAGAAAGATATGCAGTGTTGTTAATGAAGGAGAAGCTCGGCCAATGTAATGAGTCAAGAAAATTGTTGATTGAGCTAATATCTGCGAGGTCATACGCATGATAGGTACGACTAGCACTAGCCTTTTCCGTAGAAGGAAGCGGAAGGCAACAGTGAATTAATGCGAATTTCAAGTCTCTCGAGCTTACGTGTTTTTAGTCTCTATCTCAGTATAGAAGACACGCTTCTTGGAAATTTTTCAAGCGTTGACTATATATTTCCAAAGTTTGGAATTTTCTACGTGGAAATCTGAATCCGGTCGCTCTGAAAAATTCCTCCGCTGTGAATTATCTCCAAAGTTTGGAAATTGCTTCTTGGACGTGCCACAAAAATCTGCACATCTCCGAATTTCACGCTGAGGCTGAGTCTTTATATCACTGTGTTGTTATATACCCTTATCCTAATATTGTCATGATAATTAGGATAAAAGTGACTCTCACGTTAGGATAAAAGTGACTCTCACGTTATTCCTAAGGAAATTGTTTAACCAAACACATTTCATTGTGTCTGTCAGGAACTCAATTTTTTACTCTGACTTGCTGTAACCTGCTTGTCTCAGTAAACTTGCACTATCTGGCCAATCGATCTTCTCTCCGCCTCACTCCTACGGGCTCTTGGGTTTGGCTTCCGACTTACTTGGCAATATCAGACGCAGGTCGTAGCACAAAAAAAATCTTACATAGTATGGAGAGTTTAGATGCTACAAGTCCGTCAGCACGAAACGCTTCGCCTCCGCCTGATCGCGAACCCGGGTCGCCAAATCTGGTTATTAGCGGTGTTAGCACCTCAGGCAGCCCGGCCACTTCGACACGGGCCCTTGACAACCATGTTAAGATACGACCAGAAAGTAACTGCCGATATGGCCACTTAGATAATTTTATAAATTCTCCACCTCCCGCCAAACGGCCAAGATGTCGACTACGTTTACCGAAGTTAGACTGTGAGGACTTCGTCCTCCGCCAGGAGTTTTCGGAGATGAAGCAGGAACTTTACCACGAGGTAAATAAACTGAAACAAGAGATAGCCTATCTAAAAACGCATATTTCTTATACAGCGGCTAAAACAGCCCTTGTCGGCCAAAAACCGGGGGTAAATAAAAGTACATATGCTCAGATAGCCTCGGCCGGTAAACCTGAAACTTGCATATCATCTGCCGAACCAAATAAACCAGCGGGCGTCTCACTCGATCGCAAAGAAACTAAAATAAATCCGCAGTCTACTCCATCGTTACTCTGCTCAGGCAGCACTAACAATGATCTGCATTTGCGTCCTAGCGTCACATCGTTGCTTGATGCTGCACTACGAAGCGATGATACAGAGGTCGATAAGATCATGAAGCCAAAAAAGCATAGGGCTACAAAGGCTCGAAAGTCTAAATGGGCTAGGAATGCGCAGTCAGCTAACCCAAAAACCGGCACATCAGGACCCATCAAACCTTTAGTACCGGATACAGATGGCCGCTTGGTCGGAACTCGTGAGCTCGCAACAGATGCACCAGTGAGTCACAAGCAGAATATAGTTGTAAAAGGGGCTCTAGAGATAGCGTCAACAATTGCACAAGAACGAGTTGACGCTGATATTGACTTGGATTTGGACATGTCTGTCGACACGCCTGAAACCTGCATATCGGACCATGTGTCAAGCCCACAGGCTATACCATCGTCACTCGGCTTAAGCGACACTAGCGATTATCGGGATTTGCATCCTAGCACCACATCGTTGCTCGACTCTGCACAAGAAAGCGATGACCAAGAGTTTGACAAGATCATAACTCAAAAGAGGCATAAGCCTAAGAAAGCCAAACGGTTCAAGGGTTTGCATTCAGCATACCCAATAGCCAGTACATCAGAACCGCGTGTACCGGCTACAATTGCTCCCTCGGCTGAAGCACGTGAGCTTGCAACATATGCCCCATTGAGTCGCAAGCAGAAAATAGTTGTAAAGGGGGCCCCAGAGTCAGAGTCGTCAATTGCACAAGAACGAATTGACCATGACGTGGGTCTTATGCGAGTGTACGCCAAACCGTTGCTAAAACCAGGCGAGTCTTTCCGCATTCTTAAGGCATTTCGAATAAAGAAGGCTCCAACAGCTCCAGCATCAATTTCTCGGCCACGACCTCTAAAAGTTATTTTAGAAACTGAAGCACAGGCGAAACTCTTGCTAGAGCACAAACCAGCCTTACGGAGTCTGCATTCGGAAGTTTTTTTTCAGCCGGATTACGAGTTGAAAGAGCGGAGAAAGATGAGACAGCTAATAATAGAGCTGGAAAAACGGAGAACCAATGGCGAGACAAATCTCAAAATAAGAGAGGGAAAAATAGTTCAGGTCAAAAGGACATTGCTCTGGTCGAAGCCGGTAACAGTGACGGCCTAGCTGTCCCGCCACCGAAACCTCAGACATGCCCTCTTAAATTGGTCGTTTTAAATGCCAGATCACTGATTAATAAAATGCCCCTGCTCCAGATTATGGTTTTCGTCAACCGCCCAGACATTGTTATGGTAACTGAGACATGGGCATCGGCCTCTGTAGCTGACTCAGAACTCTCTGTTCTAGGCTATTCATGCGTTCGGAACGATCGAAACAATGGCCGTGGCGGAGGAAGCTGCATCTATATTAAGCAGCCACTTGCATTTCTCCCGTTGGACTATCCACAATTCACAGCGGTGGAGGAGAGCTGCTGGCTACGAGCTGTTCTAAAAAACAAATACTCCTTACTTGTTGGCTGTGTTTATCGCCAACCTAATGCCAATGCAGACTACGATCTTTGTCTCTCGCAGGCATTTCATGCCGCAGCTGACTTGAATCTTAAGTATTGCTTGATTGCAGGCGATTTTAACCTTCCTGACGTGCAATGGTTTCCACCATCCGGTCCTTCAAAGTTCGAGAACTTACTTGAGGCAATAGATATCGGCATGTGGGATCAGGTAGTCGATTTTCCCACTCGAGGAGCAAACATACTCGACCTAATTTTTTGTAGGGGATGCGAACCACTTTCAGTGTCATCCTTAGACGCACTTGGGAGTTCAGACCATCTTACAGTTGTTAGTGAACTAGAACTGGAGGCGGATGAAACATTTTCCCAAAAGTATAGTTTTTATCATGACTTCCGATCAGCAAACACGGCTGACATACTGGCACATCTAAACGCTCTCGACTGGTCTGAATTTTTCCAATCTTTGGATGTAAATGTTTGTACCGATGCACTGTACAAAGTGTTGGATCCACTCATCCTCCACTTTGTCCCCCGTAAGAAAGTAATACATGTCAAGGATGAAGTGTACCTTCCTCTGTCTTTCCGTCGTAGGCTGCGTAAACTCTCTCGTCG
The DNA here is from genome assembly GCA_036362985.1 of Ligula intestinalis. Lineage (NCBI taxonomy): Eukaryota > Metazoa > Platyhelminthes > Cestoda > Diphyllobothriidea > Diphyllobothriidae > Ligula > Ligula intestinalis. Next base: position 24,056,929 of record JAYGXS010000003.1, on the reverse strand, counting down.
TTTGCATCGGCAGAACGACACTTCCGTTCTGCCCTTGATCACACTGATCTTTGAGCAGGCTAAGAAGCTCTCCGAAGAAAAGCAGATAGCCGATGAGGCTCATTTCGCTGAAAACCCTTCCCTTAATGTTGCGAAACTGTTTTCGCGTACAGTAAAAGCGCAGAGGAAAACGCAACACCCCATACTTCAAGATGCTTTAGGAAACCCCATAGCTGACGCTAAGTTGACCGCCGGTAGCTTCAATGCGTTCCTATCCAAAACTTTTAGTGAAAGCTCGTTCGCTGCACCTCCGGTTATCCAGGCTTGGACGGGTGCCATACTCGAAACCATAAGTTTTACCATTTGGGATGTGACTGTAGCCATTCGTCGTTATCGCCAATCCTATAGTCCAGGACCAGATGGCGTCCCAGTTAGCCTTCTAAAAGCTGAAGCGAATGATATCTTTCCGTCTATTCTTTGTAAGGTATTTAATCTTGCTCTTGAGAGCGAAACCTTTCCTTCGTTGTGGAAGGAATCGCACATAATGCCTATTCACAAGCATGGCCGATCGACGTTATTCGACAACTTTAGGTCAATAAATACACTTCCCGCAGCCTCGAAGATCTTGTATACTTTGATCAAAGAAAGAGAGCTGGCAGGTGTCACAAGATCGTTTCTCGCGAAAGCCATGTTGAGCTGTATTTAGCAGGTTGTTATCTGTCAAGTGACGCATCATCTTTTCTTTGATTATATGCTGCAATCTAGAGACAGCGGTTTTGCCATTTATAACGTCTATTTTGATTTAACTAAGGCCTTTGATCGGGTCGATCATAACCTCTTCCTTCTGAAACTGGCCTCCTTCGGCATAGGTACCAAGCCTCTGAACTTCATATCTTCCCATTTGGATACTCAAACACAACGAGTAAAAATTTCCAATGTTATCTCCAACCCCACGCATGTGAGGAGTGGAGTTATACAGGGTAGTGTACTGGGTCCGCTCCTATTTTGCCTGTTTGTCAACGACGTTTCAGATTGTTTTCAGTATGGCAGACCCTTCATGTACGCTGATGATTTAAAAGTCGCTTATCGATATAAACCGGCAGATCGCAACATCGTGCTCGAGCTGATAAAAAAGGATCTTCAGGCCTTCGCCCAGTGGTGTTGCACATGGCGCCTCACCCTTTCATGGCACAAATGTTCCGTTATGGTTTTTGGCGACGATCATCAACCGGAATTAAGCATTGACGGCCACGAACTAAATGTCCCAGGAGTTATCAAGGATTTGGGCATATCCTACTCTAATAGTCTCAATTTGTCAGAGCACTGTGCCCTGATAGTCTCGAAAGCACGCCGAACCACCGGATTTATCCTTAGAAATTTTAAGACTATCAAGGTTAGAACTAGCCTTTATAATATGTACGTGAGACCTAGTCTTGAATACTGCTCACCCTTATTCAGTCTTCTGCGCACTAGTGAACGGAAGAAAATAGAATCGGTGCAGCACTTCTTCACTAGAAGAGTTTTCACTACAGAACACCGTAACTTAACCTACCAACAAAGGTGCGAACTTATAAAGCTGGATCCCTTATGGCTTCGTCGATTGCAGAAGGGTCTATTTTTACTGTTTAAACTTTTGAATGGTCAAACCTTTAATCCTCTTAGTACAATAAGGCAGCTTGAGCACTCTCGACGCGCCAGTCATCGAGACGTATTTTTATTTCTTCCTATGGCACGCACAGTTAAGTACCGGCAATTCTTTTCAGTAAATGCCATATCAATCTGGAATAAGCTGCCCAAAAGTATAAAAACTCAGCAAAACTACCCTATGTTTAAGAGAGCTATAACTAGTTTTCTACATTCAGGACAACTTTCACGAATTTTGGGTGCTGACTCGGTGGAATCTCTCTTTCACTCTGATGGCGTTCGTGGACTTTGAACCCCGCCAGGCTTCACTGCTGAAGACTAATGCGGCTGAAGCAGCAGCCCGCAGTCTGCTAAACCTTTCAGCCGATAGCGCGCAACTTTTGCCGACAACCATTCAAGGAAGACTGAGAACACTCTGTTCTTGTGCCAACCCTCTCCGTCTGGAAATAATGTTTTTAAACGATATGAAACAGTTCTCCTGCTGATGAGTCAACTCAGCTTACAACTGTACATTTATTCCGTTTGTATCATACCTTTGAAGGCAGGTTTTTTTCACTTGAAACAAACTCCCTATCTCGCCCAGTATTGACAAAACAAAAAACCTGAAACAAAACCCATACTGGCTGCAACATAGGGAGTTTGTTTTAGGTTTTTTCCGGTCTTCGAGGTGTTGGAAGGCGCCCAAGAGGTGCATTACCAACTCTTTACAATTGCCTGTAAACTGGCATAATAAACATATTATAATGTGTGATAACTTTGGAAGAGAGAGGCAATACCGTTTGTGAAAATCAGATCTAGGATATGATTTTGTCTTGTTGGGGAACTAACAAGTTGAGACCAGTTAGAAAAATTAATGGCATCTAGGAAAGGCTGAAATCTAAGTGGACAATAATTTGAAAGCCAGTTGATTTCAGGAAAATTAAAATCTCCAGCAATAATTTTAACTTCAAAAGTAGATTCTGAAATAAACTTGAATATGTCACACAAGTTTGCATCTTCTTCAGATGAAGAGTTAGGAGGATTATATACACATTCGATAATTGCCTGTTTTCAAGGTGACAAAAATAATGGAATCTAAACAGTAACTATCAGAGAAGGACGTGCTATTTAGATAAAACGGAAAGTGCCTAAATAACGTTCTAATATAGAGAAGACAACCACCACCACGCTTATGAATCCGATCGTGACGATAGAAATCATACTCGTCTATGATAAGGGAGGAGTCAGAAATGATTGGATGGGTCCAAAATTCTGTTATGCATATAACATCGGGCATCATCTCGAAAGCGATAGCTCGAAGTTGAGCCATTTTATTTATATCGGACCTGGCATTAAGCAATATGACATCTAGTGTGTTTTGAGTGGCAGGACTATGGCTATCGTTATTTTAAAAAAAGAATTTCAAGGTGGGTACGCAAACTGTAGGCCATTATTATTTTTGGAATAAGTACTGACGGGTATGGAGCTGTTAGCATATGGGTAGCCAATAATGGCTAGCTGATAAGGTCTGAGATATCTAGGGGCCTAACTTTTTGGCAGGGAAAGATGAGGAGAGGATAAACCAAAATAAGCTTCTGGGGCGTTTGGGAGGAATGTGGGAGGCGAAAAGGCATGTAGAAGTTTGCAGGTTTGGGTGGTAGAGGATGAGTAAAGGAACTGATAGGGGGAATAGTGACATAAAATGAGTGCTGGGGTTGCTCGCGTAAAGATGAGTGGTCCTAATTAGTGAATGTTCTGTACGGCAACTACGATTAGATTTAAAACTATACCACTTTGGCTTACTGCCTTGCAAATTAAATTATTCACGGTTCGGGCCCGGCGTGTTCAATAACGCATTATACGGGGGAATAATACGACTCCCACGGTCAAGGGAGGAGCTAGGTTGTGGTGGGGAAGTGCTCGGCCTTAACGCTTTCGACTGTGTTGGTGACATTTTTGATGAGCTCGTTGACGAGTTAGAGGCAGCGGAGTTTATTGATTGTTGGACAAAGAATGTATTTAGACTTTTTTAATCGTAGTAGATGATGAAGCGGCGGGGCTTGACGATCCCGACATCTTGAGGGATGGGCTAACTGGTGCACTGATGTTTATGGGCCTATGACTGGACATTCGGGAGGTAAGGATAGCAGGTGTACTAACGGTTACGGGATTATGAATAGACGTCTGGGAGGCAGGGATAACGGGTGTTCTGACGTTAGTGGGTGTACGGTCAGGTATGCGTGGTGGAGGATTACCGAGTGCATTTACCCTATCGGGACTACGAACAGATTAAGGAATAGTAGGCCGAGAATACATTAGTCTATTGAACTGGAGAGTCGCATTTCTTCGCTCCATTGGTGTAAGATCTTGACAGAGGAAACCTTTAGTCATTTCTATATATCGGGAAATGCAACCTAGTTGAGCAAAGATTGAGTCCACCTTGATCGGTGAAAACAATTTAAGTAGGATGGGCGGGTTTTTGCTACGCGATTGGAGGTGCTCTGCTTTCGCAATTTCGGAGTTGCAACCCCCCAAACACAGAAAATCTTTAGCAACATCCGAAGGGCGACTTAATATGGATGCATTTTTAGTATAAAGTTAAAGCTTCGCTTTTGTCTATCAAAAGCTTCCGTGGTTATAAGATGGATGAGGGAGTCTAATATTTTACAATCTTGTGAGGGCTTATCTGATAACTTACTATCAAACAGATTGCCTAGCACTGACAAAGCAGAACCAAACTTCATCATGAAGTCATTACAGTTCTGAAATGCAGACAAACCAATTTGCTTAGCCTTGACAATGGGCTGCATGTTGATATCAAGGCATTGACTAGTAGGCGTGGTCAGACACCGCTTCGGTCTGGGGGCAGATATCTTACGATGAGCTATAATTTTCGTTTTCATAATTTTGATGGAAATCTGATTTAAATGTGAGACGATTTAGAAAAATTCAACCTATATGATTTTAACGCAGCTGGTTGCTTGAATCCCTTAAAATTGTTTAACAAACTGTATTAGTTATTACATTCAGAAAAAACCAGTTGATATGATTTTAAGATTCTGACTTACGACAAATAATCAGAGTAAACTTAAAAAATACTGTAGCTTTTTTGTAATTAGCACGTTAAATTTATTTGAAAAGTGTATTCAATATTTGGAAACAACTCAGCCTTTGAAGGTCTCGAGAATATTCTGATCTTGTCGATTTCTGTTACTAGGCCGCGAATTTGTTGGTTTGAAGAGGTTGCATTCGGTTTGAAGAGGTTTCGTCTCGGTAGAATTGGTTGGAAAACAAAATCTTCTTGAATTCCGACTTCAAAAGATAGTCCACGCAAGAAAAGTAATTCCAGGGACGCAGGAAAAAATTCTATACGTACGGTTGCAGCCACAATGTACTAGATCGTAATTGATGGGGGATATCGATGTAGAACTGTCCTTGAAGGAGCGTGGGGACGAAAGTAAGTTCTTGAACTTTGAAGGACCAGATGGTGGAAACCATTGCACGTCAGGAAGGTTAAAATCGCCTTCAATCAAGCAATACTTACGATTTAAGTCAGCTGCGGCATATAATGCTTGTGAGAGAACAAGATCGTAGTCCACATTGGCATTAGGGTGGGCGATAAACACAGCCAGCAAGTAAGGAGTATTTGTTTTTTCGAACAACTCGTAGCCAGCAGCTCTCCTCCACCGCCGTGAATTGTGGATAAACCAGCGGGAAAAATGCAAGTGGCTACTTTATAAAGATGCAGCTTCCTCCGCCGCGGCCATTGTTTCGATCGTTCCGAACGCATGCATAGCCAAAAACAGAGAGTTCAGAGTCAGATACACAGGCCTATACCCATGTCTCAGTTACCATAACAATGTCTGGGTGGTTGACAAATACCAGAGTCTGGAGCAGAGGCATTTTATTAATTAGTGATCTGGCATTTAAAACGACCAATTTAAGAGGGTATGTCTTAGGTTTTGGTGGCGGGACAGCTAGGCCGTCACTGTTACCAGCTTCGACCAGAGAGATGTCCTTTTGACTTGAACTATTTGTCCCTCTCTTATTTTGAGATTTGGCTCGCCATTGGTTCTCCGTTTCTTCAGCTCTATTATTAGCTGTCTCATCTTTCTCCGCTCTTTCAACTCGTAATCCGGCTCAAAAAAACTTGCGAATGCAGACTCCATAAGGATGGTTTGCGCTCTAGGAAGAGTTTCACCTGTGCTTTAGTTTCTAAAATAACTTTTAGAGGTCGTGGCCGAGAACTTGATTCTGGAGCTGTTGGAGCCTTCTTTATTCGAAATGCCTTAAGAATGCGGAATGACTCGCCTGGTTTTAGCAACGGTTTGGTGTACACTCTCATAAGACCCACGTCATAGTCAATTCGTTCTTGTGCAATTGACGACTCTGACTCTGGGGCCCCATTAACAACGATATTCTGCTTGCCACTCAATGGGGCATATGTTTCGAGCTCACGTGCTTCGGCCGAGGGAGCACTTGCATCCGGTACACTCGGTTTTGATGTAGTGGCTATTGGGTTAGCTGAGTGCAAACCCGTGAACCGTTTGGCTTTCTAGAGCTTATGCCTCTTTTGAGTTATGATCTTGTCAACCTCTTGGTCATCGCTTTCTTGTGCAGAGTCAAGCAACGATGTGGTGCAAGGATACAAATCCTGATAATTGCTAGTGTCGCTTAAGCCGAATGACGATGGTGTAGCCCGTGGGCTTGGTACATGATCCGATATGCAGGTTTCAGGTGTGTCGTCAGACATGTCCAAATCCAAGTCCATATCAGCGTGAACTCGTTATTGTGTTATTGTTGACGCTACCACTGGAGTCTCTTTTAAAACTTTATTCTGCTTTCGACTCACTGGTGCATCTGTTGCGAGCTCACGAGTTATGACCAAGCGGGCATCTGTATCCGGTACTTTAGGTTCGATGGTCCTGATGTGCTGGTTTTTGAGTTAGCTGACTGCACACCCCTGGCCCGTTTAGACTTTCTAGCCTTTCTAGCCCTATGCTTTTTTAGCTTAATGATCTTATCCGGCGGCTAACTCAGAACACCATTTGCCAACTTGGCTTTAATCAACCCTTGCATGAAATCTGTTCTGATAGGAACCGCTGGGTGCCTCAACTATAGATCTTTATTCATACATAAATGTTCTATGTGTTTTTAATCTCCTCAATTGTCCCTGTCGCCAATCGAAATACTAAAATTCGAGGACACATCTTTATATCAACAAATAAAGATTTTGGACTTCCCTACGTTTTTTTCTGAGTACACGTGAATTAATATACTCTTAGTCCTATTATCTGAGAAATAAAGCTTTTGTCCTGAAATGCTATATTCGCGTGAGTAATAGCAATTTGTTCAGTATGGCTCAGTATGTTGAGGGTATCAGTCAGTGCCTTTGATGCCCTTATTCAAAGCTAACAGCACTGCACCGTTTTACATTGCAACTTTGAACTCTTTACGCAATTTATTCGTCCTGGTCAATTGAACACTGGCTCACTTATGGTTACTTACGCTGTCTAACATAAGTTCGCCACACCTTCTACGAATTGTTTTCTGATGCAGTATGGGTGATGCCTTCTCCTCTTTGCGCACTACACCTATTAGTACAATTAACGACTTTGCGGTACATTATGATACGAATTATGATGGAATTTGAAAAGGTAAGAGGTGTTGATTGCTGGACAAAGTCAACCCGGCGACAACCAGAAATCACACCGCCTGCTTTGCGCCTGAACTTCCGCAAATAAGCCTGCCAGCCGTAGGAAGTATTCGATGTTTGCATGCCAAAACTTGAAAAGACGTTAATTTGGCTACGCCTTATCACCTACAAGGTACATCAGTCCTTCCAATGCCACAATGACCGTTCAAATAAACAGGGGCACTCAAAGTCATCGTCCCAAAATTTCTGTGGAAGCTCGCATGTGAACGCTTGAATGATAATAGGCCCGAATACGGAATCGCAAGAAAGTATTTCGATTGATAGCAGAAATCCTGAAACTTTTTTGCCATTGATGTATTCCACGAAAATCCACTCACCATCAACAATCATACATTTAAATGTGCTAATAAGCACGTTTCTAGCATTGGGTCGGACCCAAAGACTCCCAGTAACACCAAGACAAACCACATAATCCAGCAATGAGATACCTTCGTGTTTATGATGTCAAAACGAATTGCTGTCATGCCGATATTGGAACAGGATTGCTCCAGGACACTGCAAGCTATAAATGGCATCGTACGCTCTAGAGCTATGCGTGGCAAAAGTGTTTGCCTCCGGAAAACAAGAACTCTGTCGGAGGACCCTATAAAATACTTCCAGTAAAGAGAAAAACGGATGGTTAGGTTGGTAACATAACCTATCAAACGCCAAACCACTTGCAGAAGAACAGCTTGATGAACAAAACGGAGCATCTAGCCATCGAACTAATGGTGCAATTTTGAAGATTGCGTAAACAGTAGAATATATCGGATCCACTTATTTTGAAAGTGTTTATCCACTGCTTCCACTCGTTGCATAACGTGCGTAAATTTTAAAAAAATACTTAATTGAATTCATTCAGAAAAATCAATAAAATGAGTGGGTTGATTAAGTCAGTTAAGTCAAAGTCACTTTATTAAGGGAAGAAGGCTTTCTCCCTTGAGCTCCCTATTCATAACCAAAATTACATAATAGGTCCACCGTAACAATATAACAGAATAAAAATGTACAAATGTAGGCTTAAAATCAGGAATAATTGAGAGCCAGTTGCAAGGTGCTGTTACTGACACTTTGTTCATTATATCTGCCACAGTTTCTCAGCGAATGAGAATCAAGTTTGTGTTTAAAAATTTCAACAGTATCTGAGAGGACCACATCTTCTGGAAAAAAGATGTCAGCAACACCCGGTATTCCCAGCCGGTCACCCATGCAAGTACTAATCGGGCCCAAATCAGCTTAACTTCGGTGATCGGACGAGAACCGGTGCTTTCTACGTGGTATGGTCGCTGACAAAGACTAAATTTACTATGGAACATAATAATAAGGTTTATTTGTAAAGCACATCTTTGGCATCGTAAAAAACCCCGGAAGGCAGGAAAAAACCTAACCACAACCCCTTCTTTCGCAGTGAGGATTGCATTTGTTTTGGTCTTTCGCTAGGTCAATATTGTAAGAAAATAGGAGTTTTTTAAGTAAAAAACCTAACTTCTAAGGATCAATGCTAGAAAAACTTGAAATCAAATAACCATACATTTTACGTGTTACGGTTTTATTTATGGAAAAATTGCCATGTTTATTAACTGAGGTGGAATTGGACGCGGGCATTTTGAAGGCGAAACAATCAGCTGAGGACTGTAACGGACCAAACCTGAACCGAACCCTGTTTTCTTGTTTTAATCATCGTTTTACTGTGACCGGTCCTTTTTTCCCTAGAACAGTGATCTGATTGGACCAGGAGAACACACACGTGACGACCTGAAGTTCCGATAAGTCCGAACCTAGATCCCTTCCGACCCTCTCGCTTACCGTTTACCGTATCTCCTTTACCGTTCCCGCTTCCGTTGCCGTTCCCATTACCGATACCCTTCCTTGTACCAGTACAATATACATTTATATATCCTCGTCTCCCCCTTTTATTACGTTATGAGTTCTACCTCTAACTCGCTCGCATCAGCGTTGGATGAGATCGATGGACCTCTCGGTAGTGTATTCGACGAGACGCTATTCGTCGAACCAAGGCCGAGAGTACCGATAACCTCTGGTCCCCACCGATTGGACGCATTCGACTCGGCCGTTACAGGACATCGCATCTTCCGTACGGCGAAGAATATTGGAATAGATAAATTGTTCTTAGTTTTTATTTTTAAGGACTAGAAAAAAAGCAAGGCAAAATTTCGCTTGAGCTTTGATTTGATCAGCGTTGGAAACCGCCGTCTGGAAAGCCTCCAGCAGTGGCCAGTTTCCCCCAAAATGTGCGGGAACACTCCTGGACCGTTAGATCCCTTTTGGTCCGAATTGGATATAAAGGAACTGGTTAGCAAAGTGTCCTATTTTGTTCAGAAATATATGCGTCATGTCATTAATAAGAACTGCTTGGTCTTTCTTCTAAATTCGGCTAAACTGTGGCTTTTGCGAATATCGTTGGGTAGGGTATTCCATATGATCGCATACCTTGTGGTGTAGAAATTTGATTGCTGGGCCGTCTTAGATTTAGCCTTATGAATTGTTGCTGGTTGTTTCCAGTGGGACGGGAACCGTTTTGTTTCGTTAACATATTATTGCTAAGGTTGTTATGATTATGTGTCATGTAAATAGGAAAGTTAAACCATTTTGGAGTCGCCTTTGCCAGAAGGGTTTAAGACCATATCTATTGTACATTATTGTGTAGGAGTCGCGGGCGTCATCGCGTTTGCACAGAAATCTGGTAAACCTTCTCTGGATTCTTTCTAGTTTATGTCTGTCATCTGATGACATGGTACCGTAAAATATTGATCAGAAACAGGAGAACCATCTTTCCTTCCTATACGTTCACATGATCAGAAAGAAAGATGGCTCCGTTGCACGAGTTGTCTCCGTGGAAAGGTCAGTAGCTGCATTGTTTGAGTTTTGTTCCCATTCAATGGAACCTAAACTTGATCTGTACTTTCTTCCAGAAAACTAGATAAATCTGCTCTATGTACAAATGGGAAACAGAAATATCCAGCCTCAAAGAAACTTTACTCAAGCGTGGATATCCAGCCCAGTTTATAGACAAGTTTAGCAAACCCTTACGGCCTAAAATGACGGAGCAGTCAGTTCTGAAAAAGCATGTCTTCATATCCTTAGCCTTTATGAGTTAAATTTTAAATACCATAAAGAGACGCCTGCTTAACATCACCGAAAGGACATTATATGCTATTAAACTCAGATTTTGAAATCCAACTAAGCCCTTACAAATTCATTGTGCAAAGGATGCCTTGTCGTTGCACGCCACTTCAAACTATGTTTACGAATTTACATGCTCTTGCGGATGCAAGTACACAGGGCGAACGTAACGGCGATTGGCAGCTAGAGTCAAGGAGCAATTACCTAGTTGGTTATTTGAACAAGAGAAAAGATCTCCTCGCTCATCGATTACTGAACATCCGCTAAATACGGGCCATTCTGTGGACCCCAAAGTGTCTCTTCGATTACCTATTCGGGCACGAACAACTCGTGCCTAATGCTACTTGGAGGCAGCCTACATACGGCGGTATAGGTTTTAAAGCTAAGATGGTTAACCCTAACAGCTAAAATCTTCGAGGTCCAGTTCCTTAGGAGATGGGAGAAGTCGGTGGTAAAATCAGATTGTTAGGAATAGTTTATTCTGCAGAAGGATAGGAGAAAAGGTTATGAAAGAGTTGACTATTGGAGCACACGTCCGGTGGCGGGGCGGACCAGTTCCAAAGTGATGTCTAGGGAGCAGATATTCGAACCGCCATCTGTGGTTGCAACAGTGAAGGTCATGGATTGGACCACGTATGGGCGAACCGACGTGGACGCATTAGTAGGTGCTCCAGTCGTCTGGCGGTAACATCGGCTTTGAGCTTTGTCCAGACTGATTGAGGTCAAGCCACTGTGGGTTGACGCCAGAATGGAGGAGACATTTTGCGTGCGTTTGGGTGCGCCTCGGTTGCGCGCCAGTTATGTCTAGCAGCCGTGGCGGTAAGATCCACTTCGAATGCTTCCCCACTAAACCGAAATTTGTTGATGAAAGAGATAGGGAAGGAGGTAAGTACCAACGATAGGGTTCAAACAGCTGGTTTTCGTGTGGCTGGCTTTCGGGAGCCAGGTTAAATGGACAGTTGGGAAGTGCATGAGTTTCTGTGGCTGGCATCCGAGAGTCGGGTAATTTCCGCCAGAGCCACTTGGGTGGAGGAAAAGTCATCTCGCGTCCGCGTGGGCCACTGTGTCTGTGTGCTAGAAGAAAAATTCTCGACTACGCGTGTATCGGCATGTTGTAGGCGATTGGTCATCTCGATTACTTGGGAGGGAGCCTGGTTGGCTGCATTGAACTTCGACGGCAAATTAGTATGCCATGTCAGTGTTCGCTGAGAGGAGGAAGGGATACCGCTGGCAATCGAAGACGGATCATAGTTTAGAAAGGAGATCTGGGTGCTGGCACTCGTAACTGGAAACTGTTCCATGGGATGGGGAAGGAACCAGAGCCTAAGGACGAGCAATGACGAGACCCTCCGGGCCTAAAATATAAAATTTATTTATTAATCTAAGGTCCGTGGGTTGTGAGCGATTGAGCATCTTCCTCTTGCTCACGACAGGGTGTCAGTAATGAAATTCTTATTTTTATGGCTAAATGAGAGGACACAGGAGAAATTCAGTTGAAGGCGAGGGAGGTCTGACGATGATTGAGCTCGGCCACATCAGAAGTTAGTCATGAGTTCATCTCACGATTGGGGTCACCAGTAATAGGAGTTAAGGCTTAGTCGATTTAACCCTAACAGTTACGATGTTCCAGGCCCATGGTTCCTTTGAGTAAGGAGAGAAGACGGTGGGAAGCCCAGACTGTTAGAAATAGGTTATTCTGCCGAAGGATAGGAGAATAGGTTGTGACAGAGTTGACTATCGGAGCACACGTCCGTAGGCAAGGCGGGCCGGATCCAAAGTGATGTCTAGGGAGCAGACATTCGAGCCGCCACCTTTGGCTGCAACCGTGAAATTCATTGATTGAACCACGTGTGGGCGAATCGACGTGGACGCATTAGTAGGTGTGTCAGGTGGTAGCATCAGCCTTGCGCTTTTTCCAGACCGATTGAGGTCAAGGGACTGTGGGTCGAGGCCAGAATGGGGGGGGGGAATTGTGCGTGACTTTGCTTGCGCCTTTCATGCGCGTCAGTTCCGTCTGGCAGCAGTGGCGGTAAGGTCCACTACAGCGGTTTACATCAGACCTATGTAAACAGCTGGAGCGTGTGGTGAAACTAACTCTGCCGTGGTGAGACCGGCTCCCTGTATACACTTTTCCCTTACCAACTATTAACCTTAGATGTTTTCCACATTTTTGATACCCCAGTGTTTTAACCTTCTTACGATATTGATTGGCATCTAAGCCACTTCCGGTGACCTTGTTGTTGATATAGACTTTTTTGTATGAATTAAATTTTGTATTTTCGCTTACGTTTGGAATTGATATTTGTTAGCGCCATAAATGCACTATCGATAAAAATTAGTTTTGTAAAACAATTCAAGAAAGAATTTGCCAATTTTCACAAATAAACGTAGACATTTGTAATCATGCTAGCAGAAATTACCTTTTCAGGGCAATATTTGGTGATGTTCTGTAGTTAATGCTGAACTTAAAAATAAAGGCATTTAAAAAATCTCACAGTGAAAACGGAGGCAGAGTTCAACGGACATCCATTTTTAAAAAGCGTGTAAGAGAAAAAACCGCCTAGGAAGATAAAACTGAGACAAAGAATCGAAAAAGGAGTAGGAATTTTGAAGATGCTTAGAAGCCAACGAAATGGCAGCAGTTTAGACTGAGTGCGTCCGCGTGGTTTCGTTTGATTGAGCGGTAATTAATGGAGACATCTAAGTTCCCGGGGACACGTGGCAGAGGAAATACTTTCAAAAGGATCTTCTAAATTACCGTTATACACGTTATGCAATGAAAGGAAGCAGTTGATAAGCGCTCTCGAAGTTAACGGATCCAACAAATTCTGCTGTTTACGCAATCTTCAAAGACATGGCCATGAAAAACTTATATTTATGACGTAAATTGTCCAAAGAGGATACTCTAGTCCGACCTTTCCTGCCTTTTCTGGACACACCCACGTTTTAGCTTCGCTCCAATTAAGCTCTGGTACAAAGACCTGTAAGTTCGCTTAATAGTAATGAGCTGTTTAGATTATAAGTGCTAGTATAAACAGACAACATAAAGTACATTCATATGTGCGCCTTACGGAATTTATTGGCATTAAATATGCAGTGCCCCGATACGAGTACTTTGTAGGAACCGACCGGCAACTACCAGCCAAAATACGCAAGGATCAATGAGAGGAGTTGTCTTCAGGCATTTGTTTAATCAACCGACAGTTCGACTATGGACTCCGTCCACCGTATACTCCGAACAGATTGGTGTAGTGACTTGATCAGAATGAGTTATGAGTGATATTAGGGTAGGACTGTATTTAGAGGTCCAACTTGCCTTTGACTTATAATAATAACCTACTTTTACCTTTCGCAGTAGTCCGATATTTCCCGTTTTCGTTAAAGTCCGCCAGAATTATGGCGAATTTCTGTTTTTCCGTATAATTTCGCCAATATAAGGGAATATTTCAATCAATAGGCATCAGTTACAGTTATTGGGGTTGACTCTATTTGGCTACTATAAGAACTACATTTGGCAGTAAATTCATATTCATTGTTCACTTTCGATACAATTACATATTCATTTACACTCGCTGACCAATAATTAAATGTTTAACCTCAAATTCTGTAAGACGGTTGGGCGGGGCAAATATATATTTAGGCGGCCCTACAAGACAGTGTTGCCGATAGATTTGCGCAGCATCTACTAAATTCTCTACCTTCGCATTCTTTGGAATAGGTTGCCAATGGAAAGTAGGTCGTTAACAGACTGTCTGCTTTCGAGCGAAGACTGCACATTTATCTTAACACTGATTCTATTAACCTTTTATTCTCTTCATCTTTTCCGAGCAGCTTTCTCCTTGACTCCGAGGAAGGACCAGCGGAAATTTAGGAGCTTCTCTTGAAACTATTTTTCTCTGCCTCGTGTCCCCCGGAAACCTAGATATATCCATTAACCACCACTCAATCAAACGAAGCCACGTGGACGTACTCATTCTAAACTGCTGCCATTTCGTTGGCTGCTAACCAGTATCAGAATTCCTACTTCTGTCCTATTTTCCTACGAAGTTTTTTTTTCTCCTAGACGCCTTTTGAAAATGCAGGCACATGGAACGCCGTCTCCATTATGACTGTGGGAGGTTTTTAAACTGCCTATATTTTTCAGTTCCTAATTAATTGCAAAACATCGCCAAATATTTCCCTAAAAGGACAATCTCGCTGACTTTGTAATTTTATCTGCACACATTGTCAAATTCTTTTTCGCATTTTTAAGAAACTTATTTTTTATGGAAAGTGCCTTCCAGGCGCTAACAAATATAATTTCCAACTTCCAAATACATGAGGCCTACTTCGCTTGCCGTCATTGCTATGCAAACGACCAAACCCATGGTTAATGCCCTGTAATGCACTTGGTGGAGTACTAAGATTGCATTTTCAACGCACCAGTCTAAAACTGTCAGCAGCGAAATGGTTGACTGACAAACCCACGCTTGCTTCTTGGAACTTCTGGTCCCTAGTTGGCGGGCATGGAATTTACCACCATCACCGGCTCCACCTCATTAAGTTCAACCTCTTTCGAAGTTTTTGGCTAGCAGTTCTAATAAAAAAACTACGTAATCCGCTGTGCATATTCAAAGTCTTCTCGTGCAAAGAAAAACCGGCCTAGACACGGTCACATGCACCATTCGACAGTTCTGCATTGAAGAGTTCATCAACTGACTAGCGATCCAACTTCATCAGAGAAATCGCAAAAAATAATGGAATTCGAGATCCGTCTAACGCACACCCGACACGCAGCTTGCGATACAAACATCCAATACTCTAAGAGAGAAAGACATCACACACGAAGTCATCGAGGATGGACTTTTGAAAATGAAAAAAACAACGACCAATTGTTTGAAAATTTGCCAGTGCTAAAAATACACCATTAGATTGTTCACGGCATCTGTAAGTACAACAAAAAGCACATAGAAAACCTGCTTAGAAAACAAATTACACCGATTCTTGTACAGGTATTCAAAAATAAAAGCTCTACCGAGATTATTTGACCATGAATAATCGGTCTACGCTGATCACAGCCCCAAAAACATACCAGGAATGGCACGGGAGGTAAACTGAGCAAATGACTGAAAAAAAGGCTGTTTTGGCATCACACCATTAACAGGAAAAGAAACACGTCGGCTAGCGATTAAAAAAACACGTCACGAATATGAAAGAAAGCAACACAGCCATATGCGGGGGAAATGTACAAGTGGGAGCAGGAGGGGGGGGGGCGGGGTATCAGACTACAGCTTCGCCAATCTGCTGAATGATTGATCGAGAGGAGAGCATCTGGGAGGTGGCAATAAGCAGGCGCCAACAGCGTCGCTGAGCCGCGAAGCGCAAAGCAGCAACCTCACCGTACGTGCAGCCGCCCACAAAAACCACAATTACGCACTGTCCGTGGGAGGCGTACTGGGTGGACGAAGTGTCTGTAGCGGTCTCCTTGGCGGCCAGAGAAACGGAACCCGCAGTTTTAGCAGCTAAACGAAACGTGAGTAAAAAGAAAAAAAACAGTGTGCTTTTGATATAATTCATATTTTTGTTTTTGTATCAAATCAACACGCTCCCTAGTCGACCGCGACCGTGTGGTCGTGGGTCACTCAACTATTCAATCTTGAGTGACCTTAGGCGCCCTAATAACAGGCACGAGCATTTGTCTGCCCTCTGCAAGTTATTGCCGACAGTCTTACTTAACTACTGGAGGTGAACGCTCGCCCAGGTGTCCTACAAAGAAGCCTAGCTGAAGTTTAGGAGGCGCGTAAGCTTATATTCTCATCTGTTATGCTTGTTGCCAAAATAGGATGCATGTCAGCTATTGATACAATTATAGGAATATATTATTGGAATATACTATCCGCTGGTCTTAGTAAGTCTGATAAGTAGAACTAGCACTCTTAGCAGTGATATATTACCTCTAACAGCAGAACCCTAGGCCAAACTTAGTAAAACGTGACACAGCTTTTGGTGGACAGAGGTGAGAGGGCGGAAACCATGGCAGGCCGCGATGTGCTCCGGGCCTCAAACGTGAATCTACTCGGAATAGCATAAGCGCAGATTCACCCTCCTTGTTGAGATTGAGGTGATATAAGCCCAGGCGTTGACTTTAATCAGCGACACCTCTGACAAATACTAACGTCAGAAATAGTGCCTGTATTACTAACACTCAGCTGCAATCCTAGTTTGTATTAGAAGTAGAAATAGCAGTATCACTTCCTTGAGTCTGTCTAGATACCTACTGGAGGTGAGTGGGGGAGGTAGCGCGGTAGTACCCATGCAAAGTCTAATGACAATTAACACTAAATTAGGCGGTGTTTTAGCCTGCATTGGAGAAAGGGGCCTACGCCCGAATCCCTTCGGTCATCTTGACTTTGTCTTGTCACCGGTTCAAATGGGCAATGGTTTAAAGTGAGGTAGACAGTTGCGCGTCTATTGTACTTAAATCTCGTCTCTGTCTCTAGTCACCATTCCTGCATATGGAGGACATCATCGAAATTGCTGGTCTATCACATCTGTTTACTATCAGGGCTTCTGTCGAGGCCCAAGGCAGAGCAGGACAGGTGAGTTCCGCTAGCGGTCAGGTGGACGTGACTATTATGGGGTATCCAGGGTCGAGTACGGGCTGCCAAACTTGTACTGCTTTATAGTCCAATTCCAATAAGGAGGACAACTCGTGTGGATGACTGATGATTGCTTCACTTATCGATATTTGCGGTGAGGTTGCTAAACCCAGAGAGAATAAAAACAATGTTTCTAGAACATATGAAAATCACTCTCAAGTATTTTCTATGTCAACCGGGAGATCGCAACAATCCCATATGACCTACCTACCAGTCTCGACCAGCTCTTGTCAGACGTCTCCGTGCCGATCTCAACAAGAGGGCCGGTAGGACGCGAAGGGCAACTAAAATAAATCGGTGCCCACACAGCTCTCATTCCTCCTCCCTATCACCACTAATTCCAGTACTGCATTGGCCTGCCTATCGGAATAAGAATGGAAGGACTAGAACGGGATAGGGGGTCATTCCAATGGCCGCCAATTCTCTTTGATCTGCTCCCATTTCCCACGCACATGCAGACATTGTATTATTCATGCACACGCCGAACTATCATCAGAAGTAAACAAGCAAACCACCCAAACACAGACATCCATGCCATCTTTTTACCACGAGAGCGGTGTCTCGTGTGTGTGTGTGTGTGTGTGTGTGCGCGCTTCAACGCTGTACAGACAGACAACAGTACTACTGGTGGGAGAGAGCCGTTGAAAGCCTGACTTTCAGGGTTTTTGACAAACAATTGCCCGAAAAAAAACAGGGATGAATCATCGTGGAGAAACTCACATTCTTTGTCCATCGGCAGCAGAGAAAATGCCTGCATGAGGTCATCACTAGTGAGCAACTCAGGACCAATGAGAAGGGGATTGGCTGTTCTTGTTGTGGGGCCTCCCAAATCGCCACTGGTCTTCTTACTAGCTAGGCCCTGAGCCCAGAGGGATTCCGCAAGACGGACGACTAGCGGGACATGCTGACCACCGAACACATAGGTGGGCGAGACTGCAGGCTTGTCCGGTGTCAGACAGGCCTGACTGCCAAGACTCAGGTGAAGGAGGCGGTGCAGGCGACTAGAAGGGAGGACAGAGAGGGGAGGAGTGATAAAAAATGCAAATGAATGAATGAAATGTATGAATGCATATCGGGAATGGTGCATTTGAAGAGGAACGTGAATAAATGCTATTTCCAGTTGATATATGAGAGGCCGGGATGTGGCAGATCCCCAAAATAACACTCGAGGAAGAGGAAGGAATCAGACGAAGTAGAGAAGCAGAAAAATAAACTAGCACTGTTTTCCCTGAGTAAATTTGGACAAGGCAAAGACGACGAATGGTAAGGAAATAGTTGTCTAAGCCAACCAGTTCGAATTACAGTAAAAACCTCTCAAGTCTGATTAGAACTGCAACGCACGGGACAACAATCAGCCATGCAATGTAGCGGGGTGAAAGAACTGGCGAGAGAATGGGTGTTACGTCCATTATCTACACTTCCCATGGAACTGTGAGCTTGATCACGTGATCCAGCAGCTGCCAGAAGTTTCTCAGTTTGGCTCCAATGAAACTTGGTCGGGTGCCTGTGCCACTGGAATCTATCCCTCAGATACGATTGATGACGAGATCAGTTTCCTGAAAAACCTTTATCCTGGAAATGGGTATCCGAAGAACTTCCTCTATAAGTATCGCCACTCCAGACAGGAAAGTCCTGGCGAAATGTGCCTGCCAAAAAACCGGCGAGCCTTTTCCTCCCCTTCGGGGGTGATCGCGTGTTGAATAGGATCAAGCAACCGCTTCGAGGCACGATTGAACGAGCGTAAACCGCCTCTAAATTATTGTTCATAAGGATTACAAAGGCTATTGCACTTATAACGACTAAAGACATTCTGCCCTACACGCCACATAAAAAGTATTGATGTGTTTAAATAGTTTTATGGATACAAATACATTGGGCGCACACAAAGGCAAATGAAAATCCGGCCAGCTAAGCATTTGCCAAAGTGGCTGCTAAGAGCGTAAAATAAGGTACCTCAGAGTTCGGTTACGAAGCACCTGGTGGATAGTGGCCACAGAGTGGACCCAATGACTGTACTTAAACTCGTACTTCGAACGACGATTGAAACGCCTTTTCGGTTTGCAAAGGCCGCTGCAATGCAGAGGAAAGCAGAATTCTGGATCACGTGATCAAATTCGCATTGCCGTGGTAAGGATAGATAGCGGACATTACCTGATCCGCTCGCCCCTGCTAATAGGTAATGGCCGTAGGCAGTTGAATAAGAGGTCACGAAATGCGATTATTTCAATAAATTCAAAGCAAACAAAGTTATTTCTACATCTAGTGATGAGCGGAACTTTAACCCATGTTTTTGAGCCAATAGAAAAAAACTACGTACTAGCATATATCTGCCTCGCTGGCAAAGAATTCGAGCAAATGCAACGCTCTAGCTAACAAGGTTACAGCGCAAACCTTAAGGTCTTTTGCTGGGTAACTTGACGCGTTTTGAAGTGATAGCGCAAACAAACGTACTTGTAAGTCGACTTCCAACGGTTAATTAGCCGGCCAGTTGCGGATGCAACCAACTTCTCGGCGCTGGACTGTGTCAGTGAGAGCTGACTACCTTTGCTATTGGATTCGGGCAAAGTCATGAAGTCCTTACGCATCGACAGGAGTTTCAAACGTCGGAGGGCTTGCAACAGCGGGAGCACCGAAAAACCCACTGCATGCTGGATAGCCAAATGCACTTTTTCGTACAGCTCCTCACCAAGTCCATCGTGAGTTAGCGAGAGGAGGCAGAGAAGACGAACGGCGTCCGTCAATTTGTTTCCTTGGCTAGAAAATAGTTGTTACTTAAATAAATCAGTAGACGATATTGACTAAACACGACATTAATTGCGTCAGAATTCAGCGGTGATAGGGTCGCGATTCCGAAATTGACTACATAGTAAAAAAAGTAGAAGACAAATTACCTGCTTTCCATTGTATTTCATTACTTTGTTAGCATTTTGAGTGAAATATTTATTCTCCATATACGTTGACGACCTTATAGTAATCCAGTGGTCATCTGTAACAAATGGCAGGGACCACAACGGCGCAGTGATGACGTGCACGGAAAGCTGTTTACAATGAAGCACGTCTACCTTACAAGCACACCACGCATTAGTCCTACGCCATCACATTCAAACAGTAAGACGGAGTTAAGGCGGCCAAATAGGGATGTTTGTGTTTGATTTGACTGGCAAAAACAAACAGGCCCGCTATGGGTGCCGAAGAGGTAGTGCTTCCTGATTTAAAATAAATGAGCAGTCAACGAGTGTTATCAAATATTCAGTTAAAAAGGCCCCTAAAAAGACCAGCCTAGGCGGACAACGAGATTACAGCATGCCGCTGCCGGGTTTGCGCTAATGACCTCAGTTAATATCCCCCGAAACTATGGCATAGGAATAAAACTGCTCCGATGAACCTGTTTTACTACACAAATTATCGAAGCGGGTCTCTCAACTTTACCAATCTGATCAATTCGTAGGCCGGATGCGGCATAGATTGGCCCCACTTGCTTGTCCCTCCCCGATCTTCAAGTGGCTGGTCAGACTCAAGCCGACTAAGAATGAGATTTCCCAAAGAATACGGGGGCGGGGGGAGGGTGAGTGAAATGACAGTAAATAAACCCAGACATACAGAATCTGGGAAAAACTAGCATGTTACGCCGAAGTAGATGCAACCACACTAGAACGGTCATGCAATGAGTATGACTTGTCAGGGGCTCGTCAGACGAATAAAGTGACGTCACTATCGGTGCTCGCAGCCAGGGTCTACAAAATCGATGATATAGGGACATCCTCAAAACATCTGTCAGGGGCGCAGAAATCGGACAAGAGGCCTTTGAAACTCTTTCGTAGGTTCGCAGACTTAGCATACTGCCATGAAGACCAGTAGCATACACGGTAGTCAACCTGATAGGGGAGACCGAGAAGAAGCTCCAAACACGCAAAACAGCGATACTGCGAATAGGAATATATTACTGACAAAAACAGGGGAGACTGGAATGGCCATTCATGGCTTATTAGCCGTTACCAGCCAGCGAATAAATGTTCAACTTCACAAACATGTCCGTAGGGGTTAACTGACATTCACAGTATCATACCAATCACACTGAAAACGACACCAGTACGCAAACCACATCCACCGGCAATATGAACTTAGTGTAAACATGCACCCACTTCAACCACACACTCGAGTTTGTCGTACGAGTGATGGGAAATTCGCAAGTCTATCAGCGTGAGACCGAAGAACACAAATTAAAATCTCCAGGCTTATTTTACCTGCCTACACTGTGTCAGGACATACAGCTACCACAGGGCACTGTTTAGCCAGTATACGCCTACGCGCCAGAGTCCATTAAAATGCACAGCTGCCTTAATCGCAGGAAGGGCAAATATGTCCTTGTGGGGATCTAGATGAAGCCGAAAAATTACAAACGGAATCGAGCGGTAAGAGCCCATCTACCAGTGAGTTACATACTTTGTGGATAGCCACTCGAAGGCCAGACGGACAGGCTGACAGGTGGAGTCCTCAGCACAGCTTCCTGTGCCTGCTTCTGCGGGCATAGTATCAAGGTCAGCGGGACGCTGACGACCAAATACAATCACCTCGTGACCAGAGGGCACGGCCAGTGCGCCGCCACTGCCCGACTGAAGAATCGCCACCTGAGCATTTATCAGGTCCTCCACTCTCTCCTCCTTGGTCATCTTCTGCATCACCTGAAATAAATAAAAGGATACAGGTTGTCAAAAAGCGTAGTACCTACGGCAACAGAGAGAGAGAGAGAGAGCAAATGGTTGCATAACCACTCGTCTTTAATTAATTGTAACCCACACGGGGAGGAATTAGTATAAGTATATTTGAGGGAAATAAAGGTGTGTATCTTGGAACTTTAAAGGTACATGGTGGCTCACCAGTTGGTCTTGAAAATAAGCACTTGGCGAACACAAGTCTGCTTTCGATCAAGTCTTGCCAAACCTGCATATTTATATTGCTAAAATATGAGGAGAAAGAAACATGCAGTCAGTTTCTTTTGATCAACGTCGGACGGGAGGGAGGGGGCGTAGTGGCCACCGGGAAACGTAATTATATGCGAGCGGCTGACTTGGGACCATGGCAACTACGTGGCTTGTATGAAGGTCTCCTGCCTAACACTGGTTTCATCGTGTCTTCCTAATGCCAACAGGGACGCTGCAATTAATCATGCATTTTCCCCTCACCTATGCGTATACACAGGAAGTGCTTCCGTCTCTAAATCGACATAGACATTACGCATTGGCAGTCTCAATCACATGAACTACGCCAGAGAGCCTTCAGAGGCCGATTCTCGGTCGGAAGTATCAAGTGCTCTATGGAGTATAACCTTCCAGGCGCGACTTACAAGGAGCGGTTGCAGTTCAGTGCGAGTCCATTTTAGTACACTGAAAAAAGTTTTAAAAAAGTTAACCTCCCTTCCCTCTCTTCTCTTTTTGTGGTTCACGGGTTCCAGATCGACTGCCAGCAGCGTTCAGTTGAGAGTCATTTCAAGGTTTTAGAAACAGTAATGAGCACTGAGTGCGGAAAGAATGCCTGAATCAGCTACAACACGAGCCACTTTGGGCCCAACTACCATGAAATGGTCATCAATATTTACTGTACAGATGTGATTGGACGCGACAGTAGAAGCGGGCAACTGTGTCACTGGTGGAGTTCCAAGAGCAAGTATTGGGCGCAGACATCATGGCCGATTTGCGTGCGTGCCTGGACGCACATGGGCGGGGAACGGCAACGCCCTGCTGATTGTATTATTTTTGGACGCTGCTGCAGAATTTAAGCACAGATATAGGACGAAGGCTAGAGCAATCTTAGAGTCTATGAAGCTTTTTGTTACCAATCACATTTTACAACCAGGTTGGCATATGTTCAAGTATTCCCAAAGAGTCCTCGCGAGGCGGATTCCTCAGGGATTTTCAAGAAACAGCGGCAATTAGAGTGACTTTTGCAGACCTAAGGGGGCTACCTGCGAAGTGAAAGTGAGCCCTCGCAAGGGTAGCCGATGTGCGAAAGCGGTGGTTCTCAATCGGCATGGCACGAGCCAGCAAAATGTATGGCGGAAGGATTCAAAGACAACCACCACCCGTTCGGAACTTCTTTTTACAGATTCCACAGGCAAGACAGCAAACATTGAGGTCATTTTCTTTGTCATTGAACTTTTGCGAATAGATTTAACATATTATGCAAGAAATGTGTCAGTTTCAGCTGTTTTAAATATATCGTTAAATATTGCTGCCCGTTATTTGGAAGACTTGTGTGGCAATATTTATGAAGGTAGTAAGAAATGGCCGGCAAAAGCAGGTGAGACTGAAATGACCATTTCTGACTTACTAGTCATCCTCAGCCAGCAACCTGAAGATGTCGCAACATCCGAGACTCAACAGTAAGGGCGTTGGACCTCTATCTAACAGGCCACAGGTTCAAGCCTCGGGTACCGCAACACCAGGAGTTGGGTATGACTGGCTGACGACGGTGAATAATCCAGAAGTGGCTATTAAAGTCTCCTTGTTTTTGTCGGTTATGTCCTACTGCTCATAATAAACTAGTCACTGGACGGCTGTTTGCAAGGCTGGGGATTGGCGCCGCAAAACACCACGCAACGAATGTCTGCTGTAACGCGATCGATGAGCACCCAACTATTGTTAATCATACTGTTTAAAGTTAACGTGTTCAGTGAGAAAAAAGTTGCTGGTGCTCGCGTTAAAAAGCAGACCGTGCTAGGAGTTGATTAGTCGTTTCTGAAGGCATTTTAAATGAAGAGAAAAGTAGGCGCTGGCATGAGCACATTCCAATTCCGGAAGATGACTTCAAAGAAACCGCTTCGAAGCCTTTGCGCTGAGTGGGTTAATAGCAAATAAGAACCAAAAATTGAGAAGATATCTGCGTTCTAACCTCCTCCAGGCATATGAAGAGAATGATCAGTTCCTTCCTCAACGCCAAAACCGGTTTGAGCTGAGAATGCAGATCTGACAAGCTAGCTGTGCTAGGGACCCCGGGGACCGGGGATCCTCTACCCTGTCCAGCCGAGGCACCACTGTCCATGGCCGTGAGGCTGAAGCTGACACCCGTCCGAGAGTCGTCCAATTTCGCTTTGCGGGCTCGCAACCAGTTGTGCACAGTTGAGATGTGAGTATCACGAACTTCCTACAGAAAAAATTAAACAGCACAGTGGAAAACGCGTGGTGATTTTGGGACCGAAAAAATCTGCCGGTATGAGAACGCAGGAGGGCAACAAAATATCATCACAAAATATCTCCTGAGCCCGTTTGGAAAGCCCTAAAAACAGCAAAGGATGGAAGAAATGATAAAAAGCTTATCATAAAGACATCCTTTAATTAATTATTGCGCATGGTTGCCGTTCCAGACTCGCCTTCAAAGCCAATATCAGAGAGGGAGAGAGAGAATCGGATGAATTTGGATGGTGCATAAGTGGTTGGGTACATGTAGGATGTAGGTATTGCGGTCCGGAGAATTCAGATTCGAACAGCTTGCGATTAACGTAGTTGTCACCTCTAACAGTAATTTCGATTCTGCCGAACTTGAACTCATGAAACCGAAAGAACCTGAGAGTTTCCTTATTCGGTAATGACGCGCCTTTGGCCGAAATTAATCTTGTTGTTCTTTCAAAAGTATTGGCGTTCCCCGTAACTGAAACAGATCTAGCAAAGGACTTCATAGGCATTCTTTTCCTGGCCATGGATCGTTCGGCCTTATTTCTGGTCACCATTCAATCGTCACCCCGTGTAGTGTGAGGAAATATTTGGAGTCTTTCGAGACGTCCTTCACGTATGGGGACATTCGCCAAAATATGGATCCAGTGGGGCTCGTTTGTTCGCCTCATTTTTGATTGCACTAGGGGACGAAATTGCGCGAATGGCCATCAAACTGTCAAATATATAATTCCACAACCCTGTTTTTGGCACACCGCTGCGCGTCTCGACGTGATGACAGAGCGGTCTTAAGCAACTCCGTTGCGGCTGTTCAAACTGAATATCCGAGTCTTTTTCGACTGACTGAACTTACTTGTACTTAGTACGGCCGTGATCATGCCTTATCTCGACGGCCTCGATGAGGTCACGTATTATGCCTCTTCATGGATCAGGTCTTGATTTGACCTACTTTTCGATGCCTTAAGGTAGGCAAAGACAGCGAATCGTGGTCAGTATAATCTCTGCAACAGATAAGGACAAAAACAAAGGCTCTCTGACTGCTTTCTACCTCCTTCTCTGTCGTAAATTGGATGCCCGATAAGACAGCTTTGTTGGAACGGTGGCAAAAAAGGCTGCGTCGGCAAATTGTTGTAACAGTAAGCCAAGGCTGCAATATAAGCCTGTAGGGTCGACGTTAGCTTTGCCGCCAGCCGGGCCGATTTGTTGTAAAGATGGCCAAGGCTGCAATATTCGCCATCTAACTACGCCCCATGTGAGCCCCCAAGAGAAAGAGAGAGCACGACAAGGAGTGGACTAAGGTAGAAGTCTTAGAGTAAACATAGTAGAGCATACTTAAGAGCAAGCGAATGCGTATGCACAAGGTTGGACCAATTGGATGGTAGTCACAAGAAAGTTATGACTTCATTCGCTGGTGAGTCAGGAGAGTTGGCATGTTAATCTACCACCAAGAGTTGAACGCAGGTGTCAGACAAGGCGCTGTGGGCGTGTGGGCGGACCGTTTGGTTACCTTGCGTTAGAGTCTTGCGCTGGCCGCGCTGTCGGACAATGCTGTGTCTGTATGGGCGAACAGGTGTTGTCTGGCTTGCATTGGAGTCCTGCGCCGCCGCCATGTGCGCGTCCTTACATGCACTCTGCGTGGGTGGGCCGGTGGTCTCGCGTCGTTAGGGCGGCGTGCGTTTTCAGTTAAGCTCCGCCCTAACAAGCTTTGAGATGCTTTTTGAAAGCCAAAGTCTGATCTGGTTAAAGGGCGGCGGGACTACTGAAACTTCATGCGCCAGCTACGTTTATTTTGTGTTTCTGACGACCAGCACGAAACAGCGACTGAAATGTTGAACAGATTAAATGCTTATTCTGGCAGTTGAATATGCCTCGTTTCAAACACTTCCCATTTCATTTAAATTTCGTCTGTCTCCAGTTACCATCCCTGCTCTTGGGCATATGGTGGACATCATCAAAATTTACGGTCGAACTATCACATCTGCCTACTACCAGTTGCAGTAGGAATAGCGTGAACTCAGAATCACACTCCCTGCTAGGACCGAAGGAATCTGAGTAGAGGTTTTGTTAAGTCCAAGCTACAGATAGATACTGTAGTAGGCTTATAGGTAGACTATAGACGGTAAACTTTACAACATAAAGGCATCGTAGGACTTTCACTATTATTAAATAACGCTTTATTTAACTTTTAAACTAATAACTTTACCTCATACAGATTGGGAGTGCACACTTCTGAAAAAGCACACACAGGCCGTACTTAAGTATACTATTTACTGACATTAGTAAGCATGGTTACTAAAATGAGCACTTTAGTATAGGCACGTACTTCTAGCAGCAGTACCATAGTCCAAACTTAGTAGAAACGGACACAGCTTGAGGGATAGATTTGAGAGGGGGTGGAAACCAAGGCAAGCTCTGCTGGGCTCAGGGCTCCACACGTGTATTTACTCGGAATAGTTCAACTCTAGATTTAAATTCCTTGTTGAAATCTAGAGGGGTATGAGCTCCAGCGATGACCTTAATCTGTGCCACCTCTGACAAATTTTAACGTCAGTGTTAGTTCCAGTAGTACTAACGCACAGCCACGGCCGTATCCATCTCGGTCTTCTTGAACCTGCCTTGACACCTACTGAAGGCGGGTGAGAGTAAATAGTGTGGTAGTACCCGCACAAAGTCTACTGGCAGTTGATACTAAGTTAGTCGGGGTTTTTTGGCTTGCACTGGAGAAAGCGGTCAACGCCGGATCTAATCTGATCTTCTTGACCCATGGTGAAGATGAAAAGTGCGGTGAGCGTTAACTACGTCCGCTATCACTTTAATCCACCCCCTATAGCCAGTCACCTTACTGTACGAACCTGTTGGTCCATAGGGTGGACTTTATCGAAATCCATAGTCAAACACACATACACACACCATCTGGCGACAAGCACCGAAATTTGCGCCAATGTTCCACAAATGGCACAATACTGCGATATTATAAAGAGAAATGCCACTATAAATACAAAAGGGTTTACAGCTATGTACCTTAAAGTTGGGTAAGGAAGCATTGTTGAGGCAGATTTTCGGAGGCACACAGTCCTCCTTGCGAACGTTGGGCAAACAAACGACACCTAAAATGCAAGAAAATAAAGGGTAATCAGAATTTGTTGGCTAAAATTCAAGTGATCTTATCCATGATTCACAATAATAAAGGGGTTTTGTCGAGAACTGTGACGAGTTACGCATGAACTTTCCAATTAGGACTTCTTTCTAACTATGAAACAGATCTTACCTGAGGTGAAAAGCAACAGCAATATCATCTCTCGGCATTAAAGATCCTGCAAGAATGCTGTGGGCACAAAAGAAAAAATGACCGACCGTTGAGGTCGGGAGCGCAATTCAGCATGCATGCGTGGATGGAAAGTCGCGTTTGCAATGTAGCCGATGCCCAACATTGCTTTGTCCAGAGTCCTTGTCCAAGGCCAGCTGTCTCAAGGTCAATCAATACCTCAGTCAGAGCTTACAGACGAGCTGACCTGCAGAGACTTGACACACGCACACGTGCGTTTACGTTGTCGCGGCTGCCCACCCCGCTCGGCACCCAGTCCCAAAAGCCAGCGCTCCCTTCTTCGTCTCCTCCATAAAGCCCCGCCCCCAGACATTTCCTTTTTGGCTGATGCCATCCTCACCGCCGTCAAGAAAATGAGAGCCTATGGCGCCTATCCATGTGCGCCACATCGGCCCGAAGGTGGCTGCCTACCTTGCCACCCTCTTCAACCTTTCACTGGGATTTTCAATCATCCCCGATTGCTAGCGCCAGTCGATCATTATCCCCTTGGTCAAAGCGGGCAAGGACCCCTGCCTAGCGGCCTCTTATCGCCCAATTGCCCTCCTCAGTCCATTGGCGAAGATCCTGGAACGGCTCGTCCACCCAATTATGACGTCTGTGGGGGAACTATCTTGCCACCAACATGGGTTCCGATCGGGTCGTGGGACTACAACGGCGCTTTTCGAGCTCAGCGACGTTATCCTCGAGGGCTTTAATCAACAGAAGCCCGCTTCGCGGACCGTGGCAGTCTCAATTGACCGGTCACGAGCCTTTGACTGCGTCCGCCACAATCAGCTCCTGCAGGACTTGGTCTCGCTGAACGTCCCGAATGGCCTGGTCCGATGGTTGGCGGCTTACTTCCGTGGCCGTCACGATCGTGTCCTTTTCCGGGGCGCTCTCTCTAAGCCCCGTAAGCAGACCTGTAGCGTCCCTCAAGGCTCTGTGCTCAGCCCGACGCTCTTTAACACCTACATGCGAGAGCTCCCACTCCCCCGGGCACCTGTGCAAGTGATATCCTACGCGGACGATGTTACGCTCCTTTGCCGGCACCATGACATCGATCACGGAGTTCATGTCTGTTGTCGAAAACTTCCTCACCCAGCGCGGAATGACGATCTCGGCAGCCAAGTCGTCCGTAACTGTTTTCACGCTTGATCGTCACTCGGCCATCACCGTCAACGGGGCGTCCTTACCGCTTGTCCGCAAGCCCAAACTCCTTGGCGTACGTTTTGATCCGCTTTTCACGTTCGCAGACCATGCCAGGGAGACCGCAAGCAAAGTAAGCCGCTGCACCAAGGTCCTCAAGGCTCTACCAGGCACATCCTAAGGCTGCGCGAAAGAGACTTTGTCGACTGCTTTCAAGGCGCTGGCCAAGCCGCACCTCACTTATGCGGCATCAATCTGGTCTCCTACGATGAGCTCTTCCAGCCTCCGCCACCTCCAGTCAGCACAGAACGCTGCCCTTCGCACGATCACGGGTTGCTATAAAATGTCGCCTATAGATCATCTTGATGCGGAGGCTTCTGTTCTACCGGTCGCCCATCACAACACTCTCCTTAGCCAGCAGTTCTGGTGGAGTTGTTCGCCTAAAGGCCTTCCCAATCATCACCGCTGCTGCGCTCCCGAGCCCAGCTGCAACGTCCGGCCATCTATTCGAGCACTCCACAAGGAAGCTGTTGCCTCGTCTATCGCGGATCTACCTATTGATAGCTCTGCCACCAAGACAAGCTTCCAGCGTCTCCATCAGAGAGTCGTTGTCAAGGAGAAACGAGGTTACCGCCCCCGGTCCTTTTGGGTGGCTATCCACCTCCGATTGCGGCCTCGGAACGACATCTTCCGAAGGCCACTCGCCGTACCCTGGCGAAGCTACGCAGTGGCTACTGCATGCTCCTTCGTCAGTACCAACACCGGCTCGACCCTTCTTTACCCGACTGCTGTCCCGACTGTGGCGTCTCGCCGCATGACTGCCGTCATCTGTTCGCCTGCAGTTCCCGGCCAGGCACTCACCTCACTCCCGCGGACCTTTGGCTCAAGCCGGTCGAGGTCGCGGCTTTTCTCCGTCTCCCAACTACTCCCAGTTTGGATTACGGCGGGGATTCCTGATCCAACTATGGGCTACGACACACACACACACACACACACACACACACACACACACACACACACACACACACACACAAACACACACACACACAAGCCACGGGTGGGAACCACAGCAGACGCGTCTTCGACCGCGTTCTCACCCGCCCTCACGGCGACCAAGGTCTGCTACACCAAACCGCCCTACGGTGGATCTATCTCCCCTCCTCTTCATCTGTGTTTTTGATGACGGAGGAGCCCTTCCCGACCATGCTGCTCCGACTTCTCCTCCTCGCCACCGGGATTGAAGCTCACCCGGCTGGGCTCCTGATCCAACAAGGGCTACTAGCCAGACAAGCCACGGGTGGTCACACACACCAGTTGGAGAACACTTGATCCTGCTCTGCAATTCTTCTTAAGCAGCTGCCATCACTGTCTCATGGCCTCTCAGGTTTGGTTGGATGCAGTCAACACTAGCCCTTGCTTAGCCAGTGGTCACTACCGCCTGAGACAGCAACTGGGAGTTTTGTATACAATAAATCCCTCTCACGCGTGACTGCTGTCTTTTAACTTCAACTTGGGGATTTGGCCTGATGATTGTAGTGATCCGAGTACACCCACCCACTACTAAGATCGCTACAGCAATTACGCCCACCGATACTCAGGCGGGGGGGGAGGATTGTAGTACCCTTGTGCCGCCTACCACCTTCGGCGCCACATAACGCACAGGGTCACGTGACCTTGGCCCGCCTCTGGGACGGCCTATCACAAGTACCGCAAATTGTGCCAACGATCACTTCATTGAGGCTGCTATCAAGTGTGCATGCACTAGCCTGCCTACGCCAATCCGGTCTGGCCAATCATCTCTCTGAAGCTGACTCACACAGGACCTTACTGCGACGACTGCCAAGCTCACACAGGACTTTGGATGCGGCCCTCTTGCGAGTAACTGTGCACTCGTGCGACAGTCAACTTCCTCTTACATATTCTTTACTTCTTCTGTACAGAATGCACTATTCTTTAGATCATCCCCGGAAGAGGAAGAAAAAGAAGAGACGATTTCTGGGACCAAAGTGTATTCTACCTACCTGGCGTCTCACTTCTTCCATTCTCTACGGAGCAGAGCCCGAAGACAGCAGCGGTAAGTATTTACCTAGTACCTTAAACCCACTGCGATAGGATCAATAGTGTTAAAAATTTGGCCTGAAATGATGTAGGACATCATATTTAAAGACAGTATACGAAGTTAAATACTTGCAACCCCTCCTCCTCCTAACAAACCTAGGTAGCCTTCTGTGGCGTATACATCCTCTTACCTCTTCCTTGGTACTCTGCCATTTTGTTCCCAACAAGTGGAGTGGTATCCCAGATACTACAGCAGATTCCCTATCTCATTAAATGTCACCCGGAATTCTGAAATGCGTTTTCGATTCAAACACATTAATTACGTATGCTTGTAACAATGACAATCGTACAGCCTACTCTAAATATATTTTGGTTTTATCAGGATGCCGGCTTTTTAATGAGCTTCTTTCTGACCGCTAGTAAAGTGTGCATTGTAAAAAGTGGCTACCTAAGTAGTACGTATTTTCGTCCTTGACTCTGACTGCCTTTCTAAATTCAAATATAGTTAATGGAAAAAATAAACGAAAAAATATTTTTTGTACTCGTTTGGTAGAAAATTACGCCTTCTTTAAATTGTATACCGAAAGAGGGTGTATCTTTCAGTTTTAAAAAAGTTTCTAAATTGCCGAATAACTGTTAATCCAACTGACTGCTACACTTGAATTCAAGATTTACAAACTGCAGCCTGTGTACATTCTGTTTAAGGAAAAGTATGTTTTCGCCTACGATTTGAGGAAGAAGTCACATAATGTTCATAAAATATTGCAACAGATGTGGAACATCTTGTATGCATTATAGGCAGCATTAATAACTTGAGGGATGTGATGTATAATGAATTAACGCCTCACAATCGTAAAAAACTCATAATTAGAAACTTTTTTGAAACAGAAAGATACCCCTTCTTTAAGCATAAAATTTAAAGAAGGCGCAATTTGCTACAAAACGAGTACAAGAAATAATTTGTTCGTATACGCTTTCCATCAAATATATTTAAATGTATAAAGGCAGTTAAAATCAATTATAAAATGCATACTAACTAATTACCCACTTTTTACATTACATACTTTCTATTGGTGGTCAGGTAGATGCTCGTCCAATAGCCGGTTTCCTGACGTAACCAAAATATATTGAAATTAGGCTGTACGATCGTCATAGTTACAAGCATACGTAAGTAATATATTTTGAGCGAAAACACATTTCAGCGTTTCGGGTGACATTTCATGAGATAGGGAATCTGCTGTAGGTGTTAAAAGCTATACTTGCAGGAAATGGCTGCTTTGAGCAGGGGCCGCACTGGAGAGCCAGCGAGTACTACTGGCTTCCGGTAGAATACGACCAAGCAAACACATGCTTCTTTGAGGAATCTTAGCTGAATGACGATATTACTGGTAAAATCTCGCGCAAATTAGGAACCACATGATCGAATATGCAGGAATTTAGCCTATCCATAACCAGGCACCTCGTGTGGGCAACAACAGCGCCAAATAGTGCAAAGCTCTCAAGGAGCATTTATAATTGAAAAAATGGCGCGAAGGGGAAATGATAGAATCGGGAGAAGCATAGCTGATACATTCTGTTATCAATCGTGAAACTTGCCGTTATCGACTCCGAGAGCCTCGTGAATTAGGGCCTCAAATGTCATTGGCACCATGAAAGGTGTGAAGTAGTCAAGATCTAGGGAAGTAGAATAGGAAAATATTTGCGAATCGAGTAGAGGAGATACTGTTGGAAGTTAGCACCTGAAAACTACCGACGCACAGGGAACTCACTGCGGCTGAAAAGGAGTACTAAGGGCTTCTGCACTGCGCGTGAATTACCGCCGCCCTTCAGCGGTCGCGGTGTAGGTGTCTTGGTTGAACTCTGGAGGAAGGCCTTTAAGCCCGCAGTGGTCACCTGCGCAGCAGACCCCAAAGCGTAGAGCTACAAAAAAGGCAGAACAAAAAGCAAGCTTATAACAGAGCCTGGAAGTAATCCACTATGGCGGAAAATAATTCAATCTAAAGACGAAAGTGAGTTCGTTCATTTCCAGTCAAATGTAATCATTTGTCTTCAGGTAACTTAAGAAGCTTGACGAAAATCTCCATTTTCTTTTTTGACATTACCTTAAAAAAGGTAATACACACAGAAAATCGTAGCTGAATATCTGATTCAGTGCTTTTTTAACGAGGTAACCTATTATAGAAAGTTTTTTTATTAATCTTAGGAATAATGTATATCAGATTGTTGTTAGGGAGGTTCTTTTCCTCGAAAATGTGTTTTACTGATCTGAGGAATATTTACACATGGCCATCTTCATACGAACTAATATCCAAAAACTCATTTTTTCGGTGAATTCTTTAATCGATATCTTTAGTTTCAAGGTTTTGACATAAAGTCGAAAGGGAGCTGGATTGATGAACGAAAGCTTGGCGATACTGAAAACGCTGGAAAGTTTATCGGCATTCAAAGGTTCATTTACAACTAATTGTAAATAAATAACAATAACGTGTTGAAAATATTTTGACTAAAGAAATGTTCTTTTTATATAAAGAAAGCGGGTGGGGTGATTCATTCAACTTAAGGAAAGATTTAAATTTGTTGTTCTAATTTATAGCTATTTTTTACATCTTCGGAACTCTGGGATTATTAAGAAAATTTCGTTGTTCTTGAAAAACAATTACTAATTCTTATATTTAGGTGACAAATTTGCTTAAGGTTGTGCATTAATAATTCCAAGTTTTCATACATTCGTTAATGCCAGTTTGCGAGTGATTATCAATGTTTCGAAAACTTACTCATGTTAAATGACTTATGCACCGAACTACACGAGTATGCAGACAATCGGCATTCAATTTTGTTAAGCAACGCTACTGCCCATAAATGCTTATGAGTCTACGGGACTTTGGTTTGGCACACACATAAGGAAGGAGAAATAATGAACAGGAAGTGTCCGAAAGAATGCCAACTCATCTCCGATCCCACTCATGAAGGCAACGAACAGATAGAAAAGACTTTTGATACAACACGCTTACTCGCATTTGATGGTATTCGCTATGACCGTCCGCTGTCATGCTATTAACCGTGTCCCGAAATAATGCGCGCTCTTCATTTTCATCCTTAGGCAGAAGACTCACGAGCAGTATTTGAAGGGTAAGCAGTCAGAGCAGAGGTGAAACGAAGATCTGCTTTTACCATGTTTTTGCTAGGAGCCGGGCCTAAGAGAATAGCAGCATAACCTTGCACGTTCGCTTGACGCGTCGTGTCTGTGGCTGACTGCATACAACGATCTTTTTGTCAATGCGGACTGCTTCATGGTCATGTGCCTTCGCTGGTGACTGCTCTCGACCGACTGCCAACAATGGTTCATTGTTCAATGGGAGCGGCCTTAAGATCTTGTGTCTTCGCTGTGAATGTGCCCACGCGACGACCTTAAACCGATGGAACGCACACACACGCACGCGAGCCCACACGCGTGCCCAACTAGACGCAGTTCTTCAAGGGCCACTTAAGTGCGCCACACGGCGAGTGACCTTATGCCAAAGCGCCCAATCAGGCCACAGGCGAACGCGTTTGACAATCACTTATAAGCAATTGCCCCATTCAAGACCGTGAGTTAAGACAGGGACTGGACACAGCCAGTCCATCTCAGGCCCGGGCTTCGCCCCGCGACGGCACATTCAGCCCTGGACAATGTCAGCGGCAAAACTGCCACCCGAGACAGCAACTCCGGGTTTTGTACACAGTAAACTCTCATTCGGGTGACTTCCAATTTTACGCCCTTCTTTTTGCGTTCTTCCTTGGGGATTCTAAAGGGCCTAATTAGACGGTGACATCACAGAAGTCAAAGTTACAACAGCCTTATCCTGTTTTTAGGTGAAGACTTCGACGCCGCTGGCGGCCAGAGTCGATAAAAGAAGAAATATCACGTAGTTTTACATTTAGATAGGTCGGGAGTATAAGTGCAACACTTGAGCCGCCACCCCTGGGATTGGATATGACAGGCTGATGACGACTAATGAGCCAGAAATGTTCATCCGAGCATCTTTTGTCATTTTTGGTTCTACTACATCCTACATATCAAGTCGCTATGTGACTGCCTGCGAGGGTTCTAGATTGAGCAACAAGGCAGAACGGGGCGGGCATTTTCCGTAACCAGATCGATGAACGCCCTTCTATCATCACATGTCCGATCGCAACCGAAAAGAACGAGCCCGTGATTCAATGGTAGAGTGTTTCACTCAATGACCAAAGGATCGCGGGCTCAAACCCCGCGTGATCCACCCCTGCGATTGGGTGTGACTGGCTGATGACAGCTAACAAGCCAGAAATGGCCATTCCGGTCTCTCTTGTCTTTGTCGGTGCCACTTTACCACACCTGGCTTAGTTCTGCTCCTGGTGGAGCAAAGAAATCTACTTGAGTAGCAGTCAGAAGCGCGTTCGGATGATGACGAAGACGTCCAGGCAACAACACATTTCCGAACAAAAGGGTCATAATTCGGACCTATACAGGAAGGTTACGTCACATGCCGAATTCTGAGTTATCAGTGGGCGTGCGCAGCCGATTGCATTGACGCTGCACTGTCAATGTTTAAAAAAAAAACCGTTCCAATACAGATAGTAGAATCTGTTCACTAATTGAAAAGGGCTACCACATAAAATGGTTGGACGTGCACCTTCATGTGATTACCTTTTTTTGAAGGTGTTATAGTAGGTCACATTTCGAATGTTCTCGTGTTTATATGAGAAAACGCGCTGTGATTTTAAGAACGCAGGCAACGTTACCATGGGAAATAGAAGACAATTTGGTACATGATACCTCCGTAATGACCTTAAGCAAAGGCCACCTGTGCAATAAACCAGTTTTCACTTGACGAATCCACCGTTTCAGGTTAGCGGCTGCGGGATGTTAGCAGGTGCGGAATGTTGAAAACAGAATGCCGGACAGAAAGACTCAGTCTCAGTGACGTGGTGAGTAAGAAACAGCATAAAGTAAATTTATTTGCCTTGAGTGTTGGCTGCCAATACAAAGGCGCGTTGAGGACCGGAAATTCAAAAATGTATTAACCGTCTGAAGCTCAAGTAAACGCAGTTTTGTTATCTCACATTGTAAGCGCAGCAGCGAATCGATGTAAATAGACTATAACCTTCTGCAGTTTGTGCCAAAGGCAAGGGTTTAAAAATTCCATTAATTTTTCAGGCTATGACCGCCTTTATGTCAAAGTGGACTTTTGCTCTAGCTCAGCATCAGAGACCGTCTCATATAAGGATCATGGGAACGCAAGAAGTGCGCAGTTGCCATGCAGCTAGATGTCTAATCCAATTAGCTGACTATGCGTTCATCACTGGGGTTCGTATATGACGCCATGAGTGCCCGCTATTCGGCGCCCGAGTCATTAATTATTTAAAGTTTATCACTATTGGTGATTATTGGCGTGATGATTACTCGATTATTTAGCTCGATATCACTGGAAACGTTGAACACCCACGTCTTGCCCATATGTCATAGCACTCACAGCACATAATATTGAACCGGGAATTTACTGCGTTTATTGAGGGCCGAGAAGTAAAAATACGGCAGCTTACAGCTCACACCACTGGCAGTCCTTGCGAGAACTACAGTCACGTCAAACTGAGGGGTGTGGCGGGGTGCCACAGAATGAGTAGCGACTCCACTCCTTCTCCGCCTGACTACTGCCGCATGTTCGGCAACCCGTGTGCAGATTAGGCTCCCCGTTTCACAGATAAAGTTAACCTTCCGCCACTCAATTAGATGCGGTAAATGACTGAAGGCGTTTCCGAACAAGACAGTGGGTCTTTTGGCCTCGATACTTTACGCTCTAAAGTTGCTTCTGGTTGGTGCGCAAATCCAATGCCCACTGTCTCTAATGACGGGTTCGGACGAGAATTCGAAACTTATGAGGCAATAAACTTCCTGTTCCAGTGATTGCATCTTCTTTTTGGAACTCGCCTCTTTGCATTTATTGGCAGCTCTGGTCATGCTGTTAGTTTTTCTATCTACTTAAATTTTTCCGCCGGTGCCCAGCACCGACTGGAAGGTACTAATTTGGTTTGCTTCAACATGCATTAAATACGTACCGAAGCGCCTATAGTCTGTGATTCAATGTAAGAGCGACTGAACCAGATATATATGAACCAAAACAGCAGGAAGACCCTGCCTAATGTTGTTCGTCAGTTGATTAAGAGCATGATGGTTGATAAAGTACATTAAGAGCAATCGAATAGGGGCAACATTTATTAAACAGGAAGCGGTCTGATAAAAGTTCTGGAACCCTGCAGATTTTAAGACTCCCCAAAAGCAACTAGCCTTGTTAAGATAGATAGACTAAAAAAAAGCCGATGTGTTTGCTGAAACAATAATTTCATTTGCCTGACTTTTCGAAATCCGTCGCGCATTTATCATCAGAGTCAATAGCAGAAATGGGTAATTCATACACAAGGGGTTACAGGGAGTTCACAGAGTGCAATCCCTGTGCTACTACAGCAAAACTGTGGCTAGCCTCATATGCAGATTTCGAAGAAGCCTGTGAAGCCTATGATTCTTCAAGGCCCGAACTTTAGAAAACCGTTCAATTTAAATGTAGGAATTTTCCTAACTCCCTTTAAAAGCATCTATTCTAGTATAAATCTACTCAGCTTCAAAATTGGCATCAAAGGTCCTAATCTGCTGCTTGTTATTGGGCTCACTCGGCCATAAACGTAGGCTTGAAGTACAGTTGCATGACACAATCGTACGTGTTTAGGTTATAGGCTCACATTAGCATCTTCTATGGATTCGCCTGGTCCGAGGGCCTCCTGCAGCAGCTGACCCAGCATTTGACCGAAGTGGTGGGGCAACGAAGTGTCACTATGAAGGAAGTACTCCGTGTACAGTTCGGGAAGATTCAGTGAGAAGAGGTCACTTTCAAGGGGAATCCACCCAAAAGAGAGACTAGCTGTTTGTAAGTCACCACCAAGGAGACCTCGTGATTCCAGTAAGTACTGCACCGCCACCGTCTGGGGGTTGCCAAAACAGAAGATGAATAAAAAACATGATAAGACTAAAAGATCGATTGACAGTGAGATCCGAGGCTCGAAAAAATGTGCCAAAAATTTCCGAAACCTAACCACATACGGCAATTTATGTGATTAAGTTAATTGATGTCAGATTGATACGAAGCTTGATGATCCGCTAATAATAAAACACGTGAACTGTGCACAATTGCACTGACAACAAAGTAAGTTGAAAGGATATTAGTCCGATAGTCAAATGCAACGTGGGCATATGCGTTCGAACACCTTGAACACCTCGAAGTCATTTTGTGACTTAAACTTATGATGAACAGACGGTCAAAATAAATAACCCTCGCCAGATAGGCAGAACTGCTTGCGAATCAATCATTGCCGGAATGAAGACTAGAGGGTTAGATCCAGGTATTCAGCTAGATCAAATCGAATATGCAGGCCGTCCCGTGAACTGATACTTTGTAGTGACGCAGTAAAACATGAGCAATCCAAATACTTCCGCTGAAGGAAAACCGAGTTAAGAATGAAAATTATGTAGTGTGTCGACATAAAATATAACATAATTAGTGGAAGACATGCAATGGGCTGGATGATAGATAAATAAGGGCAATGTGGGTTTACTTCAAGAAGTCACCCAGTCGTTGAGAAAAACCATGAATGTGGGGCTAGACCTTCAAAATAAATTACAAAAGAAAATGCAGAATTTCTACATCAGTTTCGTCAGAATTTGCAGCCCCTTACTTGTTATAGGTTGCAGCTCAAATTGAAATCCGCAATATCAAGACCCCCTGAGGGAATGTGGAGAGGTGAAGAGAACAAGGAACTAGACGCCGTAAATAAGCTTATCACAATAACCGCTAGGTGCGGTTAACAGTCTTGGCTGACAACATGTTCAGCGGACGCGTACGAGGGCCGCCCTGTTCGGAGGGTGACTTGGGAGACTCATTGACTTAAACCAGGTCACTTTTTGTTCGCCTTCAAGGCGTTCTTGAAAAATCGCTGTTTGAAGTATGTGTCCAGGCATGCACCATGTGTAGATACATCATGAAATCTTATTGATTTAACTAGTTGCTTAATCGACTGTAAGTAGTTGCTTTAAAAATCGCTGTTGACGTAAGTGCTTATGGATGACTACATCAAGATAATTCATAAGCTCTCGTCGAGGATTGGTGGACACGGCACACGTTCGCGTGACTAGACTTACAAATCGTATGCAAGGGATGCCTAAACGCGGACAGGTTATACTCACTGATCGTTGTTGGAGACGAATCTGACAGAAAACATGAAAACCTCCAACTATGGAAATGACAAGACAAAGTATTCACGGTGTACTAAGATGGTATCAAAAACTTTTTCTAAACTCTTCTGACAAAGCATCAGAAGCCGGAAGACAACAAGGTGCTCCGGAATTATTAAATAAGTGGGATGTCTACGTCGCAATATCCTAACTTTGAAAAAGAGGATACAGATTGTAGTAGGATATTATGTTTTATCGCCTGCATCCAACCGTGTCAAAAAGTTTTTGTGACTCCCACTAAGTTATAGGGTAGGATTTTTTTCATGTTATTCAGTTTTTAGTGTTGATAATGAAAATTATTTTATCGCCTAGGCAAGAAGTGACAACAATGCTCTATTTTAACGTCTGTTCTTACCAGATATTACATGCAAAATTTTAACTGGCTCATGCAACGCGATTGGCGTATACAGTAGTCGCCGGCTATAAAGCCCACCTCGGGCCCAGACCAAATGGGGCTTAATAAGCGGCGGGTGCATTAAACGGATAGTCCTAGTTCTTGATTAGCAAACGCAGGATGGGCACTACACATTACACACGCGCTGTATTATGTGTAGAGCTTGGCTATGTACAAGAAAAGAATGCTGTTTGTTGTATTTTACGTAATAACAAAACGAAAAAAAATAGTTGCGACACATAACCAGTTGCGCACGCAAAGAGATGAGAATTTCTCTATCCTGTTGGCAAACTGGGCTTTATAGCCGGCGACTGGGCTTATTAGCTGGCGGATTTTGCTATGTAAAATTCCGTCCCAAGCTGATTTGGGCTAAATATGCGGCTGGGCTTATTAGCCGTGGGCTTAATAACCGGCGACTACTGTATTTCTTGTATTTGCACTATGTGGTTACATTGATTTCCGAAAGAAGTAGTACAAAGAGGATTGAAGCTCACGGGCGTCCCGAGGATATACGTAGATTAACGACTGGGTGACATCTTTGGTCGGTCTCACAGAGCTTTTCGTCAAATAAAAGTCAACCCCAAATTTAAACGACGAGTAACCGGTATCATAGTATCCGTCTATTAGTGTTTAAGTTTCTACTAGGCTGTCTGGTGTCCCTTAATATCCGGGAAAATATGGACGTGTGGAAGGTAGATGAGGACTTAAAACTAACCTGCTTAGGTACAAAGACCACAAGTCGAGTCCGTTTGATGTTATTTTGTCTATCAACCTCCGAATGGTTGAAAATTACTTCCAGGGCACGCCTGCTCGGTTGAATGACGTAGACAAGTCGACTGAAGGAAGCTTCTGGCGGAAGTTGTTGGATTTTGTATACCTTGCATACACTAAGTGCCGACAGGAATTTCATTGACATAGCCCTATCCAGTGGCCTTATTAAATTTGGATCTACAAGCATGCACTTCTCTCCAGGCAGCTAAAAATAACAAGTTCAAACACCAAACAAGCAAAACGAACCTTGCTTAGTACCAACTCCATCTGCTTCAAGGTTTGTGATTTGATCTTGGAGTTCATTTTTATTAGGTTAATTTTGAAACGAATGTTGACTTTTTAAGCTCACACCGGAACACGTTCGGTATAAGAGAAAACGAGTCTTTCCGGATTAAATAAAATGCAAAGCATCAATTAAATGTAGCCCTAATTAGATGTCCATGCACATTCAAATCGCTGCTCATTTTTTATTCTTAGGTTAACCTACAGAAAACCCTACATGAAAAACCGACGACAACTGATCCGGCTAACAAAACCCGGAAAAAACTGATCGCAAAATAACAACGCTTTTATTTTGCCATAGCCGCCTAAATTACAGCCTAATAAAAATAAGGCTAGCATATGCTTGTCTACTTATGTACATTTTTTGATTTAATTAACTGCATGATTTTACGTTTAAGTCATATATTTTACGACTTATACACTGTTTCATCTTGTCGCCCTTACGCGTAGCCATTTTAACTGTAGGTACGAACACTTCCATTACGACTTACTTGTGGCTGCCCACCACGATGGAGGTATTTTATTTATTTGAATACCAGAGCGTGGTGACTTTGATTTCTGATGGAGATTGTGTGAGTCCTGAGTCCTCACAGTAAAGCGGTAGTATTGCTATGCCGTCGTGGTAGGCGTCA
Source organism: Ligula intestinalis (assembly GCA_036362985.1). NCBI lineage: Eukaryota > Metazoa > Platyhelminthes > Cestoda > Diphyllobothriidea > Diphyllobothriidae > Ligula > Ligula intestinalis. The sequence continues at coordinate 24,015,798 of JAYGXS010000003.1, read as the reverse complement.
GCTTCACCTTCCCTCAACTGTCGTTCAGAAGCTCATGCGTACTTGTTCATGCAATATTTTAGGACTCTTTTGTCGCTATTAAAATAAAAAAATTTCTAATATTTCCATTAACTTCCTTCTGGAATTGCGAATCGAGCTTCTAGTGGTGTAACAATGTGTTAATGCAACCAGAAGAGTGCAGACACAAAGAAACAACTAAGCACCTGCGCTGATCGGATAGAAACTACACTGGACAAGGTCCGAATGTGTTCCGGTATCACGCTGTATTGACGCTGGTCGGAAAGTTTCCTGATCATATACTGGTGCTACAAGTGAAACTCTGCTAAGTTGATGGGACTTTGTCTCATATACACCACCTTGTCGTAGGCACGTCTTCAGTCCAGTCTGACACATTCATATTCCTCGGGTTCACTGTCACCTCCTTGCCTTGGCTACGGTCAGAGAATTGGTATCCCCTCTATCTTTTTAAGGTTAAATCTGTTTTATTTTCACTCACTAGATGTCTAGTAGTTTAAGCACATGTATTCACTCGCAAGTGACTCACAGGAATGCTTTCATTTCGGAGCGTGTTTGTTAAATCAGCAGCTAAAATAAACAGAGTTTTTAGACCAAATTCCATCAGGCTCTTTTGTCCGTGAAGAGAGGAAATAGCCACATTCCCAGCAAAATAACCAATATTATCGTGAATAAGGAAAACATCCCACTTGTATACACTATTCAGTCATAGATGTATGCATCATGAAGTACACTCTAATTAGGTCTTTGGGTAGTGTTGTTTGGATTTTTTAGGAGTCGTCATTTAACTCGGCAAAAACCATTTGATGAGTAACCATGGGATGCATTCTTACACTTCACTTTAGCTTTCGCTTGCACGAAACCCGCAGGTTTCTGAAAGTGGAGTATTACTCAACATATTGTAGATAATTACTTCAGTTGAACAGTAGTTGCCGTTTCTGCATAGTTCGACAAGCAGAATATGTTTCTTTATAACACATCTAAATGCACGCTTGAGCAAGGATGTCCATCGCGTTAGGAAAAATTTCTTAATGCTTAGTTAGTCAACCCCTGATTCCGTGGAGCCCCATATCACCCTTTTATGAATCATGGAAGTTGTATTCTATATATGTGTATGCATATTTTGAAGGCATACATGCCAAGGAATGCCCTTGAGGGCCCTATGAATGTAAAGTTACCATATCGTTGTTATAGAAGAGATGAAATCGCAGTAAGTTGTTGTTATATACGCACATTCGAATGAGTTGTCGTGGAACAATGCGAACGAACGTTTGATAACAAACAAGAGCCACGAGAATGTTCACAACGCTGGCAGCTTTCTCCTTGACTCCGAAAAAAGGACAATCGGAAATTTAGCGATCCTTCTGAAACTGTTTTCTCTGCCTTATGTCACTCGGGAACCTACATGTTTCGATATACCACCACTCAATCAAAAGAAACCATATGGACCTACTTAGTCTAAACTGCTGCCGTTTTGTCGGCTATTAACCATCATCAGAATTTCTACTACTCTACTTCTTTTTTCCATTTTTCTTATCCGTTTTTTCTCCTACACGCTTTTTGAAAATGGCGGTACGTTGAATTCTGCCTCCACTTCTATTAAAGGAGTTTTTAACTGTCTATATTTTTCATTTCATCATTATTTGCCAACCATAGCGAAATACTACCCTAACAGGACAGTTTCGGCTGACATTATTACAAATTTTTACTTTTTTCTGCGCACTTTGTCAAATTCTTTTTTGTAGTTTTACGAAGCTTTTTTTGTATGGACTGTGCCTTCCTCGTGCCAACAAATATAAATTCCATATTCCAAATGAGAAATCATGTTGTTAGTCACCTTTTGTCAATCAAGATGCCATCAAGTCTTCTTTTAAAATCAGCAATGGTATCGGCGGAAACCATTTCGCTTGTAAGCGATATCCAATGTCGTACCACTCGTTGGCTGAAGAGAATCTTTCCGAAGTCAAATTGAGTGTCTTCAGTTGTGACATTAGAAGGATGGCCATCCATGTCAGTTGTTTTGGCTAACTCGAAGGAGTCTTCCAATTTCAGGGAGGAACCGTGGCTCCGGATTATCTCAATGTTCATAGAAGGCTGCATTGTAAGTGCCTGTAACGCAAAGAATATAAGTCAGACCTTATCAATCTTTCCTCATGTGGTTAGTCCCCATGACCATCTACCATCATTTTGCCCTCTATTACACTTGGTTAGGAAGGTCCACATTTATTTTTAACCATGGTGTCCAAACTGGTATTCCGTAGTCAAGATGTGGTCTCACAAATTTGCCATATATGTTTTTCCAAAACGTTAAAATGGGAAAATTTTGAACGCTCGTACGATCAAATAGAGCGTACGAGTTGCCTTCTGAAAATCCTTCCTACAATGCTTTAATGACATCAATTTTGCGGTTATCCGCATGCCCGAATTTTTGTGCGTATTAATCTCTTCTAATGGGGCGCAATTTCCCTTTTGTTTTCCTCATCTTTTCCGGGCAGCTTTCTCCACGATCCCGAGAAAGGACCATCGGGAATTTAGGATCCCTTCATGAAACTACCTTCCTCTGACTCTTGTCCCCCGGAATCTGGAAGCAGTCTTGACGGCTCTCGCTTCGCTGGTCATCAACCATCATCAGGGCCTTATATTTGGTCACATCTCAGACATCCCAACGATGGTCTTGTAGATTTGACGGACTTTTGGATCTCATACGGCGGTGCCCATCACGATCATAAACTGGTGGGTTCCCTATGTTCTATTATGCCGCACCGGTTTGGGAACCCGAGTGTAGTGCCGGGAACCCGTCTATACCAGTAATGTTTCGTTAATACCTATTGTTCTGCCCCACGCTCAGCTCTGACTGAGTTTGCTTCCAAGCCCCTCCCCTACTAAAAGAGGCAGTGTGTATCAGAATACATAGTCAGAATATAGATAACGACGTGGCTCATCTGTGTGTGCCCTTGAATTTCACCTTCCGTATGACACTGCTATATTCATTTTTTTTCGAATCTAACAAATTCGCTTCTAAACATTTATACTCGTCTTATAGATATAGACTACGGATACTATTTGTTAAACCAATTATTTCTAGTACTTCGTGTTATCGAATTTTTGGTTTATTGATGAGGCACATTGGACCTGAAATAAACAACTTATTATTACTAATATACAACTTATTATTGTAAAATGACTATGTTCCTGCAAAACTTTTAGATCGGGACTTATGTGTAGAACTACACAATTGGATACATTAAAGGTAAGAAAGCACGCGGGGGACTAGATAATCAGTTTATCAATGTTCGATTGCAACTTCTTTGCGTCGTCAGCGCAGCTAACTTCAACAAATATTTTTATGCTCTCCGCAAACGTAACAGCTGCGCAATTACGGTCATTTGGGCAGTTGTTTACTTAGATTAGGAAGAGTAGCGGGCCCAAAACTGAACCTTGTCGTACACCACTTTCTACCTTTGTCCATTCTGAGGTTGAGTTTCCAACGATGACCCTCTGTTCTCTGAGAGAAAAGAACCTGCTGATCCGTTAAAACATTTTCCTTTGAATTCACAATTAAAAGCCTCCCTGAAGTCGAGAAATATGCCATAAATTGACATCCCTTATCTGTGGCCTTTGTCCGCAGCTCATGCATGCAAAGAGCATTCGTGAGGCAAGGGAGCCCTGCACGATATCCGGACGGACCATCGCATAATATTTTGTTTCCTTCCAGGAAACCCATTACATGTCTCTTGATAATACGCTCCATTATTTTCTATGCGATGCAAGTTAGACTTCCAGGGCCATAATCTGGCAGTCAAGTCGTGAATGTTCTCTATAGATCTAAATAAATCATAAATAAATTGTATATTGAAGGCCTAAGGGGCCCTTTTATTCCAAACTTAGTGCTATCGTGAGAATAAGAAAATAAAAATAGTTCAGATTAATAACGAACTCTTATAAAATAATGATCTGGGCAGAAAAAAAACTCCTACATCGGTGGATGAGTTCAGCGAGCCACTTATTTCCAAAAAATATAGGAGAAAAAAACTGCCTTAATGGGTAGCAAGTTAAAACGCGATGCAGTTTTGCTGAAATCCTGCTATTGAGGGTTCATGACGCTGATTGTCATAGGAAAAATAATATAGCGGAGAGATAGGAAGGGGTCATCCGGGACAACAGGAGAAGACAGTGGAACCCAAGGTAACATCATAGAGATGCCACCCACCAGACTCCAGAGTCCACGAGCATCCGAGCGGTAACCATCAGTTGTGCCTTTGAAGAACACCGTATCCTGGGAACAGCTTCAAATGCCAGGAGGACCCTTTTCGAAATCATACTCCAGAGTCCACGAGCATCCGAGCGGTAACCATCAATAGCGACCACCGTATACTGGGAATAGCTTCAAATGCCAGGAGGACCCTTTTCGAAATCTACAAATTGCGTGTTTGGAAAGGAAACAGACAGTAACGACTTTATTTCCTCCAAATTTGAATGCTTACACAACTTGCGTAGGAGATTGTTCCAGATAAAAGCATATTTGGAGGGAGAACGGTTATATGCGGAGCTACGGGGTGGCAAAATTATAATGTAAGTGTTACGAGTGGCCTAAGGTCAGGCTACCGGAATAAGAGGGTTAATTTGTGGGAGATCAGTACTATTGTTAACGCGAAACAGAAAGCAGGGCAAGTATGATTATAGAGGCCAAAAACTTCCATCGAATTATAATACAAATCTACTTTCAAACACCCAGTAGCTTAACTTAAAATTTTTCGTTACATTCCACCTATATGAGGACTAATTTCTATTTTATTTTTAATTCTGCCTGCGTAAGATCAAATATCCCTCGACTACATTTCTTATTTTATGCAATAGAGGTTAATGTTGGCTGAATTTAATCCTCTTAGTTTACATAAACAAGCATAATCTTATTTAATTGAAAATATTTTGATGAATTCCGCCACAAATTCATATTAAGTTACGTTCCCTAGCCAAGAAGTAAATGTTTAATCACTTAATACTTTAAGCAGTTGGGCGAAGGAATAGATATAGCCTTGGCCTCACTAATCATTCTCGCCGAAAGCAGTTACCAGCTTCGAGTCTTCTTACTCAAAGAAATTTAATGTAAGCTAACTGACATCTATCTGTATAAGTAATACCAGACACAGAAACAGACAATATTTTACGAGTGAAAAATCGCTGAACCTTTTCAACCTTACTACGGCCATTCTGGTTCATAAGGCCAAAAAGTGGACAGCAGTATTCTAGTATAGGGAGAACAAACATGCGATATATTTTTAACTTAATTTCTGGAAGGAAAAAATTATGCGATGGTAACCCACATATCTGTGCGGCCTTGGCAGAAATTTGAGCTGCGTGAGGTGATAATGTAAGCTTATTCATTTAAGTGAGACCCAAATCCTTGATCGTATATCGTTCTAACAGTGGACTATTTTGGAAGATAATGGGTACAGGAAACAATGCAGGACCCAAAGACATGAAAGTGCATTTGGATGGAGAAAACTCCATCTGCCATGTGGCGCCCCAACTTGAGAGGGTACGCAAGTCTGCGTTAACTTGATCAACGCAACTGCTGGCCGCGTCCTTAGAAAATGAGTAAATACACTTAGGGTCATCAGCATAAATAAAATTTTCTGAGTTATTAAGCACTGTTGAAATTTCATTAATGTAAAGAATGAAAAGGAGGGGAACTAAAACCGTGCCTTGGAAAACGCCACTCGTGATCGGCTGAAGCATCGAGTAACTGTTGCCTACTCAGATTTTCTGGCTGCGGTTAGACAGGTAGGAGGCAATGAAATCGAGGAGAGAAGGCCTGATGCCTAGGGCTTCAAGTTTTACAAAAAGACGCCGGTGCGGCACCTTGTCAAAAGCTTTACTGAGGTCAGAGTAAATCACGATGACGGATTGCGTTTTATTACGAAGTGAAGTAACGAGGTTAGGGAATGCCAAGTGACAGATTTTGCATGATCTTCCAGGTAGAAATCCATGACTTGAGGCGCTTAATAGTTTATTTTATGCACAAAAATCGAGAATTTGATTAACAATGATCTTTTCCAAAAGTTTGGCTAGGGCCGGGGTTTTATGGACACCTCGGTAGTTATTTACGTCCGAACGAGATCTTGACTTGAAGACTGGAAGAATTATAGATTTCTTCCATGAGTCAGTAAAGAAACCATTTAGAAGATAGGTTGAGAAAATATGACTTAGCAATCGGGGGAAGTTCAACACTCTCTTGATAAGCGAGTTTGGAATACCGTCAGTTCCCGAGGAGTGCGAGTTTTTCAGATGCATAATTTGCTTACGAATTACTTCTATGGAGAAATCAATGGTACTGATAGTATTGACTTAGAATGGCTGAAACGACGGGACAGGTTCAGATTCCGTCGTAAAATGCTTTGCAAATAATGCACTAAACAGTTCAGCCTTGTCAGACTCATATAGCACAAATATTTTATCTTCATTAAGTAAAGGGAGCATTTCGTGACCTCGTTTAGCGGAGGACCGACGACGGAACAGCTGATCAATCGATTTTTCAGAGATTAACTCGCTGACTGCGCAGGATTCCATCTGTTTTTCTTGTGCAAGCCAAATCTAAGACGCTGATTTGAAAACCTCTGCGATTGTAAGGTGCACAGATAATGAACTAGTAGACTGGTCTTTCAACTGTCTTTGCAATTTCTTTAGTCTGGGCAATAGAAAGTGAGAAACGGTGGGGTCCGAAGTATAAGGCTTAAAATTTCTTATCGGCACAAATTTCAAAATGCTATTTGAAATTGCCGTCATTAAGTCACCGAGAATTGACACACTGTTCGTGGAGGAAAGCTCCTGCCAGTCTACTGAGTCCACGAAGTTGCTAATTAAATTAATATCAGCTAGGTCAAAAGCATTATAGGTACGAACGGTGCTAGCCATTTTCGTATAAGCAAGCGGAAGACAAAAATGGATTGAAGCAAGGTCACTTTGGAAGAGGTTCTGATCGTAGTCAACGAAAAGGAGGAAAATGTCGTTCGTGAAAATTAAATCTTAAATACGCTGATCCCTCGTTCGGGAACAGACCAACTGAGACCAGTTTGAAAAAATTAGGATATCTAGGAAGGGCTGAAATCTGGATGGACAACAGTTCAGTGACCAATTAATTTCGGGAAAGTTTAAATCCCCAGCGATAACTTAAGCGTCACAGGCGGACTCCGAATTCAGCCTAAATATATCGCAAAGCTTTTCCTCATCCTCAAATGATGAGTTAAGGGAATTATAAATGCAGCCGACAATCGCCTTTTGACGGAGGACAGGATAATGGATGCAAAGCAGTAATTGCTTGAGAATGACTTAGCATCCAGATCGAATTGAAAATGCTTAAATATAGCTTTAATATAGAGAAGACAACCGCCACCACGCTTACTAGGGCAGTCTTGACGGTAGAACTCATACTCGTCTATTATGAGTAAAGCATCAGAAATGAGCGGATGGGTCCACGACTCTGTAATGCATATAACATCCGGCTTCAGCTCAAATGCAATGGCTCTAAGTTGAGCCATCTTATTTATAACAGATCTTGCATTAAGCAAGATGATATCTAATGTAGATCGAGTAATCGGACTAGGGTTATCTTTATTTAGATATAAAAATTTGGAGGTGGGTAATTGAATTGGAAGTTTGGAGAATAGCTACCAAGTGGATCAGGACAATTGGCATCAGAAGGCTGGGGGGATAGCTAAAAGCTGCAGGTAGATAGCTCTGTGACATTGACAGGCCATAGGGATTAGTGCCGTGATGAGCTTGCTGATAAGTACCGAGAAATTGGGAAAACCAAGATGGAAAATAGAGGCTGGTGGGCGAGGTAAGGTAACTATGAGGATTAAGCGGTGGAAATCCTGGCCTAGTATGAAAGTTGTGATAAGAAGGGTAACCTTTATGTTTTTTAGCTTCCTGCTGTATAGGCTTCGTTTGCGTTTGGGAAGGCTGCATGCTCACAGTTGAGTTCCGGATCCCACTCTTTCGACGACCTGAATTGGGTGATTTAATAGAAGGTTTGGGAGGACTCTGTTCGACTAACGAAGTTGTTGGTCTACCTGATGTAGAGGGCTTCCAGAATTATTAGCCATGGCAACTGGGGAAGCATCTAAGTTGGAAGTAGACGGGGAGGTCTGGTGACTTGAGGGGGAGGAGACAGTTGCAGTACTGGGGAGCAGTAATCTAGGTTTTGCGGGAATAAGAGTACATAACTCGCTAGGCTTCTTAAGGCTATGACCAGGAACTTAAGCCGGTTGTGGTGAATTTACAACTTTATCAGAAGAACTCGACGCTATTCTTCGCTCCATTGGGGCGAGATCATCACAAAGAAAATACTGCGTATTTTTCAGATATTTGGAAACAAGCTCTTGCTGTTTAAAAATGGAGTTTATTTTAATGGGTGAAAATAGCTTGACTAAAATGGGTGGGTTTTTATTGCGAGATGAGAGTCTTATAGCCTCTGCTATTTTATAGTTAAATCCACAGGAGCAGAGGAAATGCATGGCAACTTCCATTGGCCGAATTTATTTCGGAACGTTTCTCAGAATAAAATTGTACGTCCATTTTTGCCTGTCCTGCGACTCACTTGCGACCAAATTGACCAGAGTATCTACTCGTTTGCATTCATGGGAGGAAACTGCAGCGATATTTCCGTCAAATAGGGTTCCAAGGATTGAGAGCACTGACCCAAATTTCAACATATACTCGTTGCAATTTTTCATTGCAAACAAATCTATTTTATTGGCATTCAGATCAGGCTGAATACTGATGTCAGGCTGAAGACTGATATCAGTTATGATGTTTGCTTTTCGCAGACACCGCTTGGGTCTGGACGTCTGAGGCTTCCTACTAAATGAAAGTGCCGCCTTCATACTTTTTCGAAGCAGCAAGTAGATAAACCACGAAAACAGTCAGGAATTCAAAAAAACTAACTACTTAATCTTACATAAGTTACTGGAAGCAAGACAGACGGATAGCAGATTGCTAGGTTAGCAAGCAGAAACCAAACCAACGAAGGGGATGGAAGCAGATTTTTCAAAACGTAAGGACTGGTACTTACGGAGAATTTATATAAGAAAACGAAAGACTATTAGTCGTATCTTTTCTTATATAAATCGATTTATAGATAAATTTGTCACTTATTTGAAAATTCGAAACCAGTGCTCGACCTTAAGTTTCAATGTGTTCTAGGTGACGAGTGCCCACTTCCATTCTTTCGGGAGTTTGCCTTTTTCAAAGGTCCAGTTGCAGATGAATGATAAAGGTTTGCACAGTTAATTAGTTCGTTCTCGTAATGTGAGCGTGGGAATTTTGTCTAGCCCAGATGATTTTGCAAGCTTAAGGTGGAATAATTCAGCCCAGACAATATATGTTCAAACTCAAGCTCCTCTATTGGGAGGATGAAGAGGCGGGTAGGGGAGTTAATACTCGCTGACAGAAAACAGACCAGCAAAAAGAGCATTCGGCTCTCGAGTGTAGACTGATTTGTATAAGCTAGCGAGAAGGGATACTTTCACCTAGTCATCGGTCTCCAGTAGTCCATGTGCAGATGTTAGATACGATTTCCAGATACTTGTGGTATCCGATGGCGCATTTCTACTTATTCGTTCAAGAGTTCATTCATGAATGTTTTTTTAAAATAAATGTTGAGTTATAGAGACAGTATTCACCTGGGTATCCCATAACAGCAGGCAAAACTGACTGAGAGAACAAATAGCTTTCGAACTTAACGTACATGAATGTGTGGTCTAGCATTCAGTAGCCATTCAAAGATATTTACTATAAATGTAGACTATCAATACTGATATTTGATAAAGTGATGCGGTAACACACAGATCTCTGTTCTTGGACAAATATAATTGTTATGTCGTCACTTCACCGTATGAAACAGTCCCAAAAGACACTGGTGGCATGCACTTGGGTGCGCCAGCTTTTATTATCCTTTAAAGTAAATCTTCGTATGCGTATTATTATTATTATATTATTATATTATATTATTATATTATATTATATTATATTATATTATATTATATTATTATATTATTATATTATATTATATTATATTATATTATTATATTATTATTATTTTATTATCCTTTATAGTAAATCTTCATGCGTTCGTCGAATCCCACTTAAAATGTCAAATGCCAGCATGCTTGCCATGGCATCCGCTAATTTCATAAAACTACGGCCGACAAAGTTGGTATATAGGTTTAAGAAACTGATATACTCAGCTAGACATATCGAGGTGCATTGCATTTTAATTTTCTACACAAATCTAAGCGTCAACTAATGTGAATAGGCTATGTCATATGGGAACATGACTTTTGTAAAAACATGAGGACTTCTTTGACTGAGCATATTAGAACCGCACACGCCAGAGTGCACTGCTAACCTGGAACTCACTACAATAGTGGATTTCCCGTTTTATGTAGAATAAACATCAACGGACAAAGTCTACAGAAAGATTTAGATGTTCGATATGACTTTCCGCAAATGAAACTCAAAAAGTCTTCTTCGCCTCCACGGATTACCGATGCTCTCCTCATGGTGTGATTGCGATTTCACGAGAAGAAAGTCACCGCCACCGACAGTATGGGCACTCCTTCGTCAGATAAGAGGTTTGAAAACCTGAACACAAACCATGTAAAGACCTTTATGTCCTCTTCATGACCGTCATTGATAACTAAAATGCCCCGTCAACAAAGGCTACGCAAAGTATGAGATTGTGTTCGATCGTCACCGGAAAGGCAGCTACATCGGCAATATTATAACACACCCACGAGCCTGCACAGAATGCAATCTACATTTTTTCAGATGGTAGGTACTTAGCCACAACCTACATTTATTCACTTATGTTTTAGGAAGTATTTGTACCAACAGTACGGTTCTTTTGGAGCGAGGACAGTTATTTTCAATCGAATTCCGGGCTCGTCACACATTCCACTCGTTAAAATTACAAAGAAATGCTAAAACTGAAGATGTATACAGCCACTCTTCATTTGTTACTAGTTTGCCAGGGCAATTTTATGCTTTCCGTCAAAAACTGCCTTCCGCCTGGCTTGCAAAAATTACCAAATTACATCTTCGTAGTTTGGTGAGCATGGGTCTAACGTGCAAACCCTGTGAGAAAGTAAGCGCAGGGATTCCTTCAAAATAGGAGAGGTGAACATACTAGTCTTGTCAACATGACAAATGAACCAGGCAAGTACCGGAGAATACTCGTATTTATAGCATAATGTCCAGTTGCTGGAACAGACACACAATATGAAGTATGAAAATAAGAGGCTTGCGAATGAGTGAAAAGCAGGAAATCTGAGGTTATAGGTTAGCTAAGTTTGGGTTGCGTAACACGGTCAGCTGAGGGTGAAGATAACTCTAATACTCTAACCCTTAGTCTGCGCCCAAACCTAAATTTCTCTCCAACCCTAAACTCAAATTGAACCTGTCCCTGTAGTATATTATTAAGCTCAGCCAGAATCTTAAACATAGTATAAAGCGTTATTCACGCATTACCTACAAAGATAGAAAGACGCTAGGAAAGCTAGTTGTGGCTTATTTGCCGTCATCGGCTAGCGATACTCAACTCCAGTGTTGCCGCTGAAATCGCTGCCACACTCGAGTTTCGAACTAGCGTCTCGCCTGTCAGAGCCAAGCGTCCTAATCATCGAGCCACGAGTCCGCTGTAATACTATGATATAGCATGTCTACCTAAGTAAAGGTAGTAGAGATAATATGATTACAAAACTAAGTACTTACGTGTGAGATCGTCGCCTACTAGCGCTTAAAATGGGCTATCAATTATACGTTTATTCTACAAAATGCACATAGATATCGAAATTAAAATGTGATCTTATGTCATCAACAAGAGTTCAAAAGACAAAAAGCACCTGACGAACAGCGATTGTTGTTAACAAATCCCCGGCAATAAATAATCCCGCTCTCGGTATTGTCGGCTTAGCTCACTTTTCCCACGGGCCGGCTCCCATGCATATCATACTTTACTACCATCACTGAGGATAATTTAAGTTGATCTTTAGTTCGAATAACGTATACATAGAACTCGGGGTCGTCTTTACTTTTTTCAGGTCAACTTAAGTACAAGGTTCAAAGTACAAAGTACCTAAAATTGAAGCATTACCGACGTACAACTAAACTAGCAGTGTAGAGGCGAGCCTTCAGTTTTCTGAGATTGTAATTTAGCCACCATACTCAGGGGCTTTAAGCGGTGTAGCCCAGGTGCCTATACTCGAAACAGTCATACCATTCGAGCTGTATTACAGAGTTTCAAAAACCTTGCGTTTACTTCGTGCTGTTTTCGTTCGTCAGACCTGCAAAAACGCATTAGCTTGTCTGCTGCTAACTTCTACTCAAAGGATCAGAACACTCGCGGTTAGTATGAGTGAACGCCAGCCTAAATTTGATGTTTTCTAAAGATCAAAGTGTTCTGACGAAGGGACGTCTTTTGAAGAAGTGAGTCTAGACGTTATTACGAGCACGCCTTGCAATACAGATGGTGATTTGTTTAATTAGAACTGTCATAATCAAGCTTCACGAAGATGCCTTTTGACGAAAATTTATTGAAATTCAACCGTATGTAGACCTCTAATGGCCAGTTATCGAACTTTCTAGTGGATTTCAATTCACTGGGACTTTTTCACACACATTAACTGACCGCCTCTCAAATAATTCAGAGAAAGGGAAGAGCGAAGACCATTCCATGAATGTCACTGATTCTAATTTCGCATTGGCATCTCCCCACTACGAGAGCTCTACCTGTTACTCCCTGAATACGAGTGGTCAACACCGTTTGGAGCTAAACAAACTCAACAGCATTAAACAAATAAAGTTCAGTTCCGTAGTATAGGTGTCCGAGTGCATCTCAACCGAATCAACTAATTTTGCCTCTTTTGAGTTATAAATGCAATGAACTTCCGAAGCTGAAAGTTGGAAGACCGATCGGTCGATCCTCCTCTGGGCTACCGGTTTATGACTGCCCTTCAGTCTGGGTCCTAGAATAACTTTAACGGAACAAATGCATCGAAGTAACAGGATTACGTCTTGCCAGAGTCCATGTTATTACTCTGCCTATAAGAGATAATTATCTGAAGGTACAGCAACAAGAGGTTTGCCAATACAAGCGGAACTTCGAGTCCCAGATGGCCGAGTAATCGTCACGCCCAATTCCACCACGTGTGATGAATGTTCAGCCGGTCACGGTCCGCACGCCAGCCAGCAACCGATTAGCGCACAAGCGCGCAATTGTCTTCGTCAAGAGAAGTCGTTAATTGTCATGAGTATGCAGTAGCCCAGTGACTATATCCGATAAAAACTGCAGCTACCTGCGTCCCTGCTATTATTTCTGATGGTGGATCCATGACGGATCTCGAAAGCTTAAGGGAAAAAATATTGCCCTAGCGATCACATTTACGTCTTCTCAAAAAGAGGTTGTTAAACATCCTTATTTTTAAAGGAATCGTCTCCGCATCATAGCATTTCTATGAACCAACAGCAAAGGCGAATAAGAAAATTATGATTGCTCACTTTCAGCACATCACACCGGCTAAGAAGCTGCCAATAACCTAAAATATTCGTTTAAGTTGTATGATCTTCAGATTCTAACAAAATTGATAGCCCGACACTCGTATACTTTGCAGTTCGGACTAATCGGTCTGCCAATAGCCCCAGCTACTATTCTCTGTTATGGAAAAACTCTGCGACAAGATCTACTTTGTTGCATATAAAAGGGCTCCTGACATATTAACATTTTGAAGATGAAGGCTGACCAATCGATAAAAGGACTAAATCGTTGTATTTTGCCTTAAGGTTTACATCCGACTATCACCAATCATCGCACTGTAGGCGCTTTAACCTTGTCGGCCATGTCATCATCATCATCAGCCACCCATATCCAATCCTAGGTGGTGCACTAACCGAATCTCGAAATCGCGACCTGTTTGTTAGAAGTTCAATGCTGTAACAATTGAGCCACGGCTTCGTTGTCTTGCCGGTTTACATCGAAAGTATTAACGTTATCAAAAGTTCTCTGCGGCAGTAACGTGACGCATTTGCAAGGAATTAACTCTCGAACAGGGAGGCTGACAGTCACATTAAAGGGCTTATTGTAGGTTTACTATACATCGTAAAATTATTCCTTCGCAGCCAGTACTTTACTAAGGTATTTATCTACTATTCATTTAGAGATTTGGGGTGAATACTCAGTGAGAGATACATCGAATTAACTGGTTGCAACGATAAACTTAACCTGTATACCTTAACCCAAACAAAGATAGTTCAAGTAAACTTCAATGGGCAAATAGAGAGGCGTAACTGGATGGAGCTATGTTTCCTGTAAAAATGGTTAAATATACGTTTTGAAGGTGGCCCCGAAAACTCAGAATGATGAACAAACTGTTCCGGTGCTCGACTAGTTTTCTCGTTTGTCCATGCGAACGTGCGGAAAGCGAAATTTCGCACCCAGTCGTAAGCGTGTGCGAAAAGATGCTCGCTGCTCCTGCCCCTTCCAAAGAGGCTTGCACGCCTGTTTACGATAGTCCTGTAGTGACACTGTAGCCCCTTCAACCTCTCCCAACATGCATGAGGTCCCGTGAGTACAAGTCTGGACCCGCCTTGAGGACAGTCAATCACAGGTGCCGCAAACTGCGCCAACGCTCAATACTTTGTCGCTCGCGGGGGCTAGCATGTGCGCACGTGTAGTCTGACCCCAGACCGGTCTGGCCAATCACCTTCAAGGCTGACCCACACAATGGCTGCCTTGTGGACGCTGTGATGATTGCCATGCTCACACATTTCGGATGTCGCCCCTATCGGGAGTGGACGCACACTCGTCCCACAGTCAACTTCCTCCTTCCTACTTTTAACTAATTATGTACAGAAAAAAACTATTCATAACATCTTGCATCTCGCTTCTTCTCTTCCCACACTGAATCGGGCCTGAATATCGTAGGGAAAGGGCTTTACCTATTAACCAAACCCACTGCGGTAGTCCGAATTTTCCTAGATGGTTTTGGTCCTTAAGCATTGCTGTGAATAAACTTGCAAACTTCACCTGAACGCACTAAGACTATAGCATGAGCGTATGCCTCTTGATTATTTTTGAACTAGAAGGGGCTCCTTCAGCTCCACCTCATCAAAAAACTACTGATTTGTTTTACTAGTGAAAACCACCTGAGTTTTGTCTTGTTTTTCTCGTCAGTGCCCAGGTGGCTCTTCAAGCCGTCGGACCAAGCCTCAATCATGGAAAGGAACAGAGATCTGAAAAAGTGCAGTAGAGACGAACCGTGTAGATGACCCGGACGTAAAGCAGACAGTATTTTTATTGCTTGTTGTCCCTTCCGCTGACACTCATTTTGTCAGTTTCTCGATTGCTTTCCAATTTCTGTTACCAGCCCATGTCTAGCTTTACATCATTTTTTATAACCAACCTCTTGATACCATAGCTGTTCGAATCCCAATAAGACACGTCCCAATCGAGTTTAGTCACATTGAGTCAGCCTTTAAGTTGATGAACATAATAAGGATATGAGCAACCTAAACTAAACATGTTGAGTCCCCTTGCTAGTGCAACCCTTCCTCTTAAATCCGCACTTTTCTGCTCCTTTCTCAAGGGGAAGCCTTGCGCTTACTGCAGTCAGCGATCGACAACGCTCTCAGCAGTTGGTAAAGAAAGGGTTTCTTATCACAGCGACGAGAAGCTCTTCATTTAAGGTCCATATATGGTCTAAAAACCCAGTTAATGTGCGTGGACCAGACGTGTGTGGCACGTGTAAACGAGCCACTTTGTTTAGCCCACCGCTGCACCCCATCTTTTTCTTGGTGGATGAAGGGAGAGGCGGTGCGGTACATCTTGCACAGGTCTGTTGTCACTCACTCCGCGCATACGACTTCGTGAGAAGGCTCACTGGTGCCAATTGAAGCACAGGAACTGGCCACCTACGCCCGTTAGTCTGGCCAATCACCTGTCAAGGCCAACTTACACGAAGGACGTTCCAGACGCTTTGGCGATGTTCGCAGTCATCACACTTCAGACGCGGCACTGTGGCAGGCAGTTACTTGCTCTTCTGACAATCAATTTCCTCCTGCCTGTTCTCCACTTCCTTCTGTACAAAATAAAATACCCCTACCACTCTGGCCTTCCATGACATTCCTTCTCCTAAGAAACCGGGCCTGAAGACCGGTGTTACTAGGGTTTAACTTACTTCAACCTCTGCCATAGGCCTTCTATCACTATAAGCGAATTTACACGCAAGACACCGCAAGGTGGACATTATCAGAACCGATAAACAAACTATCATCTACGGCCATAAACACAACCATAATTTCCGGTTTAGTCACTGAGATTGCTAAATGCCATGGCTAAGGGCCAGGGCCTGGCTCTTTCTACTATCCCTCATATATTTCAGCCTTTTAGCCCTGCCCATTCATACGGACATAAAACAGAGCCACCAGAACCGTTTGACGGCTCTTCAATTTAATCGATTAACAAGTTTCCTTCTCGCAAATCGACTAGTCTTGCTCGATGGCAATTTTGTTTCAATGCATGCACAGCTGAGATCGCCTGTTACGGTTTAAACATCAGTGTCAAGGTCCGCCACAGTGCTCCTCCTTGTCCTTCCATCGGTGAGCGGCGTCAGCGAGATTCTTTACTGCACGTGTTTGCCGTTCGTGGAAGCGGCCTACCGGCTTTTTCAAATTTGCGGAATGAAGTTAGGAAAATTGTTTAATTGTAAAGATGGCATGTTATTTTAATGCTTGAGGGTTCGCGGAATATTTTCAGTACTGGCGCGTACTTTTAAAGCATGTACCACACCCACTTGGCATATTTCAGACATTATGTATTCGGCGGCACTGGGCTCCTACTGTTCTTCGTAAATCCCACCCCTCCCCCCGGCTACACCGTTAATAGTCCAGACTCGGATAAGAGTGCTCGTCTTCACGGCGGACGCAGTCTACACAGAGGGCATTGCCAGCAAAGACAAATGAGACTGCAATGGCCATTTCTGGATCATAAGCCGTAGTCAGCCAATCATACCCAAACCAAGTGGTGCACCTTCCGAGGCTCGAACGCACGACCTTTTGATCAGAAGTCGAACGCTCTAACCGTCGAGTCACGGGCTCGGTTAAGGCGCAACTTAAGCTTGTCTATGAGTGGCCGATAACGGCTAATGAGCCAGAAATAGTCATTCCAGTCGCCATTCTCTTTACCGGCAATGCCATCTGCGTGGACCACAAGCCACTGTGCGGCTGTTGGCGGGGCCCGAGAGAAAGTTCTAACGCAGAGTTCCGCTAGCAACCGGTGAACATTAGTTAATGAGCAATCTACACAACTGAGATTAGTCATAATACGCGGAGGTCTCTGGGCCCTGAAACGTATGCTGCATAGAAAACCTCAGTCGACGGTAGTACATTATGTAGCCCCACCGAGTTCTCGTTGCTGTCCTTGCCTACACCTCTTATTTAAGTTTTTTATTGATATTTATGTTTTGTTAACGTAAAATGCTTTTAAAGGTGATATTAGCGATCCAGAATCGAGTTCGGATTATTTACTTTTGAGTGCAGGTAGCGGGTAACTGAAGATAAACTCCATGTTCCATGTTGTCCACACTATGCCTGCTGTATAAAGATACGAATATGTCTGATAATTCGAAGGTAATTAACTCGAGAGGAGAAAGTAAACATTTAAAGCTCAGAATAATGACGAAAGCAAGACAATCGTACTGACTGCTATACCTTGCTTATCTCTCTCACTGACATGATCTTGAAGGACCTTCATAAACTGACGATCATTTAACGGAAGGCTACTGTTAAATACTGTTTCTGAAAGCCTAACACCTAGGCAGTGCATCTTTGTGTCTGAAAATGACAAGTCTTTTAATCAGTCAGGCGGCACATTGAGAACCCTTCTTGCCACGAGATAGTGCGAAGTAATCAGCTATCAGTGTGCTATAGGTTGCACTTATCAGTCCATTAAAAAAATCATTATTTTATTGAACCTACAATTTAAAAACCTACCAAACAAGCTAATACTTACTGTGTTTCCTTGATCAATTTTCCACAACACAGCATCTTGCTAATTTGTCAATACTAGCGCATACCTAAAGATATTATTTCTGGGCTTATTTGCAAACAATAGCGACAAAGCCGAGTTTATATTAAACACTTTGAGAATGGAAGGCTGACTAAGGTCATTGAATTGTCAGCAACAGCACAACTCTGTACCGGTGAGTCAGCTAAGGTTCCCAGAACGCTTCTTTCCCCCGTAAATGATGATATACAGCCTGGAATTTAATATTTTTCTTTTGAATTGTAAAATTTTTGGCTAACCGAAGCACAAAAAGGGTAAAGCTATCAAAGTAAACGAAAAAGGACGTTTTACGATCATGACCG
This sequence comes from Ligula intestinalis, assembly GCA_036362985.1. Taxonomy (NCBI): domain Eukaryota; kingdom Metazoa; phylum Platyhelminthes; class Cestoda; order Diphyllobothriidea; family Diphyllobothriidae; genus Ligula; species Ligula intestinalis. Next base: position 23,997,363 of record JAYGXS010000003.1, on the reverse strand, counting down.
CTGTGAAAAGAAGGCGCGAGCGTTTTATTCTTATTATTTCCACATCCAACGTCCAAATAAATATTTGTCCTACGTGGCAGACTGCGGTTTTGAATATTAAATTGTTTTCGTTCTTCTTATTAAGTAAAAAATCGACTTGAATGTATAATTTCCTCCCTAAAATGCCTTAACGTACGCGTTGGTGGCATGTTTAGTTTGTCGTGCGGGCACATGTGAAGTAGGATTTCCCCGCCAAAATCGATGTTCATAATTTCAAAAAGCCTGAGGCGTAAGTGTGGGTGTTTATGAATGCCTAACGCACGTTAGTACTTTTCGTTTCTTTGCAAAGTCTCAATTTAGACTTTTGGACGTAAAGTGCATAATAATCTAGCGACGTAGACTGAACAGCTCGTCTCTCAAAAGTTTTTTTTCTTAACCTCTGATTGGTGCAGCCTCAACGAAAACAAACCAATGGGCCTGAAAGCATCGGCTATGTATCATCCGCGAATGGAACACCTCAATTCGTTAGAAGCAACGTCAAAACGCGATGAAGATGACTCATTACGGTTTGCTTTCTCATTGCCCTGCTCACCAACCCCTGGATTTCAACCGGCCATGGAGCGCAGGAAGAGCAGTTCTCTATCGTCGCTCTCAAAGCCCATGTTTTATTTAAATGCATCCAATGGATCACATATGTGAGTCATTAGCCGCGGCTTCGGCTGTACCCTGGACAATCTAATATATGATTTCTCGTTCTCCTCTGCCCTTAAAATAACTTAGCATTTTTATTTGCGATCTTTCAAATGAGTAGAAACCTTCACAAGGAGTTACTTTTTAGTACTACAGGCAGCTACTATGATAAGCTTATGGTTTTAAATGAGGTGGACCGACGGATATAAAAGATAAATGCTTGAAACGCACCCAATGGCCCCTAGGGCTTATCTCTTTCATTGTATTATGGAATTTGCATCTTAAATCAGTGATTTAAGGCAGATAAAGGTTGGCAAAGATGGATTGCACAGTCTTTTGTAGTATCAAGTAATTGTAGAAACAGCAAGATGGTCGTCTGATAGTTGGATATAGTTTATATTTTTAGGTGTTTCCGACGAAGACAGGGAACAGTAGGATGGTTATTTCTGGCTCATTAGCCGTCGTCAGCTACTGATACCAAACTCCAGTGTTGCCGCTGAAATTGCTGCCACACTAGAGTTTCGAACCCGCCATCTCTGTGTCCATTCTATGTGCCTGCACGCAACGGGAGGACAGACTGCAAGACTATATGTCAGTTAAGGTCGCCAGGCGGACCCACCTTCTGCGCGAGACGAATAACATGGCCTAGTGCTACCCGCATGCTAGGTCCTCGAACTTGAAACTCCATATACCTTACTGAATGAGTAATCCTACCACACACACTAGGATGGCTTAGGTAGGACGATGCCAACGCCTAAAGCCGAATTGCAACTGATTATTCAACTTATTGTTTTTAATTGTCCCTTTTAAGCCGGCCACTTTTATGCACACTGCCGACTTTTGGTTGGCTTAGCTGGACCCGACTGTGGAGAGGAACGATACGCTTGAACAGTTAACTGTATTGTAAATTGACAACATTCGCTCCATTATTGAATGAATTTACCTAACCCGAGCAATGCCGACCTTCAAACAAGCCTGTCTTAAACGCTGTCGGAAATGACTTCTAAACACTTAGTGCAGGCTTCTATCAACCTATACGTGTTTTCTCCTTCAAAACTTTCATAGCTTTCTTTCCTCCGTTCCATATCCCACGCTTTTTGCATCCTCTCAGGTTTTCACTTGCTATCAGTAGATTTGGTTTGATAGCGGTGGAGCAGTTTGAGTCAAAATGTTTCTAACCTTGATCCCCTCAAACTTTTAGTGAGGTGTTTTGGACAAGAAACGAGTTTGCTCGACTTCAGACCGAAATTTTCCTTGGAGATAGGATTTGTAGACTGAAAAAGGAGAACTCGTTCCTTTCGGTAGTAGTTCCGATAGCGTATTAAGGCTTTTCAGTTTGTTCAGGTTTGACAAATAGTATCCTCGAATGAGGTTCGTAAACCCACGACACCCTCTCCCCTGTTACTTTCCCTATAAGTTCTCCAGGAAGACAGTTTTACGCTTTTGCTTGTTGCCTCAATGTAGGTTTTTTCAAAATCCGCTCTCGAATTACGGTAAAGGAGATCGCTATCACACCAGTCTGTGTATTTGTATAAGAACCCACTGATGAATAAGCAAAAGCCTAAATTCACTTAGTAACTTCCTCCTGGTTTGAGCAGCAAATGGAAATTAAAGGCAACAGTTTTGTCAAAAGTTCGGTTCACACTTAAAATTGTAAATAATGAAATTGCAAGCACCAGAAAATTTGATATCCTGGGATCGGAAAATTAGCACATTGCGGAATAAGGTAATTTCTTGTATTTTAATTAAGAAGGTATCTTCTTAATGCAGGTATCTTCTTGCCCTGGTTTTTGATCACTTCGGTATTTGGTAAAATACGTTCTCAGAACATTTGTATTAGACTTAAAGATGGCTGCGGCTTGTAGAACACAAATCGCGAAGGTATTAATACTTATGCGTCGAAATTACTTACGAACGTTGTCTTGTGATGCATGGCGGACATCCAGAAAAAAAAGGCATGACGATAAGATTGCACGTGTTTTGTAAACTGAAACGTTTCTGCCAAAAACCGTAAACTTGTTTATCGTTGGGATTAGCCTAACTAGTCGCTGCGTACCTAGTCTGCATATCTATTTCGGGTCTGTGCCATTACTTTTAGGCAATCAGTTTACTTAAAATTGAGCCAGGTCGACCTTCGGATGGTAGAGGTTGACTCCTATGTTGAATTACTAGGCAAAGACCCTGTTGATGTTAAATATTTGTAATGAAAAAAGGTAGTGACAAATGCATTTGTATCCTTGTTGATGCAATAGTTGACCTTTTAGGACTGACCTTTGGCAAACCGAATTAATGAACACTGCACCCTTCAAAACCGATATACAAAAAAAACTTTTCCTGTTTCCAAAACAACATTTGCTCTTCGCAAATAATTTCCAAAAATGCGTTTTTGTGGGCAATGAGATCACAGGCTGCTAAATGGAATGTTTGATTACATTGCAAACGTGAAAATCCAACGGTCGTTTTCGCTTTCTCTTCTCTTAACGGTTTCTAATTGGCATCCTGACTACGGCTATTATAAGATAACTGGCGACGAGAAGTTCGCAGTGCATTTATAGACGTAAGGCAATTTTCTCCCACTTCCTAAATTATCAACTCGAACCTATAACCGGTAAAAGCAGTTTAAGCACAATTTTTGTAGAGAAGATGTTCAAATGATAAAAGTGTGAAATAAGGTGAATTTAAGAGCGTTACTCATGTTTGATGATATCTGGCTAAATTGTTACCGTCTGCGTTTTTAGACAGCTGTAGGCCTGTCATATGGAGTGATTTAAACATTTTAATAATTGAACTGATTGTCGCGGAACTTGATGGCATCCTTAAATCCAGATTATTGACGGTATCTAAATATTCTTTTAATTGAGTTGATTAATACCTGCCGCTTCAGTTGTATCCACCATACTTAAATGCATATTTTGCAACCTCCCACCAATTCTTTTACGTTTACATACGGCATTTCGATATAATATATTATATACTTTCATAAGTTACACATATTTTGCTTCTTACCTCAAAAAATGTCTTGAATCGTAATTTCTCTGACGAATGCTATAGGAGAGTTTTTGAGATTATTGGCGGAACAGGTTCAATAATTTGAAGGGAAAACCGGCCGGGGAATCTTAAACGAATCTTGATATGTAGCTTTCCAGTTTAGGCAGGAAAAGGTTGCCTGTTAATATACCTGACAGCTTTTAAAGGACCTAAACATTTGTACTCTTCAGAGTCAAACTATGCACAGAGCGGCTGAGCATTTTACAGTCCTTTGTATGGTAGGTCCTCTCTCCAAGTTTCGTAATAGAACACTACCTTGCGATAGACTTAATGGGATGGCGTTTATTTCGTTAGCACGTGTTATACTCTCAGTCCTTTATTGTTGTAGAATAAGGTTTAAGTGCTCGTGCACAACAATTTTGTAATTCTGCTTTATCACAGGGCCTCTTTTAAGTTTTTGAGTTACTAACATTGTTTATGTATCCCTACTTCAATCTTCCTCAGAACCGATACAAATTCAATGTCCTTTGCGAACTGTTTTGCCAATACTCTCAGTACTAAACGAAGGCAGCTCTGAGGATCTGTCGAAAGGAGAGATTTTCGATTGCAGAAGGTTACCCAAGTCAAGAAGTCAGTAAGACCAAATAGGTAGGACAGTGTACTGTAAAAAGGAGCTAACAAAAGGCTCTGCAGAAACAAGGTGCGCTCAGTGAATCAGCCAGTTGACGTGCGTCTGGTCTGTGCCTCCGCGCAGAGGTTACGGGATGCTGGGGCGCCCGCCAGCCAATCAGCAGAAGGTGCCTAACTCGCCTTAGACAAGAGCGAGACATCAAGACGACCTTGAGGCTTGTCACGACCGCGACGCCTGCGTGGTTCGGACAAAGGCAGCATGAGTAGCGCTGGGCGCTGTGGCGAATTTGGCCACACGCGCGCGAGTGCGGCGCATAGAGGGACAGCGACGAAAAGTGTGAACACAGGGGGATAATTACAGGACCGCCACAGATCATCGCCTTCGGAGGCAGCGATTCGTATTATTGCTCGTTGATGTCTCTACGTCCTGCTCTTCAACTTGCAGAAAGAGGTCGCAAAACCTACAAATATTGGTTCATTTTACCGTATCCTGGCAAAATGTAACCATTATTTACCGTCTTGCTTTGCAGAGTGCTGAGGGCTCTCAAGAACTTGGACTGGGCTCGCTGCACTGACCGAAATTCTGATCACTGTGTTATGAAATGGACAGAAACGGTGCTCCAAGTCAATTACCAGCTGTTCAGAGAAGGAGAAGTAATGGTATCGTGACTACCCATTTCTTTATTTTATTTATTTTCGCTGTGTGTATACGAAACAAGGCATGCACCTTGTTGTCTTTTTCAGATATTCTTTAGCAGCAAAGGCTTTTCGCTCTGAGCTTTTGTTTAATGAAAATCTGTGTGATTTAAGCACATAGCCATTCCAATGAAAAAAAAAACATTTTCGTTAATTGAATTAGTTAAATCTGTCACAACCCAACTAATAAGTAAGCATGACTGATAGTCATCTAGTGCATTCTAGATTGATTGCTTAGGAAATCCTGTTTAGGCAGTCAAGTTACCGTGTAAGTACTCGTGGAATGCATACGTTCAAGAATAGAGTGGGTGGATGAATCAACCCGAATGTGATTAAATTCACGGTTTCTGGTGGGGCCTCGGTAGCTAAGTTGGCTAGAACGTTGTCTGTGTTCAAGCCTTCCCCTGCTGGCGTGGATTCGAGTCCCACCAAGGCAACCCAATGTATCACGGTTAGGTCGATTGAAAAAAATTACTGCCTGATTGAGTATGAATGCTGTTAGATTTCCATGCCTCTAAAGAAACTTCTGAATTAATGATTAGATAAAAGCGGTCGATTGCAGTTAATTACAGTCTGACTTATAAATCGGTCTGTTACTAAAGCACCTAGAGTTACGACTGGGACCATAAGGGAGGGACGGGGGTGGAAACACTAAGGAGCTTTATCAGATGTAGTAATCTACTGAAAGTATTTTTGACTCTATTTGCAATTATTAAGGCCTGGTAAGAATTTGTAGTAAATCATTATTGGCTTCCTCATATGGTACGAAAACGGCCAGACATCGTTTTTAGGATAACCACAGGTGGCTTGCGCCGTCAGCATATCTGACATTCACGTAAATGTTGACAACGAGTTCTGTTGATGTCAATCCACACTATTCGACAGTATGGTGTAGTGTGAATGCTCGGCGTAAAGAGCTGGAGAAGACGAAAGGAGAAAGCCCGATTGGCTCTTAGAGTACTTGGAGGTTTGCTTTCCGTAAGAAGTGGTTTTTTTGACCCGGAATGAGTGGAGACTGATCTGTTTGCCTTCCCAGAGTACACGAGATCTAGCTAGGATGACAAGAATAGGCAATAGCCAGTGTTTCATCCTTTGCTTTCTTCAACTGTATCCAGTAGTCACGCGTACGCCAAACCAGTGATAACAACTTAACAATGGATATTCCACGTCAAGAGCAAAGGTAATCCGTCAAAGGAGTATGTGTCCGGTTTTATAGGATCCCAGGAGTCAGTTCCTGGGGGCTCCCATTGGTCTGAATGCACTAGTCCAAGGGTGGGGAGGGTGGACAGACGCGAACAGAGACAATGCTTCGTCGGCAAAGGGGGGAGGAACGGACGGGAACAGAGACAATGTTTTGTTGGCAAAAGGGGCGATGCAAGCGCTTGACAGACAGTTGTGGTGGGGTGACTTGACGAGTGGGTCTCGGATCAGCCGCGGGCACTGGGTCAAAAGGGGGGAACAGACGTCTGGGTCGACACCGCCGTCAAGCTGGTCGTAATGTGAGTGTCAACAAGGCCGAGACCGGGGGAGGGCAGTATTCAGTCATGTGCATTAGAGTGAGTCATGGGCGGCCAGCACTCCGGGGGGAAGGAGGACAGCCTTCGAAAGTGTAAACAATCATTTTGTAGTTCGGACAGGAGCCACATAGGAGAAGAGATGTGGAGAATTTCAAACTTGTTCAGCCGGAAATAACACCGCCCGCCAATTCTCCACGTACCGTCCACGTCGGCTCTGTTAATTCACCTACACTCAGCTCATGCAAAGGACATAACTAGTCGCTAGTGGAAATAGTTTGTATCTGCTCGTGACACTAGCACCACGTCCCCTACGTCCCTGTTTATTGTCTACCCTCTAGTAAACAAATCTTACGCCCATTTGTCTTCATAGCGCCGCCCGCCGTTCTCAAGTTAATCCCCCTATCTTATTCTCTCACACTATCTCTCAATCTCTCTTTCACTTTCACTCTGTCTTTTTCCCCCTTCTCTCTCTCGCCATATTAGCGTCTTCCAATAACTCTAATGGCCACATCGCGTACTTTCGGTTATGGAGACGCTCGAAACCCCTTAGTACCGCGTTGTAATGTGGGAAGGTATCATTTTGGCCAGTGACGCCAAAGGACACCTGCCAAATAACGTGCTTGCTTCAGGCTCACGTAATATTGCTTATTTAAATCGTCAGTGTTGGGCAGCCCCCAGTTCTCTCGCTTCCACACTAAACTCTTCGATGTAAGTGGTTTTATTCGAACCCCTTCAACCTGGACTTGATTCGACGTTTGTTGTGCACTGGCTCCCTGACACCAAGACAAGTCACGCTTCTGAGCAGACTGGAGGGTGTTCCCAAAATCTGGAGGTGGACTTAGGACGGTCTTGCTCATGTCCCAGGGGGTACCAATATATTGATCGCGTCTAACAAGTGACCTGATCGGTGCGGCATTCTTGGCCTCCCTTTTATGCACAGAGGATGAACGCGCAATAGCCAGTGCACGTGCATTCTCTACCGAGTGACTCTCGGTCGTTGCCAAAGTGTCCAAGAACTCGGAGTCGTACAACGGTTTAATGTGCTCCGTCCCATCACTCGCCCTGTTGGCAAGACGGTGATTGACAGCGTGCTGCAATATTCTGTCACATGCATATTCAAGCGATGTTTCTACGGCAAACGGTCTCCCTGCATTATTCAGGCGCTGATCCTTTACCCAAAGAGCTTTCCCGATAGCAGTTCCCATGGGTGTGCCGATCTCACAATCGGTGAGCCCGTCCTTGCTTAGTCCGTTCAAGTGTGACCACGCAGATGTCAATTTCGTGGGGAATTGTTCCACGCACAATGCTGAGTCTTCAACTGCTAAAGCCTTTTCAATTTCAACTGGCTCAGGATCAGCCAATACACCAGTGGGAACAGGGGATGAAAGTTGAGAACCCGTAACAGTCGGTAGAGGTAAGTCCTCACGAAGGGCAAAATCATAACTGCCGTCCAAATCGGCGGAGTAATCGTGACCCGAACGCAACTTAGTGTCAGCAATGCACACGTGCGCAGAATGAGCCGAAGTCAAAGAAATACTAGGTAGCTCACTAGAAACGAATGCAGGGGAAGGCGACGAAAACATGGGAGCATGAAAAACAATCTCGGGAACATCGCCAACAAACTCTGGCGATCCTGATTTGCCTATGTTCACATGATACAGTGGACCCTTTTCCTGAAATTCATCCATTTTGCCAATGTCCCCACACTCGAAACCGAAATCCCCGTCCGAAGTCGGGTCTGCATGCAAGTCATTATCTGCAGACGACAGTTCCCCGTCACCTGACCCATATAACTTCGCGTCTACCAGAGCCATCTCCACATTCGCACGTAGGCCCTTCATTCTGGCGCTCGCGGGATTTGTTTTACTCTTGGCATCAAGGATCAAAAGTTCTAGGTCCGCTTCATGTTCATCTAACTCCGCTTCGCGTTTATCTAGATCAGTTTCCTGTCTACGTATCGCCACTAAGCGCCTATGTAGCTCCATATCCCACTGCGGGCCCTTAGCATTTAATCTAGTGAATTCCGCTTTGAGCTCGAAATAAATAGTAAAAAGTTCGTTCGCTTCGCGTCTACCTATCTCTATTCTGCATCTATCAGATTTCGCCTGAAGCTGAGCAATTCTTAAGGCCTTTAAGGTTTTCTTATTCTTAAAACTAAAAAGGCTACAAGAGCTTGACTTACCAGAGCCGCCGTGGAGGTTCGAGGACTTGGCTGCTCCTTGACCAAATTTGATTGTTCCCTCTTCCTTGGGCATTTTTTTCCAACTGTGTTGTTCCCTTGGTTCGCCAATCCGGCCAACGCTGCAGATCTTGAGTACGGCCGATCTGGCCAACGTACTCTGTATCCTGTTCAGCACTATCGATCCGGCAATTCCGCATCTGTGTTTAAGTACCGTCAAATACTTTCAATCCAGACGAATGCGAGACTCCTGCTTGTTCGGCTTGTCCGGTCAGATACTCGTATCGATGTTGAGTACTGGTTTGTCAGACCAAATACCCAGGTAGCACAGCCAATTTGTGTTAAGTACTGACGATCTGTCAGTTCTGCACCTGCGTTTAAGTACCGTTGAGTACTGTCAATCCAGCCAGGTGCGCGATTCCTTGTTCAGCACGATCGATCCAGCAGTTTCGCAGCTGTGTTTAAGTACTGTCAAGTACTTTAAATCCAGACAAATGCGAGACACCTGTTGAACACTGGCTTGTCAGGCCAATTATTCGTATCGAGGTTGATTACTGGTTTGTCAGACCAAATACCCAGGTAGCACGGCCAATCCGTGTTAAGTACTGTTTCGTCCTTTGCTTTCTTCAACTGTATCCAGTAGTCACGCGTACGCCAAACCAGTGATAACAACTTAACAATGGATATTCCACGAGTGGGTCTCGGATCAGCCGCGGGCACTGGGTCAAAAGGGGGGAATAGACGTCTGGGTCGACACCGCCGTCAAGCTGGTCGTAATGTGAGTGTCAACAAAGGACCGAGACCGGGGGAGGGCAGTATTCAGTTATGTGCATTAGAGTGAGTCATGGGCGGCCAGCACTCCGGGGGGAAGGAGGACAGCCTTCGAAAGTGTAAACAATCATTTTGTAGTTCGGACAGGAGCCACATAGGAGAAGAGATGTGGAGAATTTCAAACTTGTTCAGCCGGAAATAACAGCCAGTCATTCCAGAAATAAGCACGGAAGCCCTATGAATTTTATCTCCCCAGGCTTCTCAGTCACTGAGAAGCAGCAGTGACACGAGACTGTACGGAACCACCCATGAGGCCGTAGGCTTAGCGCCAAATTCCAGTTGACTTAGGGATAGTGTTATTATTAACTCTATTTTTAGTGTTGAGGATAGGGTAAAAATTTAAAATAAGATGATGGCTTAGGCCTATGTTACAGCTATTGATAGGGCTAGGGTACGTCCAGGCGCTCATCTGTCGGTTAATTGACTCACTCGCACTGTTGTGCCTTGAGACGACAGGACACTGAGTCCGTGATGTAGTTGTTAGAGCGTTCGACTTCTAACTAACGGGTTGAGGGTTTGAGCCTCAGGTGTTGCAACACCTGGGGCTGGCTATGGCTGGCTGATGACGGCCAATAGGCCAGAAATGGCCATTTTAGTCTCCCTCGCCCTTGCCGACAGCATTCTTCTGCCCGCAAAATTCACCCCTTCTTCATTCATGCGCGTAGCCCCCTTATCATTTGGTTGTGTCCTGGATAGGGTTCACCCACGGCATCCTCATCAGTATGCTAGTACAGCGACTCACAGGCCATCGACTGCCGCGCTAGTACTTAGTTGTTTCCAACGTCATCTACGCGGTCGCTTTTACTCTCAGGGGAGAGGGGTTAGAGGTCCATTTACCATGGCAGCACTAAAAAATAAGACGTGTTCTGTTACCAAATGAGTACAAAAAAATACAATCGATTGCATCTTTGCTAGAAAATATATTTAAATGAATAGTGGCATTGTTTATCAATAAAAATGTTCTTTGTCGGATGGGGTTTGTGTGAACAGCCTGAAAAACAGAGATTTCGAAGTTCGACCTCATGTCGCGACTGCGCTATCTTGTGATTATGCTATCCCATACCTGACATTAAAATGTCCCCGAAATAAACCCTTTATAATCGATAACATATATCAGAGTGTCATGTGGTACGTCGCCTTGTGTGCAGTAAGGAAGACACATGCGTTTCCTCCTAATCCTCTTCAAGCATCTCGAAACTGCCAGCCTCCTGACAGCATTACCGGCAAAGATGAGGAAGAGTGGAATAGCCAGTTCTGGTTTATTAGCCATCGAGCTTCGAATTCGCGACCTTTTGATACAAATCGAAGGCCCTAACCTTTGCACCACGTGCACTGTATGTTGCTAGTTTAGATCAGGAGATATTGACAGTCGTTGACGAACGTTCATCGATCGCTAACGAAACTCACTTTTCCACCTCCACCTTTTCCATGGGCTCTATTTATCAAGCCCTGACAAGAGCTTTACCAGCAAGTAATATAGGCACAAAGTATTGCCGACAAAGACGAAAGAGACTAGAATGGCCCATTCTGACTTGTTAACCATCGCCAACCATCAGCGGCAATACTGCCAGTGCCCAAGAAATGATGCCCGTGGCATAGGCGGAATAGGACAAGTGACTTTCGTTAGCATTGGGTGAACGTTCGTCAAAGAGTTTCAGCCTTCTGTTAACCTTCTGCCAAACAATTTGAAATAAAAAGAACGAGGAGCGTTCACCGTAAGAGGTTTATTACAAGCCTGACGTTTTGGGTAGTTGTCTCGTCTACCCATCTTCAGAGAATGGAAACTCTGGCTCACGTTCCTCGACTTTGTGCCGTCCTTTCTTGTGTGTGCATGTTCTACCAATCATGTTTGAGCCACTGTGTGTGTGTCTTTCGCCGCGTCTTTAGTCTTCTCATCTGTCGGTCTCCTGTCTGTCGCCGTGTCGCTTATTTTGGTATTGGCCCCTTGTGTCTTCGTTCCGTGGCCTTTTTTGACTCCATGACTGGTGCTCGTAATTAGCATATTGGCCGTAGCGTTGGCTGACCGCGTGGTATCGCAGCTTGCGCTGGTGTCAGCCCCCTGTGTGTTCGTCCCGTTGTCTCCCGTGGTGTCTCGAGTGGTTCCCGGCATGCACTCGTTTGCCGCAGTGTTGACTGTCTGCGGGCTTATCTCGCGTGCGTTGGTGTTGGCCTCTTGAGCGTTCGGTCCATCGTCCCCCGTCAGGCCCGGACATGTTCACGGCCCCTTTTTTTTCCGTACGCGTCCGTCCCCAGATAAGAAGGTCCTTAAAAAAATATAGGGGACCGGTTAATTTATGTGGTGGTTGACTGAACAGTCGGTCGACATCCAGGCCTCTTTAATCTGCCTTGATGTGTAATCATCACTTTGGCCCACAATATGGTCAAAAAGAGTCAGCCTCCTTTTAACCTTCTGCCAAAAAATTTAAAATAAGCACACACCTGTGCCTACCTTGCAAGAACCTTTGTCAACAACAGCGGGAAACTTTCCGAATTGTTTGATTTTAATGCCTATTCGATAATTGCTGCTAATCCTCCCTTCAATTTTCTGCCTTAAAGGTCAACAAAGTACAGTAGATCCTTTGGATATATAATTGTGTAACATTTAAATACGTACATTTTTTGGTCTGTCCTTTGTCCCCCCCCCTCCCCCCATGAAGATCAACCACATACCGAATTGCGGCCTTCTAACCAACAAACTTGGTATGCTCATGAGTCTTCGACAGTATGAGTATGCCTGCCGAAATTCCTCTACGGTTCCTAAAAAGAATTTCCTGCTAATGAAGGACTTTGTGCCGGAAACCTACTGCGTTGACGATATGCGGGATCGTGTTCAATTTCTTTCGACTCTGAAAGGTCTGTTCCTTAGCACCTGAGATTCCCGTCTGTCCCCTTTAGCCTTGACATTCCTGATCTAAAATGTTTCTGATGAGTTTGGGAGGGCAGGAGAATGGGAAAAGGAGAGAAATATTCGAAAAAATAATACCACCAATGCCGTATAAAGCCACCTTAGTTAATCAATCTATTTATTTAAGGCAGAAAATCTGTAAATAAAAGCGTCGCGCAAGTGCTGGAGGAAAGCGTGATCTGGCAAGCTCCAAAACGGATCAGTAGAGTTAGTTTAATCTGTTGCATCTGGACATCAAAAGGATACTTGCGTAAACTTACTTTCAGCATTATCATTAGAAGTGCGAAAACCGGGCGGTAGAGACATGGTTCCTGTTCCACTTCAGCATCTTTGCATCTTTGTACATTTCAATTCCGTAGGTATGTCGTAAAAAGCTTGGTATGAAAACGAAACTCTAAATATTTGTCCAGCACGTTGAGGCTCTACGATAAAACCTAATTATTAACATCTACACGATAATTTTCGGTCAAGTGACAACTTTGTATACATCCAGTTCTATGACCTCATAACCTCACCGCCGCTCTAAAAATTGGGATAACCGTAGAACTGGAACTAAAAGAGCAACAGAGACCCCAGAGGTTTTGGTATTGAGGCTGGCAGAAATAAATCAGTGCAATCCGATAGTTGATAGGTCTTTTTCTGCTTTTTTGGGTTCAAATGTTGCAAATGCTTTTGACCTTATTATCATAACCACAAACTATTTACTAATTCTAGACAACCAATGCAAGACTAAGTGAATTACTGGCCATGAAGTAGCCTTCGTTTTCATAGTATATACGGCCAGGTTAGGGTATTTAGTCAGGTATCTTTAATATGCAGTACTCAGTACTACATTTATTCAAGTAGGTGTTGATCAGTTAGTCTCTTTCGCGGTTAGGGTAAGGGGTGAAGGCTCAAACCTTGCAACCTCATGCCACACCTCTACAGCCTGAGGCAATCGTTAGACACCTTCCATTAATTATCTTTTGATGACTACTACTGCGTACCATATTCTCGTCGTAGATAAAGTTGAAATAAACATTCAGTTGGTGCATTTATTAATTTAATAGAAATAATTTTCAGTATGAGTCAGGTTATTATAATGCCGAGGACGGATTTATTTCGTTTTAGATGGTCAAGTGTGGATCTACAAGCCGAGTGGGATGAATCAAGGCAAAGGCATCCAATTGATCAGAGGAAAGGGCGATTTCGAAAGACTTCAAGAAGACTGCGTGGAAGAGTGGCGTCGAAACCCGGGTACTGTTCGACCACGCATACTTCAAAGGTAAATAACAAAATTTAGTTACTGAGTAATTACTGTATATGCCTCTTGAGGTGGGCCTTTACTTAAACTGCTCCAAAGTCCAGTAGTATGGCACAGGCGTCATCTGCTATCAAAGGAAGTTTACCGCCGTAGCTAGGCTCATGCAACCTTTTAATTTTTTTTCCAAAGAACATCTTAAAAATCTTGTATGTCTCGCCTTTTACCAAAGGTATATCGACCAACCTCTACTGCTGGAAGGAAGGAAGTTTGATATCCGATGTTACCTACTTATTGCCAGTGCCATGCCCTTCTTGGTCCTTTTCCATCCCGGCTATGTTCGCGTCTGCACACGCAAGTACGATGTCAATAGCTACGACCTCCTTGTGCATCTAACCAATCAGGTAAGGCAATGACGATACTTCTTTTAATTTTGTAATTTGGTGGACTGCAAACCCTCTCTCTTGGTAACTGGGTCTTTCGCTCGCAACCTTTACAGTATATCCAGAAGAAGGACCCAAACTATTCTAAACTCAAGGAAGACACGGTTTGGAGCATGGACCGCTTCAACGACTACGTTAATGCTAACTATCTTGAAGAAAAGAAAATTGAGCAAGATTGGGTAAAAACGACACTCATGGCAAGTTCTCTGCTAATATTTTTCATACTCAGAGGCCTTTTGATTTGATTCAAACTTTGAATGTGGTTAGTCGAGGTTTTTGACTAAATTTGAAAAATTTGCCGACTCTTGTAACCACTCTTTCTGCATTTGCTCTGTGCGAGACGTTCTCAGAAATAAAGTCTGTATTTACTTTGCAAATCCATTTGCCGCAGATTCCTCTATGCTTATCGCGGCTTTGGTGGATGCCGCCGTCAATTTTGTAATTTTTATTAAATTTGCGAAAATTCCCATTGAAAATTTCAGAAGATGAATTGGCGAACATACGTTTGTTTTCGATAATTCTCATCAGGCCTTTACATTTATAGGGTAATTAAGTAAATTGACTATGCGGGTTGGTCGCACGAGTCGGCGTTTGTCCAAAAGAGTCCGAGAACACATCCCAGCATGGTTAGGAAAGGGTCAACTAAAGGGTGTTAACAGTTCCATTCTAGCGCATCTGGTAGACTCTGACCATCGCGTGGATGCCAAAGAGGCCTTCCGAGTTATCTACAAGGTACCCTCAAGCTACTCAAAATTTCTTGGACAGCGTCTCTTGGCTACGGCAGAAGCGGCCGCAATCAGGCTACGCCGACCCATCCTTTGCGCCCAAAAGAATTTCGTCGCGGCACCACAGTTACCATGGTCAAAAGCTGCTAATCCAACAGCCAGCGGCTTAACACCTCAACCGACTACCAGCTCCCCCTAACGCGGATCAAATGTTGACCCCGTTTTGACCCCCCATTCCCCCTCCCCTGACAACCGTCCTTCCTTTTTTCTACCAACCCGCATAGTCAATTTACTTAATTACCCTATAAATGTAAAGGCCTGATGAGAATTATCGAAAACAAACGTATGTTCGCCAATTCATCTTCTGTAATTTTTATTAGTATTTCCTTTACTGGAGACATTTCTGTGCTCGAACGGCAAGTAAAGAAGTTTCGAATTTCCTACATCCTGTCACTTCAAACATTCACCGTTCAGGCTTACGATAGCCCTTTCTTTCTCTGTCACTGGCCTAAGTAAAAAAGCCATAGAATTAAGACTTAACGGAAGTTGGTCTTGTACGCACAAAAAAAGCTCGTACAAGCTCTGCTCTTACCATGTTCAAAAGCCGATTTCCTGCGTGCAACTCTCCGCTCCATCCCACCCTCTCCTCCCCCTGGCTCTTGCTCTTCATATTTCTCCCTCCCTCCACCTCTTAGCTCTTTCCCAATATTCCCATACCCAACTTGCACGCTAAGAATAAGGTCAATCAATTTTGAAGTTGCAAAAATGCCCATCAGGACTTCAGTCAGGCGGTTGGTGAGCCTATAGGAGCTAAGGCTACGACGATTAACCCTAACACCTACAAGCTTCGAGGCCCGGTTCCTTAGGATATTAGGAGAAGTCTTGGGAAGGCAGAGTAGACGGAACAGTGTATTCTTTACAGAAGGGATAAGGGGATGGTTGCCAGTAGGTCTTGCAGGGCGTACGACCGCGAGGTCCGTAGGACAGGGTGGCGTCGCCGGCCGCCGCGACCAGCGAGGCCGGAATTCCAAGTGTCCTCTCACCGCAGTCCTCGTGGGCATCATGCCAGAAAACAGAGACAGAACGCGTTCAATGGCAAGGTCGGCCTGTGATTGCTTGTCTTGGCGCAAGGCTGGCAAGGCGAGACTGGGTGCGTTCGTAAGTGGCTTAGACCATTGAGCGAGAACGGACAGGGGGTGCCGAGACTTGGCACCTGGCCGCAGGCAGCATTAGCGCGCAGGGCAAAGGCGCTGTCCGTCAGCTCTTGGGTTCCAATTGGCTGCTAGGGCCACTACAAGCCTACGCAAGCTTTTGAAAAATTTTCATCGGGCCGGTACATTTATATGGAAGCTGGATACAGGTTAAAACATGCTCGTCTTTTCCTACAAGTAAGTCGTGGGTATAGGGGAGTGGGTGTTGGGTGTTGGGATGGATAAGCGAAGGCTGATCATGCGACGGTGAGGGTTTGGTGGAGAGGTCCATTGGGGGGGGGGGGGGGGGGGGGGAGGAGAGAAAGAGAGAGCACGGATGCGGCCCTTGGTCATGCCAGACGTGGACCTGGCAAGTCCTTTTGTGAAAACAAGGCTGCTTTCCTCAATCTGATAGCACTTGCTTCTGTTTCTGCTAGCAGGCGCTGACCCAGCGACTTTTGATAGTTTATGTGGATTCTGAATAGTCGAAAATATGCGAGCCTCAGATAATTGAATAGAAGGCGGGAAGACGCTCTCTGGGTCCAGTATTGTATTCGCCCGACGTTTCGGACTCTCAGTCGAGGCCATTGTCAAGGGATGAAAGCGTACAGCTCGCTGCGTGATTAAGTCAGCTCTGTCGTGGATGACCTTGAGTTCCCATTGTTCGCTCCTCCTCGAGTGACCTTGAACCCTGACAGTGCTCGCGCAACGCGAGATAGGCATGTGGAAGATCGATATGCCTATTGATAGAGTCCGCGTGCGAGTGCCATGCCTCATGCAAGAGGCGTGGACTCGAAAATCACCGAGTTAAATGCATACTTATTGTGTACTCCTTTTGTTTATTTCTGCTTCGCAGTCGGAAAGAAGCTCATTCTAAAGTCAGTATCCTGACGTGACTGAAAGAGTTTGGGATTAGGCTGCATGATAACTAATCGCAGAACCTGTCTTAAGAAACACTTGTTTTCTAATCGAAAGCGCATTTATGAATTGGAGCTTGGCATTTCGTGAGGCAGTAAATTTACTGGAGAAAGAGTCGCGAACAGTTAACTTGCGCTCATGCGCTCTGCGCAGTCAGGTCTACCAAACAGGATTCTCGTCCTTGATTCGCGCATCTATCGAGGGGTGTTAAGGCTAATAGAGTTTGATCCCTTACGGCTGCGATCTTCCGAACCCCGTTAGGTAGAAGGAGGGAAAAGTCCTGGAAAGGCCAACCTGGTGGGAAGAGTATATTCTGTACAGAATGAGTGGGAGAATAGGCGATAGGAAACTGACTGTCAGACAACTGCACAATCGCAAGCCAACGAATGGTGTCTGAAATGATGTCTGCTCGGCAGTCGTCACACGAGGTCCTGTGTGAGTTGGCCTGTGATTGGTTGTTTCAGAAGCCGGAAGCAGCGAGCGTTCCCAAAATGCACTTTGACTTGAGCCAGTTACGACAAGCGTTCACAAGTGCACTCCGTGTGGAGCTAGGCACTACATATCTACAGCGCAGCCCCTCTTTGAACCACATAAAGACACAGTAGGCCTTCAGCAGATTTTATGAGTTTACTGTCAGGATCTGTGAAGTAAACTGAAAACCCTTGATTTAAGAAGTTTTTTCTGTTTTTTATTTAGGATAAGATGCAGAACATTGCGCAACACTGCTTCCTTATGGTAAAGGATAAACTTGCGTCAAGAATTGGACTCTTTGAAATCTATGGCATGGACTTTATGGTTGATTCGCATATGAATGTGAGAGGTTTGATTGCCTATGCTTAACTATTGCTCCGGCCTTTTTAAAAAAATGTTCGCAAAATGACTGCATGGCAAGTTAACCAATATTCCAATTGAAATTGCTCTTTGTAGACGGCAGTTAAAGCTTTGGCAAAACAATAAAATCAGATGTGAATAAGTATCAGACTTCACCCTCTCAGCATTATACTTCCTTATACTAAAATGAAGCCTTTACCTGATTTTCTGCTCATTGACCGATAGAGCAGGAGGAAGCGCACCCTTAGCGACCGTTTGCAGATTTAAACTCTTCCAAGAAAATATGCTGTAAATAGAAATTACTTCCATCATATCCACGTCCTAGATTCATTTCAAGGACTTTTCACTTTCAAGGCTTTCTGCCAGCATCTACTGCTTGTAGCACAATAGTGGGATAATCAATAAAAGACTGATGAATTAGGGGGGAAAGGTCGTTATTATGTGCCGAATTACCACCAAAATAAAGGGTTGATGATAGCAGTGGTAAACTGGCGCTCACTGAGTGATTACAGGATTCACTCCTCCCGTTGGGTCTTGGAGCTAACTCCAGGGCCCCACTAGTAGCCGCCCAGTGGCTAGTATTTCAGGCAGAATTCCATTAACGGCAAAGACAAGGCAAACTGGAATGGACATTTCTGGATTATTAGCCATCACCAGCCAGCCATTCGTAACCCTAGGTATGGCAACACCGGAAGATCGAAACTTTGCATTGCTGGCTAGAGGTCCAATGCTCAAACATTTGAGCCACGAGCTCGTTGGCATGTTGGATTTTGAACAGGCACGTTAACAATGATAGATTGGCGCTCACCGATCGGTTACGGAATTCGCCGCTGGGGCAGTAGACTGCAGTGACTAGCTCGCGTCGAAGTGAACTTTTCTGAAGCCCCAAAAAAGTTGGTCTCAACCTCTGGAAACAGCCAATCACAGTTGCCGCAAAGCTGCCTTTTGGCCCGGCGACGAATAACAAGCCTGCACGCGTGAACACTTGCTCTCTGGGTCGCGGGGATTCCTGCAACTGGACCGCCCTTTGGATCACGCCACTCTAGCTGAAGGTCATGCTCTCCGTATTCAATCTTCTTCCTTATTATTCTTCGTAACTCTGTGTGCACAATATACTGTTCTTCTATTCTGACCTCCACTGACTTCTTCCTAACTAAGAAATCATGGTCAGAATATCGCAGTTGCTAGGGTTTAACTTAGCTAACCCCTGCGTATGTGACGATAAGGCTTCTAATAGGCGTGTCAGGGCTCAAGTCTCAAGCGGTTCAACCTCCAGGCTTGGGTATGGCTGGCTGTCGATGGCTAATAAGTCAGAAGTGGTCATTCCATTCCTGTTTGTTATATCATTCTCCCTAAAATACCATCCCATGAGCGGTTGCTGGTGGAACTCTAGAACGAGTCCTAAGGTAGAACGGAACTAGGGAGTCCCTTAATCGATATGTGAGCGTCTATTCACCATCTCCGAATGCGTAATATCCGGTGGCTGTAAATATTTAATGAGAATGTTTTTAAAAATTGTAAATGAATGTTTTGTCTGTTTTACCAAAAAGAACTTTTATGTGCTTCTGTGCAGCCGCCTTCAGATGAACTCTGACATCTAATAAAACTATCAATTTGCATGATAGCTCTCAGCCACAGGATATTTCCCTTGCTGCTAGCCTTGGGTTTTTGTTAGCCTATTCATGACCAGCACTCGCAACACTCCCCGGTCAGCATTTCGACTGGCAAATATAATACGTATGAAGAGCGATGCTACTAAATGTTTAAAGGGAAAATTATTTCAAATCCTTGTTAGGTTAAAAGTGAAGCAGTGAAAGGCATTTTCCAAGTAATCCGTTGTTTCGCTTCCTACTAAACAGCAGAAGACCTTCGAAACACTTTTGGGCTTTGAAAATCGGGTCTCTGATGAAACTACATTAAGGCAGTCTGTCTAGAGCGATTTGATAGCCCCAGCTATGGTGTGGCGCTCTCCTAGGCTTCAGTGTTTGTACGCATGGAGATGTGTACTGGTATGCCTGTAATATTGACAACCGTTGTCTCAGGTCACCTCTAAACTGATCTACCTAATATAGACTTTTGCTGTTTGCCTGAGTACAGGGCAAGTTTTGAGCTGAAGCTATTGAGGAGCAGCATACACATGTGCTGAAATCCGGGTCAAGGCTTGCCAAAGCGGCAGCCTAGTGAAAAGGATTCTGCTCACCTTCAATAATAGGATCAACAAGTACAACTAAGAACCTTTCGTGGGGGTTATTTTAAGTTTCCTTCTTAAGTGCTTGAGACCACTGTTTTTGTTGTTTTTAGGTCTTTCTAATCGAAATAAACACAAATCCTGCGATGTCCATAAACTGTGAGGTGTTGAAGCAGGTGATACCGCCTGTTGTCTCGGACTTCATTGGTATGCAGTTATTTACCAGTTATTTTACTAAACCGTTTTAAATACTGGTGTTATTGTGCTCCTTAGCTTAATTTGAAGGTAATTCCCAAAATTTTCAGCAAAATATGACTCCATTCACGGAGAGCAAGAGAAAAGGTAAGGTTATGGTAAAAGGTCATAGAATACTCAAAGGTAAAGGTTTACACGATTTACACATCTGTTATGGAGACAGGTCGGCTTTCAACTTCTCAATGTCCGTTTATTCACACGTGAGGTAGCGTGCCTGAAATGGGAGTACAGAGTGTTGATATGCTGGTGTACGTTAAGACGTATGGCGGAAGCTTCGGCGAATAGTACGGGAAGACTTTGCAGTCATTAGTTAAAAGTGGAGAGGGTAAGCAACCTCACTAAGGATGCGATCAGCAAATTGCTTGACCATTTTAAAACGTCGCTGTATTGTAATGTCAGCTAAAAGAAAACATTAGAAACACCGGCAGCTGAAGAGATCATTCGGAGACTACGCATAAGAATGACCAGGTCTTTTTAAGCAAAGCTGGAGAATAACTGAGGGGGAGAATGTAGGCATACATAAGTCGTCAGATTAGGGCTTGTGGTGTGTGAAGCGGCAGAAATAATAAAAAGTTTACAGATTTTAACAAAAAGGGCTTCTAAATGAAGAGCAAATGTAAGGTTGGATGTCAGAGTAGCACCAACGTATCGGAAAGAGGATACCTCGTTGGTCAGAATGTCAATAGGTTCAGCACTGGGAGAGGGTCGCAGTCAAAAAATACACTGAACTGACTTCCGCTCGTTAAGTAGAAGGCCATTTGCTGACGACCATGTTGAGGCGTTGCCTATGCCATCATTTGAGATGTTGCTGACTTTTGAGAGGATGGCCAACAATCATATCATCAGCATATTAAACCAACAAACATCCGTTTCGCGATCGTAGATCGTTAGTGTGGAGGGAGAAGAGGTGGGTAGATAATATAGATCCTTGGAGAATTCCACAGTTTTTAGGAAAGACCATGGATTTTCGCTTGCCGCACTGAATGAATTGAGTGTGGGGAGTAAAGTAGTCCTCAAGCCAAGAGACAGCCCAGCCGGGAGAGTCGCATGCAGAAGTTTTTTTGAGTAGAAGATGGTGCAGGATGGTATTTCGGCTAATGTTCATCAGTCTGTGCATATACTAGCTACACCAGAAGCCAGTCCTGTGAGATCAGGAGGACTATCGGCGCCATCCCATTATCCGGCTAACCGTATGTTATGGAGACAGGTCGGCTTTCAACTTCTCAATGTCCGTTTATTCACACGTGAGGTAGCGTGCCTGAAATGGGAGTACAGAGTGTTGATATGCTGGTGTGCGTTAAGGCATATGGCGGAAGCTTCGGCGAATAGTACGGGAATACTTTGCAGTCATTAGTTAAGAGTGGAGAGGGTAAGCAACCTCACTAAGGATGCGATCAGCAAATTGCTTGACCATTTTAAAACGTCGCTGTATTGTAATGTCAGCTAAAAACATAGGAAACACCGATAGTTGAAGAGATCATTCGGAGGATACGTTTAGTAAGTAAGTAAGGCTGCAAAATAACTGGAGCGCAGTAAAGAATGAGATGGAGAATGCAGGCTCAGCTTTTCAATTTAATTTCTTTGAATTTTTATTTCTTTCCTTCCTTTCTGTTCGCGCTATGTATCAGCATATTTAAGGTCTATAGACGTAGACCGAAATTGCAAGTGAATATTTGGGTTGAAATCTGTGAACAACTGCGAAATATGCACTTTCTGCCAACGGACAGACTTTAGTAGGATAAATTGATGTTGTACCTTTCCATACTAACAGCCTAGGTGCTAGCTTAAAGGCCCAGACACGTGTTTCGCCGGTATTCTGCCGCTGCTTGACACAGCTGCGAGGGGACCGAGTCATCAGTGGGTCCCCCAGCTTTGCCTGTCTGCTTTCTGGTTGAGGCATCTATGAGTCGCCAGATTAGGGTTTGCGATGTGCGATATAAACAAAAACGACGAAAAAAATATAAAAGTGTACGGAATTTAATAAAAAGGCCGTCGATATGAAGAGTAATTGAGAGGAAAGCTGCCTCTTATACTGCTGAAAGGTAGGTGGTGGTGGTGGTGGTGCTCCTGCTGCTGCCAGTAGTGGTAGCAGTCGTAGGATTCTGGGTAAGAAATATATCATCAAATATATTCCTTACTCGACTAGCTGGTAAAACGCATATCCAGATGAAACATCGAATGACGGCCCTATTTCCATACCGATTGCCTTTTAAGCATCACGACGCGCCGCAGCTCAGCGCTCTTTGGCAAGCGGGCAAACCGCTTTACCGGCTCATGCTATCAGTAGGGGAAAGTAAATTAAATATTCTTCAGGTAATAGCAGCAGCTGTTGCTGTTTTCATTTCATGCGATTTTTTTACCTTACAAATTTGAAATGCAGGAAAAACAAAGTTACCGTGCAAATGAAGTAGATGTGATCGCTGGGACAAGCAATTGCTTTGCCTGACGTCTTGAACTTCGTTGCGGATCCATCATCAGAAACAAACCCATTTCTGCTCTTGTTTCTAATGATGGATCGGTGACAGATTTTGAAACGTCAGGTGAATAAAATTCTTGCCTACTTCGTCCCAGCTACTTTCTGAGGCTCGCGTGGTCGCTTAAATTGGCAAAGTAACAGGTTTAGTGCGTGATTAGTCTTTTTTGCCTGCATCAAGCCTTAACTTCTTTTCCTACATTAAGTTGACTATGTAAGTACTGTGGCCGTGGTTTTCCGTATTAGATGGAAGAACACGCATTACGCCTCCATCCAGTTCAACAGGTTTGTCAGTTTTTGGACAACGTGGCCCTAAATAAATGACTTTCAGTTTTTAAGCATATGTACAATACAGAGGAAGCCTTCACCCACCCGAAGCCCATCGTGGCTCATTATAATGTGTAAAAGCAGTTTGTAATACCTTTGTCCATTCATTGAATCAAAACTCTAGGGAAGAATCAAATTTAAAAGGCTCAATGGTGCTGTGCAGAAATAACTTCGAATGAAAAGGAAACTTGCTCACTTGAGGGGGTCTTTCTCGACAAACAAACTGTATAATTACGAAATACAGGAAGTCATTTCCGTCGAAAACGACCGGACATTATTACACCATCAGACAAAACGGGCTCAGAGACAGTTAACTAATTTACTCCTTCTCAGACGACCTCTTCTGAACATAACTTATCAACTAAAGAGAGCTGCATAGCAGATAGCAAGCACGATTATGCAGATCATTCTAACACGTTCAATCATGCCTCCTCTTTCTGCTACTATTAATGAAAGCGTCACTGGAAAAGCAGGTTTATTCCTTATGTTCATAATTTTTTTAAAAATTTAAACCAAACGACGTGCAAATACCGACTACATACGTGATCAGTGCGAAGACGACATGGGTATATGGCCAGTTTAGAAGAAAATGAGTATGCGAATTCTGGTTTTGCATTAACATACACGTTCCGGTGTCCAAATGGGAAGTTTCCTGTCTTTAGGCAACCGGTTCCTTGGAATTGAAGATTTATAACTCTAACCCACTAAACTAATGGTCAACTTTCCATTCCCTTCCAGCTTCTGCGCAAGCCTCCCCGTAACCCACTCTACGTAAACTCGAATCCACACATATATGAAAAGCACATTGCCGACGAACCTTAATTTCCTTAGATATGCAGTTACTTACTTCTTGTGGCGTAAACAAACCGCTGTTTTAACTAATACCTTTTATAATTTTCCAAATTCCTTGTCCGTTCCTCGATAGTTCAAGCAGAAAGATGGGTAGTCAATCAGACTTTCTTAACAGACTGCCGTGATAAATAGTCTACTATTAACTCGCTATCGAATATCATTCAGTCTGAATATTTATTTGGTGATTAATAAGGCTTAGCTCACAATCTAGAACGGTGATGTTAATGCTGTGGATTATATCAAGTGCGTCCTCCGTAAACGGACAAGTTGTGAACAGTAATGTTATTTTTAACATTGCTTTGTAGATATTAGCGTCGAGTGTTTTGAAAAAGCAAGACGTTGGAAGCCGCTTCTTCCAATACAAGGCATCACTCCTCTCCTGTGTGGTTACACGGAATCTCAGACAAGCCAGCGCAGTTGGTCTGTCTCACTGAATCCCCTACTGGATGATGAGGCCGTCATAAACTACGGTTTGCCGCCCTCCTTCACCGTCCTCTACTACGAAACATTGGATATGGCAAGGAACCGGAAAGCTACCACCAACGAGGTGGCTCTGCGCTTGTGGACTTCCCCTCATTATCCGCGACTTGATAATGGCGAAAACGCAAAACACAAGGCCGAGACTGAGAAGGTCAATGTTGTCAACCTCGCATCTTCGCTGCCGACTAACCCAGCAAGGCTGTTACCCGCCAAATTTCCCGGCCAAATGGCTTCTATCAGACCAGTGAAGACGCCCTCACCTTCAGTCCACCAATCGCCTAAACCCAAGGTACTTACGCATGGGCCTTCAAAAGACTATCCGGGCCGCGTGCGACTCGAGTCGAAGGTGCCTCATGGCAGGCCGTCACCGCTTGTGGCCGCTCGATCGCCTCTACCTGACATCCTGCCAAAGAGCACTAATGTAAATTGTTCCCTTGTGTCAGACCTACTGGACAACCTGGAAGCTGCCTACCGGTCGCCGGGCGCTTTTCCGGCCAGAAAAGATAGCGGAGCGTTGGAGAGGGACCGAATCTGTCCAAACTTGACGAATAACTCGGCAGTGACGGAGGAAGGCAGCAACTACCCCCGGAAAAGCTCCCTAAGCCTTGGGTGTCACAAGCTGGCTAACCGGATGCTTGCGCCAATCACCAAAGTTGAAGTAATCTCCACAGAAATGCCCGGAAAGCATTTAGTTTACGCAGCTCCGGTGCACGGGTCGCTGGCCGGCTCGAGTCCTCTGTTCCCCAGACGATGTGCAAATAGATTCAGTGAAGTGGTTTAGTTTCTGTCTACAAACAATGCGTTCCATTATTTCACGCGTGAGTCCCTCTCCTTGAGTTTTTGTTATATGTCGCTATTTTAGATGTTGGTCGTAGAACGCGACTGTGGCTTTGAATTAACGGCATCAGCCTTTATGGCATGAGTAAATCCTTAGTTCTTATAAGGCACCAGCGATCGCATATTCTCCTTCTGAGCTGCTTTCTGGAACTCTCCTTGTCAGCACTGTATTTTGTTTTCACTCCAGATTTATATTAAGCACAGAAATGCGCAGTAAACTGTGCAGCAGTTGTTTAAGCAAGTGCTGATTGGACCGTGACTTTGTGTACTTGTATCTGAGCGAGTTTAAGTGGTGACTGGAGCTCGAGCCTCAAGTGATGCATCATTTGGGGCTGGGTATGACTGACTGATGATAGCTAAAAGCCAGAAAGGTCTATTCCAGTCTCTGTCCACACGACTAGCGGCTACAACTGCTGTCAGGATCCGAGAAATGAGGCCCAAGGCAAAAGTGGAGCAAGACAAGTAAGTTCTGTTGGCGGTCGGTGAACGTTTATCAACGAGTGTCAAAGCTTGAATTGTTATACTTTTGGGCTTGATTGGTACCTAGCCACTGGTCATTTCTTAACTATCCGATTGACTAGCGAACGAGCATTTTATGTTTGTTTTGACCCGCCTTAAACCGGTATGTATATTTTTTTCTACCAACAGAATGGAGAAACCGTCCAGTGCCTAATTTACTCAGACTTCTGTGTGACTGCTTCAAGTCTACAACTTCAATCGACCTTTTAAACGCAAAGACCAATATTCCGTTTTATGAAGTAAAGTTAATTTGGAAGAAAAAGTGTTCATCTCTCTTGCATTTTCATTTTTTGCGGTTATCTCCATACGAACTCACACTAAAAACCTAATACATGTGCTGGCTTTAAGAATGTCCTCTCAACCAAACGCGCGCATATAATTTGCATAACTAACTAATAGACTGTAGTGGAGATGGACAATTAACCATGGCACAAAAGGTCGGGCGAAGCTTTTTGCTCGAGGGTTAAACGTCCGGTACAATAAGATATTCCTCATCAGACGGCAACTGATTGAGAGCTTGAGGGGCCATATAATGAAAGTTTAAATGTAGGGTAACGTGGAAGTTAACGAAAACAAGGGTATGAATGCTTTGATCTACCTGCCAATAAAGTGCTTTCTTAAGGTTGCACTTCACTGCGCTTTAAAAATACGCTATTGGACTGGCACTAGAAAGAACAAGCGGATTTGCCCAGGGGGACGTATTTAACCGTTAGCCCTGTTGCCTGCTACATGTTGCGTCCCTACTTCGAGGATATTAGAATAGCTTATCAACAGTCCGTTGCTGTATCAACAACAGGAGGATTCCCAAGACAAGAGTTAGGCAAAACAGAGTGGAGAGGAGCAGCTTTACTGAGCTAACGTAGACCTACAATAGCGGCTGCGAGTGCCGCATGAAAAAGCCAATCACGTTGGCAAAAACGTGTGGATGTGTGAAGCTTTGGCGGCGGGATGAGTGCTCTGTCGGGCGCCGTCAATAAAATTAAGCGGAAGTATCGATTAGCTCCGAGCGTACGCGTGGTGAGTCGGCAGTGAACGTGCGAGGCTGGCTGAACGAAGGCAGCGTGAGTCAGTGCAGTTTTCGCTGGGCAGCAGACTCCAACAAACTTTCTATCTGTAAGGTACGCAGGCTCTAGGGTCTGAATGGTAAACAGACATGGACCAATGGCGACAGTGCTATTATACGCTGAAGGAATGGCGTTCGCTGTACCCACCTCTCGAAAGACAACCACACGAACACCAGCTGTTCGAACCCTGCCGTTGGTACGTACCTCCTTCCCTATCCTTTACTAACCTTCCCTCGTTCCACTTCTTTTATCAATGGACTTCGGTCTTTGAGGGGAGCAATTGTAGTGGTCCTAGCAGCCACTTGGAACCCAATAGCTGACGGACAGCGCCTTTGCCCTGCGCGCTAATGCTGCCTGCGGCCAGGTGCCAAGTCTCGGCACCCCCTGTCCGTTCTCGCTCAATGGTCTAAGCCACTTACGAACGCACCCAGTCTCGCCTTGCCAGCCTTGCGCCAAGACAAGCAATCACAGGCCGACCTTGCCATTGAACGCGCTCTGTCTCTGTCTTCTGGCATGATGCCCACGAGGACTGCGGTGAGAGGACACTTGGAATTCTGGCCTCGCTGGTCGCGGTGGCGGTCGCAGCCGGCGACGCCGCCCTGTCCTACGGGCCTCGCGGTCGTACGCCCTGCAAGACCTACTGGCAACCTTCCCCTTATCCCTTCTGTAAACAATGCACTGTTCCGTCTACTTTGCCCTCCCAAGACTTCTTTCGTCTCCTAAGTAACCAGGGTCTGGAAGATTGTAGGTGTTAAGGCCATACCCATCGTAGCCTTAGCTCCTATAAGTTCTGACGAGGCGATGAAAAAGACTCCTGGCGTATATGCTGAAGGTTGGAAAACTGCTTATCTCTAGAAACTTAAAATCTCGCATCGGAACGGGCTACGCTGTGCGGAGCGAGTACTGGGTCCCCACGAACCTGCGCCGAACATGCCTTCCTGTTGACTAACACCTTTTGCCCTCCGACGCGGAAGAAGGCCACATAAAAGGAACCTTTATCGCGGATCTGGCCATTGCTGGACTGTTTTCGTTCGAAGGAAGGGCAGGACTGGACGTGTTGGTGGCCAGGATGAGCTACGACGTCGATGGCTAGATGGATTACCGTCTTGTCATTTTGTGGTGGAGAGCCAAGAATGCTGTCCGATTAATTTGTTCAATGCCCGCTTTTTAAAGGTCATGCGGCTTGGTAGGCAGCTGTTTTGCGGCTCGCTGACCTCAACAACCTCGACTTACACGCGTGCGGACACGCGGGCGTTCAGGTAGTCACGGCTGCCTCAGGGCAACTTGAAAACGCCAACTCTCGGCCAGCGTAGCATGGGCCTCTTTTATCGACACTTTCTTGAATGCTACAACAGAATAATTGGACACCATTTGAAATTGCACCACAATCAGATCCAAGCAGCTGCCACCACTCTCTGACACACACTCTCGGGCACGATTAGACGCAATCAGCACTAACGCTGGCTTCGCCAGTGGCAAATGCTGCCTGAGGCATCAACTAGGAGTTCTGTGCGCAATACAGCTCTTCTACAGGTAATTTCTATCTCTTCTATACAACTTTGCATTTTGCATAATTGTAGTGCTGTGAACACACCCACTGATTAGCCACTACAATCTCTTAGGTGAAGCTCTGAATACAACTTCGCAGGAGACCCCAAAGTAAGTGACTAATGGCAGGAAAAAATAACTGACAAGGACCAAGAGGACTGGAATGGTCATTATCGGCTTATAGACTGTCTGCCCTAAGGGACGAGCGAGTCCCGTAACCGATAGGTCAGCGCTTATGCACCAAAGCTTGGTACTGTTTTCCTGAAGTTGCCTACTCTCCGTCCTTGTTTCAGCAGTGAACTAGTCCATCGAATGGAAGACCCGCAGAATCTATATGAAAACGCCTCCATGGTGACTCGCTGGTGCTAACTGCGAGATACCAACTACTAGAACGCCCGGGACGTCGTCTATTTAGCACGCAGTCAACACCGGGACTAGTTTAACGAAAACGACACGGCCATCTTGACTATAAGAATGGGCTGCATGGAGCCTAGATCGACCGCTGGTTGATTTTAATTAAGCGGCATTCTACCGATGTCGCTGCCTTGTGCAGGCACGATTACATGACGTCTGGATGGCTCGCAAGGCCTACCGAAATGAGTCAGCGAACATCTTCGCAACGATCCAGGCTGTTTACGACCCCCTGGCTAAGGGAACCACTTCAAGTTTCATCCCCGAAAGAACAGCCCTTCTTATGCAGAAGTCGCAGATTCTGAAGCACTGGGCAGAGCACTTGAGAAGTCTTCTCCTTCGCCCATCAACGCCGTCATAGCTTGGTTATCCCAAGGTCCAATCAACATCGAACTTAAATTCCCTCCCTTCCAGAAAATATCCTGGCCGTGCAATAACTTTCCATGTAGAAAGCACCAGCTTCCGACGCGATCCCAGGTAGAATCTGCAAGCATGGCACCCGCCGAATGGTAGACCATCTCGCAATGGACTTCCAAGAAGTGTGGACTGGTTCTTGAGGATTCCAATGGCACCACAATCGCCCATATGCACAAGCGCAAAGGTAGCTGACAACGTTGTGATAATCACAATAATATATCGCTCCTCAACATCGAAGGGAAAATATTAACTCGTCTTCCACGCAACCATCCTCTTAACGGTCATCTAGAATAAAGACTCTTCCAAACAAATGTGGCTTCTCGCGAATCCAGGTGTCACCATCACGAACTTTGCCGTCCACCAGCTGCAATAGAAGTTCCAGGGCGTGCGGAACCACCTCTAAACTATCTGTGTGGAGCTAGCAAAAGCTCCTGGTACGGTGGATAGCAATAAACTGTAGAAAATCATGCAGATATTTAAACTCTGAAGAGGGCCAGTAGTAAAAAACAACATCTAGGAACGCTGATATTCCTCTGCAAAGCTGGTCAGCAAATAGTATTCATAAAACACGTTCAGCAGACCTAAGTCCCGCCGTGAGAAGGTATGGTTGCGCAGATAGCGATGTAGCGATGTTCCTTGAAGGTTCAGAGTTCACGAAAATAGATGGCCTGACGTAGCGAAACCGAAGGCACAAGCCCGTTCTCTGGCTATCACATTAGTTTGGAGATGTTTGCTGCCGGTAAAATGCGCAGCCACTGTTGTTCAAACTTTACTTACTGGTAAGTGATACGTTCGTGATCATTCCTGATCAAGCCGGCTTCAATGATCTCACGGATGGTACCTGTGTAGGCGTGAGGACTAGCGGCAGCAGATCTGGAAAGCTATAGCCATGCTCTACTCAGGCGACGGAAACCGAAAGCCGAAGGCCCAAGGAACGCTTCGATGTCTCCACGAACGTTGTCGAGCCAAGTCCTGAGTTGCCCTTCTCTTCAACGCTTCCAGGTAGGCGGTGGCGCCGGATCGAGGGTTGTTTAGCAAAGCTCGTGAGGCGGCCGACAAAGAACGTGCATAAACCACCTCGCTTTTCTTTCTCGGATGGTCTTAGCTGTCATTACGATATTGTCGCAGTGAGTGCAGAATATCTGATTTGAGACAAAGTCGGTATATTTCACTCGAAAGATGGTTCCCGGGCAGCGGTTGTCAAATACCTCAAGCTTTCGCTCATCTTCAACGAACAAAGCCCAGCATTCAGATCCATAAAGGAGGACTGAACGGACAGATGCGTGATATACACGGATCTTCGTGGCGATGGAGATATCGCGTCGGATCCATAGGTGCTTTCAGGGGATTTAAAAAACCCAGCGAGTGATATCGATTTGGGATACAATGTCGTACTTACGGTGCCCATTCGGTAGCAGCCTTGCTTCGCGTTAGCTCCGAAGCTGTTTTCTCCTTCAAGTTGACGGTCACTAATCCCCAGGGGTGCCTTCTTCTCAGTGCGAGTTCGGCGCTGCGAATTTCTGAAAGGCTACAGATGAATCCCCCAAAACCTCTTGAATATTACTCTTATCGCGCGTCCCCTTTGCGTCATCGATAACAACCAGAATAGCAATGCGCAAAGACTCGGTAGGGTTTTAATGCTATTGATAAAATTATGGCAAGCGTTGGAGTGTACAATCTATTATAAGAGAGAGAGAGAGCGAACCGAAAAGAGGGCAAAGAGATCGCTGTAAATGTAGACGCCGGTTTCACGCGGAGTGTCATTGGGATGAAGTCACAGTATAGAGGAATGAATGGACCTTAACCACCTGACTTGCTTGCAGCAGCTACAACAAAGGTAGAAATTAGAGCATACAGTTATGGTAACTTACCCCCGAGAGAACGCCTACGAGACCGTCCACGAGGCCACCCACGAGGCCTGTGAGTGCGCTTGCGGGCGCGGTCTCGAGCCCTCCTAAAAACCGCTTTGAAGGCATCTTCCAGCTGTTGCCGATCTGAACGATGGTCCGTATTCCAGGCTCTGAACACATCTTCATTAAAGTAAACCGAAGGATAGGCATGTAGTGCCAGCAGACGTACCGATGATGACCTCATACACCGCGGACCCGAACAGGGAACGACTGTTTTTTTGTCTTCCGATGAATTTTAGGTGAAATGTGATTTCATCTGCAAACAGTGCAGAGAATACGCGTTCAACAAATGTTGGCGTCTCCTCACCACCGAAGCTAGCTAAGTAGGATATCTAGGATTTGCATTATTGCAGAAACCCAGTTACCACTTCTTGTCTATAGGAATTGTCACCCAGCGCAACTGTAAACCGGTCGAAATCTTCCATAGTTACCATGTGGTTAAAAATGGGCTCGGCCGGACTAGTTAATGCCTCCAAGTTTACTTCGTCCGGTGAGGATGCAAGCAGCTGCTTTACTTCACACAACTGTCTAACGATCTGATGCTGGCCCTGTACAAGCCAGCGTAGTTGTTGTTGACATGTTTGACACCCCTTTTGAGAAACGGATTGGCGTCTCTTATGACTGGGCGTACTTGTTCTCTTGAAATTATCTACGACTGAACTGTTATTAAGTAAGGCTTACCACCGTAAGGCTTTGACAACCTATCCGGAAGCGTGATGCTGCGGTCATTGCCATCGCTTTCTGAAGCCTGAAAGGTATAAGACGGTTGGGTTGCCTACCGTGTCCACTTCCAAAACTTCCGCGCTGGACGATGACGCGTCTAAATGATACCTATTTCGCGCATCTTCGTCTATTCGGCGCAACATTTCCTTCACTTCACGGTCGATAAGCTGCCGCATTGTTTGGTCAGATAGGCGTTTGGACATATCAACGAGAGTCAGCGATAGGAACTAGTAGTACAGGGCGACGAAGGAGGATGAATTCACACAAAGAACACGTCCACGAAACGTTCAAACGAAGCAGGAGTGGGGGTTAAGCAATGCGCTCGCGAAAATGAGCATGCCCTCCAATCGATTGCACTATCAGTGCGCGGGCATTGGATCGCAACGTATGTGAAGGGACTGTAAATTCGCCAGCCAGCCAGCCAGCTGGCCAACCAATCGATATTAAGCCTGCGAAGGACTGAAGCGGCCAGCCTACAAATCGGAGCTCCCTTTTATGAGGGTTGTTTGGCCGTAGTCTGGAGAAATTGGTCAAGCACAGAGAATGTTTCTTGGACAGGGCTACATACCGCAATCTAATCCTTGCTCAAATCTGCACGTCTGATTGTAAATTCTGCGAGTGTCTCACCAGTTTAGTTAAGGTCAGAGGAAGCTCGGAAGGCGTCTAGGTTGCATCATTGTTTGTGGTTTTACTCAACCCCTTCAGTGTCTTTAATTATCAGCAGCCTTCCAAATGCTTTTGGTCGTTTTTATTATCTGACGAACTCGAATTCGCAGGCATTGACAGCGGCTTAAATGGGACGTAATATAGCAAAATTAGATTGTCAGATTTATCGATAACCAAAAGATTGAATGCGCAAATCTACGGTGATATACTTATTGCATTTGCTGTAAGTCAGTAAGACTGTCTTTGGCAAATCGAAAATTATCATACACATTTTTGAACTAATGCCAACAATCTGCCCTTTGAGGAAGTGATTGGTGGGAGTGTGAAGAACACTTCAACGGTTTTAAAGGACGCATGCTGTGAGCAAGTTCCGATACTGTGCACGACAGGGAGGAAACAGGAGCATTATAATCGGTAACTGCTTCGGATGGAATGGTGAATAAGAGTTCCACTGGAAGACCAGACAGTACGTTATCGTTGGGGCCTAAACATTTGTTGGTAAGGACAGTAAATGAACTGTACTTGAACGTCCATGCAGTTGGGATAAATATTGTTATTACTAAAGATATCTGGCTCACTAAATTTCTTAAGAGTGTTAACTAGAAGCTACACCTACAAATTTAATGAATCAGATGGTTATAGTAGTCGCACGGACCAATAACTTCTAGCCAAGCATGTACCGGGACGCAAATTTGACGACGAGGGCATACTTAAAAGTGTGCTTTGGTTTACAGGGCTCAAGGCCGACAGTCGAATTGGACCATGGGAATGATTAGGCGATATCACATATAATTCAGAAGAAAAAGAGGACGAGGAAGAGGAGGAAGATTTGAGCGCTGGAACAAGAAGTTTATTCACCTGAAGTTTCCGCTTATTACTCGAACCAGAGCCTGTCGCCAATAAGGTTCATTGCCTCGGTCAGGAATTGTAGCTGTGGTCTACTCAGCCTAGTTATGGCTAGGAAAGGCTTCTTAAATGTAAGATAGAAAATATTCGGTTAGGAATAATGATCGTATGGAGTAGGATAGGAGGCCACGTGAGAAGAGCAGATAGTCCGTTATCGTGATGACCTATGTTTTGTTTGTAAGCAAAATAGGCAAACTGCGTTCACAGGTCCCTGTAATGGATATGTTACAGATATGACGGTTACTACTTTTATTACCATGAAACCGGATCGGTAAAGCACCCTCGATGCCTGTTGGGGGTTGCACCGATAAATTTGATGCATATCTAAGTATGCAATAACTGCTCATTTATGTGTGAATGAAATCTACAGACGCTACTCATGTGGGTCGATATGCGGTCTTTTCTCGGCGAGAAAGGTTCTGGAATTTCGACACAGTTCAAACACGCATATGCAAAGTTCCGAATTCCCGAGTAGTCTTTCAGTAGTCTTCATCTGATGGCAAAGCTGACTGTCCCCTTCTATGAGGGTGTGTGGGACTGAAGTTGCTGTTAAGGACTACAGCTTGAACCGTTTGGGGGAGCCCTTCCATCACCTCCACCACAAGCAATTATAATTTAGATACGTGCTCGCCCATCTGTCTTCTGGCCTTCGTGCACTTAAATTTGGTTTTCTCTGGGGCCAAAAATCCAAATGAGAAATGTTCGCAAATAATCGAGGTTGCTTTCAATGGTAGTAAAAAAATGTTGTTCTGGAGATCTCTTAAAGGTGCTTGTTTCCGTAAAACTTGGCTACTGTAATGCAGCAGAGATTGTCCACTCGTCGAAACCGCGCATGCAGGCCTACATTGCAACCCGTTATTGTCGTCGTGGGTTACTTTTTGAAGCGTGATGGTGGTCTCCGGAGGAGCAGATACGAAGGATATGCTTTCACCAATCGTGGGTCATAGGCCCGAGAAAATTTAGTTAAATTGTTTTTCAAAGCAATCCGCTTTGTTCTACACTCTGTCACATACCTACTGTAAAGTTTCTCACTGTTATTCATGAAACGTTTCTGTCTGTAGTCCCAATTTGTTGCTGCCTTAACAAAGTCTTCAGCCTCGGTCCGCAAATTCCTCTTATAACAGGCATCTTTTAGCCGTTTTCTGGAATATACCGTTATATGTCCTTAAAATTTACCTTTTTATTAACAAAATTTCGGAATAAATTGATTGCTTTTAGAACTCCCCTCTTCTATCTACATGTCGCGATGTAACATTTATTCTGATGATCTTAAGTGTGCATAGTGTCCTAAGTGTATGGATTATTTCTGCATAGGACAAAGGAACACGAATCTCACAGCACTTTCTGATTGAGTTTCTCAGACGAATATGAAAGGTTTTCCATATAGCTGCAGTTTCATAGCTCATGGCCGAGACACAATTTCCTGCCATTTCCTTTAATTAAGTATGCCCTTAATCAATAGATGTGTCATTAAATACCTTGGGCTATGTTCCGGGCAGAGCTCGTGTATTTTGTACACCAATTGGGGGTACTGCCGAGGCTTTATAGATTTTGGTTCTCACTTCGACGATTTGCTTCCAAAAAGTAATGGAAGTCTGCGCATTTTTGACCATCCCATCTTCCAATCTTGCTGTCTATTGTTCACCTCAGTTATCGATTTTGGTTATTTGAACATTAAAAGTAAATCCAAATTTTCCTCGCCTTTTTTCGCCCCGATTTAGTACTTACCATTCGCGGTGAAAAACAGAAGTCGCATGTTATTTAAAATCACTTAGAAGGCTTGTCACTGTTTTAAACATCCTATCACAATTGTCGTTGTATTGACGTTCCTAAACCGTTTAGACTGCTTTTGTAAGATTTGCTAGTCATGCTTGATGATTCAACCTCTAATTTACTCCACCTTTATAGAATCCCCTTTCTTTGTCTTAAAATGCGCTTTCCGAACTAATAAGCGACCACCCGGGATTAGCTTGC
Source organism: Ligula intestinalis (assembly GCA_036362985.1). Classification (NCBI taxonomy): domain Eukaryota; kingdom Metazoa; phylum Platyhelminthes; class Cestoda; order Diphyllobothriidea; family Diphyllobothriidae; genus Ligula; species Ligula intestinalis. The sequence goes on along the minus strand of JAYGXS010000003.1, from coordinate 23,962,051 downwards.
TCTCTATCTCCTCTGTACTCTAAACGAGACTGCGCAGATCTTCCAACCCCGATTCCATTTAGTCTGCTCGTCCTGCTCCTTTGCCAATTGCTTATCCACTTATTTGGTTTTATTCCTTCGCAATCTCATTCTCTTAATATTTAGCTCTATAAAGCCTCATATGGCAGCCAAGCCTGCAATCCTGTCAGGCATATTTTGGGCTGCTGGCACCTATTATTCCCTCTACGCGCTTAGTCAGAGTTCATTTGATATCAATATCTATAAACGTTATCCCCAGAAATCTCACGTAGTTCCATGGCTGTTGTATCGGTACAAATAGATTTTTCCTATTCCATTTTGAAGATTCAGCTGAGCAATCCAAACTTCCCCATCAACTCGCACATTTATTTATTCATTTATCATGTAGTATATTTGTCGAGAATATAAGGGTCATTCTGCGACATATGATCAGCCGCTTGTGCTTATTGCCCGAGTAGATTGTCGATATGTTTCCGCTGCCAGTCCTAACGCCTACACAAAAAGCATGTTCAGGTAACTATCAAATCGATGTAAAAACATTTTTATTATTACGAGCTTGACTACTTATGCTATTTAAGTAGGCATGCATTGCTGCTATCGTAGTATCGACTGTCAGATCACTGCACGCGGTATTTTTATGCTGCTGGGGTTAACACTGGGTTCATTTGGGATTTGCCCTGGAGAAGGAGATCTAATGAATTAAGCTGAGGATTAGTGCGTGCTATACTGAGAGAAAGATTTCGAAAATACAATTCCCAAATGTTCAGCATAACAGTCCTTCATTCACAAGGAATAAAAGTAGGCGTACAGACCTCACAACATCGGGAAATCAGAAGCAATCCATTACCGTCAATAACTGCAATTGTCAACATCCTCGATAAATGTCCTTGGAAAATTCGTCCAATCTAAGCCAAATTTGACTGCTTTCAAAACGGTGCTAGCCTCATGCACAGACGGCCTCATTGTAGTTCAAATAAACAAAGAGGGATTAAAATCGGTTAATACTGGGTGATTTAGGTCAACCGACGCATATACAGTAGACTACATACCTGATGAAATCTAAAGATCAAAATTTGAGTGGAAAATTGTAACCCAGATTGGAGGTTGTTTATTGTGTTCATTGAGTTCTCTTGATGTGCAATATGATGTTTAACAGCAGACAGTTCGGTTCGAATCAGTATATAGGGGGCAAAACGGGGCCAAGTGGAGCCAAATCTAACGTTTGTAAATATCCAAGGAATTTCCTAAGCTATTAAACGCCGCGGATGAAACAAATTTTTGCTATGAATTATACTATGAAAGAAAATTAATAAAAGTCAGCAACTTTTTAATGATACAGGGTGTCCCAAAAATGTTTACGCATTTTAAATCATTGTTAACTTTGTATTTAGGCTCTTTTTATTATTTAAAAAGTGTAAGAATATTAACAATTGTTATTTCATTGTTTTTCCACCGCATTTTGAGTATTGTACCAGTGACTGAATAGGAAGAAGCTATTGAACATGAATGCACCCGACTAACAAGTGATTTTTTGCATTTTTTGTGATAATCTATTGTTCCGCGTAGTCAGCTGGGTAGTGATAAAAATGGGCATCAGTTTGAGAGCATTCAGTGAAAAAAAACGACAAAATCATATTTATAAATATTTTAACAGTTTTCTTATAATAAAATTATGATAAACACCAATTTAACAATAACGTAAAATATGTATACATTTTATGGGGCACCCTGTATACATTTAGAGTACAGACAATTTTGTTTTGCGTTCATGAAATTGAGGTAAATGCAATTATGAGATAGCGCATCTTTTAGGAAAAGAAGAGCCAAGTAAGTTTGAAAAATGTCCTTGTGAATCTGCCGAGTTCTGTGCCATTAAATTGAGTAATGAACGTAAAAGGTTGTTAATTGATTAACCCCAGCTTAAAAAATATTGTATAATTGAAGTGTTACAGGCAAGGAATGCACTTTAGAACCTTATTTGTATGAAGTACCAAATCACTTGTGTAGTCACTATGAAGTTGAAGGCATTTAACATATCACACATTTGAGTGAGTTGTCGCGGGACATCGCAAAAACTTTTTCTCAAAATTGCCGTTCATATTATTGCCACTCTGCGCTGCTTTTGTTACTCTAGAACTGAGCTTAAAAGTAACCATATCTACTGAAAAGTGCTCCGGTTTAAATAGAAAAGTTGCCTTTTCCATTTATATTTGAAGATGCATTCCTTATTTTTAGGGAAATAAAAAAACTTGCCAAAATTCCCCATTCTGATAATGACTTTATCTTTCAAATAATAAATCAGACATCCGATGCCTAAATATATAACTTAAGCTCTTCTTTAAGAGATAAATGTTTGGATAAATATTGTACTTAATCTTAGGCACATTTATTTGCGGCTTTTGTTGTGGACGTTAATTTTTATTGGCAGTGAGTTGATGTGTTTGGGTGGACCTTCAACTATGACACAAACAGACAGCTGCAAAAGAACGAAAGATTAAAAGCTCGTTGTTTAGGTAAATGCATTTAAGATATATATTATTTTGAAGGTTTTCGTAAGCACGTAGAATATAATCATTATGTATGGTCAATCGACTGAAGCCAGTGACAATCGTAAAGTCTCAATTAGCATTTCAAGGAAAATCTGAACCTCTTCGTAATAGGAACCCCAAAATAATTACAAAGGAATGTGGCGGAAAGAAAATACTCTTAATGTAGAAAAATGGTACGTTTAGAATTAAACCTGACAATTACATTTAAAGTTATTAGCCACTGACCGGCATGTCCGCACGTGAGCTTACGAAATATATTGCTCCTGTCGTCTCCAAATGGGCCAAATCTAGCGTAAATATGGTTGCCTTAGTCCAACGTAACTCCACCAATGCATTAACGAAAAAGAAAATTAGCAATCCTCGTGAAAACGTGTTGGAATGCATACTCGAAGTTTTGGCTCTTCGATAACAGCCATAAATTACACTGCACGTAATATAGAAGCATATGTATCCGAAAAGTTTATAAAAGGAATATTTTTTAATGTAATTTTAATGGCGCTGTTTTATTCACTCAGTGATTTAAACTAAACAGGTTTCCTTTACATGTAAAACTTAAATTTACTCTGTACGCCCGATTTCCATGTTTTTGGAATTTTCCACTTTGCTAAAAATGCTGGCATTTCTATACAATGTTATATTCCTTTATCAATCGCATTATGCCCTATTGTGAAGAAGAACCATTATTTTATTGCTGTACGACTTTGAGGGCCGCAGCTTGGGTTGCGTCTGAGTAACAGGGAGTTACTTGTAAAAAATACAAGGATTTCATGAGTTAGGTAACCAACTGTACATAATAAAACTTACATGCGAATGGAGAGAGGACAAAAATGGCGGTTTAATTTGAAAAGCCCGCTATATCAAGGCTGGGGGATGTTCAAACTGTTTTAGAACTGCTGTCTCGGTTGGATTTCGTTCAATTAGGCTTAGGGTAATTGCAAGGCAATAAATGCTTGACAATAAAGAATTATCTTTACAGTTGTCTGGTATTTGTAAAGTGGAGGCCAGGTGGTGTGTGGCATACGTAGGTGGACTTTTAGGTTTTATAAACCACTGCAACCGTGCCCAGCTTCGGTTTCCTTGACATGGCCCTACCACCATTAAACTTAAGTTGACAAAAGGAGACAGCCATAGAAGCCAGGTAGGTCTGTTTTACTTCAAACCACTTCGTACAAAGTCACTCCTGCGATGACCGTACTTTCGAGTGCAAATATACCTGGAAAGTGTGAGCACGAGCGAAAACTACTTTAACCGCCTAACTGTCAGCAGGACCGTTAAGAACTAACTTTCTGCTTATGAGAAGTGAAGAAAAACGTGGCGCCTGGAACTACCAGCCTCTTTGTGTGGATGCAAGACTGGCGTTTAAGGTGATTGTTCGCGGAAGGACTGATCATCCCTCAAAGGTAGTCAGATATCAGAAGAGTATAAAATAATGAGGTACTTTGCGGAAATTAGTTCACATTGGCCTTGCTCGGATAAGCCTAATAAAAAATCTGGACTAGACAATCCATTCGGCTCAACCAGGATCGCCAGTAAATGTGCTTAGAATTTGATCTCATTAGGTGCCCATCTCGCTAGACTGGTCTATGCCCTCTTTGGCGTGTCATATCCACCTTGTCGTTGTCAGTCAGTCAGGCTATCTCCCTATTTCCAGAGTTTCCCACATTTGCAACCGTCTGCTACCCTTGACGTTTCGCAAAAATGTTTGTGCAAGTCCGTCTGGCACGCATACCAAGTAGGCAAACTCTTCTCAAAATCTAACTGCTTCATGAAATTTAATTTCTTCGAAAGTTTTCTTTATAAATTTTAATCCAGTCCTACCTCACCGTAGTTATTATGATGGCCTTTTTGTCAGTGACTTCATTGAGTTCCTCCACGGTGGGGGCATTTGATTGCAGGAGCCGAATATAGCCATAGGTCAAAGTTTTTGTTGTTATATGTTAGGACGGCCCAGCACATGAGTTATCATTTGGACCATCTTGCCGCTACGAGATCGAAGGAAGGCTCACATGCCAGTGGCGGCAGGCAGAACGGGACAATAACGTGACTTTCAAAGGAACGACACGTGAGGACAGACGCCGACCTGGTTCTCAGTTCATGCTTTGCCATGAGTAAAGCGCGCGCGCCAAGTGTCAGACTGAGGACACCACACGATAACTGCTCGCATGGGCCGCTAGCTGAGGGGTCAATAGGGAGCAAAGCCTGTGGGTCCTTAAATACGCTGCCACCGAGAGGAGACGGCAAACTGCTGCTGGGGACACGAGATTCAGCTGCTGGAGACACGGGACTCTGTTGTTCTAGACGAGAGACTCCTACCGAGACGAGAGTGATGACAGAACACATGTTGCTGACGCGGACACAGGACATGTTGTCGGAGACACGGAAGAAAGAGCTGATGTACAAGCATAAACGGTGACAGTAAACAATTATCTGTTATCCTGTCGGCCGTCCTTTCCTAACATACGACTGGGAGATAAAATCAATGTCGACGCAGGCACAGCCAAGGTTATGACGTTATATCAGGCAGAGTAGGAGGCGGAATGATGAGCTGAGCAAATTATTAACCCAATCCTAGGAAAGCTGCCTGTCCAATGCAGGTAAAATTCGTTTTTGTCTGGTGAAGTCGCTCGTTCAATCGTCGATTTCGATTAGGTCCACCCTGTGCTCCACAGCAAGGCGGCGCTGGGACGGTGATTTGTGCTGTATCTACAGTAAAATTTGGTGCGACTTCCTCAAAAATGCAAAGCTTCTTTTTCCTGGTGAAAATTTGAAGACTGTATAAACAGAAAAATTTAATGGATCCATAAATTTCGAGAGGGCTCTTCAGTTGCCACCCCTCATTGCATAACGGGAATGAACGTTAGAGAAGATACACAACTGAATTCATAAAAAAAAATCGATAAAACTGGCAAGGTCACTGTACATGTCTACAGCGTTTAACTTTCAGCTTAATCGAATGCCTCTTGGCCATGTACAGTGACCTTGCCGGTTTTATCGATTTTTTCTGTATAAATTCAGTTGTGTATTTTCTCAAACGTTCATTCCTGTTATGCAATGAGGGGTGACAACTGAAGAACCCTCTCGAACTTTATGGATCCATTAAATTTTGCTGTTTATACAGTCTTCAAACTTCCTCAAAAAGCACACACACAGACCATGCTAAAGTATACTATTTACTGGCCTTAGTAGGCATGATAACAAGATTCAGCACTGTTAGCATAGGCATGTAATTCTAGCAACAGTATCGTAGTCCGAACCGACTGGAAACGATTACAGCCTGATGGATAGGGTTGAGAGGGTGAAGACCAAGACAAGCTTTGCTGTGTTCAGGGTTCTAAACTTTTGCTTTTTCGGAATAGTTGAAACCAAGATTCACAGCCCTAGCGTGGCTGAATCAGCTTCAACTGCGAAAAATTGTAGTGATAGTGGTATCACAAATACTACTAAAATTCCTGTAGAGATTGAGGGGATATGAGTTCATTGCTGACTGTAATAAGCGTCACTTCTGACTTACAATGCAGTTAATAATAGTACCGACAAATACTATCAACCACCTGCGCCCTAGGTAGTAATGTAAGAAATAACAGCAGTGGTAGAAGCAGTACCAGCCCTGGCTTTTTAGAGTCAGGCTAGACACCTACAATAGAAGAGTGAGGGTAGACAGTGCAGTAATACCCGCACAAAGACTTCTGTCTCTAAAGGCTAAGTTTAGGCGGTTTTTCAGGCTGCGTTGCAGAAGGCGGATTTCGCCTAAAGCCTGCTTCGTCATCTCGACTTCCGTCTCATCACCGGTTTAATGCGGTGAAGGGTTCAGTCAGGTCAGGTCAGGTTTTATTGAGGGAAATATAGGTAAATACCTTTTAACTCCCTATTGGTGCAGTTTTTTCAATGCATTTGATCTGCAGAACATTTCAGATCAGTGGCGTTGCCAGAAATTTGAGGGCCGACAGTGAAAAAACTCCTTAGGCATTGTTCAGAAGTCTAGGGGTTTGAATGCCATTTGAGAGATTTAAGGAGAAAAACTGTCGCCCGGGGGAGGGGGGGGGCTACACAGTATATTCGAAGCTGATGGCCTGTGCTAAGAGTGTTTGAAGCATGTCATGGAGAGTCCATCGCGGTTTTCGCCATAATACCAAGGGTCCCACGAAGAGAAGGTTGCGGAGGTCACGCGAACCTCATCGAGTGTCGGCGATGCGCCCATCGTGCACCCTTGTTGGTTTAACGAGTCTGCCTGCTAATTGACAGAAGAAATATAATCGGTAGTTTTCTAAACAAACATATTGCTGAAAATTAGCGAGTAGTATGTTTTTTATAACGTGATTATTCCACAATTTGCATTCGGTAACTGGCAGTTTATTTTCGGGGGCTCAGTGGCTATTTGTTCTAACTTAATAGTGTCGTAAACATGCCTACAGATGCGTCTGACGTGTCCTTAGATGGCGACATAACAATGTCCACGGGTAGAGCATTCCAGGCCTGAATTGGGAAAAGTTTTACAAATCCGCGTAGCCTCGGATCACAACGTTTGGTGGACTCGAAGCTTGCAATTCTTGTTATTCTTAACTAACATATTCCTGGAAATCAGTGAGTAGTATGTTTACATACATATATATAATTTCATTCTCGCCATATCCAATTTTAGTGGGCATTTTGGGTATGAAAATCTAAATTTCTCTTGAATGCATCCACAGATGGGGACATAACAATTTCCTCGGGGAGTGCATTCCAAGCTTCAACTACTCTATTACCAAAGAAGAACTTTCGTGTGTCTAGTCTGGCCCCTGTTATACGTAGTTTGAAGAGATGCCCTCTTAAGTTCGTCATTGTTGCTAACTCGAAGAAGTCGCCAGGTAGAAGACAGCAGTCCTGCCCGCGCATTATACGAAATGCTTGTATCAGATCGCCACGTAGCTGTCTGTAACGTAACGGAAATAGATCGAGATTAGCTAAACGGCTTTCGTAGGGTAAAAAGCTCTGACCGGTAACCAGTTTGGTCGCGCGCCTTTGGACCTTCTCGAGGGAGTTTAGGTCTTTCGCGGTCCAGGGTTTCCATGCTTGCATTGCGAACTCCAACTTCAGCCGTACAAATGTTCCAAAGACCTTAGCAAAGCAGTCTTTATCGAAGGCACAGAAAGCCCTTTTGATAAGATAGAGGACGGACATCGCAGACTTGGCTACTTTTGCGCAGTGCAGCGAGGGCTTGAGAGACGTAGAGATCCATACTCCCAAATCTTTTTGCGCGTCCACTTCTTGCAGTTGGATGCCATTTAGGCTGTAAACCATGGGGTTCTGAGAGCTGGGTCGGCCAACTCGTAGGATACTGCATTTGTTCTCGTTAAACGGCAAAAGCCAGTCTTGAGACCAAGTTTGAAGACGATTTAGGTTTAGCTGCAAATTTTCTTCGTCAGCTGAATTTCTGATGACGTTCCAAATCTTAATGTCATCGGCAAACATAGCCACATCGCAGTCCAGTTCACGGACGGAGTCATTGACGTATATAATGAACAGTATAGGGCCAAGGACAGAGCCTTGGGGGACACCGCTCTCGACTGCAACGTCTGCCGACTGCCGGTCACCAATATGGACAGTTTGAGAGCGACCAAGTAAGAAGCTTTGAATCCACTTCAGCAGATTTCCTCGAACACCTATTTGGCTGAGTTTGTGCAGAAGTCGTTGATGTGGGACGCTATCAAAAGCCTTCTTGAAGTCGATGTAGATTACATGAAGCGGATTTCCTCCATCAACTTCCCGAGTCCAGCGTTCCAAACAATGGAGCAGGTTCGTCACGCAGGACCTGCCTCTGCGGAACCCATGTTGCGCATCCGATAGAAGGTTATGCTGCTCTAAGAAACGCATCAGCTCTCGTTTTACTACTTTTTCCATAATCTTGCAACAGATCGAAGTGAGGCTGACTGGTCTATCACTGTTTGCAGAAACCTTTCTGCCGCCTTTATACAACGGTGTATGTCATTTCGGTGTTAGACGCGGTCTCTAAGTTGGCCTCAGAATCCGTGTCTGCGATCTGGGAGCTTGGGCTGGCAGTGGGCCTCGAGCTCGGACTGGCTGGAGTCAATATTTCGCCAGTACTGACTTTGCTGTTTTCGCTAGGGGTGCTCGCGAGGTCAGGCACGGCAGCTTTAGGCACCTTTACGCTGGCTGTTGGCACAGTCTTGCAATTATTTATGAGAGCCTTAGGTTTTGGTGGTGGCCCAGCCGTCCCTTTGTTGTCCACAGAGGGGTGTTCGAATTAGCCTCCACTGTGGCTGCATGGTCAACTATGGGGGCCTGTACTTTAGGTATAGGTACACGCGTAGGTTTCTGAGGTGTTCTACACGTAAGCTCGGCAGCTGTCAGGTTTTCTGTTGACACGTGGGTCTGCTGGATAAAATCTCTCATGCCCTTCATTTCTTCCTCGAGTTTTTCCTTTGAAACGAGGGTCTGCAGCATAAACTCCTGCATATTTTTTACCACGTCGACAAGTTTATCAAACTTTGAGGCTAGCACATCATATCCGTCGCAATAGTCTACTACTTGCGGCGGTCGCACCCAATTAATAAGACTTTTGGATCTTGTCTTACACCGTGCGCCAGTGGCGTAATGGTTAGAGACGCGGCCTCGTGAAGAAGCGGTTTCGAGTTCGAGCCCACCTCACGTCAAATTTTGCATTTGGCTTCTGGTCTGCATAACTGCGTACAACAATTGTATTTTCAACACAAAAGGTTAAGATATGCAGTTTTTGTCTTATATACGAGATAGAAAGCCTAAGGCTACGCTTTGCTGATACAATAATCCTTTAGGAGTCGAATCTTTTTACTGAAGACGATTGTGGTTAGAATTTAAGCAGCAGAGCTTTGACTGACTACTAGGTAAATGTCTAAACTTGTTAACTTGGTTCAGGGTTGAAAAAAAAACAGGCGTAGCAACCGAGCTAGTTTAGTTTCTAAGTATGCAGTAGGTAATTAAAATTAATTTCTGGTATCAACAAATGTGATATAATATAATGGAGCGACTCAGCCTTTGTCGTTTTCTCCGTGGATACTCCTCAGAAATCTTAACGAGATTGATTTCGACAGGTAGACTGTGTAATCCAAGCCAGTAATTCCAGCAGGATGCTCGATTTGGAGAAATTTCCTGGTCGAACAGTGACAGTATCGCAGGGAATTGGACGAAGGATCGTTGCAAAACAGTGTGTTTTTTGATCCAATTTTTGTCTTTCGACAATTTATTTCAATGTAAAACTTGAATTTATTTCGCCTTCTTGTTGCTCGAAAATTCAAACCGCGCGGGTTCAGTTCAGTTAGAGTGAGGTAGACAGTTGCGCGTTTATTTCACACAAATCTTGTACTTAGCTCGATTAACCGTCTCTGCTCTTGAGCGTATGGTGGATATCATCGAAACCAATGGTCATACAACACATACGTGGCCTTGCCAAGAGCACTGAAAATACGAATTCCAGGAAGCAGTTCAGAATAAGAAGAAGAAGCGATCACAGGAACAAGAATTTTCGAATTCCGTCGGGAATCGTTAATCATACGAAATAGTAGAACAGTCTGAGACATGCGCAGATAAGGGTGATATATGCACAGATTGCACGGTATTTATAGGTTGTAGTGGTCACCCGCATGCGTACGATAACAGTCAGTTCCTTTAGCCACAATTTCAAATCTTAATTGGTGAAGTGATGGATCATTAATTGCCACATCGTTCTTGTCCGCTTCGAATGCCGGCTTGATAATTGCGCGACAATTATACCCGCTGTCTACAGAGTTGTTGCTGCGCCCGGCCCTTCCCACGTGACTGATTCTATTGCTCAGGAAATTTCTCGGTACACTCTATGGGAACGCCAAATCCTTGCGCTTGTCGATGGAGTGGGGGCCTGAGAACCATGAATCGAGCAGCTCGCGGCTCACGCCGTTATCATCTCTTGCCCTGGTCCGCTTCAATGGTCTCCCGAAGGTGCACAAAGAGGGCCCACACCTCCGACCGATCGTATCTCTGAAGGAACTCCAACATACGGACTGGCAAAGTAGCTGTTTCGATGGCTCAAGTTCTTGACCGATGATTCAGACACAAAAGTCAGGTCTTCAACACAATTCTTGGAGAAACTTAAAGGAGTAAGCCTCTAGCCAAATGATATCATGGTTTCCTTTGATTTTAGGTCCTTTTTACTTGTATTTCGCAGGGCCTGACCGTCAAGACTATCTAACTACTCCTGCGAGAGAAATATGATGAAACATCTAAACCCCGTCTTCCCGGACATTCAATTTAAGATAGAGGAAGGAGAAAACAAGCAAATGGCCTTCATGGATGTCCTCGTTTGCCGCAAAGACGGTGGTGCCCTAAAAACTAAAGTGTTCAGGAAAGCAACCAACACTATGCAAATTCTGAACCAAAAGAGCAACCATCCAAATGGTCACAAACGCAGCTGGGTAAGAGCGCTTTACCGGCGCGTTGAGACGCATTGCAGCGAAGTGGAAGACAAAGTCGCTGAATTAAAACATATTTGATGGGTACTGAGAGCAAATGGTTACCCGCACAATTTTGTCAACCAGTGCATACGCAAACTAGAGAAGAAACCACGTCCAGCTGGTCGAACATTTTGACGAGCTCTTCCGTACGTGAAGAATGTTTCGGAAGCGGTCAGCCGTCTACTCATCACACTTGGAGTTGGATTTGCGCACAGACCAGAAGCAACCATGAGGCGCCGGGTCATGAGGCCGAAAGACCCACTGCCACGGCAGGAAACGGCCAGAGTCGTTTACCGGATCGGGTGCAGTTGTGGACAAAGCAACTACGTCGGAGAAACCGGGAGATTACTCCGGACGCGAATGGCCGAGCATGCAGTGGTGGTGAGAAAGAAAGACGCAAATTCCCAGGTTGCAGCTCACTCGACGGGACCCAGCCATATTTTCAAGTTTGACGAGGCCAAATTCCTCGCAAGAGGTGACAACCCCGTGAGCCGTGAGCTGCTCGAGTAATGGTTCTCAGGCCCCCAGTCAATCAACAAGCGCAATGATTTGGCGTTCCCATATGGTGTACGGAGAAGTTCCCTGAGCAACAGAATTAGTCACATGGGAAGGGCCAGGCGCAGCAACAACTCTGACGACAGCATGCATAATTGTCACGCCATTATCAGGCCCGTATCCGACGCTGACCTGGCAATTATGACATTTAGTGAGTCGAACGCAAAGTGTTAAGCCATTACCGAATCATTTAAGACCCAAACTGTAGCTACAGGAGTGAACAATTATCACACACACGCGGATGACCACTCAGAACTATAAATACCGTGCAGCCTGTGCATGTCTCCATCCCATCTGCGCATGATCATGACTACGTCATCATCACCTATGATTAAGGATTCCCGAGAGAATCCGAAATGTCAGGCAAATAAAACTCTTGTTCCAGGGATCGCATCTTCTTCTTCTGTCTAGAAAGAGTCGGGGAGCTTAGAGTCAGGATGGGATGCATATAGCTGACGTGGCTGGAGGCGCTCCTAAACAGTGAGCTTTTGAGGTTGTCGGCTGACGGGATAGGTATAACCGCACCCTCAATCCAGTGTAATTTGTATTTTAAGGATGCTGACCTGTCGAAAGGAGAGTCAGGCTGCAATCTTTCCTTCTTAATGTGGCCTTTATGGCACTGGAAGCCGAGCCAGGTGTTTTCCGATGAGGAAGCGTTTCCGAGACATGATTTTTCAGTATTCCGCGACATATTTTTAACCGATTGACTTACACGTGGCTTTATTCTTAAAATTAATACTAGAGACAATAGCATCAAACACATGAAAACAAATCGCTTGGGATATTGTGACCAATGGTGGCTAGTAATAGGCCGAAACTTACCGTCTGAGCTTCCTATACTATAGGGCATCCAATTAAATTTGCATCACTGATGTCACTGACACAATTCTCTGACTTCCCGATACTAATTCTGAAAATCGCCATTAATGCTTAGCGGGTGGAGTTCATATAAACCTCATGAAAATCGGTATTGCATTGATCTGCTTTTGTGGTTATCCTTAGCTGTCGACAACTTTACAGGGACTCCTCTTTTACTAACTTTTAAACCCCGGATACATGTAAGGCAGGAAATAAGAAGTATGGATTATTGGTACAGCAGTGTTCTTGTTTATTCACCAAATCGAATGGCATTATAATTTGGTGTGTTTGGATCTTAAGACTAGCGCGAAGTTGAATTTTTTAGTGTTTTTTCAAAAAGCGAGTTAGGTAGAATCCAAGTAGTCCATTATGGAATAAATAACCATAAGATTGATAAACAGGGACAATAGGAGAAAAGTAGTGAAATCGTTTGGTGGAGCCATACAAAAGGTTAGGGGTTCCTTTTGGTTGGCTGGTTGGTCGAGCCCATCGCTAAAGTAAACGCTGAGATCCTTGAGGAGCTTGTTGCCTCGCCGGTGAAGATGAACATTGTGGAAGATTAATGTTAACTGCAACAACACTGTAAAGAGAAATGTTGCCTGTAAGTCAGAAGGCCCATTCCGTTCAGGTCTACCAGCAACAGTTAGAAAAGTACCACTCCTTGATGAGCAGTCACCGACCGCTATTGAAACTTTCTCTACCCTCTCTGCCATGCAAATCATTCTAGAGCCCTATTTGCGACAAAACAGCTGCAAGTAATCTGGGCGGATAGCAAACCTACTTACAACCCCATTTAAGTGATCCGTTCTAATCGAAAACACACTTCAGAAATTCAGTCAACACTTCAAGACACAGTACAGCAACTGCGTCTGCCTTGAGTAGGAGGTGGCCTAGGTAGCTGCTAGTCCAAAGTTTCTCATTCTAAAATACGTCTTGGCAAATAAGATCCTGCGTTTTTAGCTTACTCTGTGCGTCCTCAACTTAGCAGACATTTTTAACGCGATAAAATTGCTGGCAAAGGCAAGAGAGACCGGAATTCTCATTTCTGGCTATTAGTCTTCCTCAGACAATCAGACCCAATCCCAAACGGTGCGCACCATCCGAAGCTTGGAATTTGGAGCGTTAGACCTCTGGTGAAAAAGTAACGAATTCAAGCCTCGGGTAGGGCATCACTTTGGATCGGGTATGACTGGCTGACGAAGAATATCGGCCAGAAATGACCATTGCAGTCCGCCTTGTCTTTGCCAGCAATTCTATCTAGTTAGAAATTTCTACTAAGTGGGGACGAATAGATTAAACTAAAAAATTCTGAATCCTATTTGTCAAGGTGTGTTTGAGAGTTACAGAATTTCCGGTAGCAGCTAAATAGCTCACCTCCATCTCAATGCCGATACAGATGATGTACTACCTCGTGAAATATTGACCAAAATCCTGAAATGTGCTTCCGATTTGAAGGAATAACTTAAATAGGGTTTTATAAATTATTAGCGTGTGCAATTATCCGAAACGGTGTCAGTAACGTCCAGCTGCTTTCAAAAGCTCCAGTCTAAATAAATAATACCAAGGTAGTAGGTTTTCCTACTGATTTCAGTGTCTTTATATATCCCAATACATTTTATAAAAACGTGGACATAAGGTAATACACAATATGTTTTGTAAATTTTACTTGAAAAAGAATACCGTAGGCTTTATAAAAACACTTGCTAACGATAAATATTTTATAAGCTTGTGAAATGTATATTAATAAGTGATAACAAACCATGTTTTTATTAATAGTGCGCATAACACGTACAACACAGTCGACATTTATTGTAAAATTGTACAAATCCTATATAACCGTGTCTTGAAAGCGTACCTAAATGAGCTAGTTTTCTTCCAAGTAAAATTCGTAGGTTGCTGTTCAAAAAACCTAAAGCCAACTGGTTAAGTATTTAGAAATTTTCTTTTTGTGAAGTGTAACATTTTGTGAAAACATATTTTTTTCCTAAAAAAAGCACAAGAAATAAGATTTTTCTGCATTTTCTCTGCAAAATATATCCGAATTCATACGAAAATTGAAAGTAAATGGAAAAAATATATCCTAAAATTTGTCATAATTTTAGAAGGTATCCAGAAGAAAGTTTATCCAAAATCTGGCAAGCCAACATAACTGAAACATACTTGCAACCCAACTTCAGTAACCGTTTTTAAGCTTTAACACATTGCATATTTTCGCGTAGTGTTTCATGACAAAGCATATCTGCCGGTAACACATTCGTGCGCGGCTCTAATTAACCGGCAGTTAATGTTCGTGCGACCATAGAAAGAAACGCAATCGACAAGTAGATGTGTGGGAAGGGTGGAAATGGAATTCAGGAAGTTTGAGGAACGGAGAAAGGCAATAATGCGTAGGCAATGTTGATAAATGTATATGCTTACCACCCCTCGTTCAAATAAGTTACTTTTCAGCACTAAATTAGACCACGTTACACGGCTACATATTCACGCCCATATACAGGCCAACCTAATCTCAAACCTTTCGGATGGACTGTCTTGACAGGCACTGTTTTGCCTTTGACTTATAACAATAACCCACGTTTACATTTTCAGTAATCTGGCCATTCTTTTTTCGTTAAATTCCACCAAGACAACGTCGAATTTCCCCTTTTTCGTTGAGTCCGCCTATAAAAGTTTGCATTTCCGTAATTAGGCATCAGTTGCTTGAGCAAGAGGAGTTTACTTTGATGGATTTTATTATCTTTACTGCATTGAAACAAACATATGTTTCTTTTATTTAATATTTTTTATCACTTCCACCACTATACCATATTCATCTGCACTCACTGACCAATAATTTAATGTTTGACCACTAAACACGTTAGAGAGTTGGGCGGGGGGAATATATATTCAGGAGGCCCCTAGAAGACAGTTTTGCCAACCTTTCAATTGTGTTCGTTTGGATTCGCACTCGTTTCCTGGGTTTGTAGAGTCATGCAAACATTACTCGCCCCTCTAACATAGACCAGTATTGAACACGTCAATAAACTCATCGGAGACATAATCGTTTAAAGTAAATTCCTGTTTCTGCGGACAAACGTCACTTTTTCTATCGTCTCACTTATTTTCCGTGATGAATGGAAAATCTTCGCATTTGCCTTTTGTACGTGTCTGGAGCTTGAACGAATTTTACAGTAAATACCCGTATTATCGTCTACAAAGAACGGCCAGCTTTCCGCCCTATCAAGTCGTGCGCCAATTCTCACAAAGTCATCTGTAGGTCCGGATACTACACATTTGTCTACTCATTTAGCATTCGTAAAAGCCTAAGCAGGCTATTTGGGTGACTTTTGTAGATCCACAGAGGTTCAAATACCTCTTTCAAATCAACTGAAGCAACTGCAGACAGTTATCTGGCTAAAAGAGAACAACAGTGCAGTTGTTTAAAGCTCTAAATGCAGGTGCCGGGCTTTATCTATGGGGTTGTAGTGGTCACTGCTGCCAGACGCATCTAACGCACGCACCATGTCTCCTCCATTCTGGCCTCAACCCACAGTGGCTTGGCCTCAATCTGTCTGGACATTCCTCAGCTGTCGTTGGCAGCTGTGACGACCCCACGACCGAACGCCATGACAGACCGAGTGGCAACTCTCTCCTAACTATTCTGTACACAATATACTTGTGCTAACTCCCTGGCCTTCCCACCTTCTTCTCTCCTCACCTAAGGAACCGGGCCTGGAGGATCGCAGCCGTAAGGGTAAACCTCAATAGCCTTAACACCTGTCGAAAGGGTATTCTATTTTGAATCTTTGCAGTATGTATGTGAACACGAACTCAATTTGTAGCTTAGATGTCTGCCTTTACGCACCAGCTACAGTGCTTGCATTCTACCATCCATTGGAACTTTAAGAGATTCAGGTAATTGTTTTAATTAATTAAAAACGCTTATGCTCACTTCAAAAACCCATAATTATTTGCAAAATGACCGGCTTATGTCCGGTGGGAAGGAAGAGGGCCAAAGGAGACTGCCTGTGTCCTTACCGTACGTCATTCATTTTTGTAAAAAAAAGTTTACATTTTAGTCATTTTATGCTGTGTTGTGAACTAAAAATGTAAAAACTTACTGGCTGCGATAAGTAGAATCATTTCACTAAAGGTCGGAGCTTCCCTTGCGACTTCCGCCCAGTCAGGATGAATGCGTGTAAAAATATGCAGGCATATAGCCATGACGAGGAAGGTAATAGTCAGAGGATAGACAACATAGGTAACATGCCATAAAGCCATGTATCGGCGCCCTAAAAGTGGCAAATAAAAGGAGAACGCGCGTTGCGTAAATTGGTTTTTATAGCTATGAGCAGTAAAAGACGTTAGTAAATAAAATAATATCAACGGACCGGCAAAATATCAGCGTAGGATCAGTTATATGTCCGTCCCACTTCCTCCTGGTAGGCCATGGGAACCGCTGGAAGTGAACTTGTGGTGTCTTCCACCGCCGGCGCCATGCCACATATAAGGTCACGTGATTTCAGTTCCAGTTCCGCCTCTCGGACAGCCAATCACAGGTGTCACGTGTCAACTTATCACGGTGCCTAGCAGGTGCGCACACACCAATGCCAGCCTCACCCACTCCGGTCTGGCTAATCACCTCTCTGAGGCTGACGGAAGCGCGACCTCACTGCGACGACTGCTACGCTCTCACACTCCGGACGCCGGCCCCTCGCGGGTGGTTGCGCATTATTCCGACTGTCAAATTCCTCCAACCTATTCTTTTCTACCTCTGTATGCAATACACTATCCCTTTCAACTGGTGTCTTACTTCTTCTCTTCCCCTATGTAACTGGTCCTAGAAATGGCAGCAGACAAGGTTTTACTTATCAAGAGGCGTTACTGGGGGTGCACACTCATCAGCCGCAAAGCCACGTCCAAGTGTTCCAAAAGTTTGGCAAGCTCTTCCGTGCGTGAAGAATGTGTCGGAAGCGGTCAGCCGCCTGCTCAACCCACTTGGAGATGGAGTTGCGCACAGGCCGCAAGCAACCATCAGGCGCCGGGTCATGAGGCCGAAAGACCCACTGCCATGGCAGGAAACGGCTGGAGTCGTTAACCGGATCTGGTGCAGTTGTGGACAAAGCAACTACGTCGGGAAAACCGGGAAATTACTCTGGACACGAATGGCCGAGCATACAGCGGCAGTGAGAAAGACGTCAACTCACAGGTTGCAGCTCACTCGACGGGACCCGGCCATATTTTCAAGTTTGAAAAGGCCAACATCCTCGCAAGAAGTGACAACCGCTTGAGCCGCGAGCTGCTCGTGTCATGGTTCTCAGGCCCACAGTCCATCAACAAGCGCAATGATTTGGCGTTCCCATATGGTGTACGGAGAAGTTCCCCGAGCAACAGAATCCGTCACGTGGGAATGGCCGGGTGTAGCAACAACTCTGACGACAGTGGTCATAATTTTCGCGCAATTAACAAGGCCGCATTCGACACGAACATGAACGATGTGGCTATTAATGAGCCATCACTTCACCAATTAAGATTTGAAATTGTGGCTAAAGGAACTGACTGTTATCGTACGCATGCGGGTGACCACTACAACCTATAAATGCCGTGCAATCTGTGCATATATCACCCTTATCTGCGCATGTCTCAGACTGTTCTACTATTTCGTATAATTAATGATTCCCGACGGAATTCGAAACCTCTTGTTCCTGTGATCGCTTCTTCTGCTTCTGAACTGCTTCCTGGAATTCGTATTTTCAGTGTTATTGGTAAGGTCACATATGTGTTGCATGACCATTGGTTTCGATGATATCCACCATACGCTCAAGAGCAGAGACGGTTAATCGAGCTAAGCACAAGATTTTTGTGCAATAAACGCGCAACTGTCTACCTCACTCTAACCCTCCACCACATTCAACCGGTGATGAGACGGAAGTCGAGATGACGAAGCAGACTTTGGGCGAAAGCCGCCTTCTGCAACGCAGCCTGAAAAACCGCCTAAACTTAGCCTTTAGAGACAGTAAACTTTGTGCGGGTACTGCTGCCCTGTCTACCCTCACTCGTCTATTGTAGGTGTCTAGCTAGACTCTAGGAAGCCAGTGATGGTACTGCTTCTACCACTACTTTTATTTCTTACATGACTACCTAGGGCGCAGGTGGGTGATAGTGTTTGTTGGTACTATTATTAACTGTATTGTAAGTGAAGCTGTTTACAGTCAGCATTGGGCTCATATCCCCTCAATCTCAACTTGGAGTGTAATAGTACTGGTGCTAGCAGTAGCGCTATCATTTGTCGAAAGTGACACTGAGTTAACCAACGCTAGGGCTTATACCTCTTGACCTCAGCAAGAAGTGTGGATCTTGGTTTCGACTGTTTCGAGTCATTACCTCTTTGGAGCCCTGAGCACAAGAGCGATTCCCTTGGTTTCCACATTCTCAACTTCATCCATCGAGCTGTACGGAGCTGAACGTATGTTTTGATTGCGCATGCATCAAAATAAAGTGGCTGTACGACGGGACGACGAAGTAGCACAAGTTACAGCTCACGCCTATGAAATGGGCCATTAATTCAAATTCGCAGACGCCAAGATACTCACCCACGCCAGAAACAAGATCAACTAAGTATTTATTAAGGTCCTGTTCACAGATAGGAACTCAGTCAATCGGTGAATTGATTTGGCGCCGGCTTACAGAGCCCTTCGATTTAACACCCAGGCGTGTGCCAGGACAATTACTTTGTTTATACCCCCATAACTGCTCCTTTTTTGTTGTTGTGCCTTGTCGCTGAAGACAAACTCCTGTAAGAATTTGAAAGCTGATGACAATAAACCAACTTTTCCAGAGTTCGATCATATTCCTCCTTTACAGGAACCCTCTCATTTACTCAGATATATTTTGGTTGTAGAAGTGCCCCATTAGGAGTCAATATGTTCATTGTGTCAATTTATCAATGCCCCTCCTGGAACATTGTCCACATTTATTGCACCACTTTATGAACAAGGCATGGTGACTTTTTTTATGACAGAGGGTCGTATATGCCGTTCTCTACACAGGGAACGTAGAGCTTGAATACCCAAAAAACTAGACACCAATTTGATAGAAAACCTTTCTTAATGTCTAAAAAAGTACGCTTTCTTCGGGTACAAGAGGTTTGAAAACACCTAAATTGCCATCAACAGAGTGCAAGGAATGATACCTAAGAAAGCCATCGAAAATCAACACAAATATCCATGCTATCAAAGCCCTTTTCACAGCCAAACAACTTTCATTACTTTTCGCTTTATAACAGAAAGCCTTGATAGTACTCACTTTCGTCATTCAGTATGTCCATTCTGGCGGTCTCATTAAGTATGCGTGAAATCGACCGATTGAGCATGGTGAACATCTCGTCGATGGCGGTGGGAAACTCGTGAATCATCCAGAATTTGTCTTCGAATGACTCCGTGTAGTTCAGAGCATTGTTATAGACAGTGCCGTTGAACTTGTACATGCGGATCAGCATAGTCGGAATGCCGTACACCACAGCCAGAATAATAATGAGGGTAATAGCTTCGAGGGTAAGTATAAGATGTCCACGAATCTGACGTTGAATCGCATCTGGTGTTGCCGGCAATTGAAAGCTCAGAGTCGAAATACTACCAATAGAATCACGATCCTTATTGATGGAAATTTTTCGTCTGATGGACGGCATTGTCAGAGTCTGCGGGTGCAATGCTTGGACGTGTATGGTCAAGAATCGATGGAGGAAATTTTCAGTGTCCTTGGATCTGGGTCAAGGTCAATTTCAAATCTGGGCAGGCGGCAAATTTGGGCAATTGAATAGGGACTAATTGCCGAGGTCTGCCAACGCAAAAATGCCAACATTAGTTTCCAGCTAGTGCTGTGTGCTGTACTTCAAACACAAGTCCTCCAAATAGTAAAGTGACCATGGACAATTGATGGCTACTAGCTGGCCCGTTCACTTTGGCTGAAGTAAGAATCACTAAGAGCTACAACGAGAGAAATGTCTGCAGTTTTCCTTAGAGGGAGAGCAATAATTATCGCTTAATGCAAACAACTTAACAAGTTGTTAACGTGGATTCGCACTTAAATAGAGAAAAAAGCTGAGCGAAGTGACTAACTATCTGCGACTTTATAGCCTTTTGAGAGCCGGTAGTTTCACAATGCACGAAACAGTGGATTAAAATGGAAGGATAAGGACAGGAATACAGGCACATTTTTAATATTCTGTACTAATTATTTAGAGAGAATATTCAGGAGCTGCGGAATAGAGGGAAGTGTAAAGCTAGACAACGGCCAAAAATCAAACTTTTTTCACTTTCCTGTCGGCGCGAGGGCCCAGCTACAATTCTGCCAGGCTGTTGGCATATGTTTTGTCGCCGTGGGCATCAATTGGCTGTCCAGCATTCAGTGTTTGGTTTCGAGGGGATTTCTGTTAAAATATTTGCTGGTATTCTAGTTAAAGCATCTGAAATTTTTTAAATCATCTAATTTTTTCGCAACAGAACACCGCCACCCCCTCTTAAATAAACAGAGAAATGTTCTAATATTTCGTACTTGCATATAGTTTATAAGTTGTGAAACATTTGGACATTTTTTACTAACTTTTACTTTATAGTTTATTGAGGTTCCTGGTATTCCTGAAAAAAAGGTTGGTGGTTAGGAGGCCTATTGAGGGGGGTTAAGGCTAGGATGGTTTAACTCTAACGGTTGCGAACTTCCAGGCCCGGTCTCTCAGGAAAAGAAAGAAGTCTTGGTAAGGCCAGATTGTTAGAAAAAGTATATTCTGTACAGAATGAATAGAATAATCGGCAGTAGGAAATTGACTACCAGACGACCGTATAACCGTAAGCTAGCAGACGGCGTTGGAAGTGAGGTCTGCTTGGCAGTCGTCACATGAGGTCCTGTGTAAGTCGGTTGTGATTGACTGCTACAGAGGCAGCAAGCGTTCCCCAAATGCTCTTCAACTTGAGTTAGTCACGACAGGCGTTCACGAGTGCACTTCGTGTGGTGCCAGTCACTACAAGTGCTGCCCTCCTATCCTGGAGTTCGTTGATGAAAGAAATAGGACAAATGAAGAATAGTAAAATGTAGTAAAAAAGGTACTTACTGTTATAACGACGGGTTCAGCCTCCTTAGTGTTATTACGATGACATCTGACGTGTGTCATCGTTGAATTACGCCCTGTTGAAATCCCCAAGGAAGAACACAATAAGAAGGGTATAATTCTGTAATCCACCCGGAGGAGGGTTTATTGAGCACAAAACCCGGAGGACTTGTCTCGGGTGGCTGTGCCTCGCTGGGTTGCATCTCCAGCGTCCTCGCTATCCGGTGTGGCTGCAACTCTTTGTGTACCACCTCGGGGGCAAACCCCGGCATTGGGAGCGGACTGGAGTCGCCACGCGTCCGCGGTTGCAGTTCCTTGCTAGGGGGTGACAGTGGCTTATAAGAGGTTGTCTGCGCGTTCTCTTGTGGCCTGGTTGGCCGCATTGGGAGAACGTCACGCGACCAGTTGACCCTCGGGCTTTGTGTTTAGTATAGGCTCTTGTGCCTGTGTGCGTGAGTGCGTGCATGCATGCGGTCTAAGGTCATCTTGTGTGGCCTGTCCAGGGAACGCTATTGAACAAAGGAATCACTGTGGCGTCAGCGGCAGGCCCGACGCCTTAGGAAAGCCGACAAGGTTGCTAGCCTTTGGTCGGGCTACCATCCTAACACTTACCAAGGAAGACTTGCAAACAGCCTGGGCGGCTGTGGCTGGCATGCGTGAGTCGTGTCAATGCCGTCAAGGAAACTCGCAAAGAAAAGGAAGGCTCAATGTCTGAAGCCTCCGTATTGTCGTGTGCACCGGTAATTGCAGGACAGCACCAGGGTTAATGCTTATCACAGAAGGAAAATCCCTAGACTAATAAAAAAACAAATCCGAAATGGGAAACCTTTCTGTAAGAGGGGTCACGAGGTGGACTGTTGACGACTGGAAACAAGTCGGCTTCTCTGATGACTCGCCATATCAACTGTCCTATTCGTCAAACACAATAAATGACGTTATTTGGGCTCCAATTTGTGATATGGTTGAACATATTGATGTTCCGAAGTTAAGACCTGCAGTCATGGTGTGTGGGCAATGGCCTTTGTAGGGCTCTTTGACATCCACCTTTTACCACAGGTTCAACGAGTGAAGAGTGAAGGTAGGAGATCCTAAAGTAAAACCTGTTTAAAGATAGGAAAATAATCGTGCGATCACGTCCAAATGTAGAATAAACTTGTTTCACACACGTCAAGGATTATTTTTATGCGGGAAGGAGCCACAGCTGAAACAGCTTTGCAGACTCAGAGGTTGTTGGCGCAATAAATTCTGGAGAAAAGACATATGGCCAGCAAATAGTCCTGGCTCGAATCCAAATGAAAATCTATTGTCAATTTTCAGCAATATGGTTGAAGAGAATCAGTCTGCGCCTACCACTTTTGCTGGATTTGAGAACTCCCTACTGGGCGCCTTCGAGACCCTCCGGAATCTGATTCATTCGATGCTGGGTAAGGTAGGACCTGTCATAAAGGTCAAAGGAAAATTTCCTTTAAATTAAATCATTATATATCTATATTTCTTTAGGAAATTTGAGGTCTTTAGTAGGGTGCAAATAATTTTGGGACACCCATGTGATTCAGGAAGTCAAGATAGGCGAACGAACGTTTCCGATTAATTCATCATCAGGCATGTACAATAATTTGAAGGGGGTTGATTTAGCAAAAGTTTAGGCAGCCAATCAGCGGTAATTAAGGGGGAAAGGGGGAACTGTTAAGAGATGAAATGGGGGCAGGAAGAGGAAAGCCGGGTCCTAAAATTAGTACATATCAACCGGCCATCTCCTCTCCTCTTCGCTTAGCGGTGTCTTTTGTTAACTCATCCCCTTTATGTTATTGTACATGCCTGATGATGAATTAATCGAAAACGTTCGTTCGCCTACCTTGATTCCTGAATGCTTACATGGGTATAATCGCTGAACCCATATATTTGGCAAACTCTTTATATTTTGAGAAGAAGAAGAAGAAGACAGAGAAGAAGAAATAGATTCAATCGCTGGGTCAATTACTTCTTAATTGCTTCTTGGAACACACATGTTCGCTTCTTTTGGTAATTTGATGTCTTTCTGAATGCGATACCCCTTGTTTGACGAAAATATATTTTGAAAACGAATTTGAGGTACTTCGTCTGGCCTTTATCGGGGCTCTACCTTATGTTCTCTCGTTCAATGGATTTTTTTAAATGCCCACTGATCAAATGATAAGCAATTTCTTCTCGAGATATGCCCAGATTTCTGCATCACGATGGTAGTGTGAACTTAGCACGCCAAAGCCCTTTTTTTCTGTAAAATCAGACGTTCTGTTAAATCTCAAAGTTAATTCACATACCAATCGAACAACAACCTTAATTAATCGTCAAGGAATACGAGGCAGACTGAAGGACGTCCAAACGCATTAGCACAGAACTCGAATTCAATCTGTGGTATGGATTACTTATATGGCCCCCTAAACGAGACACAGGAATAGATAGGTCCCGCCCAAGAAATAGAATTGGCCTTGAGTATAATCCAAGGTGAGGTAAATAGTCCCGTATCTTGACCTTAACACTAACCATAACCTAAACGTGAACCGTGATCTCAACCCTTACCCTACCCTAGGCACAAGCTCTACCGTTAGTTCTACCCCTAGCCTAAGCCCTAACTTACGTTAACGCCAATCTTAGCCCTAGCCTTAAACTCAAGCCTAAACTTAACCTTCACACTAACCAGATAACTAGTCCTATTCTCCCTGAATTTTGGCTAAAATACGCCTGTATTGCCTGTGGTTTCTGTCTTCAACTCCTGCCAAGGGGGCCACGTACGCTCACCTTACCAAATCAGCTAAGCTGTCGTTGGCAATGTCTGCTGGTTTTATGAGCCCGCAGAGGTGAGTCATGATCACTACTCCATCCGTGCGTCGGTCTGGCTCAGCGCGCAAGCCCCGATCTGCCCGCATCGGTCTCACATGAGGGGAGAGGTTCACACCCGCCTAGGCGGCGCACCGACGAGACCCGCATGTCATCTCCGTCGTCATCTTGCGGTAAAAAGAAAGTAATGAATACCCCCTCCCCTGACCTGATGCTTAATTAATTCTTGCGGGTGAAACCGGCGTTTGAACAACCTATCCGCCCGCGTCGGCTCGGTTGCCGTGTGAGCAGGTGAAGTCTCGTCTTGAGAACAGTTAGTGAGGTGGACAGTAATGCACGAAAATGCAACACTGCCTTAGTAAAACAGCCTAACGAGTACTGTTCCGTATTTATTCGTGAATCATTGTTAACACAACGCCATTGCCCATTTCAAACCCGGACACCCACTGTTTGGAGGCTTAAATGGGTCCTCCTGGAATTTCAGGGCAGACAATACCTGCTTTTCTTGTTCAGATGGGAAACTTGATTAAGAGTTTGACAGCTCCATGCTTCTAATTGGCTGCTAAATCTCCTGCAGCGATTATATTTGCAGCTTTTAACATCTTCTCGTTTAAAACACAAGTTATTTTTTGGGGCTCATGGAAACGTATTCTGGTCGGGAAAGCATGAGCATGGCCGTATGTATGCGGCCTTCAATAACTCCCCCTCGCTTCGACTCTAAGTGAAATGTGAAAGATCAAGATCACTTCTTCCTGTCTTGCCGGTATTTTTTGTCATTTAAAAGAGCATGTATATTGTATTAACACGTTTTGTTTGTGAATTCGGCAGGAGTTTCCTTGGTAGTGGTCTCAGATACAGCAAGCCGAAGGTTTTTATCATACGCTAACCGTGAAAATGGGGTTTCTATGAGTTGGTAAAACTGATTTAATAAAAAAGGATTTTGTGAAAATTAGTAAAAAAAAGTCGTACAATTTTGCTGAAATAATTTAATGCCTAATGCCTAATGGATATATGTCGACGGCGTTGGGCGCATAACTCGAAAGAAGGCACGAAAAACAAATCGAGGTCAATTTGAGCTCGAATCGAGCTCAAGTTGTCGTCGACAAACGCAGAAATATAGAGGTTTATTCCGAAAACCATCCTTTGCACAAAACCCAGTAATAGTGGAATTTTTGAAGAGTTCTTGTAATAGTCAGCAGAAACTTTGGGCTTTTTACATACGATATCATGATTCCACCCTCAACCTTATCATAACCTTTACCCTATCCCTATGCTACAACTAACCCTAACCCTTACAATAAAACCTACCCTTAACCTAAACCTAACCCTTACCCCAACCTTAACACAAACCCCCTAATCCTAAAGCTTACCCTAACCATAACCCTAATTCTAACCCTATACCCTTACCCGAACCCTAAACCTAAACCTTACACTAACCCCTAACCCTTACCCTAAACTTTAACCTAACCCGTACCCTAACCCTAACCATAACCCTAATCATAACCCCTTTCCTAACACTAACTGCTCACCTCAACCACTACCCCAATCCTTACCCTTCACCTAATCCTTTCCATAACCCTTACCCTAGTACTTACCCTAACCCCAACCTCTAACCCTAACCATAATCCTAGTACTAACCCTTAACCCGAATCGAGCTCGAATCGCTGTCGACTAAGCTTGAAATGTGGAGTTTAATTCCGTCACTACCAAGGAAATTCCTGCCGTGAATTCTTCCTCGATGTGAGGGGCTTCGAACTCTTTCATGATGTCCCCTGCAAAGCGGTCCTGTCGCAAATACATATGCATTCTACCATGAGCGACAGTTGTCTTCTCTCAAAAATCTGACGAATTGCATTCATTTTACCTTTTGTTCGGCCACTATCGATGAAATGTTCCACTATTCGCTGACGATTTTGCATATGTGACTGTCTTTTTTAAACAAAGAACAGGACTGTGGATTGTTTGAAATTTGCAAAAATTCCCATTTTAAATTTCAACTGATTAATTGGCGAGCATACGTTCGCTTCCGGTAAATTCTCTTTAGGCCTGTAAATTTATGTGTTAAGTAACTGAATGAACTACGCGGTAGAAGAAAGTAATGCTGCCTTGGGGGTTGTGGGGAGCTTGGGGTCGCACGAGCTGGCATATGTCTAAAAGAAAGCGAGATCATCTTCCAGCATGGTTAGGGAAGGGCCAAATAAAGAGCATTAACAGTTTCTTTCTAGCCTACATGGTAGACTCGGACCATCGCGTGGATGTCAGAGAGTCTTTCTAAGCTGTCTACAAGGTGCCCTCGAACTATTCAAAATTCCTTGAACAGCGTCTGCAGCTAAAGCGGCTGCCATAAGACTATGCAGACCGGTCCTGTGCGTCCAAAAGAAATCTGCAACGGCGCCGCAGGTGCCATGGCCGAAAATCGCTAATCCAACCGCTCGCAACTCATCACCTGTGTCGGCTGTCAGTCCCCCTGACGCTGACCTCTTGACCTCAATTCCTCCTCCCCCCTTCTATCGACCCGGACAACAACACAGTTTTTTTCTAACAACCCACACAGTTCATTACCAGGCCTGAAGATAATTTATCGAAAGCAAACGTATGCGCACAAATTTATTTTTTGAAAAACAGAACACTCTACAGCATTTTCTCATTTGTTTTAAAACGCACCCATCAAATTCTTATGTTTACCGTGTCAGTACTCCTATGGCGGCTAAATAAAGCAATGAATGCATTTTCATAATCGGCTTATTTGGTTAAAAAACGGGCAAAGTAATAGGGAAAATATTGCACAAGTTACAAAGCTTAAAGCTCATGCTTCAATAGTTTCACGTGCTCCTTTGCTGGCTACGGATTTGGTTATCGATTGCACAAAATATAATCCATTTTAAAATACTGCTTGAAATAACTGTCCGTAGAGATGCCTGACCTACAGCTAATATAGAGGGATATTATGCATTGTTGCGCCCCTAGGAGCCAAAGGTGAGACGCAGATCCCTCTGAAGGTAACATTTTAATCCCACTACTTTGATTTGGAAGGTTGCCTATTAATTTTAGTTCGAATGTAAGTCTATTGATCTCATGTGAACTCTCCAAAGCTGAAGCTGAATAGTCTGCAATCTAAACTCCAAAATTAGCCGTAATAATTTAAAGCCGTGCATTGAAGTGACAAAAACTCAAGAGTAATGACAAAGGATTGAACCTTGTACTTATCAAGCTCGTCAGTCGGTCTTAAATGGAAAACACAATCCGAGGTATTAGCGCTGAAATAGGAATAAAAATGACGACCCACAGTGAAACTTACACTTCATAATGACATCTCACAATCCCTGAAGCCTGGTGAAGATGTGCGTCTATTAAAAACATACTTAAAACGCTTGCCCGTGTGAAGAAAAATTACCCATCGTTCGACCAAAAATTCGGACAAGTGGCTGTACTAACTTTTTAAAGCCCACGGACGCCATTTGGTAAAGAATCTGACAGTCCTTCTATGAAATCGATATCAGATAGTATTGTCGGCAAAACAAGGGCGACTGGGATGGCTCTTTATGGTTCACTAGCCAATTAGCTAGAGATATACGGACCCAAGTGGTGCACCAGCCGAAAGTCGAACTTTCGACGCTTTTGATCCGAACTCAAACGCTCTTACTATCGAGCGTTGCCGGTTTAGATCGGAAGATAAAGGCAGTCGTTGATTAACGTTCATCGACCGCTAAAGGAGGTCACTCGTCCTGCTCGACCTTGGGTGTCATGAGTCTCGGGCCCTGACAGCAACGGCAAAGTGGCTAGTTATCTAGGCAGATATAACTCGTCAGGTAGCCTAGCACCGCACTGACGCTAATAAAACGTTATTTTTAACTTAAGGCCTCTAAGAGTACGTTCCCTGGTGGCTAAATGTTGTGATAGTAATCAGCAACTCTAGCGTGCACATAGGAATTCATTCCGGGACCATTGGTCTCCAGTCTGGTAGGGTAGAATTTCAGCGACGTTGACAAATGCTGTTGCAGCAGGGTAGACGTCCCTGTAAAGCCAGAAGTCCACGCCTTGTGTGTCGACTCTACCAGAAACGAACTTACGCATTTCGTTACGAATTTCGGCTTGCTAGTGCACCTTAGAGACCTTTCGGCTGACTCGTGTTTGCTATCTCTTCGCCTCTTCTCGACCGTTTAGGTTATGACCAAATGTACTGCACACGGCATGCATATAATTACCTACTCGCTGGTAGTAAGCCCGCGCTGGCGTGAACTGCTAAAAAATAGCGCAGGCGCTTGACCCCACGCATGCACACACACACACACACACACCGGTGATCTCAACCAGTTCCAACAGCTAAGTAGGGCCAATGAGAACTCGCGCGACCCATCGAGGTGCCACTGCGTTTGCACCAATCAGGGCGCCAACGGTTCAGCGAGTGTGTCAGCCTGTCGGAGAGAAAGTGCTTCTCTCGGTTTTGCACGTCTGGGGGGAGGAGGTGTAAACAAAAAACCTCACCGGGTGCTTCCGTTAGCCGGACATCTTCATACACCTTAAAGTAGATTATTTCACATGGAAAACTAACTGTCGACTGATTCGGATCAACTTTGCGTTCGGACAGCAAAAAACATGTTTGAGGTGAGTCACGCCAGCGAATAAAATGCCTCTTCATAGGACACACGGGAGATTTGTCGGCAACAGTAGCTTATGTAGACCCACTCATCAAGCCCTACAACCTGCATGTTTTCCTACGAAAACGGCGGTTATCGGGTTTTATGGGCGGGGAATTAGGACACACAGTGGAATATACTTTGATAAATGCTGCATGTATTTTTATTTTACTATATTTAGAACTGTCGTTGATTTATATCTGCAGATTTTCTTAATTTGTATTATCAGTTAACTTAGTGCGGAAAAACCCAATTGTCAAATTGCAGGTTTCTGAATTTCTTGAAAAATTGAAATGGTGGTTAGGAGGTCGTCTACTTCGACTAACGTGTGGTCCAACTTACCGTTCTGGAGTTAGATTATTATAGGCCGCGGCGCTAAGTGCCACGCACACCTTCAAGTTACATGCGGAACAACCTGCTCCGAGCGGCCGCGAGAAGCAATATCGACTACATTTTTCCCTTATCACTTACTTCTTAAAATTTCCTTCGCTACCTATCCTATTTCCCCACCCCTAAAAACTCTAGGATAACCGTTTTCGCAGGACCAAATGCTGGGACTACGAGTATATGACTGGGGCTACATAAGCTAATTTTGCTGTTTTTTTGCTACTATCACAGAGTATTCTTCCAGTTTACACGTTATCTAAAGAAAATAATGCAATGAGTTATCCTAATCATTAGCTACATATTTCATCTTTATCCCCCTTCTAGACGTCAGAACTGCGAGTTTCCCTAAAGTGCCTGGTAGTGTTGTTGCACTTGGCCGTATGTTTATCTAAAGATCTGCAGAGCAATTTTCTGGATTGCCTGAATGGAGGAATACGCACGAAAACTGACGGACATTCATCGTAAGTACGCTGCAAATAACGTAATTTATGTGGGACCTTTCGATGCTTTCGGTACTTGTGAGTTTAGAACTTAAGTGCGGCCATCAGCGGATGCATTGTTGAACATGATTTTAAAATGAAAACATAACCAGCTATTATTCGAATTTTACCGACTCAAAGTTTTTTTATTATTATACATTGAAATTTGACGTCAAGCTCACCCATCGTAAAGATGTGAAATTATCCATACTATTCGCAAAAATTAAAAAAAACATCGCAAACGAAAACGGAGATTTGTGGTAAGAAGTATATACGATTACTGAAAGGCTTACAGTGTATTACTGAAACGGCGTTTAAAGCTACCGCCACCTCTTTTATTTTCTCAGTGCACAATCGAATTAGGGAGTTGACTTATAATATTTAACGTGCAACGAAACCCTATTTTTCCTTTCCTTTCAGCTGTCAGTGTGTAAGTGACCTTCACAGAGGACCACTGTGTGAAATAACGCAAATCAACTTTGAGCAGATAGAGGCACCCTTGAAACTGAAAGACAATATTTCCCTGTCCCTGCCTCTTCTTATCTCCTTTGACATTGTAAACCGCGACTACTTGCCAACGGGTAAACTGCTCTCTTTTCAAGACCATGTGAGTAACGATAACAGTTTAGCCTAACAGATTAGCCAATCAGAATGCAAGGTCTTGCATCAGCTCTCCGTTTAGGGATAGCTTTTTTCCTAATTACCCTTCGTACTAGAGATTTGATAGGTTTTAAGACGCTTTTTACTACCTTGTGTAAATATCTGGTTAACTTATGGTCGGTTAAAAGCCCCTACCAGTAAAATATCCCGTTTCAGACCTCTTCAATGTGTATCTGCAATTTTACATGCCCCTGTGAGGCAAGTTATATTGGTTAAACGAATAGGCGGATATCCGAGCGCATGCGAGAAAACCATCCTGTTTGTAAAATCAATATCAAGCGTGACTATGGTTCACTTGGTTGACAGCTGTCAGTGGGTAGACGTCAACCAAGCATTTAGAGTCATATATAAAGTTCCAGCGAAACGGTCAAAGTTCCTGCGTCAGTGGATACTTGCGACGGCAGAAGCAGTCGCAATACGCCTCACAAACTCAATCCTATGTGCGCAGAAGGCGTTTGTAGCGGCCCTAAGGCTTCCGTGGCCGAAGGCTAACTCAACATCCGCTTCAACGCGTCTTACCACGCCGCGAGACAGTGAAGAGGCCCCAACAGCAAGCATTCCAAGGCCACACATGCCATCACGAGACGAGGACACCTTGCGTCCTCACACTTCACAACAAAATGCTAGCCAAAGACAACGGGATGACACTAGCTAATTGTCGGACACCTTCTCCTCCCCCACCCTTTCGCCTCTATGATCCCCAATTAAGACTAGACTCTGACCCCTTTGATCCCTTTACACCTCTCCCTCCCCTCATTCCCCTAATTAATACAATATTCGATTAAAATTTGACCAGACTCTTCGAGCTAAGAAATGAAACGATTTCCTTGTAGAAACTACTCTATAATAGCAGCGACCTCTGAAACAAAGTTCTTTCGCGCATTTCTGTTTGGTTTCGGCTATAATTCAGTCATATCAGTTAATTGGTTGTATAATAGACAAAATTTGGTCTAGTTTGCACATTTATTATTGAATTGATTCGCTTAGTTTCTAACTACGACTCACCTGATAATACGGTTGTTGTGAATCGAGGGAATTGCTTAAAATACCTCACCATTAACCCAGGTCCTCATTATTTAATTTTTTCGCTTTTTATGCGTACTAGGAGCTTTTTTGGTTTAGAATGAAAAATATTTTAATGTACACAGATAGATACAGAGGGCTTAAAAAATATTAAGTTCAGTTCAGATTCTTAGACTGTAACCCGTTTAATAAACCAAAAACATAAAACGCTTATTTAAGTTGAGCCAGTGAAATGAACCTCAAGGCAAAAACTGGTTATGAATGCCTTGTTTAGTAAACAAACCATCGTTACCAGGGCCTAGTCATTTAATAATGTTCCACTCTCTTCCTTATACAGAGCTGATAAATCAGGACATTTTTAACTAAACATACAGTGGAAAAATTACATGTATATGGTCATTTTTACATGCTTAGCTTGCAAGAGAAGCACCTGATCCAACGAAATGGTCAGATAGTTTTGCCAGGCATACGAAAAAACACAATTCGTATACGCTGAGTTCTTCTTAACATTCTCATGAACAGCTGCCTGCTAGTTGTTTGAAAAAATTGTCTTTTGTCTTTAGATAGCTTTAGAGGTGTGTAGGTTGAGTATTTAGATTCGTCCGTGGTATTTATTTCTATCATAGTCTTGAAATATCCACGGGCCAGACTTCAACTAGGTTGGCGGGGGGCATTTCGTGCAGAATTACGTATAACAGCAATTGCAAAATGGCCTACAGTGCTTTTATGCTGCTTTTACATTTGTGGTTTAAGTGAACTACTACTCATCTTAAATATCTCATCGCATTTGCTTTTTTAAATAGAATAGCAAATGGAGCCTGGAAATATCGCTAGTTTTCGGCCGTCTTAGAGTTCAGTCGCAAACTGTCAACAATGCACTGCCTACTCTCAGTGACAACGTCTGGCATCATGTGGACATTGTCTTCGTACAAGTGGTAAATAAACATATTTACCTTAACTCTCTGCTTTTTGGACGTTTTGAACAAGTGATCTTCTTTTTCCACTCAGAACTCACCCGGTTTTACTATAGCGAACGAACCAAGTAAGGGTATTGACTCTTATTGCCCGCCAGTTTTAAATGCTCAACGCAAGGACAGTGGTCTGAAACGGTTAGTGGGGACATGCAATGCAGGAAAATCTGATTCGGTGTCTTCGAGTAAATCAGTCTACTTTATGCTTTATAAGCGTAGACTAAGGGTTAATATGAATATTTGAATCGATTCCTGTCAGCCATAGTGGGATAACCACATAAAAGCCATTCAACCGCCAACAGTTAGCCAGTAAAGTAAGGGTTGTGGGATACATCGTATTCATAGCTGTACATCGTGAGATTTATGAGCTACGACAGCTACCAGGGAGCACATAGGGAACACTTTGGGACCCATCAAGGAACCGGACTCCTCGAAGCTATATGCAGCAGCGGCGGAATACCGGCAAAACACGTGTCTCTGTGCTATCCATATAGTGTATCTTGTGACCCCTATATACTAGTGACTGCTTGTTGAATACTATGCAATCATCCTACTGATAGAAGTCGGCGTAAATATTGTTATCACATTTCAGCTTACGCCTATAAATATTACACAGACACATCCACCCAAAAATAACAAGTAATTCATTCGAAAATTAAAAATCAGTAATGGATAAACCTATTTCATACAAGGAACTTCACTTGCTAATAATATAAATCCGTACATATTTTGGACACCCTGCTGGCTCCTATGACACATTTTTATTAAACACGATACTAAAAAGACGTAGGGAGCTTGTGCACAGGTAGATAATTCAGCATAATTTGAGTTAACCCAATTGTGAAAAAACTCGTGGCGTTCGGCGGGATTTGAACCCGCGCGTCAGAGAAGACCTTTGCCGGAGTTCAATGCTCTAACCGCTTAGCTACAAACGCCACGCCTCGCGCCATGAATATAATAACACTTGGGTCAATATAACGCACCCAACTTTACCATCCATATGGAATCCACCAATACGGAACAGCAAGCTGACTGCCCAAGCAGGATTTCCTAAGCAATCATCCAGAATCCACCAGAATGACTACTAGGCTGTCTTAATTATTAGGAGTTTTGGAAGATTTGCTTAATTTGAGTTGACCCAATTGCCAACCTCCTACTAATTAAGTCAGCCTAGTAGTCATTCTGTTAGATTAAAAATGATTGCTTAAGAAATCCTGCATGCGCAGTTAGCTTGCTGTCTCCGTATTGGTGGATTTCACATGGGTGGTAAAGTTGGGCGGGTAATATCGACCCAAGTGTGATTAAAGTCACGGCGCGAGGCGGAACGTTTGTAGATTAGCGGTTAGAGCGTTTGCAGTCGGTAAACGCTTTC
Organism: Ligula intestinalis; assembly: GCA_036362985.1. Taxonomy (NCBI): domain Eukaryota; kingdom Metazoa; phylum Platyhelminthes; class Cestoda; order Diphyllobothriidea; family Diphyllobothriidae; genus Ligula; species Ligula intestinalis. Next base: position 23,928,178 of record JAYGXS010000003.1, on the reverse strand, counting down.
CCTGATACGCCGGTTCAAATCCCACCGAACGCCTCGAGATTTTTCACAATTGGGTCAACTCAAATTAAGCAAATCTGTCAAACCACCTAATCATTCAACATAATTTGTGGAAACGAATACATGCTGGTAAGAAACGTTTCAAGGAAAGGCGTCCTCTGGGAAAATTAGGAAAGGAAAGGATGCATTTCTTTGAAGTTAATTTTATTGGGATGCCTGCCATCCAGTTTATAGGAAAGAAGCTTTTTTACTTTAGCAGTCCAAGCAGAGGAAAGTGGTTATTTGTATATACATTAAATCGCAACGTCCTATGTTACTGAATACTCGGCGTGCGACTAAAACCACGGCGCAAGTCAATGAATATTTCAAAATAGATCTTGTCCTACGATGTGCTTTTACCTGATCATAGTTATATCTGTCTTCTTCCACTGTTACTGGGGATTATTCAAATGCATACACCGTAATATCTAAGGGACTCGCACCATGTTCTTACATTCCTCTTCGTTCCCTAATGCCCAACCGTATTTGCAGCTAACCTCTGTGTTTTTTCTAAAAAATTGCTTATTCATATGCAGTTTTTAGTAATATATTAGCAAATCAATGAAATAACTGCACGTCTATATAGAGTTCGAGGGCTTTACCTATTAAATATTTTTAACGTACTTAAAGCGTTGGAAATTTAAACGAATATTCGGATTTTCTTATGTCAGTTTAATTATCGAAATGATTGCTACGGAACAGAGTGGTTTGCAAAATTAGTAGCTTTGTCCTCCCTTTTACAAGAGAACAGACAACTTATCTATCAATCAGTTTCATTGTCACTTTTTAGCGTCTGCTTATGTTATTTTTGTGAAACAGACAATGTACAGTAAATGGAGATCTATAGGCGGTCCCCAATAAGTCCAATGGATATGGAAACATAGTAATAGAACAAAAGCCTTTCACATATCCACCGAAAATTTGCTTTCTTGATTGTAAGAGTGTTACTTATAGGGACCTCAATGGTCTGTTATAAAAATAGTCCACATTATTTGTTTTCAAAATGCCACTGTTAGACAAGTCGAGTAAAATATCGATGTTTTCTGAAAGCGGCTTATGGGACTGCAATCCTGGTTGCAACGAGTTCTGCGAGAAAGTGAAAATATTCTGGTTTTTCATTCGCCAATCTTTAAAAGCTTAATTGATAATACATTCTCATAAAACAGAGATCAAGTTCAGAAAGTCACGCTGAATTAACTTTGTTTCGAACATGATTTAGAATTAGACACGATCTCGCGGCCTGCGTTTTTTACTCCAATCCCGCCGCTGATCTTCTTGGGTCTTGACCTCGGGCCCAGGTGGGCGAGGAATGAGCAAGTGTGGAGGAAGCAACGCAATGCTACTGTACGTTTAAGCAAATTTACGCGAAACATGGTGAATACAGTCAGAAAAGGGTAACGAACTGTCGTCTCAGAGAACATGGTCCTAAGGGATTATCCAAAAAAGTCCACTTTCTTAACCAAGGCAATTTTACACAGATACCTTTTGTCATATGGTTTGAAAATTGTCGGCCTCCTATATACCGAGTAAAGGTTCCTATTTATGTCACTCACTCCTTCTGCCTTCCACTGGGTCGGCCATACGTACGAAAGCATACTTTAGAAATTTTGTTCACTGGTTATTCGCTATCAGTGTGAGAATATCCTCTGCTGCCCCTCATGTCCTGTGTGGACCTTATTGTTTTCTCGTGGTCCTATTTGATATTCAGTTCGTACAATTACTGGACCGTGGCTATAGAAAATTAGCAGGCTTCCTCTGATTCCTCCGTGGTAATAAGGTTCAGTCTTCGCCTGTTTCGCCTTCATGACTTCTTCGAAAGAATCCAGCAGCCTTGCGTACGTGAAAATCAGTGATAACAACTATCAATGTGGTATGGTACTATTAAGCAAAAGTAGTAAAGGATAAATAGTGTACAAACCTCAACAACGGACACACCAAGTCAAGAGCGAAGGGAGTCAGCCAAATCGTCTGACTCTATATAAGGGAACAACACAAATTCAACAATAACGCCACACAGAACGAAACTGGTCTTGGGAAAGCTTGTGTGTTAGTGCGAGAGGGGGTGGCTGCGCTTTTATATGATTTTACGGGACCTCAGGATTGATCTGAAACGCCAACACAAACATGGAGTGAGGGTTCGTGAACAGAGGTAACATGAAAGTGTCAACGGCCCGGGGGTGGTGGACAGATGGTTCTCGGATTAACCGGGCCAAAAAAGGGGAAGAGGGAGGGACAGCTGGCTTTCCAACACAGGTCGGGATTTGATCACCATGTGGAAATGGGAAAAGTGAGCCGAAACCAGGGGGAGCATCCAGTCATGTGCAATCGAGTATGGGGAGCAGCCAGCGTTCGAGGGTGGAAAAGGCAGCCTTCGTAAGAGGTAAAAAAACCAGTTGTAGGTCGGACGGGAGTTTAGCTGGGGAAGGGACGTGGAGAATTCCAAACTTGTGCCGCCGGAAATAACATCGTCTTTTATTTCATTACTTTCCGTAGGACAGACAACTAAACGCCTCCATCATCCTCGACTACTGTGCGGGCAGGCGAAACTGCGGACAACACATGATGCTGGAATCGGTCCTGCCATCTCAGCCGATTTTTGGTCAGCTAGCGGTTGGTGGCAAGTTGAACGATGGGAACCGTCTGCGTGAACTGGCTCTAGACAACATCGTTGTGAACTCCGAGGTATGCGGCACACCCCTTTTTTTATTCTATCTGCGCTTGGGCGCATTCTCCGTTTGTGTCAGAGCCAGTGCTTTGCGTATTTTTTATATTTTTACTACTTTGGCGGGTAAGCTGCGCACTGCTGTTTAGAAAGGAACAGTTGAATCACCGGAATTATGACCAAAACAAGGCACGCTATAGTACAGAATGTATTGATGTTGTACTTGCCGATAATTCCGTATACACTGGAAGTGCGCGCAGACGGGGATTTTTAAAAATAATCAAACCCCTTGGCTAGTATCACAAGAATATGAAACTCTGTAAATCGGTCAGTTAACGTAGGTTGTCCATCTGTTTACTGTACCAGGATGTTAAACACTGGAACATTAAAAATGTTTGTGAGTAGAACATTAACAAATTGCATTTTTGCGAAGGGTAAAATTTCAATGTTGTTCAATAGTCAGCAAAACATGTCAACTGGAATTACTTTTGCAAAAAAGGAAGTCCACCAAACTGTTTACTTCAACACTTTTCTTTTTGCGTTATCTCTTAGGGGTTTGCACAGTTCACAGCACTTCGCCAAAGCATGAACTGGTATCATAAAAGAGCACGACCTTTTCAAGTTGATCGGGTTGCATAATTTGATTCTTTACTGTGTTATATGAGGATGTGACGCACCGAAAGGCGAAAAACCTCTCCAATAAAAATAACGGTGCCACAGTTACCATGGCCGAAAGTCGCTAATTCAACAGCCCGCAGCTGATCACCTCTTTCGGCTACCAGTCCCTCTTAACGCTGATCAGATTTTGTTGACCCCGATCACCCCTCCTTCGCCTCCCCTGACAATCGTACTACTGTTATTCTGTTAGCCCGCATCAATTAGTTAATCAATTGTAATATAAATCTACAGGCCTGGCTAGAATTTATTGAAAACAAACTTAAGTTGGCTAATTTATCTTCTAAAAAAGGAAATACATAAGGTATAATACGATGGCATTAATATGAGATTTTTTGAAGATGCAGTAAGACAGGTCAAATTGACGTTTTTGTTATAAAGGAAAAAAGAAAATCCGCCAAATTGTCCGCCTTCGTTTCGTGTGCTGCGCTTAAAGCCTCTTGGTGCTTTTTTTTCCTCCTCTTGGGTACTAGCTGGTGGATGTGACCGAAGCGACGGTCAGCAAGCCGCATATTCGAGGCTGCACGGCCTGTGCGCTTGCTTGTGGTGACCATAAATGCGGCCCCTATGGCGTCTGCCGCAATCCCTGGACCGCGACCGAGAGCTTCACTTGCACTTGCAGGATGGGCTACCAGCCGGAGGTGGCTTCACCCAGCGCGACCACATCACCTATGGACAGCTGTACTCAGGGTGAGTTGAAAATTCAACAAAAGTGTCTTGTGGGGCTGCTGCCCGACTGTTTTACGGAATCGGTGGTTAAACATTTAACTCATGGTTAATGAGTGTAAATGAATATTTAATTGGGTTGATTAAGGAATATTAAATTAAAGTCACTTAGAGTTGTTGTAACGAGATAAATAGAATCAACTCCATCAGCATAAGCTCATGCTACTCAGGAACCTGGTGACTATTGATAAATAATCGAACTTATATTGGTGGAATTTAATGAAAAAAAGGAAATTCGACGTTATATTGGTGGAATTTAACGAAAGGCGGGTTACCGCATTTGTAAATGTAGGTTATTATTATGAGTCAAAGGCAAACAGACCCTCTAAAGGCAGTTTACCGAAAAGTACATTAATATGACCGCTTGTAGATTCCATTTTTCTGTTTAACCATGGCAAAAGGAGATATTTAGTGATGCCTGTAAGATTAAGGCTTTGAAGAGTACTATGTAGGCATTTGACCTGCAGCCGTGCCTTGTTCTTTTGTGGCATTCAACCTAAGACGTGGATGTTTTCACCTGGCAAAAACTCAGATGCACTGAAAATTGGGCATCAGTTACACTGACTCCAGATAATATTTAAGTGTAATCTACTCTTTAGTAAATCACTCCAATAAAAACTGGTCGGACTGTATTTGGAATAATGTCAATAAAGGGCAGCGTAAGTACACGGTTGTAATAGACAGAAGTAGATTTCACCTTGGAATCATTTGAACAAATGATGACTTGTGAAATGCTAATCAGACTTTGGCATAAGATGGGAAACAGAGCTTAGCTGCTTAATGTCGGTGTTCAAATACCTAAACACGAAAACTAGAAAACAGTTAGCAAAAGGAAATAAGACCACTGTATGAAATAAACTCTTTTAATGTTATCTTCTAGACTTTTCTATCTCTGGATGTCCTTACCTTTTACTACTATATGAAGGAATCCGCAGGTCCAGAGTCCCATTTTCTGACTCGCATTTTGCTCTGTTTTGTTAGTAAATTTTCGAGAGGCAACTAATACGGGAGAATCAAAGGAGAAAGTTAACAGAATCTGCAACAATGCATATTAATACTTTTATTCTCTTAGTTTTCTTTATAACTGCAAAAGTGCTCTCTTGTGAATGCGAACGCCAAATTATTAGCAGCATATTCCGATTCATCTTTAAACGCTTAATTATTTTTAAAATATCAGACGTACAGGACCTTATTGTAGTATGGAGGGCTGTCGACTTCAAGTCAATTCAGGTTACTGTGCCCTGCCTACTTCTGTTCACCGACAGAGATCCAACTTCTAACCAAAAGCACGACGATTTAACAAACAGGATTTGTCTTAAAGTACCCAATACGATTTGCAGCACGTCATCAAATGGTCCCATTAAGACCTCGCAGTGATGTCCATTTCGCAGATGCTAGCACTACTTCCCAAGTTCAATGTTGTTTCTAAACTCCTAAGCGATGATGTAGCTTGACCTCTGATACCAACTCTATGTGGTCCTTGTTAGCAGAAAAGATTTCTTTGCGCACATAGAACTCAGAACAATGTGTATTTTCTCTGGTATGCGACAGCACTAATGAAAACTCGTGAATCTTTACTGGCACAAATCGTAGGGTACCAGCTTCCAGTAACTGAATATATTCCCTATTTTAAATGCCATAAGTCTATTATGCAGTGGCCCGAACACTGCTCTGTGAGCGCCTGGTTCTGATTCTAGTCTTGAGCGCGTCCGTATCTGCGTCGATTACATAATTAGATGATGACGGCCAATAAAGCGAAAATGGTCACTTTACTGCCTCTGTCTTCAATAGAAGGTTTTCCGGCAACAGTAGCTGATGTAGGCCCACTCATTAATCCATACTCCCTGCACGTTTTCCTACGAAAATTGTGATTATAGGGTTTTATAGGCGGGGAATTAGGACACGCAGTGGAATATATTTTTATAAATGCTAAATGAATTTTTATTTTACTGTATTTAGAATTGTTGTTGGTTTATATCTGTAGATTTTCAAAATTTGTATTATCGTTTAACTTATTGCGGAAAAACCCGATTATCAAATCGCAGGTTTCTTGAATTACCCGAAAAATTGAAGTGATGGTTAGGAGGTTGTCTACTTCAATTTAACTAAGGTTCATTTTACTGTTTTGGAGTTAGATTAGTATAGTCCGCGACGTGATGTGCCGCTCACACCTTCAAGTTACGTGCGGAACAACTTACTCCCAGCGGCTGCGGAATCAACTTCGACTACATTTTTCTCACTTTACACTTATTTCTAAAAATTTCCTCTGCCTATTTTTATTTCCTCACTTTCCCCCAAAACTCTATAACCACCGCTTTTGCAGGACAAAATGCTCGGACTGGGGTATATGAGTGGACCTACATAAGCTACTTTTGATGGTTTTGCATACTCGAGTAATTCCTTCGATACTAATGCCAACAACTCTGTTGTCTCCACGGGGATTGAACCAATGAGAAAAAGGAAAAGGCAGTGTGTAGCAAATGCTATAGCAATCTTAACTTTCAGGCGCTACCGGGAAACGTGTGTTCAATCATACTGTAGTGACTTTAACCGCTCAATTTTCCCTAGAAGTGATTAGTAGTGGCCCTGTCAGGACGCACGTGGGTCGCAGAATTTTATCCAGAAGGCTAAACAGAACTCCTCGCACCCTTCCTGCATCAGTTTCCCGTAGCAACAGTATGACTTTGAGGTCCCGGTAAAATGCTGGATATATGGACGCTATAGCTGAACATACGCGTAAAGACAACACATAAATTTTCCATATAACTACTTATCCCTTTATAAGTAATGATAAAACAAATGATTCCACCTTTTACTTCTCTAAATCTTCAGAATCGCCAGTGTGGACAACCACCAGCCAAGCTGTTACGCTCCCTTTTCCGGCCAGTGAAACGTTTGCCATCAAAATGCGTATCCGGACCCGTTCGATAGATTTCATCGCACTTCAAGTTGATCCAGATTATCTTTCTTTATTCGTGAGTCTAGTTGATAAGAAGGAGCAAATCTGGTTTGTTTACGATTCTTTTAATCGTCCCTAGACAGGAACGCTTACAAACTAAGAGGACATAGCGCTAGTTGAATATCTAACGTTCGTCTCGACCCCAGCGGAATAGTGCAACCATGTGAATGCTTGCATTCACTTGATTTCCCAGCGATAATAGCCTTGTACAAGGAGCAACCTCTTTTTTTTCTGAATTGCATAAAAAACTTCTGTATTCTCAAGTAAGCAAACCACCCAAGAGTGTTGTGAAAGCTCATCAAATGGTAAACTGTCGGAAAGCTGTCATTTTTTTCAATTTTCTGTGACCTTACATAGGTGATTACCAAAGTAGATATCGCTTGAAAACAAGGTGTAAGGTCGGCATCGGTGACCTCGCATATTTTGCATTTTATTCTGAAACATCGGTTTTTCTAACATCATGGAAAGCGTTCAAAAACACATAACACCGTCATCAGGCGTGGTCAATATCTCACGGAGAAGCGATCCATAACTATATTAGGCGTGTTTACGTAATGGTATGCCTTTTTTGCAAAAATGCAACCCTTTAAGCGATTAGGAAAAAGGGAAATTGCCCTTACTTGTGCTCTCGCAGAAAAGATGTCAATATTCGAACATTTTACCGTAGATTCAACGCAAACTTACGGGGCTACACATGTCCTGACCTATTTCTGCTGTGCTTATTTATCGCTCCAAGATGAATTGTGATGTTTACGGGCGGTTTGTGCAAACTTGATCTAGCGAACAGTTTTCAATGACACACGTTATGCACCATCTATCGTGGGTAGGCTTGCACACGCCATATGTTTAGGAGAATTGAAGTGAATCTTTGCATTCGAGGTGTGTACATAGGTAAAGAAGAAGGAGGCAAGCCGGTTACCAAACTCATGGTTTTGTTCCTCTGAGCTTTCGAACACTTGCAGTAGTCTATTGTCAGAGATAAGAGCGTCAACAAAGAACAAGAAACAGTTATAGGGGGCAGGGGACCAATCAACCACCAGTTATTTCAGTCCGGAGATGCCTGCGCAGGGCCATGTGTGCTACATTCAAAAGGATCTTCCAGTAACCCGGAAGAAAAAGCATGCGAGACCCGATATCTCCACGACCAGTTCATGCGGAACTGCTATCCGATTGCTATCATTAGCTGATGCTTGTATGTTCGCTCTCCGAGGACTCAACCAGAACCAGCCCGTACGATATGGCATGCGCCACCATACATCACGGACATGTCAGAAGCGACTGAACGCATTGCCGTGGGACAAGGTGTCGGAATTGCACATCGGTATAGGGCGATCATGCGCAGCCGAGTCATTAAGACCAATGACTGTTTTAATCCTAGTGAGCAGTCGGTTGTACTATATTGCATAGTGTGAATAAAAGTACCTCGAAATCACATCAGGTTGGCACCTTTTTTTCCGAAACTACTGCCAACACTTACATGTTCAATTTTCAGCTCCAAAATGGGACACCAACTTTGATATTTGCAAATTCAGTACTGACATTTCCAGGCGTCAACGGCTCCGACGGTGCCTGGCATCACTATCGAGTGAGCATTACGCCCCGGTGAGTCCTACTGCTACTTCCTTCAACAGCATGCACAAATAGGCGAGATATTTTTGGAAGCTCGGTTATCGAAAAAATGATAATGATACCGTTAATTTTTAGTCACAATCTAAATAAAATAACATCTCCAATATGTGTAATACAAGCGTGGACTATAGTTGCAGTTAGCATTGCAGAAGTTATAGTTTTCTGCTATCCATTAAAAGGAAGCAAATATTTAGTAAACCATAAGTTTGGATGGTCATACGATCTCAATTCATGTCATTTTATTTTGTCTTGCTATTTTGGACCCTTTTCCTGCCGGACTTTGCACCTCGTTTACTCACTGGTTACGGAATGTGGGCCTTATCATTGAGTCGAAGAAATTATTAAACCAGATATTTGTCAAGTGGCTTTTGATTACTACGACAACGACCGGATACAAAAGTAGACATTACACTTTTATGCAATGTTGAGGTATTCCAGGGTTCCCTGAGGTCCCATGAACAACGGATAAGCCAGCTTAATGCGGTGATTCACTGCCTATCCGTGTCTGAAGTCTAGATTTCTGCTGCCAGCTAGGCTCTACTCGCGAAATTCTTAAAAAAACTACCTCGTATGCTTCTGCTGTTCTGTCGCAGACACACAGTTTCGCACTTTTGCATAAAACAGCGAACACGAAAAACTCTCATGCACAGCGTAAGTGGTACTACACTCGCGACACTTCTTTGCATACATTCGATGGACAGCCTACGCGTAGCCAGAAGCAGCCTAGAGGCTTCAAGCAAAACAATTTTCTGACGGGTGGTATTTTTCCCATGATGCTGGAGACTTTTTCTATTAAAATTACATGCAATAGTTTATATACTGAGTCGTCGAGTATGGAATTTCAGGTCAGGTTTTTATTGAGGGAAATATAGGTAAATACGTTTGAACTCCCTATTGGTACAGTTTTTTCAATGCATTTGAGCTGCAGAACATTTCAGAACAGTGGCGTTGCCAGAAATTTGAGGGCTGATAGTGAAAAAACTCCTTAGGCATTGTTCATAAGTCTAGGGGTTTGAATGCCATGTGAGAGATTTAAGGAGAAAACTGTCACCCGGGGGGTGGGGGTACAGGGGGGGGGGGGAGGAAAGTTTGTAGGAGGCGGAGGGAGGGTAGAAAGATTGTTGGAAGCATGTCAGGGAGAGTCCATCGTAGTTTTCGCCATAAAACCAAGGGTCCCGCGAAGATAAGTTTGCGGAGGTCACGCGAACCTCATTGAGTGTCGGCGATGCGCCCATCGTGCACCCTTGTTGGTTTAGCGAGTCTGCCTACTAAGTGGCAGACGAAATGTAATCGGTAGTTTTCTAAACAAACATATTGCTGAAAATCAGCGAGAAGTATGTTTTTTTATAATGTGATTATTGCCAATGGAGGAGAATATACGGGTTCCAGGCAGCAGTTCGGCAATTTGCATTCGGCAACTGGCAGTTTATTTTCGGGGGCTCAGTGGCTATTTGTTCTCACTAAATCGCGTCTTAAACATGTCTAAAGATGCGTCTGACTTAATCGTAAACGTGTGCTCAGATGGCGACATGACAATGTCCGCGGGCAGAGCATTCCATGCCTGAATGGGGAAAAGTTTTACAAATCCGCGTAGCCTCGGATCACAACGTTTGATTGACTCGACGGTTGCTATTCATGTTATTATCAACTAAAATATTACTGAAAATCAGTGAGTAGTATGTTTATGTATGATTTCATTCTCGCCAGGTCTAATTTTAGTGGGCATTTCGGGTATGAAAATCTAAATTTCTCTTGAATGCATCCACAGATGGGGGCATAACAATATCCTCGGGGAGAGCATTCCCAGCTTCAACTACTCTATTACCAAAGAAGAACTTGCGTGTGTCTAGTCTGGCCCCTCTATTTGTATTCAGTCATAGGGTAAACTTTGCCAGCTTCTTACTTCATGCTGATAGTATATTTTGACATTATTTTTTTTATCAGAAGATTGTCAAATATATATGTATATCATCTTTCTGAATCATTTCACGCTCTATTAATATTAAAATACGGTTTTATTAATCGTGTTTTAAGTGGGAAAAGTAGGAAATTCTTGTCATCAGATAAAAATGACTTATTTCGTGTAAGTTCAGTAGCATCGGTGGCTCCGAATATTAATGGTGTATTGTGTATTTATAGTCATACGTAGCAGACAGTTTTAAAACTCTTAAGGGAATTGCGTTCGGATACATTTATCGTACGCATAAGCCATGTGTTCAGACATAATCAAAGGTTAATAATGACGAACTGAGAGTGACCGCCGATTCATATATATATATATCTCAAAATGCACATGAATTACCCTTGATATTTGATATCTGCAAACAACCAATATCAACGTATTTAGCTGAAGTAGGTAAGGTTAAAAAGTTAAATATGTGAATTAAAACTGAATTTAATGAAAAGCAGAAAAATACAACGGTTGGAGGCTTGCACGTTGTCAAATTTTAGTCACAAACATGATTCGCTTTTGCGGCAAATTGTAACGTGAAATGAGAAGTGGGTCCGGTACAAGAACTGTAAACGTATAGCACGGTGGTTGGACAGAGAAAACCCATCAAGATACAGGCTAAACCTTAATATTTATCAAAAGAAGACGGTGGTTTTTGGTGGTCTGGGGCAGGTGTTATCCGTTATGAAATAATGAAACCGGGTTTATTTATCACAGCAGCAGAATACCGCAACTGGCTGGAACAAATGACAACAAAATTTGCAGAAAAATATCCTAGTTTAGTCAGCGTACAAACGACAGTCGTTACAAAATTACAAGAGCTAGAGTCAAAAGTTCTCCGTCATCCACCATTACTACCACTTCTTCTGAACTTTGGATGACTTTTTTCACAGGAAACCACCTTTATTCCGACAGCACTGTAAAATAAGTCTGCCAAAATCGCATGGACTCGAGACTCCCAGCCTCGTACACCAGTGAGCTGAACAAGCTACCTCTGAAATAATAAAATGCTCTTAACAACGTGTACTTTGATGCAAAAATGACGCTTCGTTGTACAGGGGAGCCTCGGGTGAAAAGCAGCCCCGTCCAAGAGCATTTCAGGTAACGAGTGAGCCAGTTGCAGAAAATTTTCTTCGAGTAGCAAGCTCCTGCTCACTTAACAAGTTGTCAGGGCATACGTATGCCTGTGTCGGCTATCGTGTCTTGCCCCCAGAATGTGGGTCCTCGGTCGCCTGCAGCCAATAAGTGAACTGATGCGATTTGCTCGGATACGTTTCATAAGACGAGTATTTCACATGACGAGAACGGTGTTGGAATGGAATACACTCGTTAACGGAGGTTCTACTTCAGTTGAAAAAACATTAACATGTTTCACGAATGCGAGAAAATACTCGTATTCCTTTATCAATTAACATGTTTCATATTTTACGACTCTTCGTATCTGCCTTTAGATATTTGCAGAATTATTAGAAACTAACGTTTGCCTTTCCTACAGAACTTGAAACCCAATTGAATTTTAAATTCGCTTTTTACACAGGAATGAAAAACGTATAGGTGAATGCGTGTAACTCGTAAATTTCGAGTCTTTATCCTCGAGAAGCCAGACGTCTGCAGACTTAACTACCCAACGATTACTGGCTATACTTGTATACGAATTCTTAGAACTGTTGATGAATTAAATCATAACTTTCACATTCAACTGAAGAAAGCTCTAAAAGGTATATTGTACTTTTTTAGAAGCCCTGGTTTTGACTTCCGTCTGGTGCAGTTTGCTGTAGATGCACTGTGGGGTGACAATCACAAGTTCCGTTTGGTGAACGCCAACATTCCTGAGCCAAATCCACACTTAGGTCTTCTCATCGGAGCAAAGTCAAGTAAGTTTTTCAAACTTGATTTACACGACAGTCGCATTTTTTTATTCTGGTATGACCCATGCCTGGTACTTGAAATTGACATGAAAATGTGAGATTGCCAGATAGTTGTTCCTAAAGCCAGCCCAGGAAAGGAAGAGAAGGCAATCAATCACGCGGAAAGTTGTATTAACAAAATATTGATTTATTCTCACAGAAAGGTTGCGTATATTTATTGATCCGCTTCATTGGGAAGTGCCAGCGACATGGACTAATCAGCGCTGACGAAATATCACTGGCCATGGTCCAGGGTCGCGTTTTCATGGCAGTGTGGCAGTTTACACAGGCACCTTTGTGTGGAATGACTCATAACGGGAATGGAAGCGTTTCCAACAGGTTGTAAACGTTTGTATATGAACCCGCCACCACGTTATAAGACGGCCGTGTGCTATATTCCAGAATCGGTTACTAATTTCGTTCCGTAGCCTTAACTCTACCATTATCCCAACCATGTCGTAGTTTCCATAGACTCAACCACAAGGCCAACAGCATTACTGACTATTTCTGTTCTCAGGTGGTGGCAGTCCCCCGACCGAACAGGATAGGGATTTATTGAATGGCATCCATCGGTATTTTAATATAATGTTCAAAAAGAATGATCTTTTTCGAAGTTAGTTGAAAATCTTAAATATCAGGCCAACAAAGAAAAGTAAGGAGATAGGCTGAGTTATTTGTCAAAGTCCATGGTAGTAAGAAGCATATTGTCAGGTTTCTGTTCTGTCCTGCCAGTGGTGCGTCAAGTGGCACCCAAAAATATTTAAAGTAGCAATGCATATTAGAATTTAAATGGAAAATATTGTGCTCTCGAAAGCCTTCATTTAGTATAATCATCACTCATATGCATTTAGCATATGTTTTTGGCTCAAAATTTCAAAACAACTTTATCTCGCTCTCTTTCTTATCACCTACAGTAGATTCACTATCTCATGCAATAGCTGCCGGAATTCTGAAATACGTTTTCGATTGGAACATATTAATTGCGGATAGTTGTAAAAGAGATGATCATACAGCTTATTATTACATATTTTAGACACTTGAGGATGCCGGCTTTCTAACAAGCTTCTTTCTGACCGCCAAGACAAACCATGCACTATAAAATGTGACTACTTCAGTAGTATGCCTTTTTGTCATTAATTTCGACTGCCTTTATAAATTCAAATAGATGTAATTGAAAACATGCACGAAAAATTATTTCTTTTACTCTTTTGGTAGCAAATCATGCCTTTTCTTAAATTTTATACTTAAAGGAAGGGTATCGTTTGGTTTTAAATGTTTCTAAATTGCCCAATAATTTTTAAACTTAGTGAGTGCTACACTGGAATTCAAGGTTTACAAACTACACACTGTGTACATCCTGTCTATGAAGAAGTACGTTTTCACCTCCAACTTGACGAAGACCTCACATAAATTCCATAAAATTTTGCAATAGATGTACAGCATGCTTTATACAATAAAGGCAGTATTAACAAATGTCGGATAAGGTGTTCACTGAAGGAACACCTGAAAATTGTAAAAAAGCTCATGATTTGTTACTTTTCAAAACCGAAAGATACCCTTCCTTTAAGTATAACATTTAAAGAAGGCATAATTTGCTACCGAAAGAGTACAAGAAATAATTTTTCGTGCATGTTTTCCAAAAAATATATTTGAATGTATAAAAGCAGTCACTATCTATGATAAAAGCGTAAGCTGTTAAAAATAGTTTGATAAAAATGCAAGGCAACATCATTGTGGTCATTGTGTATCAATGCGTGTTCTTTAAACCAAATTTGGGCTTGTGCTTCCCCAAATGCATTCAAAGACAAACGCAAATGAAAGAAACAAATATATTATTTGCCTTTATCGTGTTATAATTAATCCAGGCTGCCTTAGCGATGTCCGATTCGAAGTGCCGAGCATGGGTAACATTGGCGGCCAACAGTATCCCCTCGGAAAAGTGGACCGGAGCAGTTTGCTGGGACTGCAGCCTGGTTGCCCCAACGAGGACCTCTGCCAGCCTCTAAACCCCTGCGAAGGAAATCAGCTGTGCATCCCGGAATGGCAGTCCTACCGCTGCATGTCAGTTCCTGACCCCCCAGTTTACATACTTTCATACATCTCTGGATTATTAAAAAATGCAGCTGTATCTATTTTAGTCTCTCCTGTACCCAAAAACAAGGTTAACATTTAGTAGATGAGCGCACACCGATCAGATACAAGGTACACCCACCCTGGTTTTTGATGTCCTTGTGTGGCTCGTGCACCCACGAACCCTGCCAAATGGCTTATTGTAATGTTACTTACAAAGTTGCAGTAACAGTTAGCCAGGGCGTATACATCTATCTTCTAATATATAGTCGCAATCAACAACCGTGAAGACGTCGAGCCTGATGGCTCGATGGTTAGAGCGTTCGCCTCTGACCGCAGAGACGCGGGTTCGAAACTCGATAGTGGCGGCAATTTCCGCTGCTCCACTTGAGTAGAGTATATCGAGCTGAAGACGCCTAACGAGACAGAACTGGCCATTCTGGATTCTCTTTCTTACGGTACTATGTCCTAAGAAAGTTTATATTCTCAACGTTATGGCCTTCCCTCGGGCTAATAACTTTAATGTACTGAAGGTTTGTGTCAGGCTATGAGTCAAAAGTCAACGTTACCTCTTTACTACCTTCTCCAACTTTCTGTTGTGTATTTCAAACACACAAGCCGAAAGCTAATATCAGATAAAACTATTATGGATACATACCAGAATCATTCATTACAAGTTTTATAAAAGTACGAATTGAATGGAGCGGCGGGCTATCAATGGGCCTCCCAAGCTCTTTATAACGTCTTCTATTGAAAGCGGAAGTGTCTTCATACTTTGGCCCATCCATTTGACGCCCCTGTCAAAAGCCCAACCATTGTGCTCTTGAGGGTTTCAACATTCGAGAGAGGACTTAAATTAGCCCTAAAATGTGACGTGCTTTCGCTTGTTAAGCCCCTCTATTCTACACCCTAATGAGCATTGTTTTAAATGTGTATTTCCTGTGATAATATAAGTTAACTTTGACATTACTGTCTTCCGCTGAACCGATTCATCAAGGTTAACCTTATAAGGAATCAGTTTATCGTTAGAATTGGTCTTCCGTTCTGATTTGTTTTTTTACACAGCTTATATTTTATTCAAATGGTTATTTGCACTAAAACGAAGATCCACAAATGTACTAATTCGGCAAATTTTTTTAAATAACTTATTTTGAAGAGTCTTATGAACACAGAGCATACTCTCAGTCAATTACGAGTCGCCTGCAATCACCTTACATAATGAAGTCTTCGCTGACATGTCAAGGTCGATCGAAAACTAATTGTTAGCCAGTACCAGATCTAAGTATAGAAAACTTTGTCAAGAGGAAAGTTCTTTCAAAACACTTTGTCTACGATTTGCCTGTATTAGTTAAAACTACTACGATGTTTGACGTTCTCAGAATTTGCCACGTTGTAGGAAATGCTGGCAGTTCTATGTAATATAGTAGCATCTTTCATATTTAATTTAAATTATCAATTAGCCTAGTTGTTTATTATTATTTAAAAGCCTTTACGTATGTTTATCAATCTTTCATAACTTTTCAAACTTTTCTAGAGTTAGGTCGTCTACCGTAGTCTTCAAAATATGCGCGTCTATAAACTTCACTTTTTACCAAAAGAAATCAGATTTAGTTCAATACACTTAAAGATACTATGACTTGGCAGGTCTCCCAGTTTTCTGAGTTATTTCTGTGTGGCAGCATTTTTACAAACACACTGGCATCCGATCAGAGGAACCGGAACTCTTTTTTTACTTGACCTTTCCAGTTCTTGCACAAAAGTGCTTCAGCAGCGCAATAAATGTCTTGCAGCAAACTGAAAAGCGAGCTGTCTGAACGAAAATGTGCGTGCGAATTGCATTCAGTGGAAGTAGCTACTTACGCAGCCTCGGTAATAGGAGAGACCAGGCTATGTGAGACGCAAGCTTTGAAGTAAATCAAGAACCTCCAGGAAACTGCCAGCGGCATAGTCGTGCCGTTTGAGCTAAAACTATTCATTTGCTAGCACAATGAAGAAGCCGAAAGACTCTCTGGCTAGACAATAAGCGTCTAGTGCCTTTAACAGTAAATCTGCTGCAGTTGGCTGCATAAAAAATGTTTGGAAGTATTTTAAAGAGTAATTTCGACGTGATTGACCGTACGGCAATCCTGAGCAGGGAAGAAGGATTCCGAAGCTGTAGGTCGAAAGAATGCGTTACGAGCTGTCTGAGACATGACCAGTTAGATTGGTTGGCTGTTTAAGTGGGCAGACTGATTTCATCCCTAAGAAATGAAACTGTCTGTACTATAAACTGCCTGTAGTAGGAGCCTGTTTCTACAACTGTTCATTTAAATGTCTTTGATGAAGGATCCGTGACGGACTTCGAAACGTCAGGCGAATAAAAGTCTTTTCCCGGCGATCGCATCTTCTTCTTCTTCTCAAATGTCTGTACTGAATAATTATTCACAGATTGGATGCGTGAGTGAACACTTTTTTGAGGAACAACACCTGTGAACCAGCGTTCCGAGTAGTTACTAAGTTAACCACCAGCCTCAGTTGTGCAGAATTTTTAGTAAGTGACTGCGAGGTATAAGACGAACACGCAATACTTGCGCCCCTCCCAGACACTCGTGGTTGATGTGGTAGCGACTACTTTTAGCAATTTTACTGGTTGCAAAACACCGACAGCGAAACTGTTATTTACACTGCATTATTTGGCGTTTCAGTGTTCCCAGAGTAGAACTAAGAATATTTCCTCCTCTATTTTATAGTTGTCCCGATGGCCTGGAACTGATATCCACTCCAGATGGATTGCAATGCGTTCAGACCACGTGTGATCCTAACCCCTGCCACAATCTCGGCATTTGCAGACCGTCTTCTACTCTGATTACCATAGACAACATCTCCTTGGCCGTCACATGCTCCTGTCCTACCGGTTGGACAGGAGCGCTTTGTCAGGTTTCCGTCCCAATGCAGACCATACATATGGCCTGGTGGAGCCTGCCCGCAGCCTTTATCGTCCTAATACTCGGTAATGTACCGATTTTCATGCTTATAATATGCTTAAAGACTCAAAGCAGACAAGCAGGAAAGATTTTTGTGCGGTTTTCAAATGTCCTTGAAGAGTGTGTGAGAAATAGATTGGTAGGGGTAAAGCGCACCGAGTTCGAACGCCATGATTTCGCGCACCTATGACTAGCGGTTCCGCGGATGCACTTCGCGCATGTCGTTTTCAACTGTAGTTCCGGAGCATATGCGTTGCATGTGATAACACATCTACAAGAAATATTTGAGGTGTTTTAGCCTCTACGACAGGAACGTTAGGAATTGGTCGCTTGGAAGCCGCTGCCGTCAGCTTAATATAACCAAACTTCGTGCAGGAAAAGACCAAATTTTAATTTCTAATCCGATTGGTTTATTAGGTTTATCATCCCAGTGGTCAGCTATGTCAACCTGAAGACACCATTTTAGTTCCGGGTTCTCGTGGGCATGATTGAGAGCCACCTACTATGGTTTTACTATACGACAGCTTGTTCCCACGTAACGCCATATCCGGACATCTACTGTCACCACGACCTGGAGTACAGTTTAGGGCTGAGGCACTTGTTTTTTCTGCTGAAAGTGCCTGTGGTTGTATTAAACTAGATCTGGACAACAGGCCCCTTCGCTGCCGAAACACCTTCCTCTTGTGGACAACCGAATCAGGGTCACTACAAAAATGGAAATCTTTAAAAGTGTTTTCGAATGTCTAGTCCAGGCAGTTCCGTTCTTCTTAAAATTGCAAACTACTTACCCGTATTTGCAATGGCCTCTGAACTTTACTCACGCGAATCAGTAAGTACTTCTAATTTACATTGATGCATAGGCGCTCACTGATCGATTACGTGACTTATTCCTCCCATTATGTCTCGGGGTTCATTGACGATTGGTAAGTGCACCAACGTGAATAGCTCCCGATCGAAACCGATAGGTCCACAAACCCGACGAACAAACGGAGAAGCGTACTTAAAGTTACCTATCGGGAAACCTAAAAAACTCACATGCTCATGCCTTTTATTGACAAGCTTAACACTGTTATAGTCCTTTCATAGCTTAAACCGTGAGTAAACGTAGAGAATTCCATTTGCTATGTAGGTACTAGCCCCCGCGTCCAGTGTATTAGTTTCTAACTATTCTATGTAAATTTTCAGCCTTATGGGCGGCATTTTGTTGGTTTTGGTGGAAAAAACGACGATTTAACTGTTGCCCGAAGAGGAATGCCCAGTCTCCCCAGGTCATTGGCCAACCGACGTTGAATGCGATATTCAAACGAGGTACGTTCGTGAGGTCCGTGTCTTTTATTTACAGATGCACATTTATAGGAGTGCGGAGCTTGTCTAGGTAACTCAAACGCAGGTGATTACTCCGGGATATTTTCCAGTCAGAAATAGACTTTATTTTACTATTCCCTCAATATCTTCACCTTCGCAGTCTTTGGCTTGACGTCATTCGGGCAACTGGGAAAAAATGCAAATGGCATGTTTGTGATCATAGGTTATATGTGATTATGGTAGAGAGAGCTCCAAACTGTTTAAGTTTAGTACATTTTTCGGAAGGCAGTCTTACACAAATGGTGACTGCTGTTTGAATATATGTTCAGACTCTTCTTGTATTTAGTTAACCCAGTTATATAAAACTCATGGTCTCGGTGAGAATCGAACCCACACAGCAGGGAATGCTTTTGCGCAGCCAACGCTCTACCATTGAGCTACGAGGCTCACCGTGAGTCGTGAATTTAGTCACATTTGGGTCGATTTACCTGCTCAACCTAGTGATCGTATGTAATCTACCGTTTCCGCTAAAGTAAGCTGACTGTCCAGATAGGGCTTCCTAAGAAGTCATCTAGAAGCCACCAGAATGACTACTAAACTAACGTAATTATCAGCGCGGTTTTACACCTTTGAATGGATTATAATTGCTTAGAAATCCTGCCTGGGTGGTCAGCTTGCTGTATCTGTAATGGGGATTCCATAAGATCAGTAGGTTAGGTGAGTGGGTAAACCGACCAGAGGTTGATCTAACTTATGGCTCACAGTGAGCCTCATAGTTCAATGTTAGAGCG
>JAYGXS010000003.1:23857755-23908404 GCA_036362985.1 Ligula intestinalis | reverse complement strand
GCCTGACGATGATTTGCCGAAAACATATGTTTGCCAATCTTGACTTCACAACTGGATCAACTGAATTATTAAAATCTGACTTGTATTTTGATGTGACCTGATTTGGTCGAGGGCAAAATACTCTTTTTTTTACATTCCATCTTCTGTCTCCAGCCCCACAGGATTTTCAGAAAACGAATGACGCTAGTAGCATAAACATGGGTAACGACACGTCTAACTCCACAACAGGCACAGGTTAATACGCGCTCTTCTGATGACAGTCATTTTACTGTTTCTTCATCCTTCACCCACCTAACAACCCCACACTAGCGCCATGTGCTTCAGCTGCTTCCTTTAATCCAGCTGCTGATTCACCGACCTTCGTCTCCTTGGCAAAATGCACCCCCCATTTTATCCTTAAATCACTATTACAAAAAGATCGTTTGGCAAGAATGATTTTAGAGGCCGAAGGATCCCGTCAACTTGTCTTGAAAAACAGCTTTCAAATGTTCGGTAGCCTGATGTTGAATTTTTTCGTTAAATTCCACGAATAGGAGGCCGACTTTCCATTTTCATCAACTTCCGCCTATACATGGTCAACTCTCTCCCAATTAGCTTTCGCATTCTACGCAATAGAGGTTCATGTTGATTGAATTTAATTCTATTTAGAATAATCTGATTTAATTTAATATTTTTTGATCACTTCCGCCACAATTGCACATCAATTTTCCGCTCACTTGACAAGAATTAAATGTTCGACCACAAAACACTTTAAGCAGTTGGGCAGGGAGAATAGATATCTAGTGGGCCTTACAAGTCATTTTTGCCGATCTTTTCTGATGAGAACTGCTTTACGTAGACTGCAACTGAACTGTACATTACAGATTGGTCACCAATTTATAGTTTGCATTCCGGGTTTTAATTTTAAATCTTCTGCTTTTTATTTGTGAATATCTGAAACCTCTCCTATTTGGTGAAATTGTATTGCATCCTGTGAAGGCATTCGAAAAGCTAGGATATGGTTAGTGATTAATAACTTGTCTGACACTCCGAAATGTGCTTTCCATTAGGTCCTACTTAAGTGAGAGGTTGTAAGATCAATCTTGTGCAGAATTGTCTCATGATATCTCGAACACGTTAGGATATCAGTTATGAAATGCACTTTTTTGGCTTCCTGCATGGACCACACTCAGTAAAAAATGCTAGTTTAAGTAATACGCATTTTTACGTCGATTTAAGATGGACTTATCAAATCGAATATATTTAATAGAAAGCTTGCCGACCAATGTCATAGCTTATGCTCGTTTAGTAGAAAATCACTTCAATTTTGCTTTTTCTACTCAGGTGAAGGATCTATTTAGGTTTTGAATCAGTTTTAAAACTCTCAAACTTCCGTTTCACTTGCGTCTGAGGTTCTCCATCTCCAAGCGGTGAACTTTGCATGTAGAGAAGAACATAAATTCATCTTAAGCCTTAGAAAGGTACCTCATTATACTCATGACATTATATAATTGATTTAGGTTATTTTGCATGATTCATAAGGGGAATACTAATAAAATATCATATACGATACTATTCGAATGGACATTTTACTGTCTTAAAAACTCTCATGATTAAAATACTTTTGAAAACGGCATAATAGCCTTTCTTTGATTATACAATAAGGAGAAGACATGAGTAGCTTCCAATGGAGTGCAGGCAGTAATATTTTGCATAGTTTTTCCATTAAGTATATTTGGATTTATAAGGGCATCGAAAACCAATGCGATAAAGTCATACTTCTTAGTCTGACATGTTTTGCCGAGTTTGCTCTCTGTAGGCAGTCAAAAAGAAGTGCTTTCCAAAGCCAGCAGCCAAACATGTCCGAAATATAAATAAGATAGTTCAATATTACTATCTCACTTAAGGTAGTTCTCCTGATCGAAAAGGCGTTTCAGAATTTCGGTTAAAATTTCATTATTGAGTTCAAATGTAGTAGGTTACAAACAAACGTCATGTTTAAATAATGAGTTTATTACCTCCCTTGCCTGAAACCACGGGCTTCTCTGTGCAGCAGTACAAAGGTCTGATCAGTATTTTAATTCTAGTATTGAGCATTCTGTCCATCTGAACTTGTTGTCTGTTTACTTCTTTGAATGTAGCACATTTAGGCAGAAGTCACCGAGACAGTGACACACTTGCCTCAATGGACAACTTAACATGGGACGCTCCAGAGGATCGATATTTGCCTTTGGATCAACCACTTCAGTATGCTTTCGAGGGCTATGACAGAAGTCCGACGGGCACATATGTAATTGCTTATGAACTTGGAGATAAGTACTAAGTGTTATTTGTTTCCGGAGAAAAAAAGATTCAAGCCAGTATACCGCTAACCCTAAAGGACTATTCTCAGTTCTTCCGGTCATTTTCAATGTTTTTTTATACCTCTTTTAACAATGAAAAAAGTTCAGATCCTTTGTTTTTCAACCCTTCGAGTTCCTAACTTGCTCTGGACGTAACCTTCGCTGGGGCGGAAATATGATAATTTCAAAGAACAAGCAACATCTATCCGATTATATTTTAAGGCGTAACTGTGCTCCGAAATGAAAAGCAGTTGTCTAACTTGGATAAACTGCAGAAGCCGTCGATTTTTTACATCCTAGTCTTGTTAATTCATCTAGTGATTTAAACGAAAGCAGATCTTATGCACAGGTATGACCGAAGATTACGGAGCGACAGAAAAATCGACAACCAAACCTACTGGATTTTTTTGTCATATGTTCAATGGTTTCCCTTGCACGTCTCTTCTGCGCTAATTAGTCTTTCAACTAAACGACTTAAGGCAGCCGACCAACAAAACATTGGCTCGTCATCCTGTGAAGCAAGACAGTCCAGAATACAGGTCACTTGCTTCATGACTTATTCATGCTGCACTGTTCAACCACAGCACACTTTACAGTCTTTCCTATAAAACCGCTGGATTAACACCAGTCTCACTCTGGTTTGCCTGCCAAATAAGTGGTAAAATATAAATGTTAGAGGATGCATTCCTGTAGAGAACTCAGGTAAGATGATTTCCGATTGAATTTTAGGACGCTCGATGACAGCCAATCTCGTTTTCTTAAGAGACGCATGTTCGGGTGTCTCATGAGACACCTTCATTTAATACCTAGATTTTCTTTTCCGCTCCCTAGCTGGAGATGAGCCACTTGAGTAAGTTATTTGAGCTAAATCTCTTTATGATCACCCGGCTACAACAATGTTATCTAGCTGACGATCGAAGGCTTGGGGATCCGCACCCGCGTTTGATCTATTGTTCACTGGGCTACTAGGTATTGACTGTTCACCCAAAACGGGCCGTCTGATAGATGCCCTGGACCAACACGTGGATTAGATCCGTGTATGGCACGCGTTATTCGGGTCGCGCGCCGATAAAAAGAATGCTAAACACCAGGGCGTGGTACCACGCATAGGGACGGCTTCGGCCCCAGCTGCGCCCGCTACCGTCTCCGGTCTCCTAGACTCTTTCTTGAGACGGGGCTCAGCTTAAGGAGACAGAGAGCAGTAGATGCTGCACAAGTCTGCCATCACTTCAAATTTATTCGCGCGCAAGTTACTATCCCTGAACCGCCCTGCTTTGAAGAAAACGGTTGACATGGTCGAAATCGACGGTCAAAAAGACACTTCTATTGCAGACACTTGCTGTCCTCCGTTAAGGGATAATATAATTTATCATTACCGATAAGACGCTCGCCCTTTAAACCAACACATACCTCAGGCTAATTCAAACGCTTAATAAATTTTTAACTATAAACCGTAAATGGTAGAGTAAAGCTAAAATTCAATACTTTTGGGTTCCTTAATTCATAAGAAATACGCTTATGAAGAGGCGTATACCTATAGCCGGAAGTATTGGCAGTTTTTGACCGACTTAACTGGCAGTTCAGACTGATCATGTTATACCATGAATTATTTAAAAGTAAAGTTTTAGCCTAAAACGTTTTTGTGCATTTGATCACATAAGTCAACGCCAAGGATTCGGCAGCCCCGGCGGAGAGAGTTGTGTCCCCTAACAGACTAGGACGGCTATAAGATAATAGCACAAATGGGTGTTGGTAACCAGGAGAGAGAAGAAGCCCTAGCATGACCAGGAGGTACAAGCTTGACAGGGAGTGTAAGAAATCTACAATAAAAGCGAATATGAAAGCTCCTTGAAACTGCAATGCGTATATTTAAGTGAAGAAATAGGCGTATTCAATGGCCTCTGTGGAGTCCTCTGTATCAACTTTCTCCTCCTTTATTCCGCTCTCCGGAGGTTGAGATCGGTAAATCACGCGGCGACCAGCCTGGGAGGAGAAGGGAAGAACAGAGTTACCAGGGTGTATCAGCGGCTGATAGTGCTTTGTTCGAATCGTTCAAGCATCGGTCGTTCCTGCACCGGTCAACAAATGAAACTTACACTTGTCAAAATGCTGTCTCTCAAGGAGGATAGGTCTCTGAGCAGCGCCACTACTTTCTCGCAGCTATGTTTCTGCGAGAACTGTGATGGGGATATACCTAATTGAGTATCTTCACTAGTTTTAATCCTTTACCATTTCAATTATTGCGTAGGGACCCAACATGACTACGTCAGGAAGCCTTTATGCAACAGCCAGTTCTAGAAAACCTTCACGTTCCCCGGATATTTTCTGGGAACTAGTTGTGCTTGTGTAACCTGGCCTCTCAGAGTACTCGGTGATTTAAAAAACAACAGTCAATCCAAAAGTCTCAAGGTTATGGATGCGCTCTTATTTCGATAGTGGCACGCACTAGATACTCACAGCATCGCTGCTCTTCATAGTGTTAACATCTACTGAACTGGTGTGAAACATGCCTGGTCGGTATGATAGTTCCTTTTGCGACTATCATTTTCGTGCTTGTTGCTCTGGGTGTAGGTAGATTCCATTCGGAGTTCTCCCGTTAAGGTTGTAGGTGGTGGCATAATTTGCCCAGTGAAAGAGATAACTCCTCCTAATGTCCCTTAATGGACCCGAAATCTTGGCTGTGGCTCCCCAAAGCTGAACTCTGCCTTGCAGCCACATCCCCGGAACCACCTCAAGCTGCGAGCTAAATCAGACCAGTTCAGATGATAATGAGATGGAACGAGATCGGTTTTTTGCCATCGGTGGTTGCAGGCAAAAATAATGCTGTGGGTGCGCTAAAGTCTGCCTCATTATAAACAAATTTACATGCGAGTCGCCTTTGTTGCGCCACCTCTGTGAGGCACGCGGTGGACGTTATCATTTAACGTGAAAATGACTGTCATAAACTTCACTGCCAGTCCTAGTGAATTGTAGGAGAGTAAGTAGTGAAGCAAAAGTAAGTAAAAGTAAAGTAAGCATCAGTAAAAGTAAGTAAGTAAGTAAGTAAGTAAGTAAGTAAGTAAGTAAGTCAGTCAGTCAGTAAGTAAGTAAGTAAAAGTAGTCTGATTCAGCCATAGATCTAATTGATAAGAGTTCTTGCCAGACTTAAATTCTTTGTAGAACAAGCAAGCTGAGCAAGCAAGCTGAGCTCGAAAGTATAGGTTCCCTCAGAAAACAAGTATGCCTTCAAAAGATCACTCTGAATTTCCTAAAAAGAACTGATGCGATGTCCACAGACCAGCAAATAAGCCTGCGAAAGCAAAAGGCATATTTGTTATCCTTTTCGGAACTAAATGGAACCTGTGCTTTTGTGGCATCTGGCATCCGGTTTCGAGTGACGTTTGACGTCTTCGTTATTGTCAGCTGTTTCGAAGCACGCAAGTGCAGCTGTGCTTGTATGTGAGTTTGGCAGGCGTGAATGGTCATTTGGATTACCACCCCGTATACTGCAGAGCTATCGCATAATTCGAAAAATTTATTCAAAAGTAAAGTTAAACGCCAAAGTACAAAACTTTACAGCGTATACAAAGGTTTATTGGACGCAGGATTTTCGACCACTTCGTGCATGCAAATTTTAACGGCCCCTCTGGCCAACGTGGGCTTGCATTGCCCTAGCGGCTGTCCCCCCGACCCTTCCCCTTTTACAACGGCATACTTCATACATTGTCTACACTGTGTTTTTTTCTCGACCAAGGAGCTAGTAGCTTTTTAATTTTATCGTTGGCAAAACACATATATCGAGCACAACCAGTTTCTTTTGGATCGAAATACAGCCTGCTGGTCGCCACATAATCTTTCTGACTCATCGGACTCAGACTCCCTTGCAGCTGACCACTAAAGCCTATTGTGAGGTGGAACCCATAAAGACAATGGAGACCAGAATGCCCATTTCTGGCTCGTTAGCTGTCATCAGCCAATCATACCTAATCCTAGGAGTGAAGAACCCGAGATTAGTACTCGGGACCTTTGCCAATTGAGTGCAAGACTCTACCACTGCACCACGGGCTATTTGTTTTTGTCGATTTTGATCGGAATTATGATGTAACATGAATCTAGAAATCGCTATGTGACGGCCTACGAGGGCTTTAGATTGAGCTCCAGAGCAAAACAGGACGATCATATTCCGCGGCCAGATTGTTTAGTGCCCTAACATTCATCATATTCCCGGTTGCAACCGACAAAAACTACCAGCCCGCGGTGCAATAGTAGAATATTGCAGTCAATGAGCAAGGGTCCGAGTTCGAATCCCAGAGGTAGCCTACCCTGGTATTGGATATGACTGGCTGCTGATGGGCAACAAGCCAAAAATGGCCATTTCGGTCTCCCTCACCTTTGTCGGTTCCGCTTTATCATAGACTAAAAATCACTATGCTACAGCCTGTGAGGGCTTTAGATTCAGTTGCAAGACAAAACTGGATGAGCATGTTCTGTAACCAGATCGTTGATCGTTCTACCATTCCTAAAATAATCCTATCAAATAAAAAAATTACGAGGGCAAGTTGAGGCGCGTACCCAGACCCCGGGCGAGGACACTGAAATAGGCTTTAATATCATCGCTTACCCCACCCCCTACGGGCCAACGGCGAGCCCGTGTATATCAGGGGAGTGTGCCCTTACCTCGGGCGAGGTCATTCTGGAGAATTTTCTACTAGTACCAATAACCTAAACTACAATAAAGGCGAATGAGTGAAGGTTTGAGGATTGTGCAATTCACCCTGCTTAAAATTTGCTAGTAAGTGATTATTCCCGTAGTTAATTTGAAAGTCATTTTGCTTAATAAACTGACTTAAGCGATTATTGTGTGCGGAGGCCTTCGGGGGACCCCTCTGTAGTTCAATGCTATCATCGAATCCCCACTGGGCCGACGTCCGGAGTCCAGAAAACAGGAAGATTGTGGCAATTCGACCTAATTAAAGTTTGTAAGTAGGCAGCTATAATACATGAGGTCATTTCAAAGACCCCACAAGGCAACTTTACCCTATATTGCTTGTGGATTCCGTAGTATTCAGTCAGAACCACTCAGAATTGTATCCCTTCCAGTATTTGCCAGCATTATATAATAATAATAAGTCTCAAGAGCTTCTGTATCCTGACTCTGATCAGCAGGAGGAGTAAAGTAAGGGACACAAACGCTGCCTCGGACCAACCGGTTTTTTGGGCGCCGCGTTTGCTCGCTGCAAAGCTCGCTCTATGCGCTCCTCCTGGTGTTGGCGTTCTGCCTCTTTCACCTCCATCCGCACGCGTTCTCGACGAGCCAGTTCCTTCTCGATTCGCACTGCTTTCACCAAATCAGGTGGAAATTTTCGAAGTTTTTCATACAGTTCCTCAATCTTTTCCTCTATCGCTGTCAGCATCTGAATGGAACTAGTTCAAGAGGGAATATGAAGAGGATTTTAAGTTAGTAATGCGGTGCCTCGGATTTTTAGTCATATAACGCATGATAGGAATCCTCCCTTAAGGTAGTTCCTTGGCCAGACAGTGTTAAATTATAAACTCTTAACCCACAGTCTGAACGATAAAAATACTTGCCACTTTCTAAGCCATGTCTTCGGAATAAGACAGCCAAATGGGGTAAAGATAGTTTTATATCATCATTTCAGCAAAAAACATGCTCAGAATTTCATAATATGGGACCGGTTGTAACATGGGTTTTACGAATGGGGCACAACAGGGCGCAGTGTGGAATTTTCAAGAAATATTGCATACAACAGTAGGAAATGATAGATAAAAGTATTCCAGTATGCTTATATGCACAACACACAAGCTCGCGATAGTAGAAGAATAGATAAAAAGCGAGTTGCAATATTTTGGACTCGAATTGAATTCAAAGGTTCATATATCGCACGCAAAACGTATCTGTCCTTGGTCAGCTTTGTCAAACGCCAATCGGATCCAAAAATTTGAATCTCTGTTTTAACCGGACAGCAGGTGCCTTACTTTCTGCAAAAAAACATCTCTACAAACCTTAATAGAAAATTAGCGTTTGGAAGAATGCTAATAGTATTAATGATAGATTATGAAAACAAAATGAGATAAAAGCCTCGCTGTACGAGGCTAGAAAATTATGTTTCTGTTTCTCTATATTGTTGTACATTTCCATTTTTCTGTCGCTAAGGATTTTTGTGGGTGAGCAGTGTAATATTCGAATGGACTATTTCGTCCCCTCTGCATAAAAATTAGTCGCATATCACTAAAAATTTCCGAATGGGATGAAATGTAGTATGTGGATTCACTATGTCGAACGTTTGTGGTGAATAAAACAGCTGACATTTTACCAAACAAAACATACTTACTACTACGAAATAAGTAGAAAATTATGCAACGTCAACAAGGAGGTGGTGATGGCACTAAGCTATCCTTGCCACAAATAGAATACTCAGTATTTCAAACATTCAGCTACATCATTATTCAGGAGTTTTAAAAAATAGAAGTAGCATGAGCCGCAGAAATTGTAGTGCTGCAATCATTATAGGACTGTCTACATCGCAACTCCCAGACACAGCAAAGAAAAACGCGGTTAGACGACATGATAGATAGAAAGGCTATTGCGCTGGCTAAATTTCTCTTGGCCGTCCCGGTCGTCCAAATCATGAGGAAAGACGGTACCCTGTGACTATTCGTTGTACTTCGTAGGGCAGACACTGTACTTTGCCTACAGTTAGCCTGCGGACAGCAACTGGCAGCACTTTGCAACGTAAAGTCATGGCAAAAACCTAAACCACCGTTTAAATATCGTGCTTTAAATCCAAGAGCTTATGATTATTTACCTTATACTGGATATTGGGCGCCGGCTCCCTACGAGTACACACAGGCCGTATTACAGTGCATCATTTGTTGGTCTTCGGACTAAGAATCACTAGAGTTAATACGCTTAGTAAAGGCACACTACTGCCGCCAGCAGTATTCTAGCATTCGCAGTCCAAACTGAGTGGTAAATGCTACGGTCTCGTGGTCGGAGCCGAGTAGGCGAAAACCAAGGAAATTTCTGTCGTGCTCCGTGTTTTAAGCATGTACTTACTGAAAGTAGTATAATTCAAGCTTCACACTTCTGTAAACTCCAAGTTACAGATAGATACTGTAGTAGGCCTAAGTGTAAGTCTATAGACGGCAAACTGCAGGACATAAGGGCATGGTAGGGCTTGTGCATGATTAACAAACGCTCTTTATATGCTTCCCACTTTACCCCACACAGATTGGGAGTGCATACTGGGCGCGACTCCTTAAAAAGCACACACAGGCCCTACTTAAGTATACTATTTACTGGCCTCAGTAAATATGATTACTAGAATGAGCACTTTATCATAGGCACTTCTACCAGGAGTATCGTAGTCCAAACTGAGGGGAAACGGATACAATTTGCTGGATAGACTCGAGGTGGTGGAAACCTAGGCAAGCTCTGCCATGCTGAGAGCCCCAAACATGTATTTACTTGAAAAAGTTGAAACCCAGATTCACACTCCTTGCTAGCCCTAGCGTTGGCTTTATCAGCGTCGCCTCTGACAAATTCTAGTGCCAGTGCTTGCACCAGTACTACTTTAATTTTTTTGGCATTGAGGGGATATTAGTCCAGTGCTGATTTTAATCAGCATCACTTCTGATTTCAGTACAGTCCGTAATAGTACCAGCAAATACTATCACTCAGTTACAGCCGAGTTATTAGTCTAAGAAATAGCAGCCGCGGTAGTAGCAGTATCAGCTCTGGCTTCCTAGAGTCTGGCTAAACAGTTGCTATATGCGAGTAAGGATAAATGGTGTGGTAGTACCCGCGCAAAGTCTATAGTTACTAAAAACTAAGGCGGTGTTTTTTGGCTGCATTGGAGAAAGCAGCTTTTACCCTAATTCTGTTCGGTCATCTTGATGTCAGTCTTGTCACCGATTTAAGCGGAGGACGGCTGAAGTGTGGTAGACAGCTGTGCGTCTTTTTCACTTTAATCTCGTCCTTAGCTCCTATCGCCGTCTCTGCTCTTGAGCACATGGTGGATCTCATCTAAATCTATGGTCAAACAACACACAACAAAAATGAAAGAACAAAAAGCCAATATTTCCCAACGCGGGCTCTCAGTATTTAACGGGTTCTCTATGGGGATGGCTTTGGTCAGGATTCCATTATCTTGTCAGTGACAAGGTGTAGCGAACAGGAGCCGCCAAATCTTTAGCCGTTGTGGCCTTCCAGCAGCAAAAAATGGGCTTGGGTAAACGAGTAATGGAAAAATGAAAGGCAGCAGGTGAATAAACAAAATCAGTTACCTCAGGGGTGTGCCCTCCTTTCTGATGCACTCCTTGTAGACATCATAAATCTCAGTGTTCAATTCCTCTAGAGCCTCCGTTTGCTCCTTAACATCGATCGCTACGCTTGAGGAAGGGCTTAGAGTAAGGAGAGTATATGAGAGTGTACTCGGTGATGCATTTTTTGAAGCAGACTCCAATAGGATAAAAGGACAAAATATTTTAACCATTAAGTAACCTTACTCAGTGAGACTTTTTAGTTCCTCCACCCGTTTGTTTTCCTCGCTCAACAAGGCGTTCAGCCGTTCTATCTGCTTGACAAGCACTTCCGTTTTCTTTTCACTGTAAATAAATATCGTGCAGGTTGACAAGTAGTTCTTTGCCGCAAATGAAGCAATTAATTTTGGTGCTCTTATAATCAAACGGCAGTGTTTAACGTGCGTTCTTAATATCGTTCACTAGCCGTAAAAAGCATAGGATTGGTTAAACATTCAGTTGTTTATATAAGCAGACAACCAATATATCAACCACTAATTTGTTGAATATTGAATTGGTTAGATTGTTCCGCTCTTCAGTTGCTCTCTGGCAACTAATTAGTCCGTGAATCACATTTAAGAGTACTATATATAACTCCACTGCGTACATGCTGTAGCATTTGCCAAAAATAGCTATTCGAGGTTCTGTATCAATTCCAGAAATCACCTAAGACATTTAAAATCTGAAACACTAATCAGAATTTTGTGGAGCCCGTTTAGGGGTGGGGGAGGGAGGGAAGGAGGGGCGGGAGACAAACATAACATGGACGAGTGCATGCCACTAACTAACTGTGGGCCCCGCCAAATGCGGAGCTTGTACGAAGTTCTTTTGTGCACACAACGCCGGCTTCAGCAACCTGATAGTGGTTGCTTCTGCTACTGCTAGCACGCCTGGCCACAGTGGCCTACAGTCGCTTACTGGCATGCACTCATCCGTGTTATGTTTGTCGCCCGCCCCTATCCCCTCCCTCTCCCCTAGACGGGCTCCAGTAAGCCCTCCCCACGTAAACATCCTTCTCTTTTTGACCCTTTCACCCAATTCCCATGACTCGCTTGCCAGAAAAGACGAACATTATTGACCGCTTGTTTCACTTAAACCCCTCTCCATATAAATGTATTGGTCTGACGAGAATTTATCGAAATTAATCAGAATTTTTACCTCGGCACCGATTTCTGTTCTTTTTAGGAAAACAGATGTACATTAGAATAGGCGTAAGAGGTCAATTCTGAACAAGGTTCATGACCACAACAGCAAGAGTGTCTGTTTTTACAGCATTTGAAACGGACTGGATACGAGTTTGTCTCGGGGTTTCCACATGAGCGACTATGGCCTTAGGTCATTTCAAAAGAATTGTTTGCATTTAGCTGCGTCGACGCTATTTTATAGAATGAATCATGGGTTTGCACCTTAGGAGCCATTAAGAATTGATTATACTTCCCTTTTCCCATCTTTAATTTTTCATTAACTCTATGTTATGCAGTGATGTAACAGTCACGTTATTCATTTTCCTAATTTTCAGTCCATACGACGCATAACGATAAGTAAATAAGCAGGGACTGCCAATGCAAACAGGTAAGATCCTCCACCCCGATTATAATTTACCTGCTTAATGTAGCCGAGTGTTGTCATTATCGTATAGTGAATGGAAACTTCCCTCGGATAGTCGAAATTATCATGTGCAGATATAAGGCAGCTAGTCACAATCTAGATGCAGTTACGATGTTCAGATATTTTACCCCATTCAAACAAGGTGAGGCAAGGAATACCCTGGGATGGCAAGGGTGGTACTAGGGGTTTTGTAGTCTCCTGTGAGAGACAAAATAATGAAAGCTTTATCGTCGTATCTGACTTCCACGATGGCCGCGTCTGAACATACATACTTGAGCATGACAGCAATGATAGTCCGGGCACTTAACCTGTACCTAAAGCCTCGTCCTATTTCTCTGACGAACGAAAATTCCACTCATGACTCGTTAGGGAGGCTTGACGGGAATTGACCGAAAGGGGCGTTCATTTCACGTAATACTAAACAAAGACTTAGCAGAGCCAAATATTCGGTAATTTCCTGCAGTTCTTCAATCCAAAAGCATTAGCTTCTGAGCTATTATGGATTTTTGCAGGTATCAAGACTTTACTGAGAAGCAGAATAAGGGGGCGGTGGGAGGCGAAGTTGAAGAGCCAGTAGATCAAAAACTCAGACGCAGTTTACCACTCACTTTCGGATGTTATTGGCCTGTATTAGCTTGCGCAATCCCTCGTAGGTCTCCTCAGCCTCTTGATAGTTTTGGATAAGGCCAAGGTTTGATTCTTCCAATTCCTTCAGGAGCGTTAGCAGTTGCTGAGGGTCCGTGAAATAGGGTTCCAACTCCTGTGAGAAGACAAGGGAAAGTGGTATGGTTTCCAAGTAGGGTCTTCGAAATGTCCTTATGTGTTAAAGTGACCTACTTGAGTGTTTTAAGTAGGTTGAATTGCCCATTATTCTCCAGTTTTCTACACGCCATCTGTCGTTTCAGCAGGGCTTTAATGATGGCATTGAACTGCAGAGCCGTGCTCCGAAGGTCACCATATACCATAACCATAGTGTACGAAGCAAAATTGGAATTTTAAGTTAACCGCTTACTTGCACATTTTAAGTAGGGTGATTTGCACAATCTTCCCACTTTTGTACTTCGTTAACCCTTTTTCTAGTTGGTGTTGGTGGTTCCACTAGAAAATGTACCTCAATGTCCTCACCCGAGGTTAGCGCACACTCCTCCTGCATCCACGCGTTCACTGTTGGTCGGGCGGAGGTTAGCGATGATAGTAAAGCCTATTTCAGTGTCTTCTCCCAAGGTTTGAGTACGCGACCCAACTTGCCTTCGTATATTTTTTTATTTTACTGAAATACTGCGATTTAATTTGTTCCCTGACATGCCCCGCCCGTCCTCTTCCCTAAAAGCAGGTGCCCGTGAGCCTGAAGGGCGCGCTTCGCATGTTCCCCAGGCGGCCCTACAAGGAATCCCTACCGAGAAAGTTTCCAGGTTTGACCTCTATAGCATCTAGGTGGACTTCAAAGTTAGGAATGGAGAAGAAGAAGAAGAAGAAGAAGAAGAAGAAGAAGGAAAAATCTGTTTCTAAACCTACCTCTTCCTCATCACTTGAGATTTCCTCAATTCCTTTCGGGGAAAATGGCACTTTGCTGGGCCAGTGAAGGCAGTAAATGAGGAAAAATAACGTATTACTGTTAATAAAGATAAGTAGAGGGTGTTCTTGAAATAAATAACTGTGCATGACTAGCAAAGTGCCTGGTTGCATATTCCCATTGAAGGGTTGATGCCCTTGGAAGTGCAGAACAGAAAGAGCAGACAGATAAAGCAAGCGCAGAATGAACACATTTGTACTTGTAATTCACTGAATGACAATAAACACTAAAATTTCAAAAAAATGTCTACAAGTGACTGGAAAAATCCTATTCTCCAGTGGTCAGCAAGGAAAAACGGCTGTTTCCAGTATGTGGTTTGGGGAAAGAATTTTTGACAGTACAATATTCACTTGACCCAATTGTGAAAATTTCCGCAGCCTTGGATCAAGTAAAAATATTCAAATCTGCCAAACCCCTCCTAAGAACTATAAATATTGCTTGTTTTTCCTTAAAATAGGAGAAGATATTTAAAGGCAGTAAATACGTAATAAGTACTTTTAGCCCTTCATAAACCTCTTAGTTTCATCACAAACGACGTGCTCATCAAAATTCCTTTGGCTTAACACAGATCAGCCTGGGGTACTAGTTCGCTCACAGAAGTGACAATTTGGTTATACCACTGGGAAACAAAATTATATTTCGAAACGGAGCATGTTCCTTTGAAATCTTTGCGGACCATTAACACAGACAATATTCGAAGCTTAAAAATGTTCTTATTATTGTACAAAGTCAAGCTAATTGCTTGGTGCGCCTAAAATTCATTTAAAGTGTTGTCTTAGAGGCATTCAAATTGACTTTTCATCTGGACAGAATCGAAGTAAATCAGTCAAGTATACGAATTTTGGTAACAAGTCTTTGGTGAAAGAAATTGCACAGTCACTAAAATATTTAGTCTATCTTATAATTACACACAGAACTCAAAAATGCTTTTTAAGGAGTAAGTAACAATGAGTGAGTTATTTATAATCCTTCATTATGTCCGAGAGCCGAAGGTCTTCCATTGCAATCCCCTAGGATATTCTCTTTTTTACCTATAAAAGATTTTATGACAAATAGTATTCGCTTAACCCTATCTATTGCGTTTACCCGCTTATTCTTTTTTTTTCTTTCATGCTTGCAGAGGAGAAATAATTGCATGAAACCTTAACAGGCAAAACTGTGTGATTCGTGCTATGAAGAAAGGAACATAAAGGTGAACTGCTTCGAGGAGTGGTTTACACTGATGTCTGTGTTACCTGACTGGTTTAGTCTGAATTCGCCGTTGGAACTTGAGAACGGCTTTAACCACCGTCCCTAAAACACTTGATTGCCTTCACAAGGGGAGAAAATGAACCGCAACTTCAGTTAAATGGTATTTAGTTTTAACAGAAGAGATTAAAAACACACTGTAGGTCATCGTACTGACAATAAAAGTTACTGTATGAAGTAAAAATGCCAAAACTGAATAAATAAGCATGAGTTGTTATCAAATGAGCACGCTATATTTCCTTTTTTTCCGATGATAGAAAAATCCGTGGTTTCTTTTGACAAACGAAGTTTGCCCATTTGGTCTCTTCCTGTATGCAGTTGGTTTATTAACATTTCAGCTTTCCGCGACAATACTAGGGGTTCCATGCATAAGAATCGTAAAGTGGTGTTGCTGTCTTTTCATCACGGTAGATAATTAGTCAAAATGTGCTGAAGCCTTTTTCAACTAGATGATTAAAAAGGAGTTTCAACTTTTTACATCACTCAAGGCACAATGGCATTTTAGTACAGAGAAAATCCTTGTAAGCCGCCAAACCTTCTTTATCCTGCGGCTATTGCGATTAACAATGAAAAAGTGTATGTGATTCTGCTTCAGTATAAAAGCCAATATTGCTCCCAAAAAAACAAAAACATCAAAAAAATTACGTCGCTGCTAGATTTTCATCCGAAGTACGTTGCTGGACACTTGACCTGAAATAAAGTAAGCAAATGAGTTCATTTTAGTGGTCATCAATAGAAGGAAGGATATACTTGTGATAAACATTTGTCAGAATAATTCCATGCGAGAGCTTGAAACTGAATAAATTTGGAATTTCTCCCTAAAAAGCTGACTTATTGTGGATACTGATGAATTAGGTTTACCTTCGTGCTGTAAGGGAGCTTCTTCTTGAGAAAGAAAAATGCTTCGTAGGACGACGACTGCTGTTCCATTTCTGTCCCTCTAAAAATAAATAATATTTGCACTACTGAGTACTTAACAAACATAAGATTGGCGCATTCATCTTCATTTTGGATTAACAAACACACTCGAGAAATTAACTACTTTTTTATTCAGCTTATTTATTTGTTTGTCTCGTAGTCGCAAAAAAGGTATCATAAAGTTCATAAGATATCGTCAATAAAAAACATACCACCTTGTGCTAATGCCGCTTTATTTGCAGCTGCTTCACGCTGAGTATTGATTCTTTTAAGTTTGTCTTGTTTTGATTTTAGTCGCCTGGCTGTTCTCTCACTTCTGTGCGGTTCGGGTACAAGGGACTCCAGAAACTCATAATATTCTCGATATTCTCGCAATTTTGCTTCATTTTTTATCACCTCTGCCTGCACTTGCAACAGCTGAGAATTCAGACATTTCAGCTCATCTTCCTTCGACTGTCTGCGTTTGAGTGCCTTTTCTGCCCTTAAAATGGTTACAAGTATTGATTTTAACCCACGAACGAGAGTCGCATCATTCATATAGATGAAATCTAAGGTGCTGATAGAAGCCACTGAAATTTTTGTTTATTTCCTCTGGTTACACATCTCAATAATATTTCTGCAAAAGACAGTCAACGGATAATCATGAATTTAATTAGACAGCTAGTAGCACTGCTTAAATCATTTGTGAAGATAATTTGCAAAAAGGTTTGAATGAAAAACATTTGGCATGCCACTGCTGCACTAGGAAATGTTGGAAGTTAGAGTAATTTAAGAATAAAATTCAAACGCCACCTCATTTTTATGCATTAGCAAAATTTGTTGAAACCCTAAGATATATAGTATTCGCAGATATTACTCATAACCCTTTTGCTTGTTAATTCCAAAATTAACAGTTCTTCTACAAATCAAGAAATTCACAATTGTTTTATAAAATTTAAAATAGACTGAGTACGTATGTCTTTTTAAAAAATAGGACAAATAAGGAAACAAAAATACATTTTATTGATTGTAAATAATAATTTTAAAATAAATAAATTACTGTGCTACTTCGGAAATTGCGTTTTTGTCACTTTCTTTAATAAATTCATCAAAAAGAGCGGCATCCAATTCCAATTTCTTTTCAGCAATCTCAAGCTGAACTTCCTCTTTTGCTGATAACTCTTTGAGGCGTTTCATTTCTTGCTGTTTAACTTGAGTAGCATACTGAAGCATAAAAATTTCTCTTTTCTTTGAAATGAAGTCTCTGATGGCCTCTTTTTCTTGATTTACTTCTGAAACAATAGTAAAATGCTCTATCGATAAGCATTGCTATCAAAGTTACCTTAAATACTAACGAGACAAGTTTTAGTTAGTAATTTAAAGGAGAGCAATGGAAAATTAATAATTGCAACCCATGAGGAAGTCGTAAGACATTCAGTAGATTAAGTTATAACAAATCCAAAATCGGAGTCAGATTGAAAACAGTACACTTATTAATAAATTAAGATTAAAGAACTGAATAAGAGATCAAAAGTAATCATCGAATACGTACATGAACCTATGTAACAGCAAAGTGCGTTTAATTTAACCCAACTTATTTGCAACACGGTGTATGGAAGCCGTTTTAACGGAACATTTAGAATGCTACCTTCAAAGTAAAGTGTATCATTCTCTTGTACAATTTCACATAAAGAATGGTGCCGAGCGATAACATTTAGACAATCAAGTTGAAAAGTAGGTTAGATAGTGTACTACAATATATAGCTTCGCATAACTTTTGACCTTAGACTGTTTGGTGGAGTTAAATATTGATAAAAATGGTCTAAGTGTTTGTTGGTCGGTAAGATAAATGGTCAG
This sequence comes from Ligula intestinalis, assembly GCA_036362985.1. Taxonomy (NCBI): domain Eukaryota; kingdom Metazoa; phylum Platyhelminthes; class Cestoda; order Diphyllobothriidea; family Diphyllobothriidae; genus Ligula; species Ligula intestinalis. The sequence goes on along the minus strand of JAYGXS010000003.1, from coordinate 23,890,599 downwards.
TTATAATAAAAAAATGAGGTACTACATTCTATTAAGGATTTAGTCAGTGAAGGCTTCGGCTGTTAACTTGAGGTCCAAACCACTAACTCCTCATTTTACATGTTGCTAGTGAACATAATCAGCCGCTGGGTTATGCACCTACTTTCTTGCATAAATCGAGAAGGCAATTCTTAATTCTCCAAAAAATTTGCAATGCACTAAAAACCGCGAAACTCTGAGTTTAGAAATAAAACAATGTTTGGATGTCTCCAAAACATTTTTTATCAATTATAGGAGCCAAGAATGAAATCTCACTTAAATTTCTTAGAAAAATTTGCTAGATGGGGGCTTGAAAAAAGACGCATTCAAAATTACACGTATATGAAACTTCTTTATCTGAGGATGGCCCTGGTGCGTCTTCTGCGAGATAAATAAACTTATAAATTCAGAGGTATTATCGCAGATTTTCTGCGCACCGAGCATGTTGTATCGAATTAAGTTGTGTGCAGACCAAGCACTATGATGATTGATGCTCAGTAAAATCACGTATCAGGATGCATGGACAAATAAAATAATCTGCATTTTTATTTCATACCAAAGTAAATTTCATAACAATCGATATGAACTCTATTTATTTCATCATATCGCAATTCGTTCAAACAAATCCGGAATTTAATAGCTATGATTATAAGAAAACAAATAATGTCCTACACATTTAAGGAAATGCTTATTTTAATTAAAATTGAATGATAGTTTTGATGCATACTGGTACCTGCTTCGCATAAGACTGCCTGGGTTGACTTCATGATCTCGTTTTCGGTAAGTTTATTTTTAGCTATCTCCGCATCCAACTCGGGTTTCAACACTTCCTCAATAACCTTTGCTCGATAATCGCCCCTGTATGACTGAGGGAACTTCAAGTGAATCGGTAATTTATTTTCCAATTTCCGCCACTGTAAGAGAAAGAACGATTAAAAATAGGCGTTAGTCACTTCGGCTGCTTCCATCTTCATTTTTCTGTGATATGGCAAAATATCACCAGCTTTTGGAATTCGAAAGGGATTGGGCAATTGCTGAATGTTAGTTTCTTGGTTTTCATCCTTTATTGCGGCCATTTTCAGAAACAGACCGCGTGAAAGTAAGCTTTAATTTGCAGTGTTTATTCAAGGTCGTTAGTTGCCGAAACGTCTCAAGGCCATTAGTTCTGAACCCTTGCTTGAACTCCAGGTTACCAAGAGTTCGGTTAACTGAATAAGTTTATTTTTTCAAAATTTTCTTGATTAAGCAGCAAAAACATTAAACGGGAATAAAAACTGTTGCGATGAATGAACTGCAACTGGATTTGGTGGTTCTCAGATCGTAGAGATGCTTCTGAAAATATAAGGGGATCACCAGTTCTGCAGTCGCTTATGCCCCTTTTAAGAAGCATCGCATACCGAATGGTCTCGAAACTACTTCTGCAAACATTAATCAGTGTTTAAAATTTAAAGCCCTCAACCATATGTGACCTGCCTAACACATCTAAATCTCTTTCCTCGACTAGTTTTTCCTCGATGTACCGGCAAATTTGCCTGTTTGAAAGGCTTGATCTTTTTTCAGTTTTGCCGATTACAGAAAGATATTTTATCACCCAAGTACTGAATGAAATTACCGACTTTGCTGAGCTGGTTAGCAATGACGCTTGTAATCCGAGCACAGAATCCCACGAAAATCGAGAGCGTAATGACAAGCTAGACGCACTTTGTTGCGCATTTATGTTTTCCCCGACTCAGCTGGTGTTCAATGTTAAACTTGGGTAAATCAAGGCAAATAAGCCAGAAACAGTTCTGTTTCAAGTTATCTCCAAAAGCTGTCACCCCCTTCTGCTCTTATGACTGGCCGGCATCTGCCTGGCAGGTGGTCACCCGTTGCGGGACCTCTAGCTACCACGTAAAATTTGGTTAGTTTGGAGTCCTATTGGATCGGTGTTTGGACATTCCTGAGTGAATATATACCCGGGGTGCAGTGACAGCAAAGGACAGGTGGCGAGGCATGGCTGAACTGCGTTTCGATGGAGTGCGTATGACCCATCTCGTAGACCCCAGTGATGGGCCAGCTGCGACATCCGTGAGTGCCTTTGTTAGATTTGTCTGACCCAGCTGGTGTTTAGGGTTATGCTTGGCTGAATGAAGGCCAAAAAGCCAGAATCAGTTCTGTATCAAGTTACCCCCCAATTATGTTAGACCCCCCTTTTATTATGTTTTGGCCGGTATCGGCCTAGCTGGTGGTTACCGGTTTCGGGACCTCTATCCATCGTTTGAACTTTGTTCATTTCGAAAGCCTATGGAATCGGTTTTCAGACATTCGTCAGTGACTTTATAAAAGGCGTTTCAAAAAATATATAATCCTTTTACATAATTCGGCCAAAAATATAAAATTTGTTTCTTATTAAATAAATGTTAAGATGTTTACAAGAATCCTTTTACTGTTTTTTCACTGAATGTACTCAAACTGACCTGCATTTTGATCATGACACTGCTGACAACGCGAAGCAATGGAATCATACATACCATAAAACTATGCATTCGGGTGCATTCATGTTCAGAGGCTTCTTTCAATTCATCACTGTTGGAATAGTCCAAATGCAGTGAATAAACAATGGAATGATACTTGGTGATATTTTTATGTTTTGAAATCAAAAAATTTCAATAATCAGCAAGTTTACAATTAGTTAAATGTGTATAGGATTTTCGGGACACCCTCTATATATAGAAGATTAAGAAAATAGGGCGCCTTCATGGGCCACACTGTATTGGTGCTTACGTTTCGAAAAATTGCTTGTTTCCATCATCACAGGGGTGGGGTAGTTTTTCCTGCTTGCAGTGATTTGTTTTGTATTGCCGATTGTCTCAAAGTAAACGCCTGGATAACGCGCTCACCCTGCCGTCGTCCGTGGAGCGCGCAGGATGGGCACGCAGATCTCACAGCGACTACAACATCCATGTTGGCGACAGGGGTCACCCGATGTCGTCTGCAGCCACCCACGGATTGGCAGAAGCCAAACCACGACCAACAGAAAGACCAGGGTCCGCGCGTTAGGCCAAAGTCGATGGATGCCCAGCAGGACGGCCAGAGTGTACACGTAAACCACGCGCATATTATGAGACAATCGGCAAGACAGAACAAATCACTGCAGGCAGGAACAACTACCCCACCAATCTGGTGATGGAAACCAGCATGTTTTCGAAACGTCAGCACCAATACAGTGTGGTCCAAGAAAGCGCCTTATATTCTTCATCTTCTCTGGTGAACGTGAACGTGAACCAATATAATTTGTCTGGGCCTCTCATCTTCAGTCATGTTAATATGCATATATTTCCGATAGAAGCAAAGATACCAGTCCCGGGTATAGATGAGAAAAAAAAAGCGATTTTGGGAACCTTAATTGTAATTTCCTGGTTTTTCAAAAATAGACAAGTTTCCGTCGTCGGAGGTAAAGGTCAGGAAATAAAAGTGTATCGCGTGAATTTTAAGGAGTGTAGCCCCAGCTCGCCGTCGGATGCAGAGTAACGTGGAAGTTCCAAAATTACTGTCGTGGTCAGGGATATGGGATCTACTATAATCAATTCAGTAAGCGTATTTATTCTCATGGATAAAGGCAGTAATACTTTAGGACATTGACAAGGAGCTCTTCAGGAAAACCTACGGAGCGTTTGTTCGGTCCCACTTGGAGTATGCTGTCCAGGCCTGGCATCCGTGGTTCAAGAAGGATTACCTGCACCTGGAACGAGTGTAGGCGAGGGCTACGAAGATAGTCAAGAATCTTGGTCATCTGCCTTATGAAGAAAGACTGACCGAACTTGATCTTTTCCCTCTCAATTATAGGCAACTCCGGGGGGACCTCATACAAACCTACAGAATTGTTAAAGGCCAAAACTGCGCCCTAGAATTTGATTATTTCTTCGAATTGGCTCGGACTGACCATCTGCGAGGTCATCCTTTTAAACTACAGAGGAAACCGGGCCGTATCGACGTTCGACGAAAGGCCTTCTCTCAGAGGGTCATTGGAGCGTGGGACGGACTCCCGGAAGATGTGGTCCTCCCAGATACTGTTGACATTTTTAAACACAAACTTGATTCTCATTTGCTGAGAAACTGTGGCAGATATAATGAACAAAGTGTCAGTAGCAGCACCTTGCAACTGGCTCACACTTATCGCTGATGTTAAGCCTGCATTTGTACATTTGTATTATGTACTATTGTTACGGTTGACCTATTATGCGATTTTGGTTATGAATAGGGAGCTCAAGGGTATAGCATTCTTCCCTTAATAAAGTGACTTAAAGTGACTTAAAGGACCAATTTATTCGTACCCAAGCCATGTTGCCGTGAATGTACTGTTTGCTTGCGTGTCCTTGAGGGAGCCTCTCAGCAGTGGTGTTTTGACAATACAGCCGTTACGTGAGCAAAGTAGCAGTATTGTGTTGTTTACGCACTTGAGTCAGTTCTTGTAGGGATGTCTGTCTGGTTGTGGCGCACAGATGACATTGTAGGTGCACAGACGAATATATGAGCGGACAACCGTGCGAGGGTGGAGTGTGCAGCATGCTGATCTGACTGGCAGTGATGTGGCCAGGTGTTTGCAATCTCATGTGTGGCTCATTGTGTCAGTAGGCTGTTACCGTGTGTCTCATTCCGCTCAGATTATTTTGCATCTTACCAATTTCTGGTTCAGATTTTTTTTATTAACAATCAAACTCGACATGCCTGTTGATGCATAACGTTTCGCAGTGCCTCGAGGCATTCGCAGCCACTTTTTAAAGAACAGGTAGCGACATTTTCCTTGGGTTGCTAATTAGCACCAGAATTCCGGTCTGGCTCCAGAGATATAGAAGTCCAACTTCAACTGACGCTTTTTCGTGAGATTTCATCTCATGCACATAAGTGATAACGAGCGAAATATGCACACGTTGAATTATCCCATTCTGAATGGCTATTGTAGTATTAGACTTCTCTCTACCTCGATCCTATTTTTCTAAGCAGTTTTTTCTCCTAAACTCTTCATGGTAATGGAGGCCATTTGAACTCTGCCTCTTCATTCAGACAGGGAATTTTCGCTGCCGATTTTCTGGTTCACCATTTATTTCAAAAAATCGATAATTAATGCTCTAAAAGGACAATTTCTGCTTACATTATTACAATTTTGTACATTTTCTCTGCCCACGTGGTCATACCTTTATTTCGAAGGTAAGTTTGCATAGACAGTGCTGTCCTGGCGCAAACAAAAATAAATTCCAGTATTTTGAGTGTCTCAGTGGCGTTTAAGTTTATTAGTGAGCTTCCATCCCATCAAATATATTTCGGATTGTGTTAACTGGCTTTCAACCATTATGGGTTCCTAGTGTACATGCCAGTTGGGTGCGGTTCCTTCAGAACTTTTGTGCATATGCCATTTGGACCAAACAATGGAATGTGCTGTGGATTGCTTATAGTTTTACTTGTCGTATCTCTTTCAAAAGTCTCGTGTTACTTGTGTCGGCAAATTTGCTCCATTAAGAAAAATGCCAAAACTACAAGTGTTTTCGATTTTCACTATCTCGCCACGTTCTTGCATGTCCTTCAGTAAACTGTAGAATATCCAAATCCTGTCTGTAATTATTCAGCCCGAAGCCTCTGGAATTATGGTAGATGAACGCTTACCGATCGGTTACAAAATTCACTCATTCCATTGAGTATAAAGCTCACGCTTTATTCCCTCCAGCAGCCGCTTAGTGGCTAGCAAATTATACATTTGATTGCAAGCCTTATGCACAACGGAACTATTGAGTTCTGTAACCAATCGGTGATCATTTATCCATCATTTTTAATATTGCCAAACGAAACTCACAAGACAAGGAAGTTCTGGTGCATTGATGAGTGCATAGGATTACTGGGGCTCGGTATACTTGGCTAATGACGACAACTTAGATATGACCGGCCATTCGAATTTCTCTGGTCCCTGTGGATAACGTATTTCTAGTTCCAGAACATTGTAGCGACCCCCTTTCTTAGTCATGCTTTCCTCGGACGCCGCATGGACTAGGTCCTGTCTGGCGTGACCACCACGCGTCCACAAGACGCCATAGTCAAGGCCTCCATTCAAGCTCACTCCTGTCTGGCTTAATCAAGGCGGTCTAGCCTCACTAGCAAATCAATTCTCAAGGCGAGACCAGTACTCGAGATGCGGGTGAGATGTTTACGCTTAGTCACTTCCAGAGCCGACGACTCACTATTCGGTTGCAGACTCTCTGGACTCCAGCTCATTCATGGCTGGCCTGCACTCGTCTGAAAGTCACTTTCTTATTGCTTACATACTACGCTTGTTCCTACCTTAGTAAATTCTCCCTGACACTATGGCCTTTCACGCCTTATCCTATTCCACTAGCTTGTACATGTTGGGATACGTTCTCTCGTCTATTATCTGGCTGGACCACATCGTATTCCACATTGTTGACCCCGACGTTCACAATATCTCACATTGTTGACCCCGACGCTTCTTTATTCAAAACTCGACTCTGACGTTTCTCCAACCTACAAAAACGATTCCGACGTTCATTTCACTCCACTTATCGCTACACTTTTGATTCTGACGTTCTCAACACTCTATCGCAATGGTGACCCTATTATCTTCCACGCACCTTCAACTCTGTTTACCTGCTAACAATTCCAACACTCACTCACTCCAACCATCCTTCCGACTCACTGGAATACATTGGCAGGATGTCCTTCCCTCATACCTACTTGCCGACTCACTGGTAAGGGTGACGGCATTATTCAAGGACATTCTTTTCGCCCAACAAAGCACCGACTTACTGGCTTTCGTTGACGAGCTACATTCTCCCGGTATCAACCTGCCGATTCACTGGCATATATTGTTGACATTACACAGTCGATGAACATCCTTTTATTATGTCGTAAACCCTTCTTATTCACTTATATATCCACAACTTACCTATATTACTATTTATACGCAATTTTTCTACATTGATATTATTTGGTACGAATTTTTAAGACCGTTACCAATTTGTACTCTTCCATTAACATGCCCGCATTTTCCTCCCATTACCATTTTTGAACTCCGTTCTCCTGGGAGGGGGAGTATTGTAGTGACTCGCTTTCCTAGTCATGCTTTCCTCGGACGCCGCATGGACTAGGTCATGTCTGGCGTGCCCACCACGCGTCCACAAGACGCCATAGTCAAGGCCTCCATTCAAGCTCACTCCTGTCTGGCTTAATCAAGGCGGTCTAGCCTCACTAGCAAATCAATTCTCAAGGCGAGACCAGTACTCGAGATGCGGGTGAGATGTTTACGCTTAGTCACTTCCAGAGCCGACGACTCACTATTCGGTTGCAGACTCTCTGGACTCCAGCTCATTCATGGCTGGCCTGCACTCGTCTGAAAGTCACTTTCTTATTGCTTACATACTACGCTTGTTCCTACCTTAGTAAATTCTCCCTGACACTATGGCCTTTCACGCCTTATCCTATTCCACTAGCTTGTACATGTTGGGATACGTTCTCTCGTCTATTATCTGGCTGGACCACATCGTATACCGCATTGTTGACCCCGTCGTACACAATATCCCACGACATCTTGGACCAACGATAAAATGTGATTTTTCGAATAAAACGATGTTTCCGTGAAGTTTTGTTCATGTCATACCTTGACGATGCGTTCAACTTTGGGTTTGGCTTTTTCGAGCTGTCTATCGAGCTTGTGGCAACCCAGTTAGTCTATTTTTACACTAGTTCTTGACAGACGACTTGACGATTAGGTGGTTTTATGACTAGGTGATTATTTAGGTTATTGAGTCAGGGGTAACGGACTTGAAGTGTCTACCAAGGTATAAATACTGTAGTCAGTTGATTTTAACCTTTATTTTTGCACAGTTTTTAGTTTTTTCTGCATTATATGCATTAACTTTGTTCCTCTGGCTAGTTTATTGCTGATGTCCTCAGTGTTCCGGTTGTGTCTAATTTGCGTTTGGTATTTCGGTGAGCTGCGAATAATCTATTTCAGGGATCGCCTCCTGGATATCGTCCCTTCGCTTCTATAAGAAAACTAACTGTTCTTACAGTTGTGGTCTCGGTGCCTTATGGTAGCCCTTTTTAAAGGAAATGTTCGATAGTTAACGTATGATGTTTAGGTTGTTGATAAAATAACGTGTGTATTCATTTCAGTGAAACCTAAATTCGTAGGCACAGTGCGCATAAAAACTGTATTGGCAAAGCGTGGATGCCTATAACGGATGTTGGCATGAATTCCTCAGCCTCTGTCTCTTATCTTCCTGAATGCACTATTTTCTGCCGTTATAGAAGTTACATATTTAACCTGGACGTATATGTACAGGCCCTGCCAGCACAATCCCCGGACTGGACGCGGGATGGCCTCCGGGGGAATCCGGGGCTGAAGAATTTTTGATTACCGAATTACATTTACAGAGCCCATTTTTCAAAATCTACTTTTTATCAATAAATTATGAATGTAAATATCCGCTAACAAAACAATCAATATGGGGTCTAATAACGAGGAAAAGGGGGCAGCAGGGGAGAACGGGTTGTAATCCCCGTCCTGATTCCCTGTCCAGTCCGGGAAACATCGCCAGTTTGGACGGGGATTTAAACCCGTCCCCTGCCGTCTGAAAAAAATGTTTTCGCGGCGGGACGCTCCTTGTTCTCATTTTTAGACCCCAAGTTGATTGTTTGGTTAGAGGATAATGTGACTAATAAGTTATTAATAAAAAAATGAATTTTGAAAAACTGGCCTCAAAGCCCATTGTAGATAATTCGTTAATCAAAATTTTTCATCCCCAGATTCCCCCGTATTCCTCGGTCTTGTACCCGGGGGAATCGGGGGGGCGGGGGGGGGGGGGGGGGGGGGCGGTGTTGACCGTGCGGCTCGACCTCTGTGTAAGCAAAAGTGCAAACAGGCTTATTTATTTCGCGTGCTGTCACAGGATCACGCCAAGGGCCGTGCTCGGGATAGCATTACGAACGCAAATGTTGCAAAAGCCTTGATGCAACAATGAGGGTTGGACTGAGTTAGACGTTCGTTGATATTTTATGTTATGCTTGGCACCGATCCATCTAGGCTTTGTGTCAAGTCTCACGTTGCTTTGAAATCCTTTTTTCGATTACCATTATATCACGCCATAATGTGTGTAGTTTTGTTTCCCTTTGCGCATTTAGGGTATATTTTATTTTGCATACCTTTATGCCCCAGATAGCAATGACCTAGGTCCAAAGGTCCTAGGCCAATTTTTTGCCCGGTCACATTGGTGCACACCAAAAATGCATGCCTGTACAACAGGCTTTTCGACCATCGATTTCGATGAAGGCCTGTAACATCCCCTATTCAACGCACGAAATACCGCCCAGATCTGCATTCACGCAGCACTCGGACCAAAAGGTCTGGGGAATAGAACCCTAGCCCATATTCTTTGTCTATACCTACGCGGCTGCCCATGAAATTGCACTTTCGCTCAGCTTGGCCAGTCAGGCTGTCCCTCTTCGAGATCATTTCTGTTGTTTGCAACCCCAAACATTTCACTACCTAGTTCGACCGAGGATGCCGCGAATGGGGATGGTCGGTTGTAGATTGCCTCCTACCAGTTCTGGATGGGTTGTTTCCTGAGTAAACTGTGCCTCAGACTGTACTAAACTTACAAGTCAACACGGTGACTGGTACTTCTGTGTAGGAGCATCAAGTCTCGCGAAATTCGTCCATTTCCTTGTGGATTAGTTATAGAACTCACTTCATTATCGTCTCCCGTGCAGCGTTTGTTGCTGCCAGGTGCATGCGCGAAAAGGCGACCAGGGGCCATGCTAAAGGACAACCAGCTTCAGCTCGTGTATACAAGTTTCCTTTCCTCAGCCTATACTAATAATCTACACGGATTAATAATAACTACACAAAATACTACAAACAACGGCATTATGACGCACGTTGGAAACGCAGTTGTAAGTCGGTTTAGCGCTACCTTTATAAAAGATGCTGAATTGTGGAGGATGCAGACACCTAATCAATTTGTTAGAGAGACGACCACTTCAATTGTCCATTGAGGCTTGGGTCTTGCGGCTGTCCTCGACGTCAGAAACGTTTTTTTTCACAAAACCGGCCGAAGAACCTCTGGATCTGAATTACAAGCGGTTTGTCTCTGTCGCAGTAACAAAGGGCTTACCAATAAATCCTTCGAGTACAGCTTCTTTGGCGTGCCGCATAATGAAGGTGATCTTGGCACTTGATCATGGTTTATAGACCATCTGTGCGGACTTGCCTTCAATCACATACGAGGCTGTTGTTTGCCATTTATTTTCGAATGATTTTTAAAACTAGGACGACAATATGTTGTTGCTGTTGTTGCTGTTGCTGCTGCTGCTGCTCGAACATAAAAAAGTCTCATCTTGGTTTGGGAGTTTCAATGACATCTTGTGGTAATTTCAAGTCTAGTTTATCTGATACTCGCGAGTCCGTTAAGGTCCCGTTAACCTGTTACTACTATTTTTCCTCTAAGTTTCAGGTCATGAGGTATAGGGAAGAATAGTGAAATGGTGTCAAGTAGCAGAATGTACACATCAGGACTTACTATGAGGTCTTGGATTATCAGCCATCGCATTGAGTTGAAAGTTCGCTAGGCTGACTCACTTTCTATCCATCCTAAATCGATAGATGCCAACCCATACCTGACCTCGTGCAGTCATATTGTATCGCCATCCTCCCCGTAATCTGTTATCGAAATCTTTGCCCCTCATCCATGTCCCACCCCCTAAACTTTGTCGCATATTTATTTTCATTGTGTTTCGTCTGATGATGATTTAGCTCTATCAACTCGGCAATTAGCGATTATGTGTAGACTATGCCAAGGTGCGTCGAAATGCATGGTATCATAGTCGTACATATATTGTATGCACTTATACTCTTATTTTTATCGCTCGCACTATATCGTTTGAATGTGAAGCTTCCAATGCGTACATATTTACACTTGTTCAACTGACCTAGCTTGCCTCGTTTATATCGTTGGTCGTTTCTCACCCTGCGTTAAGACCTCGCTTTGGAGAAGTCGATCCATTTTCATTCGGTTCGGAGACTGTGAATAAGAGGCCCAACGTCATGTCTCGAAGGACAGAGTTTAGACAGGTTTTCTTTGACGCCTCCAGGTAGGCAGCGACGTTGAACCAAGGGGAGCAACATTCAATATGTAGGATGCACGACAAAGAACGTGTCTAAATCAGTTGGACTGTCTTTCTTGTATCACCTGAGATATCCTCATGTTGTTATGGCGATTTTGTCGTGTCCAACCCCAACCGTCACTTATTTTCAGTCTTTAAACATGACGCAGACTGTTACGTATTGGTCATATGTTAGATATTTTGGACTCATTTGTGGCAGTTTGCTTTTGTATCATTGCGTACCTTAGCTAACTATTTACAGTCTCACGTTTGCAAAAGTCAGAATTCCGGAATAAGAATCATAGATAATTTTGTGCTCACCGGAATGAGTTTTTTGGTTCGCTAGCGTTTCGAACAGCTAGGTTGGCTGTCATTTACCAAAGTGTGAACAGACTTTATCGATCAGCAATTTAAAGTTGTGGCTGTACGTGTTGGCCATGGGCTGATACATTTTTCGTAGCTCGCTATTTGGCCCTCCGTTTTGATTTGGACATAAATCGACGGTAAGCAGCAAACGGAGAGAAATGCTGATCTATTATTCACAGTCCGCTTCAGCTTGACTATCTTTTACCTGCCGTATCATTTCTATGCCAATAGTACACTACATTTAGTGTTTGCTCTAAGCTGTATGTCCTCGTTCTATGGGAACCTCGCTTTTTAAGGCTGTCATTCGATTTCTATAGACGAAATTATTCCACCACCATGAGCACGAAAACAATTTCTTGATGATGTGCAAAACGACGGATACCAAATATTCGTGGTTTGCTTGTTTGTGTCGCAACCTTATATATAACTTACTGTTTACCACTTAGTGGTAATAAATGACGTCCTCCGCAAATGTTTCACTGTCACCTACTGCCTCCTTTGTGCCCAAAGGGCATTAAAGGCCTTTAGCAAGGCATCGCAGTAGTCAACGTAGTCATGACAACACATGCAAGTACAAGACAGTCGCAGTGCAACGAACAACTTGGGAAACGTATTCTGGATATGAGGATCCAAATTTCGATTCACCTCATAACTACTGTATACATTTAATACAACAGGTCCGCCGTCTTTCACTTCCTTCTCCCTTCAGATGATTGCCCATAACAGGGAATTATTTGACACTTTTGACTAAAACAGTCTCCTTTATAGTCAAATTTTTACAGAGCGACATCTCACTCGCCTTCCAACGAGTGTATTATCCATTTCCGAGCCGACGCTAGGCAACATACGCTCTAACTTTTGATTTTGACTGAGTTCGAGGGTTAATAAACTCAGAGGTGCTCGGATCCTCGGTGTTAAGGATGACTGACCTCAAAATAAAATCGGCGAAATTTTTTCTGTACATGCTCAGCCTGCGGCATATTACCCTCCTGTTTGACACGCAATTAGAATGACCCCATATTGCTTTGGGGGCTCGAATGCAGTCTGGACTGCATTTCTTGAGCTGAGAAGGCCTCTAAGATCAGAATATGATCAGCTAAATGAGCTACTCTAGAATGTCGAAACATTAAACGCAAATAAGCGTACGTTCGTTCTAACTAACTCTCCATTATTAGAAGTAGTTCCTCCAATCGCGTCTCCAACGAATACTACAGTCGAATAGGAAGACAGATAGGTGACTGTGTCACATCAGGTGCTCCGGCAAAGAGCTCCACGGGAAAAATTCCTCCGAAACGTTATTTTGTTCGAGCCCGATTCTAACCAGCGACGTGCAGGTGTCGGTTGACTTTCGAGCACACCTCTGAGGCTGCAGTTTGCAGTGTTTGGAGCTGACTTCAACCCCAATACTAGAGTCTGCCTTGACTGCGTACAACAATTCCGTTTCTGATGCACCTTACCCATAGCGTTGAGCGGGCTAAAATTACTCTGGAGGTATAGTGAGTCTGCTGCCCACTAATACTTTTTCTGACTCCAGATAATTGGCTGAGAGCATTCAAACTCTACCTGTCGTTTATTCCACATAAATCGTTTCAGGCGTGAAACAAAACCCTTTTTATCTCCTTAAAAGGCCGTGATGTCGTTATGGCGGACAAATATGAGAGCAACTGGTCTTTGACCAATACAGTGTTCTGTGTCGGTCAGCATTTTTGACTTGTGTGAGCAGTGTGACTTGGTCTGCTCACGCAGGGCTCTGAAAAGAAGAAGGTTAGCAGTCTTCACCGCTACCACGTAGACATATGTTTTTTATAAGTCATCCCTCTTCCTGACACCGGTCTTGTTGACCAGGGCTTTGAACAGCCATTGCGGCAGCCCCTCCCGGTTTATTACAGTTAATTGCAGTACTCTTGCACTGTTATACTAACATTTTTCTGTTGCATTTCATACGAATTCCATGTAGCACTCGTCAGCATGCCTCTTTTTTCTTTCGTCTTCCACTCACAACAGAAGGGGGCTGATCAACAGAATGTCTGCCTAGTTGAACCAGCTTGCTGATTGAGATGTTGAAATGGACCCCTTTACCATCTTCGAGGATGTTTATTATCCCGAGGATAGTATTTTCATGTGATGTTATCTCTTCTTTAGCAGCACCTTAGCCGTGAAGTTTGTGACAGTGTCAAATATTTCAAACTGCCGACCTTCAGTTGTCAAAGGGTAGCCTATTAAGATAAATTTGACTGTCGAATAATGCTTTTCTAAGCTTTGATCGGCCGTCTAATTTTGTGCGATCACGCAATTGTGGCAATATGTCGAATAGGCTCTTGTAGGTGAACGCTAGCAAGATGATAGCGTCGGCATAATCATGGTCGCTGAGCTGGAATTCGGATGAGAAGCAGGCTTGTAGAAATGCCAAGGACTCATTTGAGCATTCCGTTAAGGTGTTAGACAAGCAGGGCAGGTGATAAGGTACATTAGTGCCAAATGCTTGACCAACTTCTAAACTGTACGGAAGTCAAGAATTCAAAAGAGCGGTTGGCGAGCATACGTAGGCTTTCGCTAAATTCTCATCAGTATATTACATTTATATGGAGGACCTGAACAGTTCGATGGTAAAAATATCGCCCAAAAGGCAGAAAAGCTTCGTGCGTGTGGTCTCCGTTTGCCGGTAAATACCATTGTTAAAAACGTCTCTGTTTTGTCTACCATTGCAAAAAATGATCAAGCTTCCTCCGTTTTATGTATGTTACATTCTTGCTGGTTCGCATAACAAGGCGCTATAAATCCCACGTAAATTCATACCGAAAAGACCTATTGCTTTGGAAAATTAGGCCGACGTAAATAGGTTACATTGACCTTTGCCGCCAGCAATGAACGGTCCAAACTAGGAAAGCTGTGGCTATCGATGCAGACTGCATGCATTACTGTGATTACTCCTTCCTTTGATAGGATGACAGATTTTTTCTGTCCTTATTTCCTTTACTTTTCTCCTCAACCGCAGCACAAATTTTTCTACCTAGGTTGAAAAAAAATCGCCTCCTTCTGAGGATACTGAAATGCTGAGGCCGCAGGGCCAGAAGGTTCTGAAGGTTGCGAGTTTGATCATCCTGACCTTTCAAACGACGGCGCTTGTCCTATTGATGCGCTATACACGATTGCATAGGGAGGGCGACCGGTTGTACTTGACGTCAACGGCCGTGTTCTGTGCCGAGGTGACAAAAGTAGTGGCCTGCGTCATTGCAATCTACGTGGGAAGTGGTGAGTAGTGCACCTTTGCTTTTTTTCTTTAAATATTGCGACTACATATCATACATTTTTCATCTGATGATATAGTTTATGAGTATGCGAAGATGGCAGTTATTTACGACCTTGTCTACGTTTGCAGTTGCCACTTCAGGGGAAATTGCAGGCTCTTTAAAGCAGTCTGAAGCTTTGGACTTGCAATCAAACCCATATAAGATTCATGCGTGCATAGAGGTTGCGGTGCCTTATGCCTACGCTATTGTCGTACAAAGAGCAAAGCAATCAAGGGACGATAGTTTTAGTAGCTATGCAATATCATAGCAACTGCATCTGGTTTAATTTCTATGGTTGGGGCTTTTGAGGATGGGTTCAGGTTTGATTCCGAAACCCCAGGCGAGCAAAATTGTTGCTCTAGCGATTGCGTCTCTCTCTCCCAACTATATTCACAGTTCCTTTGACCCATTTGTGGAAACCTCGGTGGCTTCAGTGGGGTTCGAACTCACGCCGGATTGGGTAAGCTTTTAGTACAATTCGGTCATAGGAACTACTTCGAATCTACCCCAACACCAATGTATCCACAACCGTCAGTAATGCGGCGCCCCCATTGTCAGTTGCCCGGGCTTCCGATGTCAGTATCGAGTCATTTCTGCTACTGTCACTAAAGTCTGCAGATGAATTGCTTGAGCAAGGACATAAATGCGTGAACTAAGTGTAAAAATTCTTCGAAACAAACCCTTTCTGGACTTACTCCGAAAGTTAAGATACTTGAGCTGCAGTCTATCAGCTACTGCAGCATAACCGCTTGATATTCAAAAGCTGCCAGCAACCAGTGAATTTTATACAAATGCCTACCGACATAGAGGTACATTCCGGTCAGAGGGTCTCTATGAATATTTGAGCTGTACTCCATCAGCTACTGAGGAGTAGCCACCGCGTAATATTCTCAAACTTCTGACAGACAGTTAGCCCTACTACACAGGACCGTCCCTTTAGAGTTTGGACTAAAGCACCTGTAGCCAATAGTGTAGCGATGAAAAATCCAGCACCGAAAGATGTTTGCAGGCAGAGGTGACGAATCTGCTGTAAAAATGTCTCGAGTTAATAATAAATTTAGCGTTTCAGGTGCTTGTGTGGGTAAAGAAGAAGGCTTGTCGAGCACCGGAACAGTCGGTTTATTGTCTTGAGCTTTCGAATTCTCACAGGAGTTCATTGTCAGAGGTAACAAATAGCAACAAAAAGGAGGCAATTATAGGGGTGCACACCAATTAATAGTAAGTGACGTAGATGTGGATATGACTGCGCAGAGCTCTGTACGCCGACCCCCAATCGATACGTCGATTGGTTGAGTTGCAATCCAGGGCCAGACTGTAAAAAAATTCCGGTTTGTCTTGTTACCGGAGTGGGCAAGTATCTTAACGGCTACGAAGTTGAATTCATGTCTCGCTCTATAGGTTTGAGCTTGCGACAATTCGTCGGCCCGTCCTACAGCCAGATTATGTTCATGTATGCGTGATCCGAGTATGCGTTCAGCCTGACCTGCGTAATTCCAAGAACAGCATAGACTTGTGATGCGCTACACTACCCCAGATTGCTCGTTGGTATTAAGCCGGTCTTTGATTTGCATCACCTTGCTGTGAATGGTAGCTTTGTCTGGGTGTGCAATTCCAACACTTAGTCCCACAGCCATGCATTCAGTCGCTTCTGCGATGCCCCTGTTGTATGGCATAGCGTGCCATATCCTCGATCGTACTGCTGTTTTGGTCCTCGGAGGCTGAACGCGTACGCATCGGCTTGTAAGGGCCTTCGGATATACCTTTTCTGGCTTGTCGAGCACCGCAATAGTTGGCGAGGAGGGCGGGTGGAACTCTCCTGATTGACTGATGCATGTGTAGCTACTATGCTTAAAAGCTGCCTAGCCGTTGCGTAAATCAAGCCTAATTAATGTTCAATGGCAGATAGGCGCTTTCTGATCGGTTACAGGACTCAATCGTCTCGTTGTGTTGCCTTTAGGCTCATTCTCGAGTCCCGCCAGCAGGCGCATAGTGCCTAGGTAGCATGGGTATTACCGGCTGATGACGGCTAATGAACCACAAATGGCCATTTCAGTCTCTCTTATCTTTGTCGATAATGTCATTAAATATAGCTCAGTATAGTTCAGTATATTTAGGGTAGTAGGCAATGCCTTTCAAGACCCGATTGAAAACAGTATGCATGAAATATGCAACATAAAATATGTCACTATAAAATAGTGAGTAACATATATACATGTACAAATTTTAAGGTGTGCGTGAGAGCAGTCAGAATTGTCTCTTGCGTACATAATATATCCAACATGAAGTATGTTACTGTAAAATAGTGAGTAGCATATCCTGTTATGTCTAATGTGAAACAACTGGATCTCACCTGCGTAGGCACTTGTTACAGCCCAGTCTGTTCTGACCCGACTAGTAGACAGAAGAAGGCAAGAGAACGTGTCTGACGGCCGTAGCTTTATTCAGCACGAGGCCTGCGGGTTTTTTTAGCTCGTCCGCTCTGGCGTATTTATAAATTTCTCGTCTCTCTAGAACATTCGTGGCGTATGATGTGCACCTAGGCATCCTGGAACCATGTCAACTGCGACCACTGCCCACGTTGTGTGGGTGGTCGTCTCGTTCTCTCGACGCACGGCGTGGGCGGCTTGACTGCGGGCATGACCCAGTTAGCCTGTTCTCTTCGCCGACTGCCGTGTGTGCATGGGGGATCCTGCCTCTGTAACACTATGAAATACAGGTAGACATTAATCTAGGACACGCACAGAGGCGCCCATTTAATCATGCCATCAATAATCAGAATTGATAACCCGTTGAGACAGTTCCAGGTACTTGACTGCGGTCCCTATCTATTTACTTTTTACCTCATACAGATTGGAAGCGCAGACTGGGTGCAGACTTCCTAGAAGCATACATAGACCGTATTATAGTATGCTACCCACTGGCCTTGGTAAGTATGACCACTAGAATTAGCACTTTGACATAGGCATTTACTTCTAGGAGCAGTATTCTAGTCCTCGTAGCCTAAACCAGTAGAAACGGACGCAACCTGGTGATTAGGGTTAAGAGGGCGGAAAATAAGGGCAAGCCCCGATGTGCTCCGGGACTCAAACGTGTATTTAATCGGAATAGCATAAACCCAGATTCACACTCCTTATGGAGGTTGAGGGGGTATGAGCCCAGCGTTGCTTTTTAGATCAGCGTCACCTCTTACTAACATAAACATCAGATATAGTACCAGTAATATTAACAATCTGCTACATTGCTAGTTAGAAATAATAGTATTAGCCGTATCAGTCTCGGCCTCCGTGGGCCTGTCTTGACACCTACTGAAGGTGAATGAGAGTATGTAGTGCGGTAGTACCCGCGAAAAGTCTACTTTCACTGAAAACTTAGTTAGGTGGTGTACTATCAGTGGTAACGATGTGAGGTTAGTTGAAATTCTTACCTGCTGGATAAGACCAGGTGCCTACATAATCACCTCGGGTAGTTAGCTGATATTCTCACTTGTTATAATAAATTGATAGAATAGGATGTATGTCCTATTACTGAACTCTTAATACTGTTATAGGAATTACTAAACTTCTATGACTAGTTTATTTCTGAAGACGTTTGCTTTCTATTAGACAGCTGGTGCTCTGTAAATTCTGAGCTAAGACTAAGTACTGTAGAAATTCAAAGACGCGGTTCGACAAAATAAGATCCAGATTTGGCGTCCACTTGTGTTCTAACAAGACACAGCTTCAGGTTAATAGTTGAGCTACTTGACTGACTATCGCAAGCTAAACGCAGAGACCACAAATAGAGTCCTCTCCTTACTGTGGTTGACGTAAACCTCGCATGCCCTGGCGGATAATCAGGTTTCTCAACGGAACACCTAGCTGCTCGAGAATTGCAAGTAAATATCAGACTGTCCAACCGTAAGAAAATGTCTATTGAGTACCGCTCAGAAATATGGATTTCGAAATCATCCGGGATTAGCTATCAGCACTTTTCATGATCATGATTGGCGTATTTTTATACCAGCAGTATTACAGTCGGAACTCCTGTTGACACTACTTTTCTGATAACCTTGCAAACCTGGGCAGTCACCTCTGGTCGGTCCACGCTTAAGTGAACCCATCTAACCCCCTCATTTTCTCCCGCCTACTTCAGGTTTCTCTCTCGCCGATACGCATACTGAGATTAACACAAAAGTCGTGCACGAACCCATTGAACTGCTGAAGTTGGCCATTCCTTCGGGCCTCTATACGCTGCAAAATAATCTCCTCTTTGTGGCCTTATCCAATCTCGATGCTGCGACCTATCAAATAACCTACCAACTGAAAATCTTCACAACCGCCATATTTATGGTTGTTATGCTGCACAAGCGTATTTCTCTCCAACAATGGGTGTCTCTTGGGATTCTTCTCTTTGGAGTAGCCTTTGTTCAGGTGAGCTTTTTTGTTAAGCTCATTTTTAAGTCTCAGCTGTAGTCGCTCGCCATTTATGCATTTTTCATCCTTTTCCATAGAAGTAACGCAAATGCATCTTTGCGAGGATTCTGCGTCCTGCGATCTTGCCCTGGCAAAAAAGTTTTCCCAGCCCCTTTTGGGCACACTTAATACTTGTGTAATGTAACAGCAGTGCTGATTTTTTAGACTGTGAACACCCGCTTATATTGGATAAGTGAAGTAGTTTGCATTGCGGAATGATATAATGAAATGTAAGAAGGCCTTCGTTAAATCGATTTGTATTTGTGGATGTTCAAGCAGGTAACACCGGCCTCGTGTCAGATGAAATGGAAAGCGGGGACTTTAATTAAAGCGTTTGATGGAGGACGTGTATAGATAGACTTTCACTACGGGGGAGGAGGATAAATATGTCATGGTTAGTGTTGGGGTTGACGGGAGGGGCGTCAAAAGTCAGTTAGGGTTTACGTGTCGGGGAGATGCCGCATCAGTGCATTTTCACTCGGCCAAATATTGATAAGCGACTGTTGTGGCTGCGATTCAGTTGGCCGTGCACCCAGGCCTTCGTAATGAGAATCGAGATCGACGTGTCTGTTAATGCTGTTCGCGCTCGAGTGCCAAGCTTCGAGGAATTCTCTCGCTTGTCGTAGATGAAGCGCAAGTCTACTCTCACTATAATCGAATTCACACGTAAGCCACCGTTCTCGCGCCATCTTGCTGTGGTGCACATGGTGGACCTCATCGGATATGATGGTCTATCTTTCTCATGCTTTATTTGGCTTGGGCCTATAGAAGAGGAACCAGCACAAGTGGCGCGCACGTACTGCTTGGCAGACCAGCCACGACGCTTGATCCGATCTCCGGTCCTTTTGCCATAGCTATCGGAATACGGGGGGGGGGGGGGGGAAAGATCCCCGATGTCCAGCAGTCAGTGCTGTTTCTTCGAGGTAGCAGTGGTTACTCTTTTCTACAGACGACCTCTTGTATCGCCGTATTTTTCTCTCTAAATGCATACTTTCCTTTTTTTCCCATATGTACGGTATGCCCGTTATTTATAGTTCATGTAGCGGTCATTGAGACATGCATGTTCGTTAACCAGATCAGTGAGCCCATACTGTCGTTATCCAAAACTTTCTTTGTATCGAAAAGAAGAAGCGGTGTCAATCACCAGAATCATTTTTTATTAGTCTGAGCTTTCGAGCTCTTGCAGGATCCATCGTCAGAGATAAAATTGTCAACGAAAAACAAGCAAAATGTATAGGCGCAGGGTCCAGTCAACTGTCATAGGGGTGAGAGGGGACCAATTAACCATCAGTGCCGTGAGTCTGGAGATGCCTGCGCAGGGCGATGTATGCGAGCGCCAGCTCTATAAACCGGTTTACTGAATTGTCATTCGAAGCCAAGGATTCAATCAATTCTCGGCCTGTCTTGTTTCCGGCGTGGGCATTTATACTCACAGCTGCGAAGTTGAACTCGTGACCTGTCTCATAGGTTTGGGCAGCCAATTGCGATAATTTATCACCCTGTCGTACGGCCAGTCTATGTTCGTGTATTCGCGAATCCAGCATGCGTCCAGTCTGTCCCGTGCTATTTCTGGGACAGTTTAGACATAGTATGCGGTACACTACGTTTGACTGTTCGCTGGGGTTTAGTCGATTCTTGATCTTGCGATGGGCTCTCACCAGAGTTCGAAAGCTCAGACCCAGTAAAACAATGATTCCGGTGATCGACTCGACTTCTTCTTGATCCATACACATACCTGGAATGCGAATATTGCCTCAATTCGCGAATGCTTTGTTTTCCAAACTTCACTTGTTTTACACACGCACACATACTTTACAGGCTGCGAGCCTTTGTTAACCACATAGATTAGTAAGCTTTGAGCCTTCACAAATGATTAGTTCAGGCACGGTCTACTCAACCTTGTACGCTCTTATTTACACCTACAGCTGGCGCCGACTTCTGGCAGCAGCTCCGCATCGGTATCCAAGGAGACTCAGAAGCCCATATTGGGCCTATTTGCGGTGATTACGGCCAGTGTATCGAGTGGTTTTGCCGGCGTCTATTTTGAAAAATTGATGAAAGATACTGCTCCCTCCCTCTGGGTCCGAAACATTCAGTTGGGTGAGCCATTCTCAGAGTAGATTTCTTTTACCCTTTTTCTCTTCGTATAAATTCTTAACATTACTACTAGCCCTTGATCTAACTTGTTTACTTTATGTTGGTTTATGAACGTTGCTCTATGATTCACTACGCCCCGCGCTCGTGCTTACTACTGTCGTGCGTCCACGTTTTATGTTCCTGTCAGTCCCTGCGCCCTATCCGAGCATCTGGTTCCTGACAGCCGACTGCTACACACTAAGAGGATGAGTGGCCAACCCTTGGCCCTTCAGTGCCTTACTACAATAAATAAATACCCACAAAATTTCTTCTTAACTTTCATAAAATAATGATAAAAAACTACTTTTGTGTTAATTTTAACGAATTTACGTAAACGTTACTTCCAACCATATTGTTGTAATTTTATACCTACTGCATAAGTAAAATCGCTTGTCAAAATCGGTGACTCCCGGGAAATGTTACTTTACAAATTGTCCCATCTCATTTTCTTCGGGCGTGTCCGTCACATGGCGATAATAGATTCATTTTTGCCCCAAAGTACAGCTCGAGTTCACTGACCGACGGCGGTCTTGAGGGATCAACTTCTTGGCGCAGTAAATGTGTGCACGGTGAAATGTTACAAATGCGTTTCTTCGGTCTTTTTATGGTCTCTGATGATTGATTCGCGTACAAGTCCTAAATCTCAAATAGTTTATGTGTTTTTTCTGCAACCCCTCTATCTCTACTTCCTTTAGTTACTTTCAACTGGGCTTGTTCGCTTGTAGGCTCTAGAACTTTTGTAAATGTTACCAAGCCGGCATATCGTTGTCTAATTATGTCTTGTGTAAATCCCCGGGGAAGAAGTTACGCAAAAGTAAACGTCTTTTAGCGTACTTCGTACAACATTTAAGGTAAACAAACGCGAGCGCTCACATTGTTTAGGTCATAGTACTCATATGATGTGGAAACTGGCACGGGACCATAAAGGATGCACTACCAGCACAAATCGCTTGGCTTCTGGTTTTGCGTCGAAAGGCCTGCAGCGAACGTGAATAGTCGATACAGTGCATCGCCGTTTCGCAAGGCGTGGCTTTTCCTGCTGGTCGTACATGCCTTTATTCTACAAAGTTTGTTATTACCTATAGGAGTGCTCAAAACATCCGACCTATTTCAGGCTTCATCAAGTTCTAACACGCTTATGCATTTGACCGATGTACCTTCCAATCCGCTCATGCCATTCTATTTGCCAAGTCATCTTCTCTTCCTTGTGATTACCAGGTTTCTGGGGCTCCATCCTAGCCTTTATTGGTGTCTACCTGACAGACCATAAGGCGGTTGCCGAGTACGGATTCTTCCAAGGTTACAGTTTAAATGTGATCCTTGTGATTGCCCTCCAGTCCTTCGGTGGTCTTTGTATAGCCGTCGTCATCAAATATGCAGACAATATTTTGAAGGTTTTCGCCACTTCAATCTCAATTATCCTGTCTTGCCTGGCTTCCTACTACTTACTTGGTGACTTCGTTCCAAATTGGTAAGTAGTACATATAATTGAGTTGTTGGTTCTGTGTGCCTTTATGCTACTGTCTGTGACAATGCCCCCCTTAACGGCGATGTCAAGCTTGTACCCGGACGCCGGCTGACTGATCTTGACTACGTCGATGATATCGCCCTGTTAGCCTCAAGCTGTGATGGTCTACAGTCTGTGGTACCACGTGTGAATGAGATCGCTGTATTGGTTGGCTTGTCCATAAATACCAGGAAGACCAAACTATTCTTGAGCCGCATCTCTGACCGGGAAAAGGCACCCCTAGTGATTAATGGCCGTTAACTTGAAGATGTAGACAGCTTTAAATACCTCGGGGCGAGGTGGCTACCTAATGGGCAGGGTAAGGGCCACATTCTCTCCCAAATCAATGTTTCTCGCTGAGTTTTCTCAATCCTTCGAAAGCGCCTTTGAATCGGATGCGACATCGCCACCAAGATACGTGTGTGCAGTGCATCCGTCCGGTCAGTCCTCTATGGATATTGACGCTGGGCTTTGCACGTTGAAGGTGAGCGATGACTAGAGGTATTAGACCACCGCTGTCTGAGTGAAGTATACCGACTTTGTCTCAAATGAGACAGTCCGCACTCGTTGCGAAAGTATAGCGAGGATATCTCAGGCCATCCAAGGAAGACGACTGAGTTACTTTAGGCACTTTAACCGTCAGGCTTTTTATGCAACCCTTGATTTAGTGCCACAGCTTACCTGGAGGTGACGAAGAGGAGTGAAACTAAGAACTGGCTTGACACCGTTCGTCAAGACATGGAAGTAGTTAGTGGACCTTCGGTCTCCGTCGCCGGAAAATATAATGTGTGCAGCTTTCCAGATCGGCTGTCGCCAATGGTTACACTTGGAGATGTACCGTATGTGATATCATTGTGGCCGGCCAGATTAAGGATAATTACAGCCGTATCGAGTACAATTTACTAAAACTAGAACAGCAGCAACTGTGTGTGACCTGCTATAATGGAGGCTGCAGACATATGCGCTCGCAACGACAGTATCACGGGGATATCTCAGGATATTTAAAAGACGAGTGAGGTGGTTTGGACACGTTTTTTGTCGTCCGTCGTGCGAGATTTATTTTGCTGCCCTTGATCCGGCGCTACAGCCCACCTGGACGCGTTGAAGAGGAGGGCAATTCAAGACTCGGTCCCTTTCGTGGAAGAGCTTCTTAACCGTCGGTTTTCGGTCTCCGTCGCTAGCGAGTAAACTGTGTGGAGCTTTTCAGATCTGCTGCCGCTAATCCTTACGCGTGGAAAGCTACCGTCCGTGACATCATTGAGGCCGGCTAGATCGGACATGATCGCAGCCGTATCAATTAGAATTATGAGAAGTCAGAATAAAAAAAGCATGGGATGTTGTGATGCATCGCTCAAGCACGTGTGCTAGCAGACATCAGCCTATTTAGCTTAACGCCTTTACTGCATAGAAATAAGTGGTGGTCTGCTCTGCATTCTTTTATAATTTAAACTTAGTACATTTAGCACAATAGTCGGCAGGATTTTGCTCGGAAACAGTCTTGTGCGACCTCTTTGGTTTTCCAGCTTTAGGTCACATCAGACAGAATTGAGGATGCTGTGCTTCCTTTAAACCTTCCAATTCACTCCCTCCTTCGGCAGGACTTTCCTTGGTAGCTCACGAATGTTCTTATTTATATTAACATGCCTACTTTCACGCTTCTCTTAAGACAGAAACTTTAGGCTTTCCAGATACGGTATCACTATCTCACCCTAAAACTAACCCTTACCCCAACCCTAACATAAATTCATTGAGTAGGCATGTTAATATAAATAAGAAAATTCGTGCGCTACCAAGGAAACTCCTGCCCCTCTTTCTTGCTGCGATGGCACTGTTTCCATTTTTTGTTTAGTATAACTTATTTTCATTTGTATTGTCTTTGAAATAACTTAAACATGCGTGTTTATTTGCCCCCTTAGGTACTTTGTCATCGGTTCATTTGCTGTTCTCTCAGCTACTGTTCTCTACGGTTTTCCACTCTGTCCGGAACGTCCACTACTCCCACTCTCCCGCAAATAAGCCTATCATCCTCTGATGTTCTCGACCATTAGCTATTTTCTCTAATTGCTGAATTTTTGCAGTCTGCAATTCTTACTTTTTTGGTCCTATGGAATGGTTCTTCTGTGATACTGTGATGACGCCGCTCCTCCGGTCCCTTTCACTTGTTATCCTTTGTTCTTTTTAGATAATGTATTTTTTCTTTGGTTACCATTTTTATATGCCTCTGGGCCTTCTATATCGGTACGGTATAACCTCGGTTTGTATACAGAAAATCGAAATGTTTTGAAAAAGTTATATCAATTCCGCACAGGTTTTTATTCTGAATCGTAGGTCAGAAATCTAGTATTCCCCCCCTCAGAATCACTTTAGTACGTAGTTTTTTAAAAGCCTCATCGTGGTTAATCTCACAACACCCCCTGAAGGGAGTTCCGTCATTTCAAGAAACTTTTAGAGAAAAGGGACTTTGTCCTATCTTTTCTGTTGAACGCGAAACTTTGATGGGTGATCTAAAATTTTGGTTGTGATAGTGCATCCAAATAGAATCGCCGAAATTCACACTGAAATCTAAGCCGTTCACAGAGCGTGGTGTTTGTGCTTTTGTCTATAAATCAGGAGGGAACAGTATGGTCATCCTAGGATTCAGGGCAAAGTGCGACGAGTCTGGGTCCATAAAATGGTTGATGGCTGTCCTTCTAGCGCTTACGATGCACCTTACTAAGTCTGGATCGCTTGCTCAAGCTGATTTGTTAATTTTTATGAAAATCTACAGCAATTCCTCGGAAAACCAAACGGCTGTTTAGGTGGCACATAATAGCTAGGCGTCTCTGTTTTAACCATTTTTTGTCGATAAGTGGACGAATCAGGGTACTTTTAACGGCGAAACACGTATATCAAACAATTGGAGCATTTATACGTGGGTTTAGGGCAGATTTATGTAACTCCTTGCACCCATCGAATACGCCGATGTTTTTTTTTCTTGAATTGAGTTTAATGAATTAAGGTATTAAACCACCGACCGCAATTTAGACCGCCTCCAAATGATCAGAGATGTTGCACCTGGTTTCTTTGTCCAGCGAGTGGTCTCCTAATCGAGCCCGCATTGCAGTGACTTGAGTTAATACTTAAGCCATTGCTGCTGCGATCTTCAGGCCCGGTTCCATAGGTGAAACGAAATCGTGAGTCACCAGATGGAAGAATTAGTGTATGCTGCACAGGGGAAATGAGGAATAGGTTAGTGCAAGTTGACTGTCGGACGAGAATGCGTCTGAAGTGTTGCCAAGAGCGCCTCCAGCGAGGTGACGTGTGACTCAGCCGCAGGATGGTGATTGGCCAGACCGTATTGGCCTCGACCTCCATGTGCACACTTGCTACCAGTCGCGAGAAGCGAAACGTTGCACATGGACTAGGACCACTATACCCGAAATCTCAGGCAACTTAACGCGTCCTTTTGATACTGGACGATTACTCTTCCCCACCTCCTTCACATCCAGACTCAACCGCTTACTGATAGATAAGTCCAGCTATCAGACAATTTAAAAGTCGTAAACGTTCGCAGTTAGGTCCGTCATGGCCAAATTTTCATCGAATAGGCTCGCGTCAAATTTGACAGTTGTTTCTGATTATGCTCACTGTTTGTCCCATAACACGGCGAGTGCAGGAGGAGTGACTTACGAAAAAATATAGGTATCGGCTTATGAACGCCTTCGGAACCAGTCCATGCAACATGATACATCAAGGACCTGTTAGAGGCAACGGTGTGCATTACTACGGGACCAGGTGTCGGAATTGTGCACTGATCCAAGTCTGTCATGCGCAGCAGACTCGTGAAAATCAAGGACCGATTAAGCCCTAGTGAGAAGTCTGATGAAGTGTATCACATCCCATACTCAAATCGCGCAGGAAAAACTGGATCGTGCATGCACCAGCATAAACTGGCTGTAAGACGAGGTAACGAGTGATGATCGCAAGTTGCTGTTCGTACCTACGAAACGGGTCACGATTTTAACTTCGCAGCCACCAAGATAATCGCCCACGCCAGAATTAGCCCTAACGGCTGCGATCTCTTTGTAGAAGAGAGAAGTCTTGGGAAGGCCATAGCGGTAGGAAGAGTATATTTTGTGCAGAATAAACGGGAAAATAGGCGTTAGGAAATTGACTATCAGACGACCGCAACCCAGCGGACGGTGTCTGAAGTGATGTCTAATCGGCGGTCGTCACATTAAGTTCTGTGTGGGTCGGCCTGTGCTTGGTTCTTCAAGAGGCCGGAAGCACCAAGCGTTCCAAAATGCACTTCGGTTTGAGCTAGTTCCGACAAACATTCACAAGTGCACTTGATGTGGAACTAATCACTACAGAGGCAAAACAATCCGGGAATGGATTGAAACTCATACTTCAGATGAAAACTTGGTGTATCCATTTACCGATGTGGCGCCAGCATACAAATTCCTGCACAATCAACTCTGGACTGGTGCTCGATTAGTCCGTTCCCCCGTCAGCAATTGTTGGTTGCGTCCAGTCTGTCTTGTGTTATTTGGAGGACAGTTTACGCACGGTATGCGATAGACTACACACGCCGGTTCACCGCAATTTCATCAGACCTCGATTCTTATGAAAGGGCTACGCATGATAACCTTGGGTCAGTGTGCAATTCCTACTCCTAGATCCACAGCAATGCACTCACTGACATCATTGGTGATTGATTGGCCTCTGCCTCCTGCAACTATGGCTTGCTTTACGTTGCCGCTTTTATCCCTGACGACGAACTCCAGAAAGAGTTTGAAAGCAGAGACCAATAGAGCCGTAATCCTAGTAAGTGACGGATTTTTTCCCATTGTGAATAGCTCTGATAGATGCTTTAGTACGCTCTACGCCACATTAGCGTCTGTTTCGTTACAGAAGTGAACTTCTTCAAATGAAGCAATAAAAGGGATTCAAGATTTATAAGAACTGAACACTTGCTAAACTTACAATGCAGCCGGAGGGTCATTAAAAAGGCCTACGTTTGCGAAAGATATATAATCACTAGCAAACCCGCACTAGTGCATAAACCAAATCTTTGCAATAAGCATCAGCAACTTCGGGTGAATTTGTATCTTAAAAGAAACGTAAAAGCCACTTGTTGTTAGTCTAGAAATACCAAACTTTTTAAACCAGCATCAAGTTTCGAAGACACACAAAATAGCTATAAATTGGACTAAAAACGCAAATAGAATCTTTGGGTGAAATCGATATCGTATGAATTTTTTTATACTGGGAAAACTTTCCTTTCGTCAAATTTCTCAATGGATATTTCAGGTATTTGATTACAATTACTTTCAGAACGTCCTTAAAATTCCGAAAAATATGCACGATTTTCGGTGTTGTCAAGCCTTCCTACATAAATGTACACTTCGTTTGACAAACGAAGACAAAACAAAATACGGTCCGAACTTTTCGCTCTGTTTTGTGGCAAAAAATTCAGAAATGGGCAGAATATAATTTTTAAAACTGAAATTTGTCCTGGCTTCTAAAAAGGCAATGCGATTCCTTAAACCAGGCTTCATCTGATACTCACCAGCTTAAGACTCGATTATCTGATTCTGGGAGGAGTATTCTTAAATCTTTTCTTTTATATATTGGGGTTTTCCCATAGCACAACGTATGAAAATTAAAGGTTTTGATCTTTCATACTAAATAGCCTAGGACTTGGTTCGATAGCAGGCAACCACTAATTTCGTCAGAATTCGGTCTATTACCCTCAAATATTCTAAGCAGACAGCTTCTCTTATTAAAAGGTTTTCTCGGGATCAAATCCACTCATTAGCTGAAAATAACTCAGAAGAAGAGGATTCAATTGCTGGGACAATACTTTTATTCGCCTGACCTTTCGATATCCGTCGCGGATTCTTTATCAGAGACATTAGCACCTTTACTTAATATACGTTTTACTACCCAGTCCAAATTCGAGCATGACTTTGCATGAATTACCTTCCCTACTGTTAGAAAGTTCTGTACACATTAAATCACTCCCTATGGTGACTTCTACCTTTTATCTTCTACCTGGAGATTTGATCCGATGTTTGTAGTCATCTTACCATACCCACTACTTAGACCGCTACAGAGTCACTACACCCTAATATTGATCCTCATGCGGTATAATCCCGTGATATTTGAGACGAACCAGGATGCTGGCTTTTAAGTGTACTCCTATTGGCCGTCTCTAAAAACTATTAAGTAGAAAAGGACTAATTAAGTAGCACCCAATTTCTACTAATTTTCACTGCCCTTTATACATCAAATGTACTTTATAGAAACGAAAGTAAGCATTTTCCTTTTTCACTCATTTTGTAGCCATAAGGGTCTCCCTCAAATCGCGTACCCATGGAAAGGGTAAATTTAGGTTTTAATAAGCTATCAGATGCCCGATTAATTTTGCTCTTGATCTGCATTTGCATTCAGACTTTCCTTGTAAGGAATAGCATGCATTCTTCTATGCTGGTAAGAAGATGCCATGAAGAGCTGATAAAGTGCTGCAATCGATTTTCCTTTTTGTCGTGAGGGGCACAAAGGAATGGACTGCGACGAGGATATTTGAGCGGACAATGTGTGATCTTAAAAAATCTCATGATTGTAACCTTCTTTAAAAGCAAATGATACTCTTTTTGCGTATGATATTTTTCGGAAACGTGATTGGCTTTCGACAGGGTGCAAGAAAGGATATATTTGCGCACTTTTTCCATGAAGTATATTTGCATTCATAAGGGTGTCGAAAAACAGTGAAATAGAGTCATACTTCTAAGGTTGTCATTTTTTACCAAGTGTTTTTCCTTCAAACAAACATGCAAATAGATTAGAAATATGTTTCAATTTATAAGGATATTTAAAATCATTATATAATAAATACTACTTAATTAGATATTTATATCGCATGTTGTTCCTACAGGTGACCAAAAATACGTTCAGTCAAAAGCCGGCATCATTGTATACATGAAAGATCCGGGTTTTGTGCCGTACGATGATCGATACTACTTATTCAAGTAAGTAGTCCTGACTAACTGAATACGCGCTTCAGAATTTAGAGTAATAATTCAGGCTCATGGTTACCGTGCACAAGATGCTCACGGTCAAGCAACCATTTGGGCAAAGTCAGGCCGTTCACAGATATAAAAAATGTTTCATCCTTATGGAGGAATTGCCATTCAGCTGACAGTTTGGGCAAGTGTTTGAAAGAACGCTCGCAGCTCAAATGGCATGGTGAACTTGCGTAGGTTTTCTCCCTGATTTCAAGTCATTCTTTCGTTAAATTTGTGTGTCCACTTGTGGGTGGGCAGCTTCAATAGAACAACTTTTCAGTCACTAAATGAGTATTTAACCACTAGGCTGTATTTATTTAGCATGCTATCTTGTTCTAAGGCGAGCCCCCGCGCC
Source organism: Ligula intestinalis (assembly GCA_036362985.1). Lineage (NCBI taxonomy): Eukaryota > Metazoa > Platyhelminthes > Cestoda > Diphyllobothriidea > Diphyllobothriidae > Ligula > Ligula intestinalis. The sequence goes on along the minus strand of JAYGXS010000003.1, from coordinate 23,860,279 downwards.
TGCATGACACCTTACTAATTTATGCAGACCGCGACTCGTTCCGTCTCATCGCGAGGACAGGTTGGCATATGCATGGGGAATCATTTACCATGATTCGGACAGGGTAATCGAGCGGACAGTCGCAATAGGTAAAGTGACAAGCAACTCAACTGACAGTTATTCGTGCGGAAGAAGGCACACAGTATTGCCAGCAAAGATAAGGGAGACTGGAATGACCATTTCTGCCTACTTCCTGCTGTTACGGCTATCATGGCCTCTGTCGAGATGTAAGGCAAAATGGGACAGATGAGTACCGATAGTAGCCAGGTGAACGTTCATCACTCAGTTATCAATCCTTCGGATAGACTAGTAGAAGGCGCGCTGACGCGGCAGCCCTGTATCAAGCGTTTGTTCACTTCCGAAATACTCCTTGTGTAGGGCAATATGTGAATGATTCGGTTCGCACTCAGCGTTTGCATATCCTGAGTTGACCATTGCTCTAGCATGGGAAACTTGTGGTGTCTCACTCCGCGCAGACGATCATTTCGCGAAGGCTCACCGAATGACCCGTGTCCAGCAGGTGTTTAGTAATAGAGGAGCGAGGGGAACGGTTTTCCTGTTTAAATAACCAACTAGGCAAATGTTCCTTGGTTCTGACTGTCAGTTGTCTTTGCGTTCGCCCTATGTACTTGCATCCACAAGTGCATGTGAATTCGTAAACGCAATTAGGTGGCGTGCAAAGGTAAGGCATCCCTAACATAAGGAATTGGCAAGGGCTTTGTTGGAGAGCAGAATATAGTATATATATATATAGCAGTAAGTGGGGTATGACAGCATCTGGGGGTAACTTGATACAGAACTGTTTCGGGCTTATTAGCCTTCATCAGCCAAGCATAACCCTGAACACCAACCGGTCGGACAACACAAACAAACGGTGTTCGCACATTCCTGAGTGAATATATACCCGATCAGCAGTGACAGCAAATGGCAGGTGGCGAGGCGCTGATGAACTGCGGTTCGATGAAGTGCTTATGACCCATCTGATAGACACCAGTGGTGGACCAACTGCGCCGTCTGTAAGCGCGTTTGTTTGTGTTGTCCGACCAGCTAGTGTTCAGGGTTATGCTTGGCGGGCTTTCGAATTTGAGCTGCCGGTTTTTTTTGCTCTCCATTCACGCGGGAATTTATTAGTGTATACCAGACTGTCTACTTCTCTACTTTGTTTTTCTGCATTTCTGGACATGAGGTCATCTCTGCTGTACACTCGTACCTTTTTGAATGCTCGAAGGACAAATATTCTATCGATGGAAATTCATAACGAACATTCATGTACTTTTGGATTAATTTGCAGAACCTGCAGTACATCAGCACCAAATGTTATCCAATGGAATGCAATACGATCGCGTAAGCACCGATGCGGTTGGAAACAAGCTATGAAGCGTCAACCATTAGCCTCAATGTCTCTTCCGGGTCTAATGTCCACTAATTGCAGGTCTATTTTCAATAAAATTCTCGAATTGGATGCACTTATGTTGAAACAGGAACACAGTAAGTGCGGTGTAATCAGTCTTCAAGAGGCTTGGCTCAATAGGGATATAGAGTCGCAGCTCATCACACCTCCAGCGTATTGCTGTTTTCGTTCGGACAGAAAATCCCGATCAATCAGCAGAGGTGGCGGAGTAGCAGTTTTTGTAAACCAGCAATGGTGCACAAACTGTAAGTCCCTTTTTTCTTACTCCGAATACCACATAGACGTTATTGCAGTAGTCTGTAGGCCTAAATTTTTACACAACTCAAAAGGCATCATTTATGTTAGTATTTACATACCCCCTTCCACCTGTCAAGATGCCCTTACCCACTTTTTCGATTTTCTTTCTCAAAAGCTTGCCGCACTGTCTTGCGAGCATGTAATTATTTTATGTGGGGACTTCAATCGAGTAAATCTACGTCCCCTCATATTGTTAGGATTTAGTGACTTAGTTAATTTCAATACACGAGATGACGCCCCACTCAATCATATCCTGACTAACTATCCAAAGCTTTTTGCTGTAAAAAATAGAGCTCCATTGGCAGGCTCAGACCATTCCGTACTGCTCTGTCAACCAAAAATCTATTCCAAGACCAACAAAGGGCTATTAGTAACGCCCGAGAGGAAATTACACATTCGTGACACGTCCCCACATAATATTTCCTTGCTTCAGACTTGTATATCTGAATGCATTCCCATCTTTCTCGAAAACAGGAATGTCGAGTCGTGTTCGAGTTATCTTACAACATTTCTCAACAGAATTTTTAACATTTGTTGTCCTTTTGACACGGTCATGGTTAGACCAGACCGAATATCTTCTCCCCACTTAAAAACTTTGAGAAGACACAAGGAACTGTTCTACAAACTAGGTTTACGAGAAAGATTGAAGGACGTTAATGCCCTTATAAAACGCGAGATCGCAAGACTAAATGACCTTTTTGTTAGTCAGTTATTTAATTCCTCTACATCTTCGTCTCCTCTCTCTTCATCCGAAATATGGAAAAGTCTTAAACGTCT
>JAYGXS010000003.1:23845323-23857655 GCA_036362985.1 Ligula intestinalis | reverse complement strand
TATATATTCTGCTCTCCAGCAAAGCCCTTGCCAATTCCTTGTGTTAAGGATGCCTTACCTTTGCACGGCACCTCCAACTGCGTTTATGAATTTACATGCACTTGTGGATGCAAGTACATAGGGCGAACGCAAAGGCAATTAGCAGCCAGAGCCAAGGAGCCCCTGCCTAGTTGGTTATTCAAGCGAGAAAACCGATCCTTTAGTTCCTCTATTACAGAACACTTGCTGGACACGGGTCATTCTGTAGACCCTATAACTTCATTCCGAGTACTTGTTTGAGCACGAACATCTCGAATCTTGCGCTACCTGGAGGCAGCCTGTATAAGACGCTTTAAACCGGACCTATGCAAACAGTTGGAGCATGTGGTTAACCTGACCTTGCCTTGGTAACTACAGGCCCCCAGATTTGCGCATTCCCCTGCCCCCCCCCCCTTTATTCCCGCAACCCAATTTCCCTGTTCACCCCACCCCCCCTCGTTTAACCTTCCTTCTTTACTAATTAGCCTTAGTGTTTATGACCTATGAAATTTCTGTACAAACTCAATTTCGTAATTTTCTCGTTTATAAACCTTTAAGGCACTGAGTGGATGCAACTAACGAGCACTCATTAAATTTTATGGATCCATTAAAATTTTGCATTACTATTTTCATGTTCGGAGACTGACGCGTTTGGAACTAGTAGCTGTTTGCTATCTGCATTTGGGTATTCGGGCGTCTTCTATGGCCTTGTGCGTTTGTGCACGCGGTTGCCTTTGTTGAAAGGTGAAATAGATCGGAAAACACAGTTTCCCAAACCAAAAGTCAGGAAAGACCTGCTTTTACTGGGTCTGTAGAGCGTACAGGGGACTCAGCAAGCAGCTGCCTTCTCAGGCGTGTCTGTATTCGTGTTATAAGTAAGAATATTACTTCACTGCGCGTGTGTCCTTTCGCTGCCCAAATGGTGTCTGCCTGCAGTCAACCAATAAAGGAGGCAGTCAGAGTGGATTCGACTTATCGAGAGAATAGTACCAAGATTTGCTTGGTCCCGAATGCTAATTTGCAGGGATAAGGGGACACCTAAGGTTTCAATAACAAAGCACCTGCTGGACACTGGCCATACGGTCAACCGAACGACTGCATTTAAGGTTGTACTTCGGGCGACGACCGGGCGTCTCTTGCGGAGGCCGCTGCAATATGGAGACGAAAACCACAACTCTGTAAGCAGTTTTTTTACTTGATCAAGCTCACATTGCCATCGTAACGGTCGATAAACCCCTGCCCTCTCCCGTCTTCTCATGCGCTCTCTTCCCCATATGCTCGACCGTTGCTACGCCCTTCGCCCCTCCCCCATTTTAATCACACTTGATCGGCTTTCACTTTAACCTGAAGTGCCTCGCTTCGATGACTGACTCCCCCTCCTCCTTTTCTCCCTAATTATGCGCACTCGCTCCTAACACCAACAGCCTATGGCCTACTTACTTATCAAGTTTCAGTCTTCTAGGTCAATACTTAATTGGACAGCATATTTTATCTTATCATTAAACAATGACCGTATATAATTGAGTAATAGGTCACAAAATTGTATGACTTGTTTAAATGTCTTCCGGGAAAACAACGCTTCAATACCATGTCAGTAGCGCCACAATAGATGCCAACAAATATTACCACCTTTACATAAATAGTGCTTTGCACACATCCGATGCACTTTATGTTGCTCAGACAAAGCTAGATGTCGAAGGCTCTTTGAGTAACTCAAATTGATCGAGGCATCCACCACTACTGAGTTAACGAAACAGTAATTGTTGTTGACCTGAAAATGCAGGTGTACTTTTTGTACGATAAGGAATAAGCTGCTAACATAGGATTTTTAGGTAACAAAAGTCGGCGTCAGCTGGATGGGGCACCGATAGAAGCGAATGGACGAGTTCCACGAAGCGGTTTAGAAGTAGAATATGTAATCGCTAAAACAAGAAGCTTATGTGCCTGAGGTTCTCGATTCTGGTTTGAACCCATTATCATAAATTACAGCAAAATAGGGTGATAAATACCGCTACGGACTATAAGTACTGCGCAATCTGTGCATCTATCACCCTTATCTGCGGTTACCTCTGATGATGGCCTCAAGCCGGAATGCAAATCGGCAGGCAAATTCACTTCTTTTTTCCGGCAGTCGCATCGTCTACTTTTATGTGAGTCGCTGTTGGGGGACTAATCGTCATTACGAGAAACATAGTGCCCCTGCGAATAGGATCAACCGCCGCCTCGCCAAAATGTGCCTTCCAACACACGGGAATCAATTAGCCTGTAGTCTCAGTCCCCACGCTCCCTTGATGCCAATGAGTGGTAGCCTGAGGTAAAGGTTGTACGGGAACGCTTATTCCCTTTACTGTTTCACTCTGAAAGGAAGGCCTCAGTGCTTGGGTAGATATGCCTCTAAAACAAAAAGGGATTGCAGAACGTCACGCAGTGGGCAACTGCAGTCCGAACAAAATTCATTTTCTAACCAGCTAGGCAAAACACAATCCTCACCTACTTCGCTGAAGGAGCACGGCATGAGTTCACCCACTTCCATGGCGCTGGCAGTTCCTGATACCTGTGGCCGTACAGAGGCGAGGCTATCAAGGTTTGCTCCTGTTAAGCACAATCTATGTATGCTATATTAAAAAACGACCGGTCACTCGTCGTAGAGGCCCACACACAAAGCCTCTAGTAATACAAGGCTCCAGGTAGGCGTCGAGTATCTCTTTTAGAGAAGGCAGCTCCCGAAACAGTTTTTTTTTACCAGACTACGTCTCCGGGCACACATTTTGAGAACAATAGGCCAGTGGCCATCCAAACCCAGCCTCTCCAGTGATTGTTATGTGGCGTTCAAAGGACATTCAATGGGAGCTAGGGCGTGAAAAAGAACGCGGAAATGACCGAATTCGGAAGCTGCCGGGATGTCCAGGCAGTTTTATTGGTTACCCCCTTCGGTAACGTTGGAAGCTTGAAATCGTCGTTATCCGTCTAGAACGTACAGCTGGCCCGGGCACGATACCTGACGTAGACAATATCCCGCCCACACGAAAGTAAATTGCGTTGAAGTGTTATAGTGGACGCATCAACCTACGTGTTTTCCGAATACCTGGAGCCGAACTTACCGCCTGTTCTCGAATCCAAAGAACTAAATGGTGAACATTCGTCACTCTTATTCTCAATGATTTGCAACCCACGCAGTTGTCCAGTTATTCATAAACCACATCCATGTGTAGATCGATTCTGGCATAGTCGCATTTTGACGAGGCAGTTAGTTATGGCACCACGACGACAGTCAAACTATCCTTCTCGACGATGTCCATCACGAGCTTCTGCAAGCTGAAGACAGACCTGGTGACTGTGGTTGAATTACAGTGAAAGTAAATTCGCCGGATATAACCCTCTCTCTCTCACCACTCCCACACCTGTACCCGATTTTGAGACATATGTCAAGAAGGCCGGAGACGGGGGGAGGACGCAGGCGGTGTGCGCGAACACGCGACGCAACACCACACCTCGCTAGGTAAGCTCCCGCGTGCGCAGGAGAGCCATAAAACGCGCATTAGAAGGGAGCTATTGTAGCTTGACTCTCAACCCGTCAGTCAGCCACTTCACACAAGACAGACACTGGACTGACTGCGCGGTCCGAGTTATCCCGTCAGTTGGCAACCCTCCAGGCCGTGGTTTTAGCGTACTGTGATAGCCTCAAGTGCGTCAGACTGTTTACAGCGAGGAAAAAATACTCTGAAGATCACACCACGACTCTTCTCGCGAGCACCTTCATCGCACACTACCACCCTTAAAATCACAAAACGCATTTTTTTCAACAAACACCTCTTGCTTGAGACGGCAGTAGGATTCTTGGTTCCATGGAAGTCATCTTCTGCGTTGGCGATCCGAGCCCAAGATTACCATGGAGCGCTTATCACCGTGACTTGGAGGGTTGCGAAGTGACGATTACACGGCGGTCTCTCAGTCAGCCCACTGTGTGTTTGCGTTGTAGCCAGCTGGTGGTCTGAGAACCAGGCTGCAATGGCTCCCTCTTTATGTGGTCTCTATAGTTCCTTGTCACTCCGTGGCATTCGAGCCAGCTTTGCCAGCACGTTTATGGGTCGCTCTAGCCGCACGAACCAGCTGTGGCCCAACCATCTTCTGGTCTTTTTGATTTTGTCATGACATCGGGCCCGTTTGGGGGACGTGGAGATGGTGCGGTAGATGCCCTGCATGTCTAGTCCCACTGAAATTTAATTCACGCAGAATTCGTTGTCGCTGTGCCACCTTGCAGTAGTGCAAGCGGGAGGTCTCGTTGCATGCAACGGTCGAACTTTCAATTGAGCACTATTTCAGTGCGCCATGCATTCAGCTTATCACCTACGCTTTCAAGTAAAACTGGGACATTTATTGTGATATTTTATAGCTTTTTTGTGTGGTAGGTCAGAAGACCTCGTGTCTGCGTTCTTACCGGAATTAGGATACTCCATCAAGGCCATTTATGGCCTCTACATCAAGGAAAACGCACAGCCACTGAGCTCTGGTGGCACCACACTACTAACGGAGAACTCACAACTCAGCGACTGTCACGACGAAAGCCTTTTTCTGCAAACTTGCACGGAACATGGTCCTCTGTTGACCGCTACCTTATTCTGGCTTCGGGCACGCAGTCGAAAGCCGCCGAGCAAACCATAAATACGGCAGTTCAACCGTCGCTCTTGACGATGTCCACCACGAGCTTCAGCAAGCTAAAGGCAGATAAGGTGACTATAGCTGGATTAAAGGAAATCTAACCCACTCTCTCACCTTTCCTACACCTCTACCCGGTGTCAAGACAAAAGTTGAGAAGATCGGAGCAGGGGGAGGGGGCAGGTGCGGCAAATACGCCAATACACATACCAACGGTAAACCTTGTTAGGTAGGCTCCTGTGTGCGCTAGAATGTCATGGAGGCCACTAAGAACGAGACGCCGTAGCCTGACTCTCAGTCTGCCAGTCGGCCACTCCACACAACGAGACACACTGGACTGACTGCGCGGTCCGAGTTATCCCGTCAGTTGGCAACCCTCCAATTCGCGGCTTTAAGCGCATCAGATAAGTTTTAGTGAGGAAAGAAATGCGCTGACGGTCGACCTTACTCTCTTCTCCACCGCTAGGAACAGGCCACCGCCGAGCTAATCGGTCGCCTGAGGTAGGACGGGCGTGTAGCAGCATAAGTACGACCTAAAAACGGCACGGATAAAAGCAAGAAAAACGAATTTCCCTTTTTTGATTTATTTTCTAAGATATCTCTAACAGGGAATGCTGTAGGAGGACCACTGATAAGTCGGACCCCTTGCAGTTGTATCAAGCAGTCGCAGAATACCAGCAAAACACGTGTCTGATTTTTAGCTATGGCAGCAAAATTACTAGCTAAAAACCCAGACACGTGCCTCATTGATATTCTGCCACTGCTTGACACAACTGCGAAGAGCCCGACTTATCAGTGGTCCTTCCACAGCATCCCCTGTTATAGTTACCTTAGTAAATAAACTTTAAAAAGGGAAATTTGTTTGGCTTTCTCTTATCTGTGCCGATTCATATTATCCGGTCTAAAGTAATCCGAGTGAAAACATTTATCGATGTGGTAACTTCACCTACCCATCCCCTGATTAACAGTAGAAAGGAGATGGGACACTCAAAAAGATGGGCAAAAGAAACTAGCAGATGTCATCAGCTTTCGTCTAAAACCAACATCAAGGCAACCTTTAACAGGCATGTTCGTACGTGTTCGCCAGAGGCCCCTTTGATGAGAGGACAATCGCCAGGAGTAATGATGCCAAATAAGGACATCAGTCCCATTCTCAGTCCAAACTACGACTATTCTCGAACAGAGGCGGGAACATAAGGAAAATAGGCAGCAGCTGGCACACCTTTTGTGGACGATTAGCATAGGGGCTGGGGGGGAGGGGGTGGCGTTATGGAGTGAAATTTTCACGGAGATGTACAGATCTGGGGAGGGTCTCGCGAATACTCTTCGTCCGCTTCATTAAAAGCCGATTCGTTTGTGTCCTGCCCATTCTCCAAACAGCTCACCTGACAGCTCAGCTCAGCCACCGCTTCGGCTGCCTGCGCTGCTTCGCTGGCCGACTTTCCGGCGTCTAGCTCGCCAAAGTAGGTAGTGGTGAATGCGACAGCGTCGAAAACAATATTGAAGGAAGGATCCAGATCGGCCAGCTCGTTGCCCCACTCGTTACCGGCGACATCCTTAGCGGGTGATGGGAAAAAGTGGGGATAGGGGAAAGGGGGCGGATGGTTCTCTTTGTTGTCCTGCAAGGAGGGTAGTGCGGGAGGCGGACGCGGAGTGTGTTGCGCCACACTGAGACCACTGAGAGCGTAGGCAGTGTGGTAGGGGTCGACGTTCCTGCCCGGCTTGTCAATCAGGCCACCACTGCTGTCGTTGCCATCGGCCTCTAGTAAGTAACTGGGCACACTGAGGCCCGGTCGCATGTAGAAGACCTTCTGACAACAGAGCAGTACGTATTCCTGAGAAAGTGAAAGCAATAAAATGTAAAAATAGGACCGCGCAGGCAGTCGCATAGCGACTACTAGGATAAGGCTAAATGGATCCGACAAAGCAAAGGGAGATCAGAATGGCCATTTCTGGCTAAGTAGCTGTCATCAGCCAGTCATACCCAACCCTAGGTGTGGATCACCCAAAATTCGAACCCGGGACCTTTGGCCACTCTACCATTGCACCCATTTGGTGATGGCACACTGCGCAGACTCCGGACACACGTTCGCCTTCCAGAATGCCGAAATGTTGAGTCACGGAAACGATCGCGTTGCCAAGGGAACAATCGAGGCCTGGTACATAGGGACAACCTCCACCAATCGTTGTGTGGTGCTTCCTACAGCTTACAAAGCTCTCCAAACGCAGATCAACGAACGAAGTGACATACGTGAAGACAAGCCCAATATTAATCCACAAATGGGCTAGTCAATGGCGGGCATACTCAGAGCCGCACCATAACCCCGGACCTGAAGAAAGAGCAGGCATCATCTCAACCAGCTCATCCACTCATCCAGCAAGTGCGAAACCAGATGAACGCGTTGACGCAAGCAAGATATTCAGTCTGGAACGACAGCTGAGGCCGATGACGGTACTGTCTTTATATCAGCCCTTCCTACCCAATCCCAGGTGTGGATCACCTGAGAGTTGAACCTGGGATTTTGGTCATTGAATGCAACACTCTACTATTGCACCACTGGCTTGTTGTAGGACACTTATCGGTGACCACCAAATTTGATAAGAGACAAATTTAGTCAACAAAGAGCACTAGAAACAGTGAGGTTTGCATCGACATCGTAGAGGAAACCTCTGGTTACAACAACTGACTAAATACTATGATTCTTTATATAATGATCTTGGTAACTCCTCAAAGGAGGTCTGAGTCCAGTAACACCGACCATAAAATTCAGTGTTTTAGAGAGGCGATAAGTCACCTAGCTTATGATCAGATAATAGTCCTAATCTAAACACAGGTTAAAACACTTTGTACTTATCAAAAGAAGTGCAAGAAAGTACTTGTAAATGCAAGGGGTGTTTAGTTTAGCTAACCAATGAAACATTACAGGCAAATTATTTGTTCGCTTTGAGAAAAACCGTTCCGTTGTTTGAAAAAAAATAATGCTGCATGCCGTCTTATGCGGCCGAAATTAGGTGCGCGACAAAACCTATATAGGAGTGCATCAGTTCCCAGCAAATAAAGTCTTTTTTCATGATGTCCTAAGAATAAAGCTGACCAAACAGAAGGTACAAATGGAGAAGGTTCTCTTTCAACAACAAGAATCTGAAAGTTCTCCACAGTTAAGCCAGGAAGATGGACTAACCTGCAGCGCTGAGGCATCGAAGTGGGAAGTTTCGAAGGCAAGGGCTGGGTCACCTCGTGTGTACAGGACGTCTTCCAGCAGGGGGAAGAGTGCGCCCACCCAAAAGGAGTAGCAGCTGTCGACGAGTTTGTTAGTACGTCCCTTAAATAGGTAAAAAAAAACGGACAAAAAATGAATTGATGGTGGTGCAAGAGGTCTGCTGCCCGTTGATTAAAGTTCACCTAACTGCTAACGGAACTCGCCTATCGCACACTGACAGAGGCCCTGAGAGCCGTAGCAGCAGGTAGTTTTGCCGGCAAGGACAAGGGAGACTGAAATGCTCATTTCTTACATATTAGCGGTCATCAGTCAGTAATACCCATACCCGAGTGGTGCCCCACTCGAGGCTGCAACTCCGACCTTTTGATCACAGTCAAAAATCCGAACTATTGAGCCACGAGCTCGTTGTCTTGCCAGTTTAGATAGGTAAATATTGACACTCGTTGATGAACACTCACCTGACCACTAAGGGAACTCATCTGTCCCGCTCTGCCTTGGGCCACGACAGGTCTGCTGCCGTCAACCCTATTCCGCCCGTCGGCTACAGCTACTAGAGTGGCCCACTGTAGTTCCCGTACGAGTTAACAGAACGTGGGATCTCTAAATTTAGAATGCTGCTTTGGTGTACAGATAGCACTAAAATGTTTGTTGATTATCTTGATTCTGTATATTTAAGGTAATAGGCGATGCCTTGAAGATTCTATTAAAGTGGCATACAAAAAAGGTCAAGTATAAAATATTTACATAAAATAAATGTTACTATACAATAGGGAGTAGGATGATTGCATGCATTCATTTTGTAATAGTCAACTTCATGCGTAGTCATTCTGATGATCGTAGATAACATTGTCAAATATTGCACGTTAACTTCATCTCTAAATGTGAGCAAGGTGTAGATATGTTCGAATAGCCCTTTCCTGTACCTCTTAAGTAAACATACATCTTGCTTGTGTCTGAATGCGTCTGTCGTGTTCGCCATTATGATGTCCTCGCGCAGTTTGTTCTAAGCAGCGACGAATCACTGCGGACATTCAGATGGGATAAGGTTCTTCAGAACCTTGACAATCAAATACTTAAATTGCAAGTTGAGAACACATCCTACTATTCTGTCAGCAACCGTTATACTCGGAAGCCCATATAGGGGTTTTATTTATTTTTTGGGTTTGTTATGACAGCAAGTGATTTGGTTTATCGTTAAGTATTCAGACGGTACCTAGATGACCACTGGAAGATTATGGGCCAAAGAAGGCTAAATAACATCGGCTGGCAGCATGTTTTGCCTAACAGTTTATGTCCCACTGTTCGATTACTTTGCGTGGACAAATTAAATCGGCCAAGAAAGAAAAAGCTAAAGATGGTGAAAGTGTGTTCATCGATCAAGCTACGCAACCGGTTCGTGCCGTCGTCCAAGAAATTGTCACTCCAGCCTTCCTTCTCGTAGAAGCATTCTTTCACTTGTTTCTACGTTTAGGTAAGACAGTTGAGCATATTTTCAGTGAGTGCACACTAACCTGAAAACCGCCCTCAGTCGGTAGTTGACGGTGAGCCGACCATCGAAGGAAACGTGGAATGTTGACAAGCTCGGTTCTGCCAAGGAGATGCAGGGCCGCAAATGCGCAAAAAGAGTAGCCACCGTGGGCTTCTAACCCAGGCTGCCCGGCGAATCCGCCCTCGTAAGTCTACATGGAGGTAAAAGAAGGCGCGGGTAGAAAGTTTGCCACAATCAGCAGCTCTAGAAGCGGTTATCCTGATGATAGTTCATAAAACAGGAAGTCAATGGTTATTCACCTGGCAACGGGCAATCCATTCGGCTGTGCCAGTAAAAATTTCAGGCCTTGATTTCAGCAGGCCAGTTAGAGCAGCCACGGAGACGGCACAGTAGGCCCCACGCACATCGACCTCGCCACCATGGTGCATAATGAAGGAGCCGTCTGGTTGGTGAAGGGATAAGAGCCAATCACCGAGTTTTTGTCTGTCGATAACATCTAAGGCATCGACACAGACAAGGGAAGCTAGACAATTAATAGCACCATACGTCGGTGCCAAGTGAGCTAACTGTTTCGGACCGCCAGCAAACCCGCCATCAGGGTGCTGAAAGAAAAATATGAGCTTACCTGTAAGCAAACAAATATCTTAGGAGGGTAAAATAAGCATAAGCCCATTAATAAACATGACTAATGAAACCTTAAGGTTGCTGACTCCTTGTGGTAAATTGCAAATATCTCACTGCAACTAACACCATACCTTCTCGTAGGGTTAAATATAGCTGAAGCTATTTTAAGAGTATGAATATAAAAAGAACATGGACAAAGAAATTGATTACTACAAACAAATCTCGCGACAGTTTATCTATTGCAGTCTGGTGGCTCGATAACATAGCTAACGAATAAAAAGCGCATATTAATATGCATCTGTGCAGCAAATCAAAACGGAGCGAAAAGCTCAATGTTCGGTGCGCACAAAGTAATGATTAAAAAGCGCAACTTAGAAAGGTAATATATGAAAAACGGAAGGCCAAAATGCAACGAGGAGGACTGCGGATTACGAAGACAAGTTGGGGTTGGCAGGGTGATCTAGCTTTTGGTGTAGATCGGGTTTCTGCCTGCGTATGTAAATGGGCTTGAGTTAAACAACAACCATTTTGCAGGGGTGTTTCGCATTAAAACGAGTAATTTAATTTATTTGGCTTCAAAGCATTGGTAGAATTTCTTAACTGGCCCAGTTACAAGATAAATTTTCTTTTTTCTGGTGCTACGTTCTACAGTTACATTTTAATCGATAATCCCGTCTGCAATGAACAAACAGTTTGTTTTACCCATGGCGTTTCGTGAAAATTGCATCTGCCGTATGCTTCTTATTATTTATTTAAACTGTGAAGCGATGGGTTGTTGTTGATAAGCGCCACGAGGCTTGTTAATATCAACAAAATCAGCTGTATAGGCTTCTTCTAATTTCTCAAAGTGGAAAACTATACATTTGGAAGGGTGACAGCAAAACTCAAAGTATAATTACTTACTTTCAATGGATGCATAGGGTAGTATGAAGAGAATAAAAAGCAGTAGGGCTTCTCAACAGTGCTCGTAACCCGTATTAAATGTGGTTTTTTTATAAATGTACGATTTAAGATGTCGTACTAAGTGGAGGCGTTTTTGAAGAATTGGACTATTCAGAATTTCAAATACACGTTAATCATCAATTTTACTGCGACCCAAGTAATTTGGAGGGTAACGCATTCATCTAGTAGGACAGAATATTGCCGTACAGGGTAAGATGATGTACGGAATACAAACACCGATCTAATGCTGCACTTATCCAAGGCTGCCAGTTCTGTGGTATTCTTAAAGAATGCAGGACAAAGAAGAACTAACTGATGTTTCCGCTCGATCAAGTTCTGCTAAAACTTGTCCTATAAGTTATAATTAATTGGACTCCTAGTAAATCGTCTCAGAAAGTTGAAACTTATGGGCAAAAAGGCGAGACAGTAATTTGATATAGGCTGCTCTGTGCGTGCTAGATGGGGAACGAAATAGCCCTGGCACGCATTCTCTTAACCTGCCTTACTGCACATATATGCCTAGAGATAGAATCGTCCTCATTGAACGATACATTGAACGTATTTTGCTCGCCAAGTATGATGCTGACTAGCACCAATCCGGAGAAACGGTGCTGGACGACCATCAGGCCTGCGCGTAAATTAGATAAATGAGTGATATATACACGCTAAGACTGATAATCGATTATACATATTAACAGCAAAACATTAAACAAACCTGGCAACTTTTTAAAAGCGAAACTAAATCACGCTTTTGACTCTCTGATATTCGAAAATTAAGCAGTCGGAGGGCATGAACCATCCAGTAAGCCAACCATGGTTGACTTGCATCCAAATGCTCCATACTCGTAGGTAGGTTCACCAACCTCTTCGTGAGATAGCGTATGTGCTCTAACTTGAACAGGCGCAACGAGCTTTCTCCCCATTTTTCGAGTTTCTCCTCGTAGGCTTTGCGAACGAGTCGTTCTGTTCTAGACTGGTCTTTTTCTGTTTTCGTTTGGGGATCTATTTGTTCACTTCCACTCCTCAAATAAAAAAGGGTGGTACGATCCATTTATATGTTTTTAAGGAACGTCTTTTCCTTGGCCTTGTTTCTTTACATACTACAAGTACAAACTATGAAGCAGCACGAAATAGCCTACAGCTACCAGACTTTCAGAGGGATCCGTAGTTGACGTTAGTATGACGGCTCATTAAAACAAAGTAGGTGGTGACTTTTTTCTTGTTTATAGTTGAGTTATTGTCAAGGCCCTCCAAAATGACGGTCATTTTGCGATCTTAGAGTCGAAAATCCATTGTTTATCTAGTTTAACCTCACTATAAAGTTCAAGAAAATTGCGAATAATTGCTCTTATTCATCGGCCAGATATAACGCGAAAATGAGT
>JAYGXS010000003.1:23809512-23831451 GCA_036362985.1 Ligula intestinalis | reverse complement strand
CTGGTATGCTGGAATCGAAATCTCCGAATCTGCAATTTCTGCTTTTAGCCATGTTTCCGTTATGGCAACTACATCAGGTTTCCGCTCCTGCTGATGAGTCAACTCAGCTTACAACTGTTCATTTATTCCGTTTGTATCATACCTTTGAAGGCAGGTTTTTTTCACTTGAATTAAACTCCCTATCTCGCCCAGTATTGACAAAACAAAAAACCTGAAACAAAATCAATACTGGCTGCAACATAGGGAGTTTGTTTTAGGTTTTTTCCGGTCTTCGAGGTGTTGGAAGCGCCCAAGAGGTGCATTACCAACTCTTTACAATTGCCTGTAAACTGGCATAAGAAACATATTATATTATATTATATATTATATAGAGAGATGTCAGTTAGCGAACATGACATTTCTTTGGGTCAGAAAACTCGAAGCAGGCCTCTGCTTCCTTTTTCGCGTTAACTCCACCACTAACCTCCCACGAATCGAGGCTCGTATTCCCGCAGATAGACATTATGCCACTCGTAATTCCTACAGGATTATTGCACCCCCCCTCTTTAGCTCCATATTGAACCATTCTCGCTTCTTTGCCTCCAAATATGCCTTCCTCTGGAATAATATTCCCCTCAAAATCAGGCTGTCGTCTAACTTAGCCGTTTTTTAAGTCAAATTACGTAAACACTTAACTCTGGAAGATATTGAGTCCTTCTTATCCTTCTTCTTCCCAAAGACACAACTTTTCGACGTTGAAAAAGGTCCTCCTGGTATTTGAGGTGGTTCTATTTACATTACATTGTGTTCCATATATGTCTATTTCTTCCTCTAGAGAGGGATATTTGCAACGATGTTTCGCCCCCGTCTCTATCCAGTTATCGTTGCCGTTCTCCGTCCTCCGTTTTGCAACCCTGACGATGGCCTTCATGGTCTCTAATCATGCTCACGGCGGTTCTGCTATTTTCGCCATCTCGTCGCTGGACTCCGCAGTCCACAAGGTCGCATCTTCGGCGCTTCGGTGATGATCACGTGACCTCTGCCGTTCCCTCATCTTGTCGACCCTGTTGTCCGTGATGGCCTCCTCCGGTCTCACCTCCCTGATGGTTGATCATGAAGCCAGTCGGGCGGTATAACGATGGCGAACGACAGCCTCTGCTGGTATATGGTTTCTCCAATTGACAAGAAGCGTTTCCAACCCTCATACGTTCATATCAACAGTCCTGTATCATTGCACTTCAATCAATCCTATCAACCAAACACCTTAATTTTGCAGAAGTAGTTTTTTTCTCCTACGTTTTGTTTTCTTTTTAAGTGGGGGTCCACTGAACTCTCCCCCCGTTTTAACGGTCGGAATATTTTCCACTGCTTCCTCCTTAGTTCACCATGCGTTTTCAGAGAGTGTTGATTATTACCTTAAAATGATGATATGATAGTGAATATGAATTTCTCTGCCTACACTACTAAACACTCCCACTGCCTATGTGGTTGCTCACGGAGAGCAGCACTTCTCAACTTTGTATTTATTTTGCCTCAGCACTAATTTTGCAATGACGAGACCCTTCGGGCCTCAAATATAAAATGTATTTATTTATTTAAATCTGCACCGTAATTAACCACAATAAAAAAAAATAAGTTTGCGTGTGCAGAGATCGAGCAGCGAAACTAGGACAACCCTTGACAGCAGCCCTGTTACAACCATCCGGCTTCTACTGTTACCAGTACCGATAGTTACTTGATCAAAACCCATAAATTGAAATGATCCTGAGAGGTTATTATTTTAATTTTTCCTTTAAGTTTCGTTTTTTTGTTCTATCATTTTTAATCTCTTCCTGGCCATTGGTAATCCGCTTCAGGAGGCTCATTAAATCCGCAGGCTTGTCTAGCATTTTTCTGACTTTGACAAGTATAAAGTTCCACCCAACGCAATGCTTGTCCTCATAACCCGCACTTTTTGTGGAAGTTAAACTTTTGGTACTCCTTGCCGATCCTGGGCTGCAGATGTAAAACGAGCGAACGTCAATCTTGACATAGAAGGTAACGTCACCAGAATTTCCTTATAAATACGTGCCGCTGCTGTGATATATGGTGCTTTCTAATTTTTATTTGAAGTCAACCACTGACTGTTTTCCCCATTCTCTGATATATCGTTACTTTTTGAATTGGCTTCCACGGCCAATATCCGAAGTCACCTATGAAATCTGTCACTTCAACAGGCAAGGCTGCCTATGCGCAGGTTTTCATTTCTGCCAGAGTGGTCAATCAACGTCCCCCCTATCACTAGAATACCTAAAAAGTAACCTTGACAAATATATGTTCGAAAATGAGTCGGAGCCATGAGATATTTAACTCTACTTATGATACTCTCATCAAATTGGCATATGATATTGTCCCCTTTGAACTTTTTTAACCTCTATGGTTACAATGTGATGTAAATATGATGCACAAAGGCCTATGCCCCTTTCCCCCAATAAACTGCCGAATGAACTGTTGAAGGCCAGGATCTGAATAGGGAGCTCAAGGGCGAAAGCCTTTTTCCTTTAATAAAGTGACTTATACAATCGTTCAATTTAAATTCAGTCAAGCAGTATATTTGAGGGGAAAATAGGCTTCCGCCTTTGAACTCGCTATTTGTCACATCAAAATCTCAAGAAGTATAAACAATTTTAAGAAGCTTTCAGTCAGAAAAATATAGGCCGTCACATGGTGCAGTGGTGTTTCAAGGTTAATTTGTCACATAGTTCACGTTGTGTTGTAGCATGTGTACATCGAGTCGGTGTTTGAATATCTCCACAGATTGGGACATAACATGCGCTCGGGAAGGTTATTCCAAAGGTCCACGACTCGATTAGAGAAAAAACTCTTCCTTACGTCCAATCATCCTTGGGGCGCATACAGTTTGAAGGGATGCTCCCGGAGATTAGTTGTAGTGACGAGTTGGAAAAAAGTCCACACATGAAAACGCAGTCCAGGCCACGCACGATACGGAAGGCTTGTATCAAATCTCCGCGTAACTGCCATACACTGAGTAGGTCAAATATCGTGTAAAAAAAAATATAAATTTTTCAGATGGCGAATGAACTATCGTCTTCGATTTGCGTATAAGTCGCAGACTTTGACTGCAGTTTTGAGAAATATCTAAACCCTAATGTTGTCGCGAACCTAAAATCTAAATAACTAACCAATAGAACACAAAACGCAGTAACCAATTAGTACAAAGTTGCATTGGTGGTTCGGTTTCTTCTGTTTGCAATGGTTTTGTTTGCTAGTTAATGAATGGGTAACTTGCTGTGCAGTAATTTGGGTGACGATGGTTCCTCTGCATGCCTATCTTGTGAGATAATTAAGCCACAGGGTGAACATCTATCGACGGTAGGTCTAGACGTATTTCTTTTTATCCTCAGAATAAGTTTTGCGTAACGACATAATCTTCCTTTATATGGGTAAAAACGATGACGTCTGCGAATATTTTACTCAGAAAACATATTTTTTAACGCTAACTTTAATATTAGAAGCGGAATGTTTATATGTACCAAGGTAAGTTGGTCTTCCAAATGCTAGAATCTAAAAGTACGAATTCTTATTATCTATTTCCCCTAATAACTTCGAATAAAAACGAAGTTAAAAAAAGCAGCGCTTAACAGCGTCCCCTGAAAATAGGAATAATGGATATTTAACTGGTTAGATGAGAAAAAAGGAGCAGGTACTTTTAATGTCCCGAGAGATGTAGACGGAGAGAAGAAGTGGGTAAGCGAGAAATAAGTTGCCCTTTAAAGGGGACAGAGAGCATACTTCCATGAGTGACTTGCAGCATGCAGAAGCAGGTGGATAAGTGATAAAAGTCAAGAAATACCAATTTAAAACAAAATGCTTTCCAGTACAGTAGAATGGGTCGCTAATTTTTGGAAGGTCACAGGATCCTAGCACGCACTTATACTTCGACAGTGGGTATCTGTAAACCGAAAACACGTGCCATGAGTAGGCCATAACACCAAGTAAATTTATGGTACGTTGAGTCCGCCAAGGACCAATGGAGTGTGTGTGAACTTTTCTCTCAATCTCTTGTGCTCACTCTGCTGCAGCAGATTTAAAGAGGTTTCCAGTAGCCTTCCCATGGTGCTGTCCAGGAAAAGTAGACTGTGTTCCACATTTCGTGATTATTTTGTTCGTTTCTACGAGCTCCTCAATTGCCCGTCGTAGTATTTAGTTTGGATGTTGATTGGTTGTAGTGCAGGCGAAATTATGAGTCCCAGAAGTAATTGAGACGAAGCGGATCTGATGGCTAAGACAAGATTTTTACTCGCCTGGCGTTTCTAAATCCGTCGCGTGGAGCCATTAATTGTAATATTTATGCTGTAGCATAGCGACTGCATGCCCCTTTGTATGAATTAACCACTTCTGCTAGTGTCTCTGGTAAAGGATCTGCGACGAATTTGCAAAAGTCAGGTGAATAACATTCTCGTCCCAGCGATTGCATCCGTTTCCTCTCAGTTGATTGGTTCTTTTGTAAAATGTTGAGTTATGAGGGAATTATTACAGGGAACGCTGGGCACAACTGCATGACGAATCTTTGGCGTAGATATCCCATATTTGGAGTGCTAGAGTTCAGCTACGAGGCGCGATTGCAGGAGTGGTCTGGAGGGCAAGGGATGCACTGCCTCCAATCCTAAACGAAACTGTAGGCCGAGTATGTTAAGATGCTTCATTTTAAGACACTACATTAGCTGGTAAGGTGATACGATTGAAGGTATATCGGGTCCTCCTGGAGGGGGAAGCTTCATAGGAGGGGTAGCATTGTTTCATTTTCGAGTGTACAAAACTGCACAAGTACCTGCCTTTAAATTAGGCACTCGGTTATATCTGCTTGGGTTAATTTATAGGGGACCATATGTGGCCATATGTGGCCATATGTGCAACGCGCAGAAGGACGAGGTGAAAGGAGGGAGAGGGAATGGGGTTGTAGCGCATAAAGGCCCTTGCTGCATTGGCCGAGAGATGACATGTTCAGGTGGTCCTGAGACAGTGGCAACTGTCCGGGCGCGCGGGGAACTCGGTCGGGGATCTTCGGGCCAGACAGCTGTTTGTGAAGTTGCATGACGCTGAGGCAGTGTGCATTCAATAAG
Organism: Ligula intestinalis; assembly: GCA_036362985.1. NCBI lineage: Eukaryota > Metazoa > Platyhelminthes > Cestoda > Diphyllobothriidea > Diphyllobothriidae > Ligula > Ligula intestinalis. Next base: position 23,826,349 of record JAYGXS010000003.1, on the reverse strand, counting down.
AGAGGGGGACAGCATTGTTGGCTAGCTGCTACAGGGTTGTGTCTATTATCGATCATTGCCACCTGACTGCAGAGTTCGAGTTTTATTCTCTGTATTGCAGTTGTCTTCTGCAAAACGTAGGGACGCCCAGTCGTCGCACGAAGTAAGACCCTAAATTCAGTCATTGTGTCCACTGTATGACCAATGTCCGCCAGGTGCTTCGTGATTGAGCATCTTATTTTCGGCCCTAAACAGCCACTTCAGGATGTGTTCCGTTGACCGGAATGCCAACTGCCTTTGTGTGTGCCCAATGTAAATGCATCTGCAACTATATATATATATATAAAGTCATAAATACTTCTTAATGCGTCGTGTATAAGCAGAATTTATTTAGTTAGCGTAACAGGAATAGCCGTTTTTGTGCTTGTGAATAAAAATTTACAGACTGTGTACATTCGTTCAATCGTGTATCGAAGGTGGCGCTTGATCACCTTGGACGCATTATCACCCTTGAAAGAGGAGGAAGCTGCACGCCACATCAAACTTTTTATGAGTCGACATGTAATTGTGGATGCAAATACACTGGGTGCACGCAAAGACCGTTAGCAACTCGGCCAGTGTCACTCGAAAATCATAAATTTAGTCTCCGCCTCAGTTGCGGGTTGTTTTCACTGAAGGACCTACCCCCGATGCACACGATAACTTCGTTGCTCTGACTTCGGCCAAAGTCGGGCGCTTTGAATGCCTCGCTAGTTTCAATGATCAACTGACTACCTGACTCCAGCGTTTTCAGTGTCATGTGTTTCCCTTTCCTTAGATCGTGAGAACCCTGCTAAAACCCTGTGTCGACAGTTCAGTTCCATCTCCATAAAATGGTTTGACAAATTTTTGTGCCCCTGTGCCAAAAGGGTAACTTAAATAACTTCTGAATTCTACCGTGAAATAAGTCGTTCTGCCGTTGCAATAAAGTTCCCGCTTCTTTGGTTTGAAAATGCACACAATTCAAGGCATTTGCCAAATTTAACATGGTTGTGCTAGTCGTCTGATTACTCCAGCAGCATCTAAGATTTTTCTATGTCTACCGACCGGCTTTTCCTTTCCCGACTTCGCTGCCGCGTTCGATTGTGTTCGTTGCCAGCGTATAAGTATGATCAACAGTGATGGTCAATAGTGCGCCGTAGAAACTTGTTGTGGTTAACACCGACCATTATTCAATCTGTGTCCACATGTTTTGCCCATACTAACCTCGTCCCTGTTACGGCTGGCGTCTCTTAAGACTTTGTACATTCGCGCAATGTAACTAAAGGGGCAATTTATGTCATTTTTAGAACTGCAGTTTTGTCGATGTTACTTTTGCACCAGGGCACCGGCTGACGATGTCGTCTTGCTGACCTCAAGCCGCCCTATACATTTAGGGGTGAAGGGGGTTGCTGAGCAAGGAAATTATCATTTCAATAACTGTTTGTTTGAAGAATTAAACACCAGTGAATCTATTCGAGCCAAGGGTTCAGTATTAGTATATTTGCTTTTGAGTCCCCTATTTGTACATGTTTGTTGTGGTAGCAGACAAATAGTATTTCAATTTGCTGGCGAGGCCAATTGACATGAGCCATGATGTGGAACATAGTTTAAAAAGAGCAAACCGTGAAAAAAGGTATTGTAGAAAAAGGAAAACAACAGAGCGGGAACAACACTTTGTTCTCTAGTTAATTTTGCTAACAGGTCTGTACACACGTTCAAAAGTGTCTGTTGATCCTTTATGATGTAAGTACATTTTCATAAACGGTCACACTATTCAAATAGGCGGACTTCATTTCTAATTAGATGGTCTGCGCTCTATATAACAACATCACAAGGGCCTCCTACGCCACAAAAGGACAACTTGAATGATCAATAGACATTATTTTTGCGTTGCCGCCTTCAGTTCAACTCCACTTCGCTTAATACGTCCGTTAGTATCGAGGTGCATATCCCACCTACGCTATTCGATCCTCAGAGAAGAAAATGAATAGAGCTTAACGGGTTCGCTTCATGAAATTTTCGCGTTTGGGGCAAAGTTGAAGGCAACCAGATCAGTGCTTAGTGTAGTCCCACCGTGCACGACTGATACCAACTACGTGTACTTTAAGGAGGAAGAAAAGGCGTTACGAGAACGAAAAGATTTTATCCTAATGTGAGGCTAGATGCGATCGATCATTCGCCTGTCACAAGGCATGCAGTTTTTGTGATTTGTATTACGTTTTGCAGTATTTTCCTAAACGCGCTGTTCCTGGTTAAGCATTACAGATTGGGATTTTGTTAGCCCTTGACAAAAATTAATAATTAAACCCTCGGGGAGTGTAGTTTTCTGCACGTTTCCAATCTCAACGTACCTTATTTTCTTCTCCGTCTAGCTGATATTTCTACATGGCCTTGGCGATACGGGGTGAGCTGTTTTTCCCGCCACACTTATGCCTTATTCAGACGCGGGTGGTCTGAGGCTTTAAGACCAATCGTCCCCCCTCATTGCAAAATCGTCTGCCCAAATGCGTAAGCCCTATTCTCAATGTTGTCAGCCTCCTACTAGGAAACCAATTTCCATCGTTATCAACAACCGCGCAGTCATGCCGGCATGGTAGGAATTGATTTGTGTGTGAATGACTTTGGCTTCTCTGTAGGTATGACATTTACGGCATGTCTCCGGACGCACCACAAGACGAAGCTGGCATCCGTTTAGCTGCCACTGAAGGTAAGCAGGCCTTACACCTGTCCTATGACTTTTTTCTTTCTTTAAATCCGTAGTAGCTAAACTCGTGCAGGCCGAAGTTGAGGGCGGTATACCGGAGCACCGCATAATTCTCGGTGGCTTCTCTCAGGGTGGTGGTCTGGCCTTATACTATGGCCTGACATCTGGCTCGAAGTTGGGCGGTATTGTAACCCTGAGCTCTTGGCTGCCGCTGCATAGAAGTATTATGAAAAATCAGTCAGTAGGAAGCTCTCCTTGTTATCACACACACCCCTTCTCTTATTAGCGTATTAAAGCACCCATGGACCTTCCCATACTTCAGTGCCACGGCCTATCGGACCAACTAATCCCCAGCGTAATAGGAGACCTGACACACAGGTTCCTACTAGACTTTCAAATGAGTAAATGCAGTTTGCGAAAATTTCCCGGCCTGGGCCATGCGTACAATGAAGAGGTAGGTCTCTCGTACTTTTTTTTAATCTCTCGTCTCCCCCCCCCCCACTCTTGTAGGAGTTAAAGGCGGTTCAGGATTTTCTGTGCGAGACTTTGTCAACGTAACACCCCCCTCTAATCCTGCGGAGTGCCGCTTTCCGTGGAAGTTGTCTCCACCCGTTGCTGTTGTCTGACGACATGTGCAATTTGATATGGCAGCATGCTGTCGCTACTTTGTTTGACTTGGGCTACTTTGTCTAAATCTGTTGCCTTCGCCCGCCCGACCCCGCCGCCCTGTCCCTCCTACGAGTATGCTTACTTTGTCGAGTGAACCCCCGCCCGCCATGTTGCTTACAATACTCCTTGTTTTTTCCCTACAATTATTTCGATTGCGCCTTTTATGGCTCTACTCTCTGTTAACCTTACTTGAGCATATTCTCGCGTCTCCAGGCGCGTTAACAACGGCGCGGGTTGTAGCGCTTATGTGAGTGGATTTACCAGTTTCGAGATCGCGTGCGCTCGCGATCGTCAACGCCGGCCCCTTCTTTGAGTGCTTGCAGTCATAGGGAGGGTTGATCACTGCGAAAACCTGAGGGCGCGGGAGGTCATTTAAGTAAACCTTTTTCAGAAAGGAGCTTGTAGTTGACATAGCTCTTTTTCATCTAGGGGCTACTAACTCTGAGCAGAATTCTTGCACTACACATCCACCCCCTGCACTGATCTGGCGATAGAAGCCAGTCGCGGGCTTGCTCTGTGTAAATCAACCAAGGTTCATTAGGCTGGAAGGGGAGAGCTCGACGCATCGTTTTTTTATGTGGAATGAGAGGCGAGGTGGGTCGAATTCGAAGGAGGTCCTTTGACTAGTTATTGATAGTCCGCACTCGCTGTGAAAGTATCGCAAGGATATCTCAGGCTATCTAAGCAAGAAGATGGAGGCGGTTTGGGCACATCGTTCGCCTCACGAGCTTTGCTATGCGGTCTTAGATCCAGCGCAGCAGCCCGCCTGGAGACGTCAAAGAGACGAGCAGCTGAAGACGTGGCCCGACACCATTCGTCAGGCTACGGAAGGGGTTCCTGGAGTTTTAATTTTCGGTTTCCGTTGCTGAAGAAGAGAATGGGTGGAGCTTTCCAGGTCCGCTGCCTCTAATGGTCACTCGTGGACAGGTACGGGCTGCGAACTCATTGAAGCCGGCCAAATCAGGCAGGATCACAGCCGTATCAAGTACAAGCAGTACCGCTTCAAAGGAAGTAGCGCAGGTGACCTAATCAGCGTCAGTTAGGCACGAAACCATATAACAAGACGCTTCATTGCGTCTCTGTAAGGTATTCCGGGGAAAGGCTGCGCACTAATGTTTGCTCATTTTCTGGGTATTGGAGATTTATAGTGCCCCGAACGTTACCGACAGATCTGCATCCGTGTTCGTACGTTTCTGTCAGCTCAACGATACCTGGCGGTTCTCCCAGTATGTAACAGGAACCCTAGAGTTTTGGGCGCTACACGTGAATTTCGTTAACCTGAATTGAAGCAGTCTTTTATGACTGTCACCATTATTCACAAACGATCGGAGCGCTGTTTTTTCGGCCAAGTTCGTGTCGAAAAGAGGCTTGCAAGAAAAAGCGCTTCAACACGCTATATTTGGCCAGGTAGAGGTGTCGAACTGTGCAAGTAGAGACTTGTAGAGGACAGTCTGCTCCGAATGACGAGCCCAAAACTCGCAGTGAAATTGTGTGTTCTTAGGTGACATGCAAAAAAGGTGTGCATTCACTGGAAGTGCTTTTTTATTCCGACGTTACCGGTCTGGCGGTCGTCTACGCGGCTTCAGCGGCTGGAGAGTCGTTTGCATAGCTAATTACATGGAGCATTTTCCCGGCTGCCTGTACGCTACATACAAAGGTTTCGCAAGGGACACAAATCCGACTAAGGCCAGTCTACTGAAGTTGACTTTTGGGACAAAGTCGCGTTCCTTTGCAGTTATGGAGGGGCCTACAGTATCAACGATTTCGCCAGGCCAAAACGGCTGATGGTGAAGATGAGAACTCTACCTGTTGCAGTAGATTGGGCAGGTAACTTGACCCAAGTATGATTACATACGCGTCTTCCGGTGAGGCCCTCATATTTCAGTAAGTTAGATCGTGGGTTGGTGGCGTGGGTTCGAATTCCACCGACGTCGCCGAGTTTTTTCAGAAATGGATCAAGTGAATTATTCCGGCACTGAACTGGAAAATCGGCATCCGAAGAAGAAAGTAGAGGGAGTTCTTTGAGAAACAGTGATTTATTGTTTAAATTTCCGACGCTGGCACACCAGGTTGTCGTCAGACGGATGGAAATTGTACTAAATACTTAACTCAAAATGATGGCTAACAGAAGCTTATATAGTGGGTAAGGTAATAGTCCACAATCGTCACCCGCATGTAATTATGCAGTCAGTGGTGGCTAGTTTTTGCTTCCTCTAGTCCGGATAGGGTGTCATCTCTTCCATGTTACCCTGAGGTTGGTATACATAGCGCCCAATTCGACGTTCTTGTTGATGCACGAGTCGTCGGACTTTATGGCTTCGAAAAACTCGCGGCCTTTTTTGCATGGACAAGAGCCAACAATGCATGCAAATTGGTGCCCAGTTTCTAATGTGTGCATGGCGACTTCGGACAAGTGATATCGCCCCTTTACCGCTCGTTGATCGCGTAAGCGTGTGGAGGCCGATCGTCCTGTCTATCTGCAATAAACTGAATTTCAGCCGTTGCAAGGGATTTTATAAATGACCTATTTGCTGTCCAAATAGCCAACCCTATCCTTAGGGTGCACGAGCTGATTTTGCAGAGTATTCGTTGCTTTGTGCGCCACTTGGATTTGATATTTCCTCGAGTGTCTTTCAATGAGTTCAGACACGTTCTTAATACATGGAAGTATTCGCCAACTTCTTGGATTGGGTGCCTGATCGGAACAACCTAGTTCCTTTTCCTTTTTGTTTTAACTGCTGTCTTATACATCGACGCACGAACTCTGGGGTAAACTTTTTTTGAAAACAGTGTAAACAGGTAATTGAGTTCGACATGGTAGAGTTGTAAGCTAGAACAATGCGTTCTTGCTCGATTGATTAGGGTGGTCACAGCACTCCGTTTTTGAGCAAAAGGGTGGTTGCTCTTTTTATGAAGGATAACATCAGCACACTGATCATCTTCTGTTAGAATTTCTGCTAATATTATGGATTCCAAATTTGTGAGGAAGTCTAGATATTTTGAATCAGCAAGGTTGCACTTCATTCCCATGGAAAGCACGTGTTCTGCAGTTGTCGTGAGAGTTCTTGATGATAATTTAGTTACATTGGTTGAGTAATTCTGGCTTGTGAAAGGTCGTGTGTTAATGGCCATCCATTTCTTGTCTAAAAAGTCTCTCTTCTTCTGTCGGGAGCTGTCGGAAACACGAGTATTCCGGAGCTGTTTATCGCGATAGACTCTCTTCACCAACAATACCGCATCGATAGCAAGCTAGTCAACATGACGTAAAGTACAAGTCTTCATTCTAGTTCCCAAGAGCAGCTATCTTGTTATTCTACTCTTTGGAGCTGGTCCCTTAATGCGACTTCAGGTGTGTAAATGCGATTAGGCTTTTACTTATTCGCTTCTCTATTTGCAAATCGCATAATTTCCCGAACTACTGACAAGAGCGTGTGAATACACGAGCTGACACTAGTACGATGTTCGTGAAGCTGACGGCCATCATCCAGAATCACTGGTTTGCTCCCGTGGATACTTTCGTTCGAAATATCGCCCCATAAGGGGAGTGGTCACTCTGACGCCGGGATCACAAGACTTGCCAGGAACATGTAATGACTCAGTATTAAATCACCGCAAAAATTAATCTTTTGACAATTATTGAGTGTCTGCGCGGTTGTCATTCTGATTAACTGCTCGGCAGCGTCAAGCACAGTGTTGCAAAGGTCCTAATACCTGTTTCGGTTAGCCTCCACTGCAATTCTATAGGGCTGCCTAGATTTCGGTGCACTTATTGCTTCCAATGTCTCCACTGCTGCATCAATTTGCTTAAGATGAAAAGGAGACCCAAAACAGTAATTGGAATCTCGTAGAGACTAAAATTGACTGACAAGAAACAGATTCGACCGCTGGAATGAGAACTTTATTCGCCTGACGTTTCGGATTCTGTGGTGACTCCATCATCAGACACAATAGCAGGAACAGGTTCTTCAAACACAGGAAGTTGCAGTATTTACAGTCACTAGGCTACTGTGATGATATTTGGATTCATATCTTTGTTGCTATCGAACGGGATCAGGTGCGCACGTTTAAAGAACTTCTCAGCAGCGTCTTCCCGGACATACAATTAACGAAGGAAGAGGAGGTAAACAGCTAGCTGGCCTTCCTTGAGGCCGTCGTCCGCCGCAAAGATTGTGGTGGCCTAAAGCCAAAAGTCTTCAGGAAAACTACAAACACGATGCGAGTACTGAACGTCAACAGCAACCAACCGATCAGTTACAAACGCAATTGCGTAGGGCTGCTATATCGGCGTGTTGGGACGCACCGCAGTGTGCCGCAATACAACGTTGTCGACCTGCGGTATCTTCGATGGTTACTGGTGCATGCGCAAACGAGACGGGCAACAAAGTCGCACTGGCCTCAAATTTTGGTGAGCGATTCTGTACATAAAAAAGTATCGGAAGTCGTCGGCCGCCTTCTCGTACCACTTGAAGTGGACATCGCACAGAGACAGGAGGCGACCATTAGGTGTCAGGTGTCAAATGACCTACTGCCACGGCAAGAAATATACCGAGTTGCCTATTGGAGTTGGTGCAGTCGCAGAAAAAGTAACTACGTCGGTGAAACTGTTAAACTTCCTCAGACGCGAAGTGCCGAACATATGGCAGCACTGCGGAGAGATAACACTACTTCTCAAGTCGCGATTAATTCGGCGAGACTCGGCCACAAATTAAATTTTGATGAAACCGAAACTGTCAATAGTAGAGAATATGCGAGTTCCACGAAGCAGTTCAGAAGAAAAAGTGATCACTGGAACAAGAGGTTTATTTGCTTGATTCCGTCGGATTCCATCGGGAACCCTTAATTATAGGTGATGATAATACAGTCATGGTCATGCACATGACCATAAAACCCTACCTGCGCATGACCTTGACTATGTTACCATCACCTATGATTAAGGATTCCCGAAGGAATCCAAAACGTCAGGCAAATAAAACTCTTGTTCCAGAGATCGCTTCTTCTTCTCCTTCTTCTTCCTCTAAAACCGAAACTCTCACAACGATCGTGTAAGCCGCGATTTTTTTGTCCTGGTTTACTGAATCCCAGTCGGCAAACAAGTACACTGACCTGCCCAACCCCTATTTGGTGCTGAGGCTCAGTTTGGCCAAAGCCATTTGCCACTCGGAGAACACACAGCCGAACGCGTCGTCTGCCTGCGCCAGGAAGCCAGATGACCGAGCAATCATCGCATCAAAATCCAACGCGGGTGATGAAATGTCGGCAGGTCACGACGCGCACGCCGGTCATCAAGCAGTCAGCGCAAAAAGCGGGCTAGCGCTAGCGGAATGGTTAACTGTCATACTGTAAGCGTACAGTAGCATAGTGACTGCAGCTCCCTATCTGTTTCTGCTCTCGTCTCTGATGATGGATCCGCAAAGAAACCCGAAAGCTCAGGCGAATAAAGTCATTGTCTCGGCGATCGCATCAGTTTCTTCTTAATTGCTTACTGGAACTATCTTTTTTCGCTTGCATTGGCACTAAACTTGTATTTTTTTAAAATTTGCATGCACAAAAAGGCGTTAGACGTATTTTTGAATGCTACATCATTCACAAGGTAAGTTCTTGTACTCACTGGAAGTAGATCAGTATTCTATTAAAGTTGGACGGCGGTAGCAAAGCGAGTTCACAGGTTTGTTCATGTAAGCAATGCGCTGCGTCACACAAATATCGTCTGTACAATTTATTCCCTGTGGATATTTTAAGAGAATGTATAAGGTTTACTGACATGGGTACCAGGGGAAAGAGTATTTCCAGTGAGGCAAGTTTAAATTCTTACCAAGTCCTGAAGAGATTGCCAATTGATTCGGATTGGCAGTTGCTGTATCTTCTAGCTTCGCAAAAGCAGACCGGAATCTTTTGCATATCTCAGCGTTTCTTGAGACCAATAGAAATCTCTCACTACAATTTAGCTGTAAGAGGTGCGTTCTTTGCACAAGCCAACTCGATTCACAAGTACCCCCGAAAGAATGATGTAACAACTTCAAGATTGGCACTGAGTACTGCGAGTTCCAAAACGCAGAAAACTTCTTGATGCGTGTTGCTGTCAACTTACTATCGGGCTGCTGAATGTGACTAGCAACACATTTTTCAACATAAATAGTCCAACATCAGACATCAGGGGTATGACTGCGCCCCCTCTGCCGAGTTAGATCTTAGCGACCATTAAGTGAAAGAGGGTCACGGTGCCTAACGGGACTGCGGACACTGAGCGCTTCTTCAAATTTTAGGAAAAATAATCGAGATGATTTTTCGTCTTTAGATCCCAAAGAGTAGGATCAAGTTGATAGCAGAATTGTTTGTGAAGTTCCGCTCAACAGAACTTCCACGAAAGGTTCCAAAGTAATTACAGGCTCACTTGTACGTAAATCCTTCACATGTATTGATCTTACTCCGGGCGCATACAGCAACACTGTATTTCCCGTGGGTACTTGCACGTACGTGTGCGCCAATCACGGTTGTCCTAGCCGATCAATCATCTTCAAGGCTGACGCAGGCGGGCTCTTGCTCAAAGCTCTGTGACGATTTAATGCTCATTCGGGAGGCCGAGCCCTCACGGCGCCGAACGTGCCCTCGGCGATGGTCGGCTAGCCACTACCTCTATCGACAGGTGTTAAGGTTACGAAGGTTTAACCCTAACAGCTACGATCTTCCGGGTCCGTGGTTCCTTTAGGTGAGGAGAAAGAGAGGTCTTGGGAAAGCCAAACTGTTAGGAATAGTGCATTCTGCAGAAAGATAGGAGAATAGATGGAAAGAGTGTTGACTCGCGGACTAGTGCGTCCTTTACCTATTCGGGCCGGTTCCGGAGTGAGGCTTGAAGGCAGTCACCGCATTGTTGTCTTTGTCACACGAAGTGAGGCCAACCTACTAAATGAGGTCAGTCTACTAAAGTGAGAATCTAATTGGACGGATTGAGATCGTGCCACTGTTGGTTGAGGCCAGAATGGGGGACAACTGGTGCGTGTGTGTGGGTGTACGTCAGTTGTGTCTGGCAGCAGTGGCGGTCACCCGTCCGATTGCGCATGCCTCGAGGCACGCGGGAAAACTGCTTGCACGTGAGGTCTTAAGCTTTGAACGACCTTGTCTGTAGCATTAAGAGTTAGGAGGGCGTCGGACAGAAAGGATCACTACACGTCTTCTCTAGTATTTATGTACAGAATACAACATCCTCCCAAACTGGCCTCCCACCTCTTCTCCTTCTATTCTGAACCTGACATGACAGTCGTAGTGGCTAAGGTAAACCTAATATTTCAAACTGTCACGACACACACAAGCTTTTTCTCGGACTTGCCCTCGTCCGGTTGCTGGCTTCTGCTAAATACTTTTTTAATAGTGATGTACAGAATACAAAATCGCTCCAACCGGCTCCCCTTTTCTTTTGTTTCTATTCTGAACCCGAAATGAAAGTCTTAGTGGTTAGGGTCCCCCTATAACTTAATTTACCGGGATAGAAATTTCCTACGTCCTGACAGGGTTAAAAAGGCATTTAGTGCAAAAGGCAGCTAAAGGGAGCATGCTGGAAAGTATTAGGGCATTCCTGGCTTTAGAGGTAGAAAAAACATTTATGACGAGAACTACGGAGACTGGAATGTTCATTTCTGGCTTATTAGTCGTAATCAGCCACTCCTACTCAATCTCAGGAGTTGCGGCGCCTAAGACTTGAACCCGTGAGCTTATTGGATAGAAGTCCAAGTCACTAACCACTACGCCACGGTCTCGGTACCTTGCCAGTTGCGATCTTTGTTTTTGTTTATTTTGCCGTTCTTGTTTCTTATGATAGCAGGGTTATGAGTATCAGTTCAATGCTCATTCTCTTAGCTAGGCGTCAGCGGGTACATTTAATGCGTCGTACAGTGTAGCATTCGTTTATCTCCGACTCATTATTCTGTAGGGGTCTAAGTCGTGGTTGTGCTCAGATCACTACAATTATTAGGCCTTATCCCAGGTTATAGGTAAAAGGCAGAAGTCACGAGAGTGAGGGCTTTATTGTGTATAGAACAATATGTTGCTGCCTCAGGCAGCAGTGGTCGCTGGCAGAACTAGGGCTGGTGTTGCCTGCGTCCAATCGTGCCAGAGGGTGTGTCAGATGTGATGATGTCAGCTCCTTTTACATGACTGTGAAGCGAATTAAAGTGGTTTGCTATCGGTATGTTGCAAATGCTCGAACGAGGTATCACGTATAGAAGTCCACACTGTATCGGTCGAGGGGTGGCGTTTTGAAGTGGCCCTTAAGCAGGCCTGCTTATTTTGAGGCGCGTGTTTGGGCACGGGTGTGTGAATAAGCTGAGGTCAACTCCGGGGGAGGAGCGCCGTGCTTTGGCGGAATGCGTTAGTCAGCGGGAATGTCTTGGCCGTCAAGATGCCGAAAGACAGGCAACACTGATGCAGCTGTTATCGGTTAGCCAGAAAAAGAGCATTGAAGCGGCTGCTAGGTCAAGCCTCGGGCGACGGGGAGCGTTGGAGCAACTACCCATGACGCTGCGTGACATTTGAGAATGAAGAGGGAAAGGCATTGTGACCGTCCGCCAGAATTCTCATGAGCCACTGCCAAGTAATTGAGGTAACTTGAGGGGTCAGAGACGTGTCCAACCGACGAACGCGAAGCCTGAGAAGTCTGCACAACATACTGGCGTTCCACTCCTTCTCTTTCTATTCAGTAGTGTGTATGAAGGCCGTAGGGGCTAGAGTCATCCTAGTAGTTTAAACTGCCGTGACACCCACGCCTCTGGCCAATGGTGGTCAGTCCACTCGTTAAATTTCCTCGGATTACTGCAGCACCTCGCACCCGCGTCACTGAGAGCGGGTAACCGGAACCCTTAAACCTGAAGCTCGAGACTAAAAATATGCGCCCGTAGTGCCGCGGTGCATCCATTTATGACAGAACCTGCGAATGCTATGGGTTACGTTACGATTTGAAGACCTGATACCTGTTTCTGCCTGACTGTGCAATAACCTGCAGCAGAAGCTACATCCGAGTCAACCGAGTCAAAAACAATTGAAAGGAGACATTTCGTCAAGAACCTATGCTGACGTCGACCACACGATGATCAGTCGAGTGGGAACTTCGGGTATGCGTGCAAATATCAGTTTTCAGATGTTTTCACTTTGCTAATAGTAACCCTACTTTCGGCCCGCCTTCTTCGGTTGGCACATGCTTACGCACGCGCGCATGCACACACCTTAAAAACCACATTTCATCCGTTCGGGCCCAATATGCTCGATGTGACTTTCTTCCTCTCGCCAGGCCAATATCCAACACTGTGAAGCTCTGTTTGTTGTTTCACCAATCACTGACAAGCCAGCAGTAAAGATGGTCTGTCCGTGCTCAAACTCGCTAAGTATTCGAAAGGGCACTTATCGGTGCGCGTCGCTCGTTCTGACTACTCCAACCTCTCGTCTTCCATTCAGCACAGACGAATAATAACGCCTTATTTCTTCTTTTTCTTTTTCTTCTTCTTCTTCTTCTTCTTCTTTTTCTTTTTCTTCTTCTTCTTCGTCTTCTTCTTCTTCTTATACGTGAATATAAACAGCAGCAACGTAATGAAATATTTACTTCCCAAATTAGTCGTCTGAAAGCTAATGGTGAGTAAACCCCGTCGAAGTTTGACTTGTCGCAGTTTTGCACAGATGGTCTGCTTGTAAGTAAGGTCTAGGATCAGGATCTATGAACTCCGTTACTGCCGATGCAGTTCGGGAGTTTTTTATCTGCAATGAAAATGGGAACGACTGGGCTTCTTAACATGGCTCTGAAGGACAATCCGGACTGCCAAAATAATAACATCGAGTCCTCTGAATTTTGAGTTAAGGAGAAACCGCAACCACGGCATACGGAAGTTCACAGTCTGCCAAAACTCTTATTTGTTCGGAAATCCCGATGATCCTCCGTTCAGTGCTTTTCAATTGAATAACTTTAACCAGAATATCAAAGCGATAGTCAAACATAGCATGTGCCCTGTTAATAGCATTGGTTGCTGAATCATGACCCTTTTGACGCTATTTTTAACAAGTCTACTAAGGATTTCGGACAACACGATAGCAAAAATCTAGAGTCCCCGCTCTAAAGGAGTAGGCGTAGAATGCTTGCAGTACGCAGAACGATGATTGGTATTTCTTCATTACGTCCACGTGCTCTGAGTGCACATGATGAATGCACCCAGGGGCCCAGGCCTTTCCCTACATGCAGTTGATCCGAGTGTGGCCCAGATCTAGACCACGGAATGTCTTTGCCAGCAAAAGAAATCGAAGAAAAGGCTGCGCAGTCGAACCCGTTTAGCCATTGATTCCGAGCTAGGGCGTAACGCCAAGCCGACGTCGGGGCATGCATTGCAGTGTGACATGACGGGGTGACCGCGCCAGCACCTTCAAATCGCCTCAGGCGACAGACAGCCATCAACCGGCTGGCAGTGGGAGAGCGGGTGACGTCGGCATGCATGCGCATGTGCGTTTGGTGCGCACGTTTGCCTGCGGACCCAGGGACACGGAGCAGCGCGAAGGCGCCTTGCGAATCTACACAAATCTAAAGGAACCTGGGTGTTTGCTATCAGGGAACTTTGGTCTGATCAGTTTTATTGTGGTGTTCATCGTCAAGTTGTCGAAGAGCAGAAGATCTTGCACCTCGCATTCCTAGCAGGCCGCAACACTTCGTGTCCATTTCATAGTTTATAGTGACACCAGGGCATGCATCCCGACAGCCGCTGAACGACTACAAATACAATGAACCTGACTCCGTCGTCTTGCGGTTACAATGAGTTTTCGATCCATGCACCACAGTGAATGTGTGCAAAGACGATTTTGGCAAAAATTTGGCTCCGCATGCCGTCGTGAATTCCGTTCATAATTAAAGGGTTTACTACGGGACATTGAGCGCTTATCACAACTGGAAAAATACATTTTTTTGTTGAACTCGTTAAAAATTCCCTTGGGTGATCAACAAATGTGGTACTTTTCCTGCATATCTCATGCTGTTAGGAAAATCGCTCGAAAACTGCTCCGAGCTTTCTCTGCCATCATTCGGCCAATCACAGCACTGACCACAATCGGTTACCAGAACTAAGAACTTGTACCCCTACCCAAAACAGATGGTCATAGGTACTTAGGCGAACCGAAGTGTATCATTGCTTTGCCACTTGTCATCCTCTGTTGGTGCAAACCCGCTCTTTATGACCCCTGATTGAATAAATACCGGATATGCATTGAGGAGCTGATGCGCTCCGGTTTGTCGGAATGTTTATGACGCCGTCGTTATTTCCAGTTCAAACTGGTAGTCAGGGTGATGACTGGCTGAATGAGAGCAGAATAAATCCATACCACATCGTAGCATTTTTTGTCGTTCCTCCTCTCTGCTTGGTCGGCTTTAGTCTAGTAGTTCGTTGTCTGTTCCTGACCTTTGCCACCCATACGGAGCTTGTTTGCTTCAGGAAGTTCAAAGACCAATGTGCGCCCGTTCCTGCTAGAGTAGCTATTATGTGGAATAACTTGGTCGGCTCTTAAAAAGAAGAAAGTCGACTGGGCTCGCCGTGAAGTCTACCTTGAGGACGTCTGATGTTTGCCTTTTCAAAAGAAAAGAAAAATTATTGCCACTACTTCGAAAGTACTCAACAGAGCGGTCGAGAATGTCCGATACTTCTTGCAACAGCCTCGTTTTGACGAAACTAAGTAACTTAAAAGTTCTTAGGTCGTCGTCCTCCTTTCTGACGAGCGGAGCTCGCCCTGACTTTCGATTTACTTCTGCTTTACATCTATGTGGCCTCTGGAGTGCGAAATCTTCAGTGCGCTGTTGGCCTGCTCTGACAATGACGTTGTGCCCTTAAGGTATGCTAAGAGCGGTGTTTGGCTTTACTTCACAACGCCGTTTCCTCATAATTAGGCTAAGGTTATTCGAACACTTCAATCAATGTTAATTTTTTGGTTTTCGAAGCTATCGTAAAAAGCTGCTAAAACGTTTAGCAGTGATTCTTAATGGACTTGCTAAAGGGGTAAGGACATGTATAGGCGTTAAGATTACGATGGTTAAACCTAACAATTACAATCATTGAGGCCCTGGTTCATTAGGAAATAGGAGATAGGAGAAGTCTTGGGCAGGCCAGAGTAGAAGGAAGAGTTTATTGCGTACACAGGAAGGAGAATAGAATGGAAATAGTGTTGACTCGCGGAGTAGTGTGTCCATTGCCTATTCGGGTGGGCTCCGGAGTGAATCGAGCATCAGGAATCGCTGGTGAATGCTTTGTCCCGAGGGCCAATGACAGCGTGGGTCGATGACAGCGTGGGCAAATGACGCGGTGGGCACACAGGCAGGCTAGATGAAACATGCGTCTGCGGCTGGTCTTGGGTTCCAAGGGGCTGCTATGGCCACTACAAATGCTCTTAGGTGTAAACTCCAGGGCTTCCTTAGAAACCGAAACGTAAACCTTGCTGCGTTTTACGCGTACGGCTTCAGGTGTCACACAGACGGCGATTTCAATTATCTGTCACCGAGGTCCAATTTTATACCCTATCTTGCTAACTTATGAAGGAAGGTTTTGTTTCCGGTACAGTAGGGTACTTAGATAACCCACGCCTAGATTCGCTAGATATGTTCACATGTCATCCAGAAAGGAAGCTAGCTGGCTGATCAGTTTAGGTACCCATCGATTCTTCTTAAAATTCCATTGCAACTTCCGGGATTTAATCATTATCTTTGTGGGAAGTAAAGCTCATCGGAAAGTTCATGACGAAACCAAAATTAATATGAGTAAATGAAAGTGATAAAATCGAATGCACATCAAATTCAGTTGCGAGACGCGGATATAAACGGTATATTCATCGTTGATTAATCTTCACCAATCGCTAACGGAACTCACTCGTCGTACCCGGTCTTAGGGCTCATTCTCGAGCCTCGCCAGCAGCTACACAGCGGCTAGTAGTCCAGTCTCATTTGTCGATGTTGGAAATATTATCAGTTTATTCATTGAGCTTTTTTTCAGAATGTCCGACAACCTTTTGATCAAATTCTTCTGCGCAGCCCGTCATCAGACTAATTTTGGACAAAAGTTCTCCTCTATACCGGCTATAATTTATCAATAAATGATGCCCACGCACACTTAAAGAGCCCCCCCCCCCCTGTTCGCACGCAACACTTTCATAGCAGTATCGATAGTAATCTGCTTAAACGAAAACCTCTGGGTTTGTTTCAGCACTGTGCAACTCCGTTTTGGCTAAAAGAATGCAGACGGTCAGAGTCAAGGATGCACCAGATGGGTAATTTTAATGCAGCCAGACGGTAATTAGCACGGACTTTGCTGGTCTGAGTTTGATGCAAACGTCTGGCTGAGAAGCCTTAAAACAAAGAAACTTCAGAAACTTTAAAAAGCCATTATCGGCGTCTAAAGTTGGACTGCGCAGTCTGACTACTACTACTACTACTACTACTACTACTACTACTACTACTACTAC
>JAYGXS010000003.1:23767688-23809502 GCA_036362985.1 Ligula intestinalis | reverse complement strand
TACTACTACTACTACTACTACTACTACTACTACTACTACTACTACTAATACTACTACTACTACTACTACTACTACTACTACTACTACTGCTACTACTACTACTACTACTACTACTACTACATCTACTACTACTACTACTACTACTAATACTGCTTCTACTACTACAACTACTACTACTACTACTGCTACTACTAATAATATTTTCGCTCCAGCGATTATAATCAAGCACAGGCGCCCTCAATGCTCTCTAGGCTAACCAAAGATCGGCAACTGATATTGGGGGCAATGAGACGTATCTGTAGGATTCCTAAAAGATAAACCAGTTATGGTTGTCCATTTTTCGAGAATTACGGAGAAAACGATTTCGCAGCGTCCTGTGCAAGCCATTTTGACCAATTTTGGTTTTCACACAGGGTATTTTGAGTACTTATATGGAGGCAGCAGGGTGAATGTTGTTACTCGCTTTTAATGAGTACGTACTTAGTCGAGAAGCATGCTTTTTATGTGAAATCTAAATAGAACACCGCTCTGGCAAATTGTCTAATGTTTATGTACCAAAAGACCTTTAAAAATAGAAACTATCTTTATGATGGAACTTCCACAGTTCCAATTAGGAGCTTGAATATCAAGCCAAAGGATCATTCTTATTCCGAAACATATTCCGCTTTTTCTTCCCTTTCTCTTAAACGAGAAAAGGAAAAAAATTGGTTCCGTTGAATATTATGTGTATTATTTAGAGGTAAAATAACTAATCTTTGTGCTTCCATTTTATTCTCTGATAGACACTTTTCCCCCTCGCACGGCCGATTTCCTAATTTCTGAAGATAATAAAAAGTGTGGGTACATCATCTTGATATTATTATAATCATTACTATTTCTCCATATATAACGCATTTGACGGACTCACCAGGTGATCACTCCAGGTAGCCAGGCAAGGACGCCTCGTTGATCTTTCTCCTCAAAGAGGTAATACTATGTCAGCCGTGGTGATTTAATCGTATAGTGGATGCACTGACTTCGAATTCGACCTACTTGTTCCTCATCGCATTGGTAACTTGTTGATCCAACGCTTACACCTTCCTTACTGGCAGAATCAAATAGTGATGTTAAAAGATACAGTTTGGGAGGGGGTTTCATCTGATGGAATAACACCGTCATTCGGAGGGACGTTCAGACTGCATTGTTTTTTTCGGAAGGGGACTTAAGAGTCACTTTTGATGGATAGAGTATAGGTGTAAAGGCTAAGACCGTTAACCATAACAGCTACAATAATTCAGGCCCTGGTTCCTTAGGAGATAGGAGAGAAGACGGTGGAAAGGCGAGAGTAGACGGAATAGTGTATTGTTCACAGAGAGGGAAGTCGCCAATTGGTCTTGCAAGGCGTCCGACCGTGAGGCCGGCGTCTTGCGACTGCCGTGCGCGAGGCGCAATTCCAAGAGAGGTCTTAGCAGGAATCAGGCCAGAAGACAGAGACAGAGCGGGTCCATTGGCTAGGTCAGCCTGTGATTGGTTAGACACCGCACGGGTAGACAGTGTGTGGGTGGATAGCGTATGACTCGACACCGTTGATGGACATCGTGGATGGCCTGTGTCTCGCAGCAGTCGCAACGACCTTGAGTTCCAGAAAGATTGAGATCACGAGAGGAAAGCCAGACAACGAGCAGGCAAAGAACCACTACAAGAGATCCAAGCTACTGAGGTCAGCTGTAGGGGACCGTCAGAAAGCCAAAGGACACGGGGACGCTGGCGCAGCTGTTATCGGTTAGCCAGAAGCGACTGCGAGGTCAAGCCTCGGGGGACCGGAGTACCAGTGCAAGAAAGCATTGGAACAGTTTTCGACGACGCATGAATGTGGGCAGTGGGCCTTAAAGGAGGGGGGGGGGGGGACGGGCAGTGTGGCCGTTCGCCACAAGGCTGATCCGTATTGGGCGAGGTAGAAACGTGTGCTTGACGCAATTATGCCGTGGCTTGGCGTCAGATTGGTAACTAAATGCACACTTTTCTACTTGCCTTGCTCTGGTATTGCCCTCAATATCGAGTGAGCATGCAGGTGGATAGCGAGGTAGGTTCCGCGAAAGTTCCCCTCTCTTACTATAGTATGCGATCTATCTCACGAAAAGCGCCGAAATTTAGGAAAGACTGTAGTTGCCCAACTTCGACTGCGACTCTCCACCACTTGCCTTTCGCGGTTTCCAGCGCATGCGCAAATGCAGGCCGACCCCAACCCGGTCTGGCCAATCGCCTTCAAGGCTGAAGCACACGGAACTTCACTATGATGACTGCCAAGCTCATACGCCTCATACACCGGCTCCCTCGCGAGTGGTTGTGTACTCGTCCGACTCGCAACTTCCCTCAATTTATTCTCTACTACCTCTATAGAGAAAACACTGCTCCCCCCCAGCTGGAGTCTTCCTTCTTCTCTTTCCACAGGGAACCAGGACTGAAGATCGCAGCGGCTAGAGTTCAATCGACTAACGTTAGCCACTACGATAAAATTGCTAATCATTCGCAGACCGACACCAACGAATGGACCAAAATCTTGAAATAGCGCTGAACGACTTTAGGCGAATTGAAAATGCAAGAAGAATGCTTAAAGTAAAATAACTTTGTTGAGATATACCAAGTTTTTAGAAAATTGGAAAATTCCGAAAATGTCAACAATCTTCGTAACTGATTTAACTGCAATCTTAAGTGTACAGAAAGCTTGTCCACACAAATTAGTCAGTGCAAGTAGAATGACTTTTCACAAAAGTCGTTTAGGGAAGTTTGGAAGATAACATAGATTGATGCTCCAATTCGTAGATTCTCTTGCTGAGAAAACTAGGAATAGATATGTATTGCATACATTTTCCAACAAAGACTAGATTAATCAATAAAATGTGCAGCATTTTAGTCGCCCGTCCCCAATCACTTCAATTTCCGTCCTCCGTTTCATACGATAGGCCGCATACTGTATAAGCAGAATAAGCTTTGAAAATAGTCCTTGAAGAATAAGCGTGCTATGAAGAATGACCGTTAGCATACAGCCAACAGTTTAATGATAGGTTCCAAAAAGCTTTTCACGAGGATTACGTTTCTGTGTTATCTGTAAACATTTCGCTTGATCGCATTATTTGTTGCTAACATATTTTGCATGCAAAAACCACGCACTTTCCGGAATAGGCTAGATGAATAAATTCAATGCGCGGCACAATTTATCGTCTCAATTTTCACCATCGAGTTTCCTGAAATAGATCACATGATATATATAAATGGAATCACGCTGATTATCACGCTTTCCGTAGAAAGGTGGTGTCCTTCCTCGTTTTTGACAGCCTAACTTCTGTCAAGAGGAACAGCTATATTTAGGCAAGCCCTTAGGGATCATTCAGTTATGTTGCTACATTAATCAGTGAAACCAGCAGGTCCGTTTGCTGTCTGTCGATTTTGCCAAAAGTAATAAATTGTTCAACGGGAACGAGCCATTATTTTAGCAATCAAATATTTGGTGTTTCAGTGAATTAATAACTGCAGCTGTGAAAGTACGGTGGGAATAGATTTGTGCGTCTAAGGATGAACACACAGGAAGTCAAGTATCAAATTATTGGTAGTGAAGATACTCCAGGACTAGGACTGCGCATATCGTCAGGTTATGAAGTATGCGACATCGTTTTCGAACATATAGTCGGCTGCTGTTACCCCTTTGGTCAATTGGCAGTATCGTTTCAACTTCTAGTGATGACCGGAATTGGCTCGACGTTCCCATTATTAGCTGGTACTATGAGCTTGTCGAGGGCTAGCTGCTTTTTCAACACCAGAAGGATCCCCAAATCCCAAGTCAGGGAAGACGGAGTTAATTGGAGCAACTTTACTGAGCTTAAGTAGCTTTACAGTAGCTGCTGCAAGCGCCGCCTACAGAAGCCAGTCGAGTCGGAGTAAAAGTATATATGCGCGCGGGTTTAGCCAAACTTGTCCAGTCCTCAGCCAATCAGGAAAGGGGGCAGCTGTTGGCATCGGAGCTCGCGAGGATCGATTAGCTGCGGGCGAAGGCGCGTCGATAGCGGGGGGTGCAAAAGTACAAGAGTGCGCAGAGGTAAGAGGATCAGTCAGCGCTGAGCGCGCGAGTAGACAAAAGGTAAGAGGGTGAGAAGGATTCAGAAAACTAGTTTGGCGAGTACACGTATACTTTCGACAAATTATCATTTGGCTTTACATTCATATGGAAACTGGGTGCAAGTTCAAAAGAAGTCGTCTTTTCGGCCAAGCAAGTCATTGTAATGAAGGTGGGGTTGATATGCGAAGGCTTGTTGTGAGGGTAGGGTTTGGTCGAGCAGTCTAGGGGAGGGGGGTCGGGGGTAGGAAGACAGACAGAGCGTGGATGACTGTATGCTGTTAAGTGACTGTGGACCAAGCCGGCTGTGGAGCTTGTGGGGAGTTCTTTTGTGCACACAACGCGGGCTTCATCAGCCTGATATCGGTCGCTTCTGCTGTTGCTAGCAGGCGCTGAGCCAGGGACTTTGGATAATTTGGTGGGACCTTGTAGATCACTCGGAAAACTTCGTTGGGGTTCACCCGGTGTCCGGAATCGACCATATGCGCCAGAGTAGAGCTGTTTATGCTGCCGATTTCACCGTTTCTCAGCCATGCCCGAAGGTGTTCCTTTATTCTTTTGGATGGGCGCCGTCTCGTGCGAGCAAAACTAGTCTTCTGAATTCTTTGATGGGATGAGAAGGTGTAGTGGCCCTAGCAGCCAATTGGAACCCAAGAGCTGACGGACAGCGCCTTTGCCCTGCGCGCTAATGCTGCCTGCGGCCAGGTGCCAAGTCTCTACACCCCCTGTCCGCTCTCGCTCAATGGTCTAAGCCACTTACGAACGCACACAGTCTCGCCTTGCCAGCCTTGCGCCAAGACAACCAATCACAGGCCGACCTTGCCATTGAACGCGCTCTGTCTCTGTCTTCTGGCATGATGCCCACGAGGACTGCGGTGAGAGGACACTTGGAATTCCGGCCTCGCTGGTCGCGGACTTAATGGCAACCTTTCCCTTCTCCCTTCCGTAAACAATACACTGTTCCGTCTACTCTCGCCTTTCCACCGTCTTCTCTCCAATAACCTAAGGAACCAAGATCTCGGAAAATTGTAGGTGTTCAGGCCATAACCGTCGTAGCCTTAGCTCCTATAAAGGAGTTGAATACGCGCAGCACTACCGAATTCAGGCTACCATAAGCTATTATTAATTTCTTTGATAATCGTGACTTCTGTCCTAAGTTTAATTTAGTCGGAGACTTATGAAACCAGGACTGCTATTTAAGGCTCATATGTTAGGGAAATCTAATCTGTCTATAACAGCGGACCATCTTTCAAAGGAGGTGAGAAATATCTACAAGGTACAGCGCTAACAATGAAGGAAAGGGATTATATGGCTGCTCACAGGAGAGGAAATAGGAATGCCCTGTGTAATGCAGGAAGGGTCTCCATTCCTATGTACTAACTTTATCCCAAACCCGCAGGGTCGAAGCAGTGGGTGTACTCAAATCACTACAATCATCAGGCCGAATACTAAGTTATAGGTAAAAAGGCAGAAGGCGCCTGAATAAGGGATTACTTGTGCTTGAGTTGCTGTCTCAGGCAGTGGTGACCACTGGCGAAGCCAGGTCTAGTGCTGACTGCGTCCGGACATGCCTGAGAGAGAGAGAGAGAGTGAGACAGTGGCGGCAGATGCTTTTGTGTGATTGTGGAGAAAGCTCAAACAGTGTTCGATTTACGTATTGAATTGTCCATGGGTGTCGAGGATAGAGGGCCATGCCACATCGGCCGCAGGGGCGGTGTGTTCAAATAGCCCTTAAGCAGCCGCGACCAACTGGGTGCGCGTGGGTGTGTGCGAGTGGAAGTTGGTCAAGAGTCCGCAGGTCAGCGAGTCAGAAACAACGGTAGAACCCTACTTTAGGTCCCAGATCAGCGCGCGAAACGCCCATCCATGTATAATACAAAACCGGGTGTAATAAAGAGTATCCAGATTGGGCAACGCAATGCAAAGTAAAAGAAATATAAATTAAAAATTAAAGTTTATAAAAGTAGGAAAAAACTAGAATAATTACTAAAATCCCTTAATGTTTGTCAACAAAAAGTGTGCCAATATTTAGATGTGCAATTACGCAACTATTGGGAACTAACTAAATTAACAATATACTCACGAAAACTAAAATCACCTTAATAAAAAGATTAAAACTAAAGTAAGCTAAACCGACTTTACTTAAAAAGTCATTTAAAAGTAAAACAAAATAATAAAACATAATTATGAACTGAAAGCTAAACTGAAAATTGAACTTAAATATAAATAAGTTAAATATCGAAATAAAATTAACTAATGTAAAGTTGTTGTGCATGTTAATTCAAGGTGTGCGCGGCGCTTTGCACCACGCACTTTATTAATCTAACTCCGGTAATTTAACTTTCAGGTAAGTTTAAGTCGACGACATCCTGACCACCATTTTTTCAGGAATATCAGGAAACTTGATAAACTGCAAAGTAAAATTAAATAAAAATGTCCAAATTTGTCCCACTCAGTGAACTATAAGTAAGAAGTGTAAGTAAATTTCTGTGCTTATTTGTGGCGCGCTATTTTGTTGCGAAAACATTAGACTATTTCAATAATTTCTGGGACCCAAAGTAGGATTCCACCGAAACAACTGCCTGCGAAGTTGCAAAACCTCGCGTCAGTGGGCACTGACCGACGAAGCTGGACAGCAATGTTAGTTGTTCGCAACAGGCCCTTATCCTAACCTTAACACAAACCTTCCCCCTGTTGAAGCTAGCGCAAAGCTACCCAAATTACGGAGCCTTGTTGTTTCCCTGTCCTGCTGGATGGGGGTATATAACTCATCCGTACCTAAAAAAGTACTAACTGGGCTACAACTAAGACTGTTATGAGGGGAGTAAGCTCAAATTTGGTCCGACGGTGTGGCCGACATGTAGTGCTAGTCTCCAGCCCATTTAAAGATCAATGCAATGTGAGTCCTTGTGAATATATTTCAACCCTTATAAATGAAGCGGGATAACTTATTATGGAGTGCAAGTAAAGTCCTCTACACGTGCTTATAGTATGGGCAGAACGGTAGTTGAGATTGAAAATACGCTACAAATTGTGTTGGAGAATTTGTAGTGAGACAACAGGGGGTGCGAAGCTCAACCTCTCGCCTCTCACGGCTGCTAGCACTTGTAGACCGACCCAACTCTCGTTTGACCAATCACGTTTGAGGCTGACTCCCACAGGACCTCCCCCTGATGACTACCACGTTCAGGCACTTTGGATGCCAGCCCTCGCGGTGCGAACGCACACTCGTTCGATTGTCAACTTCCTCCAACGGATTCTTCACATACTCTGTACAGAATATACTCTTCTTCCTCCTCCCCTCTCGGGCATCTCACCTCTTCTCTGCCTTCAAGGAAACAAGCTTAAAGATCGCACGGGCAAAGGTTTTGCCTATTAACTTAACTGCCATCAGGCAATATCGATTAAGTCCCACAGCTGCGAGGCAGGGCTGTTTGGACACTGCGAAAGTTCTTCTTTGCAGGATCAGAAAACACAGCGAACTATGCAGCTTACTAGGCAGTCACGGGGAATTGCTGTCGTCGATCTTTTGTAACCACAGAACCGAATAGAGATTGCTATAAGCCTGTGTGTGCCTGCGCTTACACTGGTTTTATCCCCCAGTTGCGTGTTAGGAAAGAAGGAAGACAGAATAGCAGATAATAGTTTACTGTCATTGTTTCTGCTCGTACATCAACTCTGTCTTCTGTGTGTCCGACAGCTTGGCCTCCTGTGTCCGTCAGCAGCGTGTGTTCTGTCGTCGGTTTCGTCTCGGTAGCAGTCTTTAGTCTAGGGCAACAGAGTCCCGTGTCCCAGCAGTAGAATGCCGCATCGCTGGCAGCAGAGTGCTGCCTGTTGTCAGTGGCAGCGTATTTAATTACCAAAGGCCCTTGTTCCTTATTGGCTCCTCTGCAGGCGGCCATCGTGCGGCGACCTCAGTGTGAAACTTGGCGCGCGCGCTTTGCCCCTGGCCAATCGTGACTTCAGCATGACAGCCCCCGGCTGGCAGCGGTCTTGCGTGCGCGTACCTCCTTTGCGTACTCGCGTGTTGTCCGCCCTCGAAGGTCACGCGTAACCTCTTCCTTTATGCGATGGTCCTATCGCGTGTCCTCTCGTTGTTACCCTTATTCGAGGACGGCACCAGTGTTGAGTCCTGTTCTGTGCCGTTCTAACTAAGATTATGCTTTTCAGTCTGTAGTCTTAGTTTAGAGTTCTTGCAGGTTGTCATAAAATGACGATCACGCAACGTAGTTTCGCCGATAAGGGCTGGGGAAACTTAAAACTTAAAAACATATTTCTGAATTAACTGCAATCGCCAGGAAGCCACATATCAGCGCGAGGTCTGGAAGGCCTAGCATCTCGAACGGAGTTAAATTCTGCGGCCGATAAGATCTGGGCCAGTGGCCCGAGTGGGTACGACTTACTGAGATTTGACGGAAAATGAGACAAAATGGCATGGAGGAGTAGCCTTTCCCGCGTTCGAATCAGAAAATTTCGGGAGGCTGTTTTGATTTGAAACTGCAGCAGTTATCTAATCCCTCAGTCTATTACCCACAGTCTTCTATTAAAGACAAAACACAAGTTGTCAATACAAGCGAACATCCGTGTCCCAGGAAGCAATTCAGAAGAAGAGACGCACTGCAGCCAAGAAGAAGAAAGAGTTGCCAAGGTAGAATACCTCCGACGGGTATTCAGAGAAAATGGCTACCCGCGCAACTTTGTCAACCAGTGCTTGCGTAAACGCGCTGACCAACAAAAGCGCACCGACCCCAACAGTTGGCGTTCGATCCTGTATGTCAAAAACGTATCGGAAGCAGTTGGCCGCTTTCTCGCACCACTTGGAGTGGGAGTCGCACACAGGCCGGAGACAACCATAAGGTGTCAGATAATGAAGCCAAAAGACCCACTGCCACGGCAAGAAACATCTGGGGTCGTCTACAGGATCTGGTGCAGTTGCAGTCAAAGCAACTATGTCGGAGAAACTGGCAGACTTCTCAGGACGCGAATTGCCGAACACGCGGCAAAGGTGCGGCGAAATGATGCCAATTCTCAAGTTGCGGCTCATTCGATGAGACACGGCCACACCTTCAAATTTGATGATGCCGTAATTCTCGCAAGAGGTGATAATCGTGTGAGCCGAGAACTACTTGAGTCATGGTTTTACGGGCCCCCAAGCCATCAACAAGTGCAACGATTTGCCCAATCCATATTTAATCCTGAGATTCAATTTGGCCAAAGCAAGCCGTCACTTGAGGAACGGGCAGGCCACCGCCTCATCGTACGCCAACACCGGGGAGCCAGACGGCCGAGCAATCACCATGCCCGAGCTCACCGCCCGTGACGAAAGTTCAACAGGTCAGAGCCCGCGTGCCGTCCAACAAGCAGTCCACGCACAAGAAGGCAATTAACGTTAATTGTCGCTGTATGCTTGCCGTAATGACTGTGTTCTATAAATACTGTAAACTTCTGTGCATGCTTAACCTGTTTTCTGCTACTCATGTCTCTGATGACGAATCCACGACGGATATCAAAATGTCAGGCGAATAAACATATTGTCCCAGCAATCGAGCCTTTTTCTTCACAAAACACAAGGTTACCAATTTGCTAAGCTATCACAATTTGCATTTGATGTTAGGCCAAGCAACCAGATAGTGTCTTATTTTAGATAATTGCATGAAAACAATTTAAAAAATATAAACTAGGCAGGTGCAACAGGAGGGGATGCGGTTTTCAAATCTTACGGCCAATAATTTCGGTCTTAGCGGCTGCTGTCAGTTCTGATTGGTGCAAGGTGTAAAAAGCACAGCCATCATCTCAAACTTATTGTTCAGCGCGACTACTGGAGCAACCATACTACGAAGAACAACTTCCCTTCTGCCAAGTCAGTTGTTGTAGGCTATTTTTGTAACTTGTAGGCCGTAAGGTGGCCTGTCAACAAGGGCTTTTCTTCATAGAGCATGCTCTCTGCCGCCCTCCCCCAAAAGGAGGCCTGAGCTGGTCTTTTTAATAATTCTTAAACTGCATAAATTTACTTCCTATCAGGCAGAAAATGATCTGCAGATGTAAGCATTTCAGAGAATCCATCTTTTTCACAGGCTGTATTCGTGGACTTTCATTACTTTTGCTTTCGATAAATTATATTCAGGCCTGCACACTTATATGGTAATTAAATAAATAAACAAACTATGCTGGTTGGCGGATGGATGTAGTGTTGTTATTGTCAGGGCCAGTGGGATGGGGGGGGGGGGAAGAGATTGAAGACAAAATGTCAGTGTCTAGGCTGACCGGCGGCCAAGGCAGGTGATAAGGTGCGTGCGGTTGAATTGGGGACTTGTCCGTCTCTGGGGCGACCCATTTCCGACTCCGGTGATAAGCCGTGTGCGGTTGTGTAACCGGCTTCCGCACCACCCCTAACAAAAACAACACAACGTCTGGCCACCAACCAGCATCCTTTATTTATTTAATTACCATATAAATGTACAAGCCTGAAGAGAATTTATCGAATGCAAACGTATGATCGCCAATTTATATTTTGATTTTTACAATGGGAATTTTCTTAAATTCTCGCTACCTTGCCAGTCATTGCACACAAAGAGCCTCCATACTCCTTATAAATCTTATTAGGCTAGTAGCGAACAAATTTCTCGTCTAGTATTTAGTTATATTTTTTAAAATATAGTCAACAGAATCACATAGGAGTCGGGACACTGGCATTCCAGTGTCTTCGAGAAGTTATCAAACGCTGTATAATTCCTTGAAGTAGAATTGCCCAGGCAGTGCATAATGCTTATGATAATCTCGATCATCTTTATAGTCTATCCTCCGTCAATCAACACTTTTTTCTGACCAAGTGGCTTTCCTCCTGTGTCTGTGGGAAAAGTGGGAAATATTCTTAAAAAGGTGCGAGGTGCAACAGTTGGCGGGCCAAATGGTGTCTCACCATTTATCCCAAAATATTGCTGTTTTCATTTAGCCCTTCTCTTGACACATCTTATTAACTTGCCCTTCATAGAGTCCAAGATTCCGGACGATCGGCGTTTAGTAAGAACCATTCCCATCGCCTCCCCCCCAAAAAAAAGCTCTTCTTTTGGTCCCAAATCATTTTGACCACTTGCCTGCTCTTCTGCACTACTGAAACTTGCAAAAAGAATTGCCTTAGATACAATCACGCCTTTCTCGTCCGCTTTTTTTCGATCGCTTGCAATTTGTATATAAGGCTAGGCTTAGTACCCTAGACGCTGTTTTTCTTGTGGTTTATTCTGCTCTAAGAAATTTGGCTAAGGGTTACCGTGTGTACGCATGCGTATTTCTCGACATCTCTTCAGCCTTTTATATTATCCCGCGCTATATTCTTGTAAATAAAACATCTGCATACCGCTCTCCTGGCTGGGTTGTCTCGCGACTTGGGGACTATTTTACTTGGCGCAGTCACTTCTTCCAATTCGGCAAACGAAAATTCCGGTACTTCTCAACAATTTCGGGGTTCTTCAAGGATCTATCTTATCCCCTCACCTCTTCTTCTCCACAAGGACGACCGAATCACCAAATGTAGTCAGAGAGCAATACCTGCTATTGCTCTCTGACTATGTCTCTGATGACGAATCCGTGACGGATATTGAAACATCAGGCAAATAAAAGTATTATCCCAGCGATCGAGTCATCTTCTTCTCGATCAACAAATGAATGTTTGTATGTTAAATATGCTGATGATGTGGTTGTTGGTCATCCGCTCAAAAGTCAGACACATCTGAAAAATGGCCTGGGTTTTGGGTGACCAATAGCCTTCTACTGAATAACTAGAAGTCAATCCAATGCGTTCTCCGACTGCGAAACTCTCCCAGTCCTGAATCCTTAGAAATCCCGCCCAATGAGGTATCCTCTCTCCGGTAGGTTGGCGTTACCCTGACTACTAGTCTTTATTTTTCTCTTCATGATGAAACCCTTCATGAAAATTCGTAAACTCCTATATTATATCCATCGCTTACGTTCTTATCACATACATCAAGTCCTAATCTGGCGATCTATAGATGCCTGCACTCTCCCCCTCATTCATTACTGCTCAAAAATTATTTTTCCAGTCTCGCTTAGCAGGAACTTATTGATCTTTAGGCGTATCCTCCGAATACTCCCTTCAGTTGTCAGCGTTTTTTATGCTTTTTAACTGATTTTATAAAGCAACAACACTACAGCGGTCAAGCAATTCACTGCTCGTATTCTTGATGAAGTTGCCCATCCACTTCAAGGTGAATTAATGGCTGTAAAGTCTTCCCGTACTATGTGCCGAAGCTTCTGACATACGTCCTGGCTTACATCAACATATCAGCACTCTGTACGCCTATTCCTAGCACGTTACCTCACCGGTTAAGAAACGGAAATCCAGAGGTTTAGATTCGATTTCATGTAAGCCTTTAGATTTGACTATTTTAGTATCTTATCCCTTGGTCTGAGTGAATGGAGTCATTTTTTTTACTGAAAAGATTGCATATTTAGTTCTAAAATGAAACGTATACATATATATAAATATCTTATTTTCAGTCGGCCTCTTCATCATAAGTCTAGTGAAAGGAGATGAATAAATGCGTCGCAGGCGCGTTCTGCCGACAAAATGAGGGCACGATGACTAGAATCGTGGACTTTTTAGCCTGAGCCGCCGAAATCGCACAGGTGCTTAGCCTCAAAGACGGGGAGGGAGCGGTTTTGTAGTCAATCTACAAGGATGAGGTGGCAAAGGGGGAAGAGAAGGGGTGGGCGGCGTTCCCAATCGGGCTGGGGTGCGACTTATCACGTGGGCAAGGCCAGATCCTTGTCTGGCATCTGGAAGGCGTCACTCAAGCACGTGAGCGTAGCACGTGAGTTTACATCCGACTACTGGGTCCGAATGGAAATGGTCTGCTCCTTCTGCGAACCTGCGCCGAGCATGGCCTCATCCTGACAAACACCCTCTTTCGCCTCCCACGTCAAAAAATATGACATGGATGCATCCGCGGGATCGAGATTGACATATCCTGGACTATGTCCTCGTACGGCGGCGTGACCAACAGGAGGTACTTGTAACAAAGGCGATCCCAACTGCCGATGGAGGGACCGACCATCGGCTCGTCATCTCCAAAATTAGGATCCGTCTCAAAACCCACAGGAGACCTCAGGGTAAGTGCCCAGCGGGTAAGTTGAACATTGTTTCGTTGAATGTGCCTGCCAACCGTCTGCATTCCAGTAATGAGTTAAATGAAGGATTGGCCCACCTACCAATTGCTGATGAAAACGTCTCCACGGAGTCCCGATGGTGCCACCTACGAGACATTATCTAACTGACCGCTAAACGTGTCCTTGGAAACGTACGTCGCAAACACCAGGCTTGGTTTGACGAGAATGACGCAGATATCAGCATCCTACTTAATAACAAGAACCACCTATACAAAGCCTACCTTGATCATCCTTCCGATATTTCTAAAACAACCTTCTATTAGAGCCGCCGCTGTGTACATCAGCGACTGGAGGAAATACAGGATGCCTGGATGGCTCAAAAGGTCGAGGAAATACAAAGCTATGCGGACCGAAATGACTGGAAAATTTTCTTCGCTGCGCTCAAAGCTGTCTACGGTCCCGCAATGAAAGGAAAAGCACCCCTGTTCAGCACTGACGGAGCTACGTTAATCACTGAGAAGACACAGATACTGAAGCGCTGGAGTGAATACTTGCAAAGCGTACTAAACCGTCCGTCCACCATTTAGGATGCTGCCATTGACCGCTTGCCTCAGATAGAAACCAACCATGAACTAAATCTCCCACCCACGGCGGAGGAGACCATCAGAGCAGTTCAGGAATTATCCAGCAGGAAAGTAGCTGGACCAGACGCTATTCCTGCTGAGATTTACAAATGCGGTGGTCAGCAACTCACACTTCACCTGACCAAACTCTTTCAGAGCATATGGCGTCAAGGGCAAGCACCCCAGGACTTCAAGGACGCTACAATCGTCCACCTCTACAAGCACAAAGGAGACAGACGACTTAGCGACAATCACCGAGGGATTTCGCTGCTCAACTATGCAGGGAAGATCTTCGCACGTGTCCTCCTATACCACCTCAAAAACCACCTAGAACAAGGGCTCCTACCAGAAAGCCAATGTGGTTTCCGCTACAATCGTGGCACCACAGACAGGATCATCGCCGCGCGACAGCTACAGGATAAGTGTCAGGAGATGCATACTCACCTTTACGCGACCTTCGTGGACTTGACAAAAGCCTTCCACATGGTGAACCGGGACGGACTCTGGAAATTCATGCATAAATTCGGCTGCCCGGATCACCTCATCCACATGGTACGCCAGCTCCATGATGGTATGAGGGCCCGAATAACTGAAGACGGAACAGTATCCGAGGCCTTCGCAGTGACAAACGGGCTGAAGCAAGGGTGTGTCCTCGTGCCAAACCTCTTCAGTATCATGATTTCTGCCATGCTGATGAATCCCTACAGAAATGAGAACCTTGGCATTGGCATCACTTATAGAACTGACGGGCAACTCTTGAACGCCCGACGTATGGAAGCGCCCACGCGCGTCTCCAAGGCCATAGTCCACGACCTGCTCTTCGCGAATGACTGTGTGCTAAATACCGCAACAGAAGTGGACATGCAAAGAAGTATGGACCTATTCGCCTATGGCTGCGCCAACTTTGGGCTTACTATCAGCACGACTAAAACGGTGGTAATTCATTAACCGCCACCCGGTATTGTTTGTAATGCTCCATGAATAAAGGTGAACAACACTGAACTAAAAGTTGTGAAACGCTTCGCCTACCTAGGCAGCAAGCTGTCCCGCAACTGCAAAACCGATGACAAGACGGCTCACCGAATCTGAAAAGCTAGTCAAACATTTGGTCGGCTCAAAGCCTCCGTCTGGAATCGCCACGGGCTGCAACTATCTACGAAACTAAAGATGTTGAGGGCTGTCGTCCTCAAAACACTCCTATATGGAGCAGAGACCTGGACCGTCTACGCAAGCCAAGCTCAAAAGTTGAACCATTTCCACCTGAGCTGTATCCGCAGAATACTAAAGTTGCGATGGCAGGACAGGATTCCGGATACAGAGGTGCTGGAGAGGGCAAAAACTTTCAGCATCCACGCCATCCTGTTGCAGAGACAGCTGTGCTGGAGCGGTCATCTGGCGCAGATGGACGACAAAAGACTACCAATGCGATTGCTTTACGGTGATGTAGCTGAGGGAGCTCGCCTGCAGGGAGGACAAAAGAAACGCTACAAGGATACCCTGAAAAACTCAATAAAGTGACTTCGAATCAACACGAAGACCTGGGAACAACTCGCACAGGACCGACCTGCTTGGCGACGTACGGTAAAAAGTAACACAGCTACCTATGAGACCAGTAGGATCGCTACCGCAAAGGCAAAAAGGGCGGCCCGAAGCGGTCCTACCCAACAGACGTACTGTGCCAACACACAAGCCCCTCCAACCAGCTCGCGTACAAGCACAAATCTGCCTTATCCCTCCGTCGCGTCACACTCTTCTATCGCACATATCACGCAGCCAACCTCCTCCACCAGCTGGCCGATGGATGGGTTGATCACCGCTTCGCCTTTCCCGATATGAGGAAACGGCTTCCACCACGAAGAAAGGCCCAAAGGCAAGCCATTCCTCCACCCTCAGGTCAAGATGAAAGATTAAAGTCTCATCCTATATTCTTCCTATCTGCAATACTTAAAGCTATTTACACTGTCAGTCTATAATATATACAGACAAGCTTGACAGGATACTTCAGTAAGCTATAGCAGAAGCAGCTGGCGGGCAATATAAAATACACCAAACCTTGTGCGGCAAATATTATTCAGATGACTTGTGGGCTAGCAGCCAGGTCATGGTAATGGACGTGGCTTGCTCTCAGCATCTTAAATGCATCGTTACCACTAGAAGTGGAAGCGCTCGCAGGACGGTGCTACTACTGGAGCATGCTATTGGGTAATTATTTCACTGAACTAACCACACTGTGCCCCCTAAACGACTCGCGCGAACTTCGCGCGTGAGAAAAAATGGGCCAGATCAAGAGATGGCAAAAATTACTCGGGGTACGAGTGGACAAAATCAAGGTCACGTTTCCCCATGCACAACACCGAAGTGACTACAGCTGATAACCTACCTATCTCACTGTGCTCTCACTTCTTACTGCTAGCCACAAGAGTAGGTTAAATGATACAGTAGGCGTATCTTAGCTCAGATCTTGAATGGCTCTGTTCTAGTTCGGTCTGGTCCTCCTAGCTGAGGTTACGATTTAGATTCCTGCGCTAGGTAAATTAAAACTTAAAAAAGAAGATTCCTTATCCAGCTCTGTTTCAAGCTGCTTGGCTACTAACTCATTACTTAGTTCAGACGCCAGTGCATATATTACCATATGCAGTTGATTATCTTATTTCACGATTGTTCAGCTATATTAGTTTTTACTTGTCCCATTATCATAGTTTCTAATCTTTAGCTCACTGCAGACCTTACAGGTACTTCCTAGCGGCTAAACATAACAATTAGTCTAATTAAATCTCAATCTAGTTGACTTAATTCGATGGTGTTAAAGGGGACCCAAAACCATAAATGCCGAACATGATGATGATGACGACGATGTCGCTGGTGAAGATTTTAGGGGTATTATTTTTAGCGACTGTAACAACATCACGCAAAGAAGCTTGATGTTTACGATCGAAATTAAGGCGCCTACGGGTTTAGTCGGACACATGCTCACCTGCAAAAGGGATATCCATTGGCCTCTCGCAAGCCAATCATAGCGCTCGATCGACAATGGCCGCCAAAACGCGCTGACAGCTAGCCAACGGTGAGCCCGCACGGGATAGTCGCACAATTTTCATCACAATGCCAGATCTGCACGTATCTGCTGACCTACGTTCCTCCGCACGCGGTAGACGTACTCGACAAAAACGCCGAAAGGAAAACACGGGTTTCTTATCTAGTCACCTATGGCAAACAAACGGGCGATGGTAAGCACATATTCCCATCTGATGTGGTTATAGTGTAATATTGGATGATTGCTTTCTCACCCAGGCATTACAACAATATGGGAAATACTTTGTTAACCTACTGCGCTAGCATCTAGAGTAAGAGGGGACTCCATTTAGAATTCTAGGGCCTACTCGGACACAGGCTTATCTGCAAAGGGTATAGCCATTGGCTTCTCGCAAGCCAATCACAGTGCCCGATCGGCAATAGCCATCAAAAACGCGCTAACAGCTTCCAAAAAGACAACCCGCTCGGGATAACCGCACAACTGCCATCAAATGGCAAATCTGCACACACCTGCTGATCTGTGCCTCGCACACGGTGGAGGAACAACGTACTAGACACAACCAGTGAAAGGAAAATACCTGTGTGTACTACACATGCATCTCGGGCGAAAAGGAGGACGATCGTAGGCACATGTTTCCACCTTATATCCGTATTGCAAAATATTGGATGCTTGTTTTTTCGTCCAGCTTAGCTAATTTCTAGAGCACGATGCGCCCCTACTGAACATAAGTTACGCCGAGCTAGCTATCTGGGGGTTAACCACATTTAGACTAGACCATTGCTACAAGGGTGTTTCCATTGGCCTTACATATGGAAAACTAAACGAGCACGTTTAACGTGTTCAAAAAGTCTAGGGGCCTTTAAGTGGGCGCACTCGCTAACCTACAAATCTGGCAGTCATTGGCCATTCAAAACCCAATCAGGGCGCTCGATCGACATAAACGACTACATAGCTCGTAAGACAACCAAACCTGCTAGATGTCCGGCAAAATCACCCTGCCTAAATCTGCTAATCTGCAAACTCACACAGAGGATGCATGCTCTCAAGACAACACGGGTGTCTCACACAATAACCAGATGAAGACGCGGAAACATGTGCCCGCATGAAGCCTAGGATGCGCGTAAGCTTGCTATTCTTTAATTATTTTAGTATAGTCTAGCTGACCTAACCACAGCAGTAAGTTTGCTTTATTAAATACACATAATTATAATCTAGCTGGTTGTGACTTCATTATACAGTTTATATGCAAATTTACCTCCTAGCGTACGCAGTCAAGTCTCTCAGCTAGATTTCCTAAGCTCTGATAGTACAGTCTAGTCCTCAAAGCCAAGTCAAACCTTTAGCCTATTGCAAGCTCAGCAACACTGTAGTCCTCTAGTACCGTACTTGTATCGCGGTAAGCTCATACCCCCATCTGTTATGCTAAATTGATAAAATAGGATGCATGTCTTACTACTGAACTTTGAATACTTTTATAGGAATTATCACTATCACTATTGCTACCAGTATCACTAATATTTCCTTATTCCTGCTGCACTGACTTAGACTGTCATGTCAACTATCGATACAATTTTAAGAATATATTACTACCCAACTATGATTACTAGAATTAATACTCTAAGCAGTGGCATATTACCTCTAACAGCAGTATCCTGGTCCAAACTTTGTAAAATGTGACAGCAGCAGTTAAATTGCCTTATTACTTACACCTAATTCAAATCTTGCTCACTTTAAAATCTAGCTGGCAAAAAAGTACCAGAAATGCTACCAACCAGCTGTACCCTGACTTAGTAGTATTAGAAATATCAGTAGCAGTACCAGCCTTGGTTTCCAGCACTCTGGTTTGACAGTTACTGAAGTTGGGTTTCTACTCGGAATACCTTAAAACCCCATTCTTACAATGTGCTGGGATCAACGGGATACGAACAGGGGTTCTGAAAAGTCCAAGCTATATATAGATACTGTGGTGGGTCTGTAGGTGGGCTATAGACGGCGAACTGCATGAAATAAGTGCATGATAGGACTTGTACATTACTTTACAAACGCCCTATTATTATCCAAATGCTAATCACTATTACCTCACACAGACTGCGAGTGCATATTGAATGCGACTTCTTGAAAAGCACACACAAGAAATATTTATAGTACACTATGTACTGGCCTTACCATACATGAGTAATAAAAACT
Source organism: Ligula intestinalis (assembly GCA_036362985.1). Taxonomy (NCBI): domain Eukaryota; kingdom Metazoa; phylum Platyhelminthes; class Cestoda; order Diphyllobothriidea; family Diphyllobothriidae; genus Ligula; species Ligula intestinalis. Next base: position 23,790,445 of record JAYGXS010000003.1, on the reverse strand, counting down.
AGCACTCGTAGTATATGCACGTACCTATAGCAGCAGTATTTTAGTATCTAAGACGACACAGCCTGATGGATAGAGTTGAGAGGGTGGAAACTAAAACAAACGCTTTTCTGCTCAGGGTCAACGCATGTGATTACACGAAATAGTTCTAACTCAGAGTCACACTCCTTGTTGAGGCAAAGGGGTATGCACCCCAGAGCTAACTCAAACCAGCGTCACTTCTGAAAAATTTTAGCGTCAGAGATAGTACTGATTCTGAGATTTGGCTACGTCGTTAGCCAGTAGTAGTAGATATAGTAGTAGCCGTATCAGTCTCGGCCTCCTTATGCCTGTGTTCACAACTACTATGGGTGAGTGAGGATAGATAGTACAGTAGTACCAGCGCAAAAGGCTACTGTCAGTTAAGACTAGGTTAGGCAGTGTATTGGCTTGCATTTGATACAGCAGCCCTCGCCTGACCCGTTTTGTCTCTTCGAGACTCATGAGAGAAGGTGAAGATTGTGGAGCCGCTTACTACGTCCTCTATCACTGAAAACAAACCCTTGAGGCCATCACCTACTGTGCCAACCTGTTGGTTCACTTGGTGGACTTCATCGAAACCGATGGTCGAACACCCACCCTGGGTCCGAGACATGGAAACGCAAATAAAAGCCGAGGGAGAGAGAGAGCTTAGCCGGTCTGTAACGTTTCGAATTATTTTTGTATTGTTTGTGTTATGCCTCACCTTTCGCCTATCATTTTGCTGCTTCTCGACTTTTTTTCATGTTACTATTTTCCGTTCGGAGCGTTCTTATCATATCGATACTGCATTAGACTTCCTCACCAACGTCAGTTACCACTTGAGTAATATTGTCTCGTCGATTTATCATTCCGTTTGAATAATCGCTCCCCTGTGTGACAATAAATAGTCCTTTATTATATAAACCCCTTCTACTATGTCGTGTCAGGACTGGAGGCCTCTTGAGTCTATTCGAGTAGGCCTTCCTCATCTACTAGATGAGGCTGCGGCCTCTTCCCCTCCTTTTTAGAATAGGACTCGATTTCCGAAACTGGGCCTTGTTACCCAAATCCTTTCTTTATTGACGTCTTGTGTTGTCTAGGCTAGGAATTTTAGCTTATTCCTTTCATATTTTATTAAATTCAAGTACACTAAGTGCCAGGATAATTTTTTACTATGGAAAGATTCTGTATTTCATAAGTACATCAAGATGTTATCGACGGTTACGGAGGAACCCAGGCATTGGTCACTTTTTACCTAAAGAAGATGCAAATGCAACAGGCTTAAATTGCCTCCTCATTCAAAAATATCCTCAGCCTGGTTACTAAAGAGAAATTATTTTCGGTACAAGTGTTTTAAAGCGGTTGCTTTCCATGCGAGTAGGATGCATTGGTAAGATCTCTTTACGTCTACAGGCGGGTTTGTGATTCAACCACTCAATGCGTGCAAAAGTACTCAATTTGCCATGCGAAATTCCCACAACAGCACTTTCAAAAGACATAAGTTTGGGAAAGTTACCTTCAGTATTTCAGGTAACCTTACGCTTAATAGAAAGGAGGGAGGCGACAACTGAAAATCCGGGAGCACGTCTGAACACGATGCACTGACCAGCTGCGTCAACCGCATCGACCGCGACCACATCTGTGGCTGCCGCCGCATTGAAGCGCCATCCCCTCCTCTCCCTACACAGAGAGCCGTAGCATTCCTCACCCCATTCCCCCGCCCCAAGCCCTACCGTAACCGTTTGTCCGCCCCCCCCCCCTCTTCGTACATTGGCTGCTTGCCTGTCTTTGTCTGTCCTCGCCCACAAACTGGCCATTTCACTTTTTCTATTGTACATTTAGTCCGATATCTCCGCAACCAATTTATGCGGAGCGACTATCTGAAGGCCTTAATGAACCGATGCTGGCGTGCCCGCCCTCCAAGGACCAGACCAGAACCAACCCCTACGATATGGCATGTGCTGCCATACATCAAGGATGTGTTGGAAGCGACTGAGCGCATTGCTGCGGGACTAGGCGTCGGAATTGCACCCATCCCAAGCCCACCATGCGCAGCCGTATCATGAGAATAAAGGACCGCTTAGGTCCCAATGAACAGTCGGGCGTAGTCTATCGCAAATCAGGTCTGAACTGTCCCACACATTATACCGGACAGGCAGGACGAATGCTTGGTTCGCGGATGCACGAACCTAAGCTACCTGTAAGACGGGGTGACGCACTGTCGCAAGTGGCGCCCACACCTATGAGACGGGCCACAAATTTAACTTCGCAGCCACAAGGATAGTTGCTCACGCCGACAGCAAGACCGCACGAGAGCTAATTGAAGCCTGAGTCTGGATAACAACTCAGTCGACCGGTGCACTGAGTTCGCGCCCGCCTACATCGTTCTCCGCAGGTATACACGCACGACTGAAACTGGTGATTAATGCGTCTCCACCCTCCTTCTCCTCTACCCCTCGCCCACTCCTCCTCCTCCTCCTCCTTGCCCCCACCCTACCCTTCGCCCTCCACCTTTCCCTATAACAGTTGATTGGTTGAGAAGAAGAAGACCCGATCACTGGGACAATATGTTTATTCGTCTGACGTTTCGACATCCGTCGCAGATTCATCATCAGAGACATGAGCAACAGGTAAGGCATGCACAGAAGTTTGCAGAATGTATAGGATAAATTCATTACTGCAAACATACAGCGACAATTAACGGTAATTGCCTTCTTGCGCGTGAATTCCTTGTTGGACGGCACGCAGTGGGCGGTGGGCTCGGGCGTGATGATTGCTCGGCCGTCTGGCTCTCCGGTGTCGGCGTACGATGAGCGGTGGCCTGCCCGTTCCTCATGTGACGACTTGCTTTGGCCAAATTGAGTCTCAGCACTGAATATTGATTGGGCAAATCGTTGCACTTGTTTATGAATTGGGGGCCCATGAACCATGAATCAAGTAGTTCTCGGCTCATCCGCCTGTCACCTCTTGATGAGGCCGAACTTCTCGCAAGAGGTTACAGTCGGGTGAGCCGAGAACTACTTGATTCATGGGTCACGGGCCCCTAATCCATAAAAAAGCAACAATTTGCCCAATCCATATTCAGTGCTGAGACTCAATTTGGCCAAAGGAAGTCGTCACATGAGGAATGGGCAGGCCACCGCCTCATCGTATGCCGACACCGGAGAGCCAGACGGCCGAGCAATCATCACGCCCGAGCCCACCGCCCACTGCGTGCCGTCCAACAAGGAATCCACGCGAAAGAAGGCAATTAACGTTAATTGTCGCTGTATGTTTGCAGTAATGAATGTATCCTATAAATATTGCAAAATTCTGTGCATGCTGTTATCTGTCAGGCGAATAAACATATTGTCCCAGCGATCGAGTCTTCTTCTGCTCAATTGCTTGCTGGGGCACGCTTTTTCGCTTGTAGTAGTTGATTGGTTCCTGCCCCCTATAACTGTTGCTTGGTTGTCGTTGATGCTTCATCTCTGACGATGGACTCCCACAAGAGCCCGAAAGCTCAGATGAATAAAATTACGATTCCGGTGGTCGCAACTAATTCTTCTTCCAGACAAATACTGGAATGCGAACCTTTGCCTTTATTCACAGTAATAGGTATTTTAATATAATGCAGTATCCATTCCTATGTTCAACCGTTCGAAATCCTATTGAGGAAATTCTTTTCAGTCAAAGTTTCCAGCTCCTTCTTCCAAAAATGTGCAGTGGCATTCTTAATAAGGTTCAGCGGCACTAAAGTGATATTTGTAAAACTCGCCAAATCTGTCGGTTTAAAGCTCAAGCACTTTACTCTTATGCGCAAGTCAAACAGCACAAACCTACTGTGTTGGCTGAAGTACCTAGTCAGTAATGAGTATTTATGCTCTTTGCCCTCATCTGAACGAAAGACTGCAAACTGATCAAAAAGGGATTGTTTATCAATTTAGTTACATTTATTTATATGCGGTTTCATCAGTGTGGTTCCAAAGCATTTCCTCTACTCCTCTGAGCGCGCGCGTGTCTCAGCCGACGGGTTCCATCCAAACGTCCGCAGTGTCCTGTTTGCCACGCAGGGCTAAAAAACGTTGCAACCGCGTTGAGAGTTCCGTGCTGCGATCGCGTTCATTGACAAACCGAACAGGCATAATTGCTGCCAGCTGTTCAATTAGTCGGCAGGATTCTTCGAAATTCTCGACTCTTTGTTTTGCCCTCTTTCGGAAGAGCTCAGGGCTCTGTGGATTCAAGGCTGAAATGCAAAAAAGGCCTTGACAGGTTCGGCATCACTATGAACAGAGCGCCAGTTACAAAATTCAAGCAAAACTGCACCGCCTAAATTCAAATACTCTGAGGGTGAGGTATAGCTGTAGTCACTAGTTCCACACGAAGTGCACTTGTGAACGGTTGTCGTGACTAGCTCAAGTGGATGTGCTTGTTGGGAACAATTGCTACTTCCGGCCTCTGTAACAGCAAATCACAGGCCGACTCACACAGGACCTCAGGTGAAGACTGTTGAGCAGACATCACTTCAGACGCTGTCCGCTGGCCTGCGGTTGTGCGATCGTCTGACAGTCAATTTCCTACTTCCTATTCTCTTATTTATTCAGTACAGAATACATTCTTCCTACCCCTCTGGCCCTCCCATGACTGCTATCTTCTGCCAAGGACCCGGGCACGGAAGATCGCAGCCGTTAGGGTTAAATCTTTTAGCCTTAACACACCTCGATAGACCCATCTAACCAAATGGGCTTTTACAGCACCAAAGAGGCGCATGATGGAAACAATAATTAAGGAAGTCTTTTTGCGAACGCTTATTTAAAAAAAATAAAGTATGCTCTTTACGTACGAGGGTGTGAAGCTGACAAGGATAAGGGAGACCGGAATTATCATTTCTGGCTTATTAGCCGTCGTCGGGCGGGGCGACCCCAATATTCGAACTCGAGAACTTTGTTCTTTGAGTGGAACACTCTATTATTGCACCACAGACTCGCTGTTTTTGTTGGTTGCGATCAAGGATAGGATGAATGGCGCCCACCGATCTGGTTAGAGAACAGGCTTTTCCCGTTTTGCCTTAGAGCCCACACAGGCAATCGCATAGCCATTTTTAGAATATTATAAAGTGGAGCCGACGAAGACAAGGGAGACCGGAATGACCATTTCTGGCCTCCTCATTCCATTCATTTATCCTACCATTCATCATATTCCAGACCACAACTGACAAAAACAATGAGTTCGTGGTACAAGGGTAGAGTGTTGCATTCAATAACAAAAGGTCCCGAGTTCGAATCTCAGAGGTTGGCACTCCTGGGATCGGCTATAACTGGCTGATGACGGCTAGTAAGCCAGACAAACGATTTGAGTGATACCGGCTAAATATTCCACTGCAAATAGACAGCATGAATCTCGGATTAAAGAGCTCTGAAAATGTGTACAAACTCAGCATTTGCTTTATAAATCAAGGATGAAAAAGCGTTCCCCATCCCGGGTCAAACTCTTAGCTGAATAATTAAACGCATCGTTAGCTTTTGGATTTTTTTATGACCCGCGCCTGGTACTACTTATGAAGTCGAGAGCCGAACCAAAGAACCCGTAAGAGTGAGACAGAGAGAAGACCGGTTGGCCAGAAAGAGGGAGTTTACTCAGACAAGCACGTTACAGAAAGTCAGCGCAAGTCATTCTCACACAAAGGCTGCGGGAACGCGAGGCACATAACTGAGTCAGTGGGCTAATCAGCTGGGAGAAAAAATCGAAAGTCACGGCACGCTCTCGTGAGAGTGGCGTGATCTGCACTAGCGGCTTTTCTGTGAGATGAGAAATCATGGGAATGGGCGCATTCCCAGCACGATTTGAGTGATACCGGCAAAAAATTCTGCTGCAATTAGACAGCATTAATCTGGGATCAAAGAGCTCTGAAACTGTGTACAAACTCTGCATTTGCTTCATAAACTGAGGATGGAAAAGCGTTCCTCCTCCCGGGTCACACTCTTAGCTGAATAATTAAATGCGCGTTCAGCTTTTGGATTTCCTTAGAAATTAATTTCTGATCACGGAAAACATCATTAGATTTAAAGTTTATACGCATAGACCAAAATTTAAGTGTATATCTGGGCTGAATCCATCAACCACTACGTAATATGCACGTGCTACCAATAGACAGACAGCAGTGGTATACAGTAGATTCCCTATCTCATGAAATGTCACCCGGAAGTCTGAAATGCGTTTTCGATTCAAACATATTAATTAAGTATGGTTTAAAAAAGGACGTTCGTAAGGCTTATCTCAAAATATTTAGGTCACGTCAGGATGCCGGCTTTTTAATGAGCTTCTTTCTGACGGCTTTGTAAAAGTATGTACTATAAAAAGTGGCTACTTAAGTAGTATGCCTTTTTGTCATTGATTTTGCATGCCTTTAGAAATTCAAATATATTTTATGGAAAACATAAACGAAAAATTACATTTTTTTACTCGTTTGGTAGAAAATTACGTCTTCTTTAAATTAAGTACCTAAAGGAAGGGTATTCGCCGATTTAAAAAATTCGATTTATGAGCATTTTTACAATTTTCAGGTGTTCATTCATAGAACATCGTATCCGTCAAATTGGTAATGCTGCCTTTACTGTATAAAGCATGCTCCATAGCTACTGCAAAATTTTATGAGAACTATGTGAGATTTTTTTCTGGCTATAGGCGAAAACGTACTTTTCATTACACAGGATGTACACAATGCGCAGTTTTTAAACCTTGAATTCAAGTGTAGCAGTCAGTAGGATTACAAATTATTCGGCAATTTAGAAACTTTTTCTAAAACCGAAAGATATCATTTTTTGAGTATCAAATTTAAAGAAGACGTAATTGTCTATCAAACCAGTACAATAAATAATTTTTTTCGTGCATGTTTTCTATGAAATATATTTAAATCTATAAAGGCAGTCAAAATTAATGACAAAAAGACATACTATTAAGTAGTTACTTTTTATGGTACATTCTTTTTCTTGGCGGTCAGATAGAAGCTCCTTAAAAAGCCAGCATCCTGAAGTGTTATAAATATGTTGAGCTTAGGCTGTACGATCGTCTCTATTACAACCATCTGTAATTAACGTTCCAATCAAAAACCTATTTCAGAATTCCGGGAGACATTGCATAAAATGGGGAATCTATATTATATTGGTGTTGTAACTTACCATACTATCAGCCCAGGTACTAGTTGAAAGACTAGCTAAGTTACAACATCAATATTTACTATCACTGTCTTTCCATTGGCAGCAAGTACATATTAAGCAGTGTTTGGCGGGTTTCAGCCCAAGTATACACTTAAAATTTTGGTCTTTGCGTATACACTTTAAATAAACTGATATAGAGCCCTTTCATGAATTAATTTCTATATAGATTAAAGGTCTGAACTTCAAAAACTGGTATATCAACCAGAGAGCAAACAAAAAAGCTGGGGGACCCACTGATGAGCCGGACCCCTCGCAGCTGTGTTAAGCAGCAGCAGAATACGGGCGAAACACGTGTCTATGAGTCTTTTAGCTAGTATTTGTGCTGTTAATACGGTAAGTTACAAAATAAATGCGTCTGCTTGTTACATAAAAATATGCCATTTAACTCTTTTTTAAATATTTTAAAATTTTGAACAGGGGACGTACGCCTGCAATTATGTCGTTTCAGTCGTATAATGGCAGCTTAGCTCTGGCCTTGGGCCATTAAAGTTTATTATTATTCTGCGAATGCGCAAGGGATTAACTGAAAAAAAATGTTTTTAAATATAAATACGACGTCCTCATTTATGAGATACGTCATTTCCAAGGCTACTCGGTTCTACACAGCTTGCTAGCCGATAATGCAAATTCAAAAATGTCGCATAGGACTTATTCCTAAGGTGTCAACTAAAAGCTCCTACGCCTCTAATCGATACCGCTCCCTTTCCCCCATCAAATGTAACATTTATTAGCAGCAAGGGTACTTCTGTCACCCCGTGCCCCGTTTATAATTAAAAGCCGCACACGCAGTGGTAGCGTGTTGCACTCAATGACAAATGGTCCCGAGTTCGAACCTTGGGGATCGCCACCTCTGGGATTGGACATGACTGTATGATGACGGTTAATAAGCCAGACGCACAATTTGAGTGATACCGAAGAATATTCCATTGTGGATAGATAGCACGAAGCCCGGATTAAAGAGCTCTCAAAAAGTGTGCAAACTCAGCATTTGCTTTATAAACTGAGGATGAAAAAGTGTATCTGATTCCGGGGCACGCTCTAACCCAAATAAATTAATGCGTCTACTTGTTACACACAAAAAATATGAACTTAAGTTCTTTTGGAATATTTCAAAATTTTGAATAGGCTACTAACCCCTGCAATTATGTCGTTTCAATCCTATTATGGCAGCTAATCTCTGAACTTAGACTCCTACAGCTTACTATCATTCTACGAATGAGCAAGAGACTAACTGAAAGAGTCATTTAAAAAACGACTTCCTCATTAATAAGCTAAATCAGTCCCAAGGCTCCTCGGTTCTGCAGGGTTTGCTAGCTACTGCTGCAAGTGCAGAAATGCCGCAAAGGACTTATTCCTAAGGGGTCAAATAAACGCCGTTACGTTTCTAATCGATATCGCTCCTTTTCCCCCACCAAATGTTATATTAATTAGCAGAAAGGGTACTTCTATAATCGTTGTGTGCATGTGTGTGTGCCCCGTATAAATACAACTAAAAGCCACACACTGCAGACAGCATTTTTGTGGTGGTGGTGGTGTCACCTTTCAACTGGAGAGCCGTATAGATCAGAGCCGATCGTCGAGGTGAGATGAAGGGGAATTTGGGTCTAAACTGCACACAGATCGCCAGGGCCGTTCGCAGAGCGTAGGCCACGGTCTGTTCGAGGTAGCCTGGGAGCGGCAAATCGCGTACAGATAGTGGGCAGATGGCCGGAGGCAGCTTGTGTGGCAACCGGAGATGAGCGTAGAGCCAGGGTTTGCTGTGACGGGAAAAAACACCACATATGCAAAACAAAGAGAAAAGGGGAGATAGCCTTGCCAAGTTTTGTGTGTGTGTGCCTTCGCTTTTGTCGGCGCAAATATGCTGGACAGGGCATAACAACGGCGAAAAAGTATTGAAGGCCGAGTGAATCGATGGGCTGGAGACCTCAGTTAAAAGCACAAAGCTAGAGAAAAAGTTGGCATTGTGGTTAATTCCAGTGAATATCCGCTTGAAAATTTCAACAAAGTTACAAACGAACCGGCTATATAGAAAGCATAGTAACCAGTAATGTGACTTGCGGCAACTGTTTGTATTAATGAATGAAGCATACGAAGATTAAAGTTTTCAAAAGTCAGAATTCCGGAGTACAATATCTTTTATGGTGCGAAGATTCTAAAAAGAATGAATGTCAAACTAGGCTGCTTGCTGAATAAGGATAATTTTATAGTCGTTTCTTTTGTAAAAGTGACGCGTTTTTTAGATGCTACTCTCATTTTAGAAAGAAAATTAAACTCACGGTCATCTCTTACGAATTTTAAATTGTTCCTGTTTTAATTGCTGCTGAGGTTAGATTACTACGCGCATTCGAAAGTTCTGAATAACACCATACTGCTCCTGATGAAAGAGCCTGTTTAGCTCCGCGAAACCATACTTTCCGGACAAACTAATCAAATCACAGGAAGGAATCGCAACCCTAGCAGTTTCTCGGTCACACTGACTGGTTCTCGGTGACCATAATTGGAATGTGTGAATCAAAAAAGGGATCAAGCATATCAAGTAACGTTTTCGCAAAGCGACAAGCCGAACGGCGCTTGCATCGGAAGGGAACAATAATTCGGTGCGACCAAAGTAGTTGGAAGATTTGTTTTACTTTAGTCTCTGCAGTGTATACACTATTACCTCTATTACACTATAGTATCTACAGAAATTTGTGATAGGTTCAATGTGGACAGCATGCTTGATTAAGCATCCATCTAGGGTGCCAGAGCATCGTTATGTTGTTACTGTTTTCCAGAAAGCCGAAGTCAACCTAACAGATTTTTAAATGCATATACTTAAAACTTAAATTAATTATACCCATTTTACAATGCGATTACCTTGATAGAATTCTTCTCAAGTGAACCATAATCTCCCTGGGCAAGCAACAAATAAAAGTCAACTAGACTAATAATTTCTGGTCTTGCCATTTGGAAATGAAATACTTTCCGCACATATCATTGCGGTGGTATAAGGCGAAATTTGAGAGCTAAACTTTAAACGGCCTCTGGAGTTAGACGTACTGCATATGTCCAAATTGTCATTAACTGACTCAGAAAACGTAGTAAGTGAACAATAGAAAATCAACTAAAACCGTTAGTATTTTTTTACTGAACTAAAACATAGGTAAAAATGTCGCGGAAAGAGCAAAATAAACCTAAAAACGATAAGAGCAACTCTTATCGTTTAGGAATGGAAACCTATAAACCATAAAACTATTAAAGCAACTCCTATTATCAGTAGGCTGCTCCATTATGAACGTATGTCCTAATACGTATATTGAATGGATATACTACGCACTGCAATTAAACATATCGATTTCAAATGTGATAAATTTGACACAACTCTTCAACTGAACCTTAATGATCCCTTGCAAACAGTAAATAAAAGTCAGGTTGGCTAATAATCTCCGGTCTCGGCATTTAGAAATTTAATGCTTTCCACATCTATATACTGCGTTTTGGAAGGTCAATTAAGAGAGCTGAACCTTTAACAGTATCTGGAGCTAGACATGCTGCACACGTCCAACCTATCATCAACTGACCCAGTCGATTTAAAGCTAAGAACATGACTAAAAGGCCACTTAAACCCGCATTTTGAACACCAGAGAAGGAGCGAATATTCATCAGGGTCCCACTTCAAGGGGATGGACCAAGGGAACTCCTAAGGAAGCGCTTCAGTCAAGCTGTAGGAGCCACCTTCCAGCGGCTAACGCCCATTTACTGTTCTCGACTACTCCCATCCTATACGAAAAGATCAAGGACAAACTGCCAGCCCATACCACCTCTATGTGCATATATTCATTTACCTGCTCCTGTAGAGCACGATATAATGGTCGCATGGGCCGGTGTTTGTCCAAAAGAGTACGAGAAAACATTCCAGCATGGTTAGAAAGGGTGTAAACAGCTCCATTCTAGCGTACCTGGTAGATTCAGACCATCGCAAGGATGCCAAAGAGGCCTCCCGAGTGATCTACAAGGTATCTTCTAGCTATTCAAAATTTCTTGGTCAACGTCTGTTGGCTACGGCAGAAGCGAACGCCATCAGGCTACGCCGGCTGGTCCTGTGCGCCCAAAAGAATTTCGTCACGGCGCAGCAGTTACCAAGGTCAAAAGCTGCTAATCCAACTGCCAGCGGCTTAACACCTCAACCCACTACCAGTTCCCCCTAACGCTGATCAGAGTTTGACCCCTTACCCGCCCCATTCTCCTTGTCCTGACAATCGTTCTATTTTTCTACTAACATGCATAGTTTATATACTTAATTACCATATGAATGTAAAGGCCTGATGACAATTATTGAAAACAAACGCATGTTCGCCATTTCATATTCTGAAATTTTCAATGAGAATTTTCGCAAATTTATGACTGAGAAGCATTGACTGATAAGCGCACTGACGTGTGACAAACCGTCCGTTATTTAAGATTATCAGCGCCTTCGTAAGCGATAAAGCGTGTTTTTAGTAAATATATATCAAACAACATCCAACGTTTAAATTCTTGATGACAGGAGGTGTGTCAACTCACTGTAAGAATTCCATGAGGCATTCGCGTCGGCAGAAGGCATACAGTTGTCCATTGAGAACAGCCTTGAACTCCTTACTGCCCACCACTAGCCCCTCGTACCGAAGTCCGCTACGCTGAAAACAGACCGAACAATAACCTCGCAGGCAAATCTGGGCAGGAAATTGGTCCCGACTAAGGAGGTCAGACTCAACGACCAGACGCTTGGGAATTTCCTCCGGTGGCGGCAACTTGCGAGGTGCCGCTGGTGGCAGATACTTCTCCGGATTGGCCAAAAACTTTGCCAACTCCTCCGGTCCCGCTACCTGGTAGTACTTGCCGTGGTACTCCACTCCAAAGCGGAACTCAGAGTGCACAGTGGGACAGAGTTTGAGGTTCTCGGCCTCCTCCTCTGTCTTGAGCGCCAGGCAGGGCTGAATGATGCTACTGAGGGCTGAGTCCAGCTTCTCAGAGGGTACGGGTAGCCGAATCTCCTGCGGGCAGGTCACCTCGTCCGCGGTGTCAAAGAGTTCAGCGTTGTCGGCCAGACGAACAGGACAATAGTAGCCGAATTCAGAAAGCCGTTTTTCGAAGTCCTGTGGTGTAATGGCGAGCTCTGCTACGCTAGCGGCTTGACCTATTAAAGAGTGTATGAAATAGTAAAAAAATCCATAAATTTATAAAGAACAGCGAATACACCTAGAGCGGCCACTGCTGACTGCGACAGCAATATAGGGGTTTGCGTTCAATAAATTCATCTTTCTGGTGACTTCTGCCTTTTACCTTCCACTTGGGATTCGGCCTGGTGATTGTAAGCACAACCACTACTAAGATCACTACAAATTCTCGCTAGTTCAGGACATTTTTATGCGACCGGGGTCGTGTGAAACCCGTTAGTGATTAGCATCAATTAGCGCCACAATGTCTGAGATAATTACTTAGGTGAAAGACCTGAATTTAGACAGCAGGAAGATATTTTTACAAATATCCGGTCACCTAGACAGTCTGAGAATTCCTATCAACCAGTCCAAAGCAAATAAGAATACTGATGAATGCACTGCTGTGTTACTGACACTTTGCAATCAACATTTTTGCAATCATTAGCACAGAAACTGACGAGCTTGCTTAGCAGGCCGTATTAGAAAAAGAGTTCAGAAAGATCTAGGACCCGCTCCGCAAAACGGATAGCCTGACCAGTTCATTGCAAAAAAATATAGCCGAGTGACCAGAAAAGTCCACCAGACCGACTGACGGAAGGAAAACTCTGTTGCTCAAAGTCCCTGTCAAAGGAAACCCTGCGATTAAACTCCCAGAAAACGTCTTGATCAAGTTTTTCAGTAGCAAGGGGTAGATTATTATTATCCATTAACCTTATTTAACGCAAAGAAGGTAAAGAGAGGTCGCCCTTACAGACCACTTCAATGTACATTTACTCTTTCACTGTTATCTGTGAGGCTAGTTATACTTGTCCCAGAGGCCCGGCATGTTTGGGAGAAAGCAAAATTGGAAGCAAAAACAGTGCCATTCCCGGGTGATCCCAGGCATCGTGTGGATGCTTGTTAAGCTTTTCGAGCTACCCTCAACTATTATTTCAGCGTGCGTTAGCAGCAGCAGAAGTGACCGCCACAATGTTGCGACAGTCGATCTTAGGCACAAAAAAGAACCCCGTTCAGGCTCCGCGCGCGTAGTGATCAAAGTTCGAATACTTGTATGCCACTCTTGGCACCCTCCCACTCTCTCCTTCCACTCTCCATAGGCCTCTCTGCCTCTTATCACCCCTTCCCCATGTTATCACACCCGGCTTGTGTATTAAGATGAGTTTTAATCGATTTTGTTAAACTTTCACACGAGTGACTAAGGTTGAGTGAGTTCCGTTAGCGATCAGTGAACGTTAATCAAGGACTTCCATAAGATGAAGGTTTCAGTCGGCTTATTGGAGCGTAGAAATTTATTCGATTTCGACTGCTGGAGAAGTAATCTATTATGACCACTCAGCAGCGCAAGCTAGATATTTAAGTGCACTATAGTTTCTGCAAATACACCCAAAGTCTTAGCAACTCACTACAGTAGTCGCCGGTTATTAAGCCCAGCCGCCTATTAAGCCCAAATCAGCTAGGGACGGAATTTTTTGATGATAAAATCCGCCGGATAATAAGCCCAGTCGCTGGCTACAAAGCCCAGTTTGCCAACAGGATAGAGTGAGATTCTCATCTCTCTGTGTGCGCAACGATTTCTGGTGCCTGGAGTAGGACATCAAAGAGCACTTGCGAGTGAAGTTTCCTCCAAAACAACTGGCACTATACCGTTTTTTAAACGTGTCGCAAATCATTTTTGTTCTTGTTATTACGTAAAATACAAGCAAACCGCATTATGTTCTTGTACATAACCAAGCGTCACACATAATGCAATAAGTATGTAATGTATAGTGCCTATACTGTGTTTGCTAATCAAGAACTATGACTCTCCGGTCATTGCGCCCGCCGCATATTAAGTTCAATTTGGTCTGGGCCCGAGGTAGGCTTAATAGCCGGCGACTACTGTACTTATATTCTACTCATTCAACACTATTAAATTATCCATAATACTCTGGTCTTCCACGCATTATATTATAAACTAGTTCATAACCACTGATATGCAATCATCTTCTATTACCTGGTCGGACTACTTTATATTACACAGTGCAAAGGGGCGAGAATCCTCCGCAACGCGATCGGTGAGCGTCTCTCTCCCACGTGGACAAATCTCCCACGCGCAACCACTACGTCAAAAGTTATACAAATCTGTAGGCTGGATGGATGCAAAATAGAACCTACATTACTAAATAAGAATGCCAATGACAGTTCAACCATCGATTTCGACAAGGTCCACCGTATGCTCCAGGGACGATGCTTTGCGCATGAATTAGTTTTAAGTGATGGTAGACTTGTGCAGCATCCACCACACTCTCTCTCCCTTCCCTCACCTACCCGTGTCCAGTGTCAGGACACAGTTAATAAGACCGGAGGCCAAACCTGCCCCTAGGAGGGCCACCACGCCCCCCACCCCACCTTGTTCGGCATATTTTATCGGCGGGCAACCCAAATAACGCCTGCCGTACCCTGATATAGCCCCTGCGTTGGTCCAGTCCACCTACTACGCGGCACGTTTAGGGAACACAGAACGGCAATACACGGACGCTGTTGGTCAGCGGTATAAAATTTAAAAAAAGCTTGTGCTGGAGGGAAACTTTACCCCGAGAAATACTCCAGAGGTACTCCTGCACGTGGGCCATCCTGTGTGTGATTAATTCCTGCGTCTTACGGTAGATGATCCAACGATTCTCAGTACAGACTATCTCCGAAAGAAGACCCGTATGCTGCTTAAACCAGGCTTTTCTGGCTTTGTCGGCTTCGGCAAGAGCCAGTTGTTTGAGTGTTTGCATCTGAATGATGTCCGGCTCCAGGGGTGGAATACCAAAACGCTGTTCTAGTGTTTGCACTTTGGTTTCTTCACCTTCCTCCAGCTCCTCCTCGTCCGCATCCACAGCGCCCTTCTTTACTGGTGGGGTGAGTGCAGCCAAGGCCTTTTCTGCGTCAGCCATAGCTCTTGACACTAACTCCACTCTGAAGGTTTAAAAAAGATATGCATAGGGAGATGACTGGTTATTCTTCTCAGGACGGCTCAGTTGAGGCGAAAGGCATGAATTGCAAGTTTGTGAGAGAATACCGAAATCTCTTCATGTTGTTAAGCTTATTTGTGTAAGAAGAAAGAGGAGCGTTCAGCGGGAAAGGTTTATTGTACACCTGACGTTTTAGGTAGTTGTGGTCAGATCCCTCGCGCCCCTCGGAATAGGGGTTATCCAAAACCCTACCTCCACAATCCAACAACAAGTTATGCAAACGAAACACCTTATAGCTAAACAAGATAAGTCTAACGACTTCAGTGCAGCTGCGGGATGTGCAATTATATTGAAGACATCGGCCGACAACTACAAACGCGAATGCATAAGCATAAACTGGCTGAAAGAAGGCTGGACCCAAAGTCAGAGATGGGACACGACCTCAACTTGGATGCGGTTGAAGTTGTGAGCCGCGATAATGATCACACATAAAGGCAGATTTAAGAAGCCTGGGTGTCAACCAATGGTTCATCAAACAGCACTATAAATTTGCCGGTCTTTCTATGTTGTTTTAAGAACCTCCTTATCAGGGGAAGGACATGGCATGGAACAACCGGGGCCGTCAACCAGCACTGAGCCCAAGTGTATATGCGTGAAACAAGTCGGAGCACGACGGGGGCCGACGAGCTGAACGCACGTGAGGGCGAAACCAACAGATGCGACACGGTGAGGACAGAGTAAACTAGGAAGCCAAAGGCGAGGCACGAGACATACACAGTGACTCAGCCATGATGGGTAGAACACGCACACAGAAAAAAAAGGCAGCATAAAACGAGGACCATGATCCAGAATGTCTATTCTCTGAAGATGGGTAGACGAGACAACAACCCGAAGCATCAGGTGTACAATAAGCCTCTCTCAATGAACGCTCCTCTTTCTTCTGATCTTCCTTCTGGGATTGGAATTTGCAGCACTGTTATTTGTGTTATTTCTGCAAACATTTCCATGTGCAACGTGAAAAATCTATTTGTACAACACATATTTGTGGCAAGTCATCATCGAGATGGTACAATTGTAGAGATGATGAAATAGTAATGCTGAACAGAGGTTAATAAGTGCATTATGATTACAATTCACTGTTTTCAGGCCGCCCGCATGGCGAGGTCAGCATAAAGAGGTCAATGCGCTGGAGGAGGGTGAATAAGGATAATCTATGAGTATTGTTAACGGTTCGAGCACGCGGATTTAGTTGCATTGTTGAGGAAAATCAGGCAACGTCTCCGTAAGTGGTCGCTTAGACACCTGCTGATAGTAGTAGACAGTGCATTCCCGAGAACGTAACAAAAAGGAGCTTTCAACGGTTGCGCTTATTGGAAGTATACTGTCTTAACAACAGTCAAGCAATTCGCTGATCTCATCCTTGGTGAGGTAGCTCACCCTTTTCACTCTAACCTAAAGGCTGTGAAGTCTTCCAGGACTATGCGCCGAAGCTTCCGTCATATTTCTCGCCGTACATCGGCATATCAGCACTCTATAATCCCATTCCTAGCAGGCTACCTCACGTGTGGAGAAACGGAGATTCCGAAGTTGAAAGCCCACCTGTCTCCATAACAGATGTGGATAACGTGTAAACCTTCAAACTTTGAGTATCGTATGACCTTTTACCCAACCTTATCCCTTGCTCTCCGTTAATGGAGCCATTTTTTCATCAAATTTTTGTATATTTAACTTAAAAATATAGCATTTATATTTCTAGCTGTGTCTTTCAGCCATCAGAAACTGATAGCTGGCGTGTTGAACCGTTCACAGGTTGGATCCGAAGCCTTAGGTGACCTGTCAGGCTACTCAAGCCGGCAGGGCCCTGTTTATTGGTTCTTAATTGTCGATGCACTTTGGGCCAAAGGACGGGTGAGTACGAAGTTCCAACCATCGGCATAACTACTCGGACACGCAATGCGCAAAACGCGGATGAGAAAGGCAGACGAATACAACCAGCCCCCCGTGATGAAAAACCAGACAATTTGAAGAAAAAACTAGTCTTTGGTACGTTTTCTCAAAAACCGCCATTACTGCGTCGGACTGAACAGGCTGTCAACGACCGACGCCAAGTTGATGAGGGTATAAATGAGATGTAAAGTAGGGAAGCGTGGTACTTCTGTTTTGTGATTGCTGGTCAGTGAGTGGACTGAATGCGTGTGACCAAGCAGGTAATTTGATTACAGCCAGCAGACAGCACCCGTTGCCTCAGGTGAATGCAGAAGCTACCACCATAAAGACCCGGATGTAAGCGCTAAATAGTTATTACCTTATGGATACAAGTCTGATTGGATGGAGACAGGACATGTCCTGGCTAGGAGACGCCGTGTGGATTTGTGCGAATATTTCTAGCTGTGCCTCTTCAACCAGTATTATAAAGCCTGCATCAAAAGCTAGCTGGTTTACGCCAAATATAGTTTGAAGATCAGCCCTTGCTAAATAGGCATTGCAGCCCGGAGGAAAAGAAGCCAAGCTCTAAGTGATTCTTGCCACTTTGACCACGTTCCACTTTCAAAAAACACAGACACTATACGGCTTTATAAAAAGAAAGCATAAATGGCGCAAAGGCACGCTGTTGCAAATAGGAATTAGTTGCAGCACTAGTTATATGATGCCTTGCAATCTGGCTGCTCGGCCCAGTAACGCACTCTGTCAGACGATGCGCCAGTAATAGGAACTGTTCGCTGCACCAAATTTAGCATCGGACTGCAGTTGCTAAATTGGTGTATGTCAGTAAACTCTAAAGGTAAGATCAGTTGTTTTGCTAAAAAAAGACCAAGCTTGCGGATCCAGAAAGTGAATTTCTGAATGTTTATTTCAAGGAAGGAAGGAAATGAGGAAGGTAAAATTTATACGAGATTATAAAAGAGCTATTTAGCTTTTAACAAGACAGCATACATAGGGTGCCCCCCCCCGAAAATCATGTCATATTCATTGTGTTTTGATATAAATCTACCATGTTAAACTATCCTCGTTTTATTTCATGATTTAGGAGTGTATGAACAAAAAGAGACTGCGCCTACCTTGAAAAAACATGCAATTTTGTTTCGCCGCTCCATTAGCCGAAGATGGCCTGCTTCGTAAAGTGCAACTGACGCATTTACTTTGCAAAGTCTACATTAATCTCAATCGAAGTCTACTACTAGATATTTTTTATCTGTATTCCTCTTAGTACCGATTTTGACTGCATGTTTGTGGAAACTCTTAATAGATTCACCAATAACGACAATTTCCGAGAAACTGCAGTGGGTCGTGCTAGTCCGACTAGATCGCGTCGAAGTGCACTTTCCCAAAGGCTCACTAATGCGGTTTTTCGACGTCTCGATCAGCTAATCACAGTTCCCGCATCTACGCGGTTTGGGCCAAGCGACGAAAAGCAAGCTTGCACGCGTTCCCGGCGCAAGCTGCTTCCTTGCCCAAAATCTCCAGGCCGACCTAGCCAATTAACGCGCGCTCTCTCTCTCTCTGTCTTCTGGGCTGATTGCGGTTTAGACCTCACATGGGACCCGGTCAATCTCCTGAGCGGGCGTGTTCTCCCAATTCAGAATTCTTACACCTATTCTCCTTTCCTTTGTGTACACAATATACTCTCCCATCTACTCTGGGCCTTTAACAACTTCTCCTTCACTAAGTAACCATGGTCTGAAGATCGCAGTTGCTGGGTTTAACTCACTTAACCCCCTGCGATAAAACTTTACAGTTTCCAAAACAGCTGCTTAGAGGGTTTGTTCTTAAAGAAGACTCCCTTCTTTAAAGATTTTGTAATGATCCAGAATCCTGAGCTGGATTTCAAGAGGTCCCACTCGAGAACAAATATGAAAACACACCCTCATTCTCAGTTCTGTGGCCCTTGCCGGAAACTATAAGGTTAAAAGTACAGTAGGCTAACTAAGGCAAGCTAGCCAATGAATTGCTTGTTCTTCTGCTTTGTCATGCAAATTTGACAAAAAGGCTCGTCCCATTGGGCCTTGAAGCTTACTCCAAAAGTTATCTCACTGAAAACGTCAACCTGGACTCATAAAAGCAGGAACTAGGATGTGTACACCGCTGCATAAGCAAAGAGAAAGTCAAGTTGGCAACAGGTAACTACGTGCTCCAATGAAGTAAAAATTAAACTCAGTGTACTCATTTGTCCAAAAAAGTCGACAAGTACCCGTAAATCAGAAAGTATCCACTTTTGGATAAAATTGCACTCAGGTCAGTGCATTTATATGGGAACGGGGTGCAAATTAAAAATACGACGCTTATCCAAAAGAATTAGGGAAAACCTCTCGACATGAATTTAGGAGCATAAACAGCACCATTCTCGCGCACATCGTTGATTCCGAACATCGTTTGAACCCCAACGAAGCTGTCTGGGTGATTTATAAGGTCCCACCAATCTGTTCAAAGTCCGTGGGTCAGTGCCTGCTAGCAGCAACAGAAGCGACCGCTATCAGTTTCAAGACGCCGGTCTTGTGTGGGCACAAAAGAACCTCCTGCAAGCTCCGCGCCTAGCATGACCAACGGTCGCTTAACTGTATGCACTTCTCCGCGCTTTCTCTTTGTCCCCTCCCCCCCCTCCTCCCTCGGGACGGTCTCCACCATATCCTTGCCCCGCATAAACAGCCTTTGGTTATCGATCTCTTCCCCTTTTTTCAAGACTCACTTGTATGATAAGGCGGTCATTATTGATCACATGTTTAACTTGTAGCGAAATCTCATATAAATGTACTGGGCCAATGAAAACTTACCAGAAGCTTACGTAAGCACGCCAACTGCCCTTGTGGATTATCTTATGGCAATTTTGCAACTTTTAGATGAAAACGTTATCGAAAGAGGTTAGTAGTTTTTTTAGAGAACAACACGTCATTCGCAGGAAAGTGGCCCACAAAAAGACAAACAACAATATTAAACTCAACAAGCTGTTTGAAAAAAAACAAATGATGCAAAGTGGCGGTTTCAAACTAATTGTTGACCTTTAGCATTCTTCGCCCCCCAAAGGTAAACGCCATAGGGAGGGAAAACGGACCAGTAAATGTAACGCCTGCTAAAGTAGTGTCTGCACGCATTACTCCGAGCTACGGGCTGCATCTATTCGCCGTCTTTCTTAGTATGGTTCAAACACATGCTTGCTACCACCTCAATTTCAATGTAGATGCTAGTCACCCTCAGGAATGATAACCTAACAAACGCTTATCTACTCCGACTACCATTAACATTGAGCCTTCAGATGTTAAGGTTCCGAAATCGTCAGATACGCGGTATCATCTATCACCTAAGTCTTCTACACACCATCCCGAACAAAAGCACAGTCTGATTATACAGCTTGCCATTGATTGGGACAGGTGAACCAAGCAGACAGCCTAATGTCGTCCCTTTGTGCCTCCGTCCCTTGATCATGTACTATAAGAATAGGAAAATGGACCACCATTTCTAAAAAAATGTTAAATACCTCGGCCAGGTTTTTCATGTTTACATTATTTTTTTCTCTCCCCTCTCAATCCTTATGATCCAAATTTAGTCAAGTCTTCTCGCATAGCTAGTCCGTATTCCGTATGGTTTAACATTCAGTCTACATATTTCATTATGTCTCGTTAAAAACATAGAAGGCCTAGCATTTTCGCCTCATTGGGTCTGACTAGTGTCCCCTACTGTTTGTTTAAGGCTCGAGTTAACTTTAATATCCACTTACTATTCAATGGAAAATACCCTTAGTAGTGGGAGCAAAGGCTAGCAAACATGATGTTATCCTTGAGATCCTATTTTTTCATCAGTTACAACTGCTGAAACAGTAGCTTAGCATATTAGCTTGGTATATTTATGCACTTTGTGGACCAAATAACACGCGTTTTCGAGCTTGTTGCAGCAGGAGTCCTAAAGACCTTCATGCTAAAAAAACGCGAAGTTGAAGCATCGGAATACAATCAATGTTTTTGGATGGTTATCAGTAGGAACGGGTTCTTGAAAAAAAAATTGGAGCCTTCATCCAAACATGCAAAGGCCGGTCCCAAGCGGCACCCTAGACGAAATAAGATGGCCACGAAAGGATTTTATTTGCCTACGTTTTCTAATTTGTGCTCTGATTTTTCTTTTAGACAGAAATGGGAAGATTCAGAGCTTCAGAATGGCCAGAATGTAAGACGAATTTAATGCGCGACGGCAAGCCTATTGATAAACAGGTTAAACTTTTCTCACCGAATTTTGACCTGATGAACGTGTGCTTCAGTTTTGTCCATAGAAATACTGTTAATTGTGACTGTGAGTGAATAGACAATCTCTTGGAAGCGGCTCAGAAGAAAGGAAGAAAGTGTGACTGATCAAGTAACAAGTTTATTAGACTGGCGTTTCTTATTTGCACTCGACGTCATCATCAGAAGCAGGTAAGGGTGATGGACGCACAAGGAGTACAGTATTTAACGATCTACCATTGAGCTACAGGCTCGCTGCCCCGCCGGTTTAGGTCGGAAGATATAAAAATTCGTTGATGAATGTTCACTGATCGCAACTGTAACTCACTTTTCCCACTCTGCCTTGGGCCTCATTTCTCGGGCCCTGACAGTGGCCGTAGCGGCTAGTAATCCCAGGCGGGTAGTATGGCCGGCAAAGACAAGGGAGGATGGAATGGCCGTTTCTAATTTAGAAGCCCTCATCAGCCAGTCATACCTAACCCCAAGTGGTGTACCGCTTGGTACTGCGTATCTTGTGCATCTGTTCTCCTTAGCAACAATTGTCTCCGAGGCTAGGTTCAAACGAGAATCTGAACTGCCGGGCCAAGAAAATTCTTGTTTCAGCGATCGCATCTTTGTCTTCTGTACTGCTTTCCACGACTTGTCTGTTCGCTTCTATTTGCAGATATTAGAGCATCGGAAGAGCCACAAGATTTACTCCTAAGTTGCAACAAGAAGTTTATTAGCCTGGCGTTTCGGATTTGCATCCGAACCCATCATGAGGGGCAGATAAGGGTAATGGAGGCACAAGGAGTGCAGTATTTATAGAATGCAGCTACCGTGCAAACACATCTCTACTCCAGTTAACAGTACCAGAATTCGTCGCTCAAGTCTTATTGGTCGTTAGTCTGTAATCAAGTAGTTAATGACCATGATTTCCCACTGTTGTTGACTCTTAGCGTGATATTTAATCGGCAATTCAGATCGATGTCATTGGAATTGTTGTTTGCCAACGCTTTCTCCGCTTAGCTCATTACCCTGTCTCAGTGCAGAATATAAGGACGGGAAGTCGTTTTGTTTCTTAATTGACCGCAGATCTGAAACCTATGACTTCAGCAGTTAACGATTTGCTCAGTAATTCCAGTCCCACTAAGCTGGAAAGTATGGCCAGGTCCTGCCGAATGAATTACGGCCCGTCATCTATGTGCACTAACGCTATATATATATATATATATATATATATATATATATATATATATATAT
>JAYGXS010000003.1:23732036-23757688 GCA_036362985.1 Ligula intestinalis | reverse complement strand
AATCTGACGATGGCTTCTCGTGTGGAGCCGAAAGCTCAGAATAAAACTATCGTTCCAGAGATCGCGTCTTCGTCTTCTTTACAGTTTGGTCTAACTTTCTCAACAAACGGACCAAGGAAAATGGGTTTCTAAGATGTAGCGGTGATATCTATATGCGTTGGTGCCTGTAAATATGAGTTCTTATTTTAACTCAGGCAGTTAGTTATTAGACCGTAGAGGAAAAAAGGCTACGTAATCCGCTCACCTTGATTAGTCGAAAGCGGACTCTAGTTATGCTGTCAGAAGCTTTGACGCTGACATGGGGCACCCTGATTTCGGTAAGGGACTCTAGAACTTCCTCCGCGTTCCCCGTTTCCGTCTCAACCATTTCCGTGATTTCCTCAGTAAAACGCTCTACAGCTTCTGCTTCTGTTTCTTCGCTCTCGATTTCTTGTTCTTCTTCTTCCTGTACATGAGGAAAATAACTCAATGTCATTCGTGACAAAAAAATCAAGCAGAAGTTTTGGCTAGCATGGTTAAACTACCAATAAGGAAAATGTGAAACATATTGGTCAAATCGAACCTAGGTTCTATCATGTAGCCAACATTCAGCATAAGTATCAGTGATACAGATGACAGATGATATCACACGTGCTCGTCCAAAACCACATCAAACAAAGGCAGAGGGAGAAGGCACGGCTCAAGTAGAAGGATTAAAGCGTGTGTTTCATTAAGTTATGACCACTGGCAGTTGTTTTCGGCAAAGTTCTTGCAACACAAAGCCCTAGCTCCAAATAGCCACAGAAACCGTACCATCTACACCGGTACTTGACCGTTTTCTAGCCATCGGTGCAGAGGGGACATACGTAAGCAAGGCTTGACGTTTACAGTTGCTCTAGGCTGAGATTTAAAGCCTTGGGTTTTATTTGTCTAACTGAGTATTTAGATGATAGACTTATAAAAATTCAAGCAAAGTATATGACTCATATCTCGGCATACACCCACATATTGGGAACTGTCAGAATACACTTGTATCTGACTACAGAATCTAACATTTTAATTGACGATCAAAGAGGTCTCGCTGGCGTAAATCGAGATAAATATTGATTTCTCAAAGACATCACTGGCCTATAATAACCAACTAGCATATCCACTGAATTAGTAAACAACTAAAGAAGTTCGCATACAAGTTGGACAAAATAAATACCGGAGACGCCGATTAATAATATTAAAGTTCAATTAAATTTCTGTGATACTTTGATACAAGATGAGAAAGCAGGTGGTTCGCAGCGCAAACTGGAAAAAACCTTCAAAACAAACATAAAAAGTGGCCACCATTTCGTTAGAAAAGAAAATATTAAAAGGCTCTTAACCAACGAAGCAAGGCGATAATCTAGCTTATTATCAGCCTCTTCCCACATGCCCTTATTAGTTATAAACACGATTGGCTGTTTCGGAAGCTACTGAATGCACCCCAGGACTAAAATTAAACCATGGCCGCAAAACAAAAGCCCTATTATAACGGCGATCAATGAATTCTTAAGTTTACATAACGTTAAATTATATTCTAGGCGTTAGCCAGATACTTATCGTTCTATTACACTACGAGAACAGCTGGGGTGCCGTGTATTCCTGCCTCCATTTATGAAGCACCCCAATTTAGGTACTCTGCCAACACACATTTCCACCAGGCACTGACTGCTTGGGTATCTCTGCATCCGCCATAAATGCAACACTTGCTCAACTGACAGAATACGGAAAATAAACAACCATGTTCAATTTTTGGACTAGAGTGAGGCAAATTTAAGTGATACTGTAGTGCCTTCCATTAACGGCGCTACTCTATGCACCAGGTCACGTAATTTCCCTTCTCGACCCGCCTCTGGGACAGCCAATCACAGATGCCGCAAACTTCTCCAAGTTTCAAACTCTTGCGGCCGCTAGCAGATGCGCACGCACAAGCTTGCCTACAGTTATCCATTCTGGCCAATCATCTCCCTGCAGCGGAATCACAGAGGATCTCCCTTCGATGACTGTCACATCCAAACACTCCCGAAACCGGCCCTCTCGCGAGTGTTTGTGCGCTAGTCCGACAGTTAGCTTCCTCCACCTATTCTCAATTAACAGCTCGATCGTTGATTTCGACAATGTCTACCACGAACTTCAGCAAGCTAGAGGGAAACAAAGTCACTCACGCAGAATCTACCCCACTCTCTCCCCACTCCTGCATTTGTACCCACTGTCAAGAAAAAGTCAAGGAGATTGAAGATGCGGAAGGGTGCACGTGGCTGGCGCGGCCACCATTCAAATGTGCGCCACAACAATGTCTCGCATATTCCCCACTACTTCTGTAAAGAGTACACTACTCCACCCATCTGGCGTCTGACTTCTTCTTTTGCCCTTAGGAGCCAGGTCTGAAGATCGTAGAAACAAGGGTTTTCCCATTTACTTAACTCCCTGCGATAGATTTGCTGATTTGGGATTTCAGGAGAAAAGGTGGGAAAAGAATCACTGGCACGGAGAATATGCGCGTTTTCGCAATGACTGAGCATTTTTATGACAATTAAGTAGAAGAGTGGAGTCACTTGAAAAAAAAAACTTGCCGGAAACTCCTCAGTCAGCATTTCATCCACATTGACTTCATCCAAAATATTGTCTTCATCGTCAGCCTCTTCGGGCTCCGCCTCCTCCTCTTCATCCCCGGATTTTGGACGCGGAGATTTCGCCTTCTCTCGCATCTCAGCCTAAAATTTGTGCAAGACAGGCTATGAAAATGTTCCGACAGTTACTGGCGGGTTTCTGCAAAGGATGATGATTCCACGGACAAAAAAGTCTTTGGGTGGGAAATAAATATATCAAAACTGAATCTAAAATGCCGAAAAGATAGACGTATTATTTTCTTCCACGAACCTAAACAAAACTCAAACAGTGATACAAATAAACAGCAAAAGCACGCAGGAGATATAATAGAAAATGACGAACGCATCCATAAACTTGTAGTTGGAAGCTCATTGGGCATTATTTTGGATCAGCTTCCTCAAAAATGATCCCCAGACCCGAAAATGTATTTTACAGCAGATCAGCAATTGTTTAAGTGGAATTTATCTCTTCTTCGTTCCATAGTCTTTCTGATTAACAGCACTGATGTTTTGAGGAGGACTGCGTCTCTCCACATTAATTATCACATACAAATGCAGTCAGGACGCGAAGACTAGAGCTCTAGAATAGTCGGAGAACTTGCAATGACCCTGTAGTACCTTCCCCCTCCGGCACCAAGTCACGCACGAGATCACGTGATTGTAGATCTCGGTCCGCCTCTGCAACAGCCAATCACAGGTGCCGCAAAAGGCGCCAGCGCTCAAATTCTCAGGGTGGCTGGCAAGTGCGCGTGGCCAATCATCTCCCTGTAGTGGACTCAGACAGAACCTTACTGCAACGACTGCCACTCTCACACACTTCGGACACCAGTCGCCTCGCGGGTGGTTGGCACTCGTGTGAGTGGTAATTTCCTCTAATCTATTCTCCACTACCTCTGTATAAAATACATTATTCCTCCCACCCGGCATCTCACATCTTCGTGAAGATCGCAGTGGCGAGGTTTGTCTCCACTGCGATTAGCAAAGTAGTCGCACATGAGTTGACTTAAAAACGGAAAGGTTTCGTACAGCGCGTTGATGTGTAAAGATGGATTTATTCTTTCGTCCTACTGGCACAGCATTTTGAGGCTCCAGCACTAGGCAGGATTGTCTCTGAATCCTTCAGTTCCGTTCCGTTCGTTTACATGCCCGTTGTGATAGTAAAGTTTAAAAATGTAACATTGCATACAGGTGGCTGTTTAAATGGATCCGACAAAGTTAAGGGATACTGAAATCATCATTCCTGGCTTGTTAGCCGTCATCAGCCAGTCATACCCAATATCAAAGGTTGGAATCCCCCAGATTTGAACCCAGGAACTTTGGTCATTGAGTTTACTTATCTTCCTCGGCACCAATCTAGTTGAGGAACAATTAAGTTCCTCTTTGCCCCGGAGCTCACAACGTAAATTTGCCAGGCCGTCACATAATGACTAGGATGCTATGATGAAATTGATCCTACAGAGCAAAGTGAGACCGGAATAGCCATTTGTCGCTTATTATGCCGTCATCAGCCAGTCATACCCAATCTCAAAGGTTGTAACCCCCCAGATTTGACCCCGGGAACTTTGGCCATTGGGTTCAATACTCTACCACGGCACATCAGACTTCTTGCTTTGTCGGTTGAGATCTGGA
Organism: Ligula intestinalis; assembly: GCA_036362985.1. Taxonomy (NCBI): domain Eukaryota; kingdom Metazoa; phylum Platyhelminthes; class Cestoda; order Diphyllobothriidea; family Diphyllobothriidae; genus Ligula; species Ligula intestinalis. Next base: position 23,753,441 of record JAYGXS010000003.1, on the reverse strand, counting down.
GTATGCTGAATATATGTGCTTCGCTGATCTAGTATAGGAACAATTAAGTTCCGCTTTGCCCAGGAGCTCACAACGTGAACGCGCCAGAACGTCACATGGTGACTATGATGATATGATGAAATGGATCCGACAAGTGACTGTGATAAATCTGTCTAAATAAACGAAAGGAAATAGTCGCGCAGAATCTTAGAGCGAAGAAGTGAAGGTGTGCAATTGTTAGTTCGGGAACAGTACCTCAGCTTATTGGGGATGTCAACTAACACGAGCGATTGAGGTGGAACAAATCGAAACAGGAGCAAACAGTGAAAAATATAACTACTTTGCTTTTTTTAAACTAATCAGCCCAGTCTGAAAGGCTATCGTTAGGCACATTTTAAAGCGCAGATCGTTCATTTTTCGACGGTAGGGTGAAGTTGGCATCTGCAAATAAGGGATCATATTTGTAAACTCATTACCCTACTGGCATCCGGTTTCCACCTTGTTTACACTAAAAATAAACCAAACCTTGTAATTTAATAGACAGATTTTGCCGAAGTCAAGAGTAACAGTCTGTCAATTCGACTGCTTTTATAGAAGTTTCCCACGTTGATTGCAAAACGATCTTGTTGCTTACTAGGAGAGATACAAAAATTGGTTTCGACGCCAGTCTTTAAGTGAAAAAGTTTGATTTATTTCTTGAAATTGCTATATGTTTAGTTGAATATAGAGAGAGTCCCTGCTTCCCTAGAGGGTTTTTTCATTTCTTTGGGAGGAGAGACTAATCGGGAAGATGGGCGATAGATAGCGGAATGGCCTTACGTGGGAGCTACCTCGAAAATACTCAAGTCCTCTAGTTTGACGGATAAGCAGTTATGGATGAAGAAAAGGTTGTATCTTTGGATGTGCCAGGTCAAAGGCTGGCCTACAAAGGCTCCTATAGAATATGTAGAAAAGTAGTCGTCGGACATCGATGTTCAGCTGGGAAGAGAGACATTTTTGGGCCAAATATTTCAAAGGAAGGTTTCTAAGAAAACGTATAGAGAGCGTGGAGGAAGCTTAAGAACTAACGACACATTGTTCATATTTTATTAACCTTTGTCATTCAACAAAGGAGAGTACAGATAATTTCCCATGTCGCGGCGTCCCCACCCACCCACCCAATACGAAAACGTGGCTTTGCGTCTTTATACAGGCAACCTTGTGTTTCATTTTATGGGTGGGGTTGCAAAAATAATACCGTTTCCAACGAAAGCCTTGACGAAAGCTTTTACGAAATGTCCACTTAAGGTTAGGCAAAAGTCACTTATTGTATAAATGTGCTCTTATATCCAGTTGTTCCTACCAAATAGTCCTCATTTCGTTCAAGGAAACTAAGTGGCTGAAGACGCAAAGCTAATAAACGCAATGAAGCTAGGCTTCGAACTAGTTTTGGTTAGGTGCTATGGTATTTCGAAAAAATGTTTCTCAAGAAAGAGACACAGAATGAAAGCTAACCTCATGCATGTCCTTCACACTATGATTTATCAACGAAAGAATTTTCATTCTACAGAACGGCTGTCGCTACTGGAAATGAGAATAATATTGCGTTCTCAGACATCAGGTGGTGCAATATCCGGGGTCAGGAATGGCCGACTATTGACGGCTGACAAGCCTGAAATTGGCCTGTCGCCTGTATGCTACCTATAATACTGGCCACTTAGGGGCTGCTGGTGAGACTCGATAGAGAGCCCCAATGTGGTACAGGACGCGCAAGTCCTGCAACCGATCAGTGATGCCTACAAAGAAGTTACAACTGAGCATTTTAGCCTTCCTTATCTCTGTCAGTAATGTCCTTCATAGCATGTATCTTTAAAATACCGCAGTCGCCATTAATAACACCACAGCTGTAAAGAATAAACTGCACTTAAAAATCAAAAGACAGGCAATGGGATACCATTTCGCATTCTCATTGGCCAATTCCCACCGAAAAACTGTCCATTGAAGAGTGTTATTTTATTTCAGGCGACAAATGTGAGCGTTATAACAAATGTTTTTGGAAGCAGCCATGAAAAATCGCTTTTCAATCAGACTATCAATAAACAAAACAATATCGTGCCTCTGATTCTAACTCTGAAGATATGCTTATGGCGTAATCTCCTATTTAGTTATTAATGTAGACGGCTTACAAGTTTGACCTTTCTTTTGACAGCAAGTTCAGTCATAATCTGCTTTTTCCTGGCTTCATAGAGCTTCACTCGCTTGGCCTTCTTCCATTCAATTTCAATTCTCTTATTGGCCTCGATGCGTGCCTGTTTTATCTTCCACTTCACCAAGCGTTCCGGCAACAGACGCGGTATAATATCCTCGGCCTCCGCCGTGAAGGCAATGCAAAGGTCTGGAAAGAGGTTTGACTCCTGCATGTAGGTCACGTCTTCTCCGTTACGTGGAAAGCCCTCCAGGATGATGCCGATAGACATGTAGGGTTCGGTTGTCCAAAACTTCTTCAGCAGCAGGTCCAGCGACTCCCGAGGCAGTTCCTCATCATCCTGCAAGTGAGCCCGGATGGCCTGTTCGTGAGGATTCAGCGGAATTTCTGGCAAATCCTCGGCTTCCGCACCGGCCGCGGGCTCCGCTGGTTCCGCCTCTTCGGCCTCCGGGTTCTCTCGGGCTGCCAAGGCCTTCGCTACGGCTTCTTCCAGACTGAACAGACGGGAGGTGGGGAGGAATATACATATTTACACAAGTAGACGATAAATGTGCAGCGAATTCTGTGTGAAAGCGCAAGTCGACCAGTCAGCTGTTACAGCATGCCAAGGTAAGCATAAAATTCACATGTGATCTTCGTACGTACAGTAAATTCCCATCACATGAAACTTCAACCTAAATTCTGCAATATGTTTCAATTCAAACAAATTGCCTAAGTAGGATTTTCGTATTGATTGTACTGAAATTTAAGCGCAGTATGCTTCAGTCACGTCAGGATGCCAGCTTTTGAACGAGCATCTCTCTGACCAACTGCAAAAGGTATACTCTTGTAAAAATGGCATCTTAATAAGCATGTATTTTTTCGAATTGATTTTCACTACCGCTATAAATCCAAATATATTTTATATAAAACATGCACGAAAATATTCCTCCTTTTATGCGTTTAGAAGAAATTTATACCTTTTTCAATTCTAGATTTGAAGATGAGGTATCTTTCAGTTTTAAAAAGTTTATAGATTGCCAAATAATTTTGAACTCTTCTAGCTGTTAGGCTTAAATTAAAGATTTCTTAACTACATGCCGTACGCATTCTGTCTTACGATGAGTAAATATATGTCTACGGTGTGAAAACGAAGGCACATAGTTCTCATAAAATTGCGCAATGGATTTGGATCCAGTTATATCAATTATAAGGGATATTAATAAATGGACACATAGGTTGCTTTACGAATGTTCGTTTCACGTTCGTAAAATATCCTATAATTGGAAACCTTTTGAAACCGGAATATAACCTTTCTTAAAGTAAAGAGTTTAAAAAAGGTATAATTCGCTATCAACAGAGTAAAACAAATATCTTTGTGTATGCTGAAGTGGATCCGACAGAGCAAAGGGAGACCGGAATGGCCATTTCTGGCTTATTAGCCGTCATCAGCCAGTCATACCCAACCTCGAGGGTTGGAACACCCGAGATCTTTGGGTATGCTATTTTCATAAACTATATTTGGATTTAAAAGAGCAGTAAATACAATAAGAAGAATCAGTACTATTTACGTAGCCATATTTTACAGAATATACTTTCTGCCCGCGGTCAGGGAGATGCTCGTCTAAAAGCCGGCATCCTGATCTCACCGAAATATATTAAGATTAGACGGTACGATGTTCAATCTTCTAACCATAATTGAGTAATTTGTTCGAATCGAAGTCACAGTTTCGATTTTCGGTTGACATTTCACGAGATGAAAAAATATACTGTACTGCTGGTCAGATCAGAAAGCCAACTAGTCAACTTTTAACCCACCCTGCACTGGCCATTTAGATTAATTGAAAACGCTCTTTAGAGTAGTACTAAATTGTGAAGACACCTCAAAAGACCAGAAGAACAAGATGTTATCACTGAAACAAGAAGTTTATTGGCTGGACGCTTAGAATCCTCACTTGAACCCATCAACATGATCTGCGACTGCCGCTAGTTCACGAGAGAAGCCAAAACATCCGGCCAGCTGAACTGTTGTTCCAGCGATCGTATCCTCTTCTTCTTCTTAACTGTTTCTCGTCTTGGTGCTATCGACTTCAAAGGACCTACGTCCTTCTTTACGGTCAGGTGCGAACAATGGAAAGGAAATTTAGTGGCCCTATAGCGGATTCCGTTTGCAAAGCTGCGCCAATTCTACTTACTTCCACGTGCATACCAGAGGCAGTCTGCTTCTCGACCAATCACCAAAATCCAAACCGGCAAATCATCTTTAAGGCTGACTCGCTTAAGGCGATAGGAAAACTATGCAACTCACACCCCCGGGCTCCACTTTCAGGGTTCTGGACGTGCTTCCAACTTCTATCAATCTCTTTTCTAATGATTTTGATATATAAAATGATAGTTCGACCGTCGAGTCCGACAATGTCTACCGCGTGCTTCAGCGGGCTGAATGCAAATGTGGTGACTTGCGCTGCATCTGCCGCACTCTCGCTCTCGTCCCTCATTCACCTGTGCCCCATGTCAAGACAGAGTAAAGAAGAGCAAAGCCGGGCTTGGGCGCCGGTGACGCACAGAGTTTTGAAACATTGTTTTCCCGGAAGAAATTCGAACAAGGCGAAAATCACGAGATTAGCAGAATTTATTGACGTCACATAATTTCCCGACCTCTTTTTAAACTGCAAATGGCCATTACCTACTAAGAAGATAAACTTACTGTCCAATTAAATGTCGACCTAGAAGGCTGAAACTTGATAGGTAAATAGAGTAGAAGCTATAAGTCTTAGATGTGGGCGCATGGTGAGGGGTAGAGGAGAGGAGGCGGAGGGAGGGCTTTGTCATAACATGGCAGTTCATGTTAGTTCATGGCCATAAAAACCTGTAAGGCGTGGTTGAAGGGGGGGGGGGGGGCACAGAGGACAGGGTACCAATCAGTCCTAAAAGGAGCGAGGCGGCGTGAGAGGGAATGGGTCTGTCGATCGTTACCACGGCAATGCGAGATTGATCACATGGTCCAACTGCTTACAGAGTTCTGGTTTTCTTCTCCGTACTGCAGCGGTCTCCGCAAATCGTAGCAGACGCCCGGTCATCGTCCGAAGAACGACCTTAAATGCAGTCTTTTGGTCGACCATATGGCCAGTGCACACTAGGCGCTTCGTGATTTCCCTCTTACGTATTTTATTTCCCGCCCTGAGTGACCGCGTTGCCAACTGCCTATGCGTGTGCCCGATGTATTTGCATCCGCAACTAAATATACACGCGTAAAGCCAGTTTGATGTGGCGTGCATAGGCAGCATGTCGTTAGTTAGTCTAAATGGAATAGGGGTTGTTGTGCTTAGATGTAACAATTTAGAGGCGGGGTAAGTTCTTTCAATCGGGCATCGAAGCCTTCGCTCTATCCTGTTGGACACATTATCACCCTTGAAAGGGAGGAATATGCACACTGGCACTGATATTTCGGGAGGACTTTCTTGTCTGTGATTGTAATACTTATCAGTGAATTTCTCCGGATAGCCATTTTCAAGAAAACCTTTCTTGAAAAAACTCATCCCTTCATCTATCGTAACCAAAGAACAGATTCTAGGGGCTCTATTGAAAAGGCACAAAACCAAGATTCCTTTCCTTTGAATTATAACGAACCTAAGAGAGTGCACGCATTGTCTTTTCATGTGGTTTTCCGATCGATGAACCTTTGAATGGAACCATCTGCCTGGCTGCGTATAAGCACATCTAAGAAAGCCAGTGTGTAGTCCTTATCGTGCTCGATCTTCGTGATCGCGCAATCTTCGTTTTGTTCACATACTCAGTGTTATAGCCTGTCATACCCTGATTGGGCAGGAATCAGGCGGAGGCGGCTGGCGCAGCGTAAGCATTCATCTACGCGTGCCACAACCACACTCTCCCCACCATGTGCAGCATTTTGATCAGAACGCAAACCGAAAAATGCCTGTCACGCCCTATCATAGTCTCGTACAGAACACAACATCCTCCCAACTGGTCTCCGGTTTTCGTATTTCTGGACATGATCTGAAGATCGTGGCGACTAGAGTCTCCATAGGGGCTTAAGTTGGCGGAGGGGTATTCTGCTTCTGTAGTGAACCACAGGAGACTTATGAACAAAGATGTGCTTTAAGTATGAATGATGAATTTAGGCCAAAAAGACTATGTTAGGACGTTTTGACATACTTTGGCATGACTTGCACAGGGATCGGCTTGTCATCTGCATATTGTGCACCAACATTGCGATGAAGTTTGGCCAGCATAATGTCTTGCAACAGTTGTGGGAAGCTGATGTGGATGAGATTCAAGCGAGTAGCCAGCTGTCGACCATGAAGTGACCTTCCGCAACCGGTAGGTCCAATCAAACAAATTCGTAGTGGCGGGAGCTAAAAAAGTAAGTACGCAAAAAGGTGTTGACACAGATCTTTGCTTGATTAAACTTTATGACACAAGCAGCAGGATGGATCTATGTTGTCGGTTATTAATATTTAAAAGGAAAACTACCGCTGTCATAGTCGCTTAGTATTTTTGCTTACACGATATAAGACACAGTCCCATTCAGTACCGAGAAGCAAAAGGAGAAAGAAATAAGGGGACTGGAATTACTTATGTTGTCTTTACGGCAGAGCATGGGCCAGGAAATGCTCCTAATACAGATGGCTTTGCGCTTAACTCCAGGAACCTTATTGTTAGGGCTCCAATGACTCCAATCCACACGCAACGCTTGCACCCCATGACTGTTAGCACTTGCAAAAATGCGGGCGTACAATAGCCCTGTCTGGCCAATCACCCTCATGATTGATTCAGAAAGGATCTGACAGTCGCGACTTCCACGCTCTCACATTTGGGAAACCGGCCCCTTTGCGGCCGGACGTGCACTCGTCCGATTCTCAACTTCCTCCACTACCTACTATAAAGAGGGAGCTAAAACAAAAACAAGTACACAAACCGATGTTTACACAGATCTTTGCTTGATTAAACTTCATGACACAAGGAGCGCGGAGGGTCCACGTTGCCGGTTATTGATAAAAATAGACAACTGCTGCTGTCATAGCTGCTTATTTTCTGCTTACATGATTGAGGACACAGAGCAGTAGAGAGAAGCAAAAGCATGGAAAAAAGGGGACAAGGATTATTTATGTGGTCTCCATGGCAGGACATGGGTAAGGAAATGCTCTTAATACAGGCGGCTTTGGGCTAAACCCCAGGAAACTTAGTGTTAGGGTTTTAGTGATCCCTATCCGCGCGCAACGCTTGCCTCTCGCGGCTGCTATCACTTGCGTACATATAGGTCTACCCTTCTACCTTCAAGGCTGACACACAAAGGACCTCACTGTGGCGACTACCGCGCTGCCAAACTTCGGAAACCGGCCCCTTTGGGCCGGACGTGCACTAGTCTGACTATGAACTTCCTTCTTCCTATTTTCCACTATCTTCTATACAGACTTCACTATTCCTTCCACCTGGCGTCTCTTTCTCTTCCCACACGGAACCGGGCCTGAAGATCGTACCGGCAAGGGTTTTTTTCCATGAACTTAAGCCAATGCGATAGGACGGAGAAAAGGTCAGGGTTAACGCAAGAGTTAAAGTTAGGGTTTGGGCCAATTTTGGGTTCAGAGATAAGAGTGTGTTTAGTGTTAGGATTCGGATCACGGTTATAGTTCGCAGTTGGGTTGGTTTAAAGAGTAGGACACGAGACTATCCACTCTTTCTGGAATTTATCCTAAGGTGAGCAATATAACGGGTGAAGGAACGTTTCTACTCCCAGATCTTATCAATGGAGACCGTCAAGTGGTCGTTTAATTGTACACAAGAGAAGAACTTAACATGCCAATTTTAAGACTAGTCCAAAATTGTACTGTTCACTTTGATGGAGCACAGAAGATATTTTGAGCAAAATGCCAGGTTACTCGACCAAACGTAGCTGAAATGTATTCTCAGCTGCATCAGTAACTCATCAGTTTATGTTTGTTTTGATGAAATCGTAGAGGTCTAAACGTTATTTTTCAATGGCAAAACAAAATGTCAGCATTGAGCACAAAGTTGGGGTCAGCTAGGCCTTGTACGAAAGCGGGTAAACACGTTCACAAAAGGAACAACGGATATTTAAAAATCATAGAGTTCTGCAAGGATACCCATGTAAACGTTGAGGAAAACATGGACTTTCAATTACTCATCGTCAGCCCTGTAAAACTATATAAGCCGGCTACATTAGAACCAGGAAAGTTGAATAAAGCTGATGAACATAGTCGTAGGGAAGGATTGAGAGTATTCAGTCGTTTCAGAAAATAAAGTTTGTTATAGTCTAGTCCTTTCGGTACAAAGGTTAGGAAGAGAGGACTTCGCCATTGAGTTATGATTACGTTACGCCGATGTCACAAGCCACGGGTATGAAACAGGTTGGCTTCAATTTAGGTCAGAGCAGATTTGACCTTGAACGAACGCATTCTGCAAACACAAGTCTGGCTTCTGTCACCCCTATTGGACATCTCCTCCGTCTTCATAAGAAACTGCTGACTCAGAAGCTAAGAGTGCCTTACCGACACTTTATAGATAATAAGAAGTGCTCGAGTTACGTCTTTTCTAAGGCAGCTATCAACCGGATGAGTCAAAAATGCGCCAAGAATACTTTTCTATGCCTTGAATTAGTCAAGCATTCTTCACTTGGAGTTAACTTATGATGAAGGTAAACAATCGAAAGTATACACGGTCGAATCAGCCTCCGTCAACATATACTAATTGATGGGGAGGCATTCACTCACCTGAATAGAACATTAACCTCTGATTAGAACTGGTGCTTCGATTGGACAGAACCTTTGTCTACCACGCGACGATAAGTTTTGCAGAGTTATGATTCAGATGCAGCTTAACAGAAGAACCACAATCTTCAAAATTTGACGTAAGGTGGCATAACGGATCGAGTCTGAAGCAAGTTTTATAATGCCAGCCTTCACTCCATTGAAATATTTATTTAAAGGGCCTTACTGCTCGTATATTATTCCGTTTGCAACAACTCCCAAAAGACTTGCCAAAATTTTCTCTGCAGCATCTGTAGAGATTAATGCTAGCCTTCAAAAACGATTGTCACATTGTTTAACTCACAATGGCTTGCAGTGTGATGACGGCGCTGTGACGGGCATCACCTTCTCTTCTCCATTCGTGACAACATTATTATGAACGCAGTTTATTAGTTTCTGTAGGCTCCTACGAGAATGATAAAATCGGTTCATTTCGATAGGGATTAAAAAGTAGAAATAGAGTTGTAGTATCGAATACACGAAGTTGTGCTGATTTCATCTCCTCGTCAAGGATGAATTATTCGACTAGCAAGTGAAGTTGTTTGTGCTTGGCGTTTGAGAAAACCATCGATTGCATTTCGTCTCCACTACTGTTGCTAACTTAGATAATAGGACTTCAGAACGCTTGCTTTACTTCAAGATATTTCGCTATTTTAACTGCTTGCCAAATTTTCAATACAGCCAGTACTCTTTCGTTCAATGTTTCCATGCCGTATGAAATCATGCTTCATACATACTGGCCTTTTTGCTTTTTAATGGGACTTTTTTTCAACTAATTTGCCTGATGCAGAAGGACGAAGATTTAAACATCTCCAAATGAAACAAATAAGTGAGCTTACTGCGCATGTATAATTGTGGTAGAACTTACTTTGATAGGACGCTGGATGCCGCTATCAACGTATTTTGTTGGTTCCAACAGAAATTTCGCCCTGTCTTCCTCTGTTCCAAAGTAGTAGGCCTTACCCAGGTACTCGGCAACGAGTTCTGGATCTCCAGGCTTCATTATCTGGAATTCCTTCAGTGCAACTGGACAGAAGTAACTAGTTCTACCCAGCTGTCTTGTCGGTCCCTTGGAAGGATCTTCCTCCTGTAGAGTTAACAAAAAATAATATAAATCCACAGAGATGATTTCCAAATGGTACTTCACAGAAACATTTAAATAAGGATGGTATCGAGCCATTCGCTCAACACAGTGCACAGCAACGTTAGGGCATCGACTGCAGGTGCTTGCATAGGCAACTCTGCCTTCTGTTCTCACTTGAATTTTTCGAGGTATTTTTCCATGGGAATGATAAAATCTGCCGCTTGTTGGTTTTACACATGTAGGTTAACGTTCAAAATCTACCCTCTCTCTTATAGTTTAGAAACAGAAGTAGATAAATGCTGATATATTTTCAACTAAAAACTCAAACTACCAAAGCAGTTTATAAATTTTAGGAGCAGTTTGCGAGCATACGTAAACTTTTGATAGATTATAATCGGGCCAGTATATTTATGTGCGATGCTGGTGGTCAATGATATTCGTCTTATCATGCAAGTGAGTCATGGGAATAAGGCGGGGAGGGATCGATAAGATAAGGTGAAACCATTTCAGGGGAAAGGGGAGGGAGCAAGCGAAAGCGTGGAAGAGTACAGTTAAGCGGCTGTTGGCTATGCCAGGTCACAGCTTGCGGGAGGCTCTTTGGTGCACACAAGGCCGGCTTTCGCAGCCTGATTCCAGAAATCGTGTGGACTCTAACGAAGTTCTTCGGGTGATTTATAATGTCCCACAAAACTGCCTTAAGTCCCCAGTCAGAGTCTGCTAGCAGTAGCAGACGCAACCGCTAACAGGTTTCAAAAGCCGGTCTTGTGTGCCTAAAAGAAACTGCAAACCCCGCGCCATTCATGGAAAACAGTCGCTTAACTGCATGCACTCCCGCGCGCTCTCCCTTCCCCCTACTCCTTCCCCTGGACTGATTCCATCAAACCCTCCCCCACCACGTAAACAACACTTTTTTATCGACCCCGCCCCCCTTTCTCACGACTCACTTGGATGATAAGGCGAACACTATTGATTGCGCTTTTAACTTGTACCCCGTTCTTTTATAGAATGTACTGACTCAAAGATAACATCTCGAAAGCTTACTTATGGTTGCCAACTGCCTTTCCCTTTTGTAATTACTAACAATGCACAAAACGCCCCCGGCTGAAAAATATCAAAAGCGATTAAGTACACGGTTTACCGATTTGTTGAATGTAACTGACAGAGGCGCTATTGAGCCCTTAAATGTTAAAATATAGCAGAATTTGCTCACCTTCATTTCGATTTTGAGTGTGGAATGCGTAGGAAGGAGGCTTTTGCATTGATGTCTCCCCCCCCCCCCCCCCCCCAATATCTGATTGCCTCTTGTAAATGAGGGTCAGTGGCTGCTAAAGTTACCGGAAGCTTCGTCGCAGTTTTCTTGGTCAAATGGTTCAGGCCTAGTGCCTGCTCACTGCGCAGTTCCAGGACACGTCTTAAGGCCACAACCACCGAGTGTTTGAACACTCATCCGCGTTACAGCTTTATATTTACGAATGCTACTTCGTCTAACATTGTTCTCGTCAACGTGTGGTTAGTGAAGACTAAATACCTAAGAGTTTTTGTATTCTATAAATGAACACACAGGATGCAGACATTTCTATCGTCGGATATAAGTCGTTCTTTTCGAATTTTTTTAGTCAGACTTATTCTACGACACATAAGGTCATTGCATACTTCTATCCCAAGCCGGGTTCCAGTGTATAACGACGAGAGCGGATTCCGACAGTTTGGCTTTCGTATTCCACGAGGTCCACCATCAGCGCAGAGACGGTGACTTGCGTAGGAATTAGTTTCAAGTGGTAGTATACTAGCGCTCCAACTACAGTACCCTCTGTGTCTCGCGTCAAGACAGAGCCTATAAAATCGAAGGTGAGACCGGACGCAGGAGGCTAGGAGTCGTGAGGCTGTACCTGCGTGTGCCATCCAACTCCCCTCCCCCCAGCATTAACCCGTGTGCGACATTTGTTAGGGGAAGATTTACCGAATACCGCCTACCCTCTCACCCCAACCCCTGCCGGTACTACTCATCTACCACTGATCAGTGCTGTCATCAATTCTGCAAAGAGATTCAACCAGTAAGCTCCTTAAACTTGCAAAATGAATTCTTTAAAATGCTGGTGGAAAACTTTCGTTCAGTAACTTGGCAGCGATACTTTTGGTCTTGGTTTGTTTCACAGCTGATAAGCCCCGTCACTCAAGACAGTTGAAACCAGAATAGTTCCAGCAAGCCCAAGAGAAGGCACCTCTTGAGATAAATGGCTGTCAACTTGAAGAAGTAGGTAGTTCCAACTACCTCGTAGCGATGTTGTTGCCGAGTAGACAGAGTAAGGACGACACTATCTCTCGAATCGATGCAGCTCGCAGAGTTTTCTCAAGCCTTAGAATTTATCTATAGACCCGGCGCGACTACTCTTATACCAAGAAGGTTCGCATGTACCGTTACGCTCTTTTATTCTAAATGGATGCAAATACAGGGCTATGCGCGTGGAAGAGGAACGGAGACTGAAAGTCTTTGACCGCTACTTCTTGATGACCATCCTTCGAGTAAAGTACACTGGCTCCGTTTCAAATGAGACAGTCTGCACTCGCTTCAGAAACACCGCAAGAACATCCCAGGCCATCCAAGAAAGACGACTGAGACGGTCTGGACGCATTTTTCGTCGTCAATCTCACAAGTTCCGTGTTACTGCCCTCGACACGAAACCGCTACCCAATTGGAGATATCGAAGAAGGCTTCAGCTTAAAACCTGGCTCGACTCAGTCCATCACTGCATTAAAATGGTTCTTAGATGTTTGGTCTTCGGCGGCCGGCTTTGGCAAAGAGAACAAATTGAACTGTTCCGGTCTGGTGCCACGGATCGTCGCGCGTAGAGAAGAACCACGCGGGACATCATCGAGGCCGGCAAGATCAGTGATGATCGCAGCCATAACAAGTACAAGTAAGTAGGTGAACGCCTCACAGCCATATCAGGCCGTTACACAGGATCAGCGAAATACGTGTGCAGTAACTTTTAGCCAATCAAGATCCGTAAAGAGAACAGCAAGAACGACAATGGCAGCATCAATGGGACTTACAGATTGCATCTCCTCTTCCTCTTCCTCACCCTCTTCAGCCTCTTCCTTGGCCTCCTCTTCCTCCTCTTCGGCCTCCTCTTCTTCGTCTCCCTCCTCTCCGGCTGGCTTATAATCTTCCAGCCCACCCTCTGCGAATGCTTCCGTCTCAGCGTCCGCCTTCTCATCCAATTCGTCTTGTGAAGATACCTTCGCTGGACGTTGGAGTGGCTCTAGTGAAAAAGAACAGGCGGCTTGAATACAGTTATGAACATTTATTTTGTCTGGTTTTCGCTTAGCACCTCCATGAGATGAGAATAGACTGTATTGTGACTAAATGGCCGCGACTTTTGGAACAAGAAGTATCTTCGTCCGACTTTTCAGAATCATGCTCTAAAGCCTCATGAGACACCTCCTTAGCAACCCGTATTTTATGTTGTCCCGATGGTCGGTTCTAGCATGAATAAGAACTGTCGGGTGAGTAAGTTTCTTATTCCAACGACCGTATCTACTTGCTATCGACATACTTGCATTTTCACTGGTGCCGATTCAATATAGTGCGTGGGAGAACGCGGAAGGACTAGTATCCATTTGGGCAGCTAGCCGGAAAGAACAAGCCAACGAACACCGCTTGAATAAAGATAAATTTTGTCGATATGTTTTGTCCGAGGCAATCGAGCATATGAATGCGCGAATCAGGCAATGTTTTTTGCATAATGCTGTTCTAATGTTACCAAAACCGAGATGTCACCGTCTAAGTATGCCCTTTTTAAATTCCTAAGGACAAGGGCGCAAAAGTGAAATTCACCAGAATAAGGGTTTTATTGTGCACAGAAGCCGATGAGGCTGTCTCAGGCAGCAGTGGCCGATGGCGAAGCCAGGCCTGGTGTTGACTGCCTCCAGACACGCTTGAGAGTATCTGTAAGCCCATTGTGTGAGCTGTGACAGTTGCTTCTAATTGATTGTGAAGGGAGTTCAAGTGTCGCATGATTGGTGGATTGGATTGCTCGAGGGATGTTGAGTATTGACGTCCCCTACTGCTTATCCGCAGGGTGGCGCGTTCAAGTGGCTCTTAAGAATCTGCGACCAGTTGGACGCGCGTGTGTGCGCGCCTGCATGCGCACGTATGTGTGCGAGTGAATGTTGGACAAGCATTTTAAAGTCACCGAGTCTAGAAGAGCCGCCTGCGAAGACAGACGACCTTTAGGCAGTTCGCAGTGAGCAAGAAAGTAGTGTTCGCTGTCCACACCAGCAGCGACTCGACAGGACAGCCTGTAAGCGAGTCAGTTCGGCTGGCTGCTAAGAAATCCAATTTAGTGACAGGCAGATTATAGGTAGATTAGCCATTCCGGCAAAGACGATGGAGACTGGAATGGCCATTTCTGGCTTATTAACTGTTATAATCCAGTCATACCCAATCCAAGGTGGTGCACCGTCCGAGCGTTGATGCCGCGACCTATTGATTCGAAGTCTTATGTTCTTACCATTGAGTCACGGGCTCGTTGTTCTGTGGGTTTTGATCGGATTGGTAGATAGACGCTCACCGATCGGTTACGGAATTCACTCGCCCCGCTGTGTCTTGAGCGCTCGCTCTAGAGCTCCGCCAGGAGCCGCCAGCTGGCATTACAACTGAGTTCCGTAACCGATAGGTGAGCGTCCATTAACCAAGGGTTGGTCTGTCTTTACGGAAGGTCAAACAAATAAAACATCGCAATCGCATACTTTCGTGCAATATTTGACAACCTCATTAGTTGCATTTAGGATGGCAACAGTAGTTTAAGTAGTGCACCTCATGCGCCCCTAGCCTAAGCCTTTTGTCCTATAGAAACGGTGATTATAGGGGTTTTGGGTGGGGAACTAGGATAGGCAGTGAAATCTACTTAAATAACTGCTATATGCATTTTTATTTTATTTCTTTTAGAAATGCTGTTGGTTTATATTTGTTGATTTTCCCAATTTGCATTATCGTTTAACGGCTATTGTGGTGTTCAACTATAGGCGTGATTAACAGATGTTGCGCACAATGACAATATGTGACTACGCTGGTTTTCCCGTCTTATTTACCGCCAGCCGTCCCCAAACCCCCCGGCGGAGGACTTCGTGAATATTTAGCCGTCATCAGGTTGGCTATTGCTCTTATTGTTCAACCACTTGAAAAAAACATGTTCACATTATAGCCTGCAAGTGGGAATATTCTAAATGTAGCGAACGTAACGCTCGCATAACTGGAACGGCCATTCATTATTTTGTAGTCTACTCATATGGTTGAAAGGCAGTCTTGTGAAACAAGTATAATGCCCTTGATGCAATAATCTATGTAGTTTCAGTCTGCAAATCATCGGAGTGTTTAAAAAGGGCCAGTCAAGATGTCAGAATGCAAGATATTGCGTTTGATCCTAATGCCAAAAATAAGGAGACAAGAGCGAAGTAGCTGTCGATCGAGGCCAGAAATATAGTTATTGATAAAAACAGGGAAATGCAAGCTACCATTCTGATTTATTTTTTGGCTTCAGTCAAATAACCTCATAGTGGGCCTACTTTGGGACACGGAATTTCAGCTCTGATCAACAGCTTCAGGATAAATACGCATTAAGCTTATCATTGAATAGCAAGTTAGGACCTGGATTATGGACGCATTACAGGTGGCCTTGAGCCAAAGTCCACCGAGGATTATGATTAGAGTTAGAAGGGCAGCGTTAGTGGAAGTGTTGTGACCCAGTTATGAGTGCACATGCAATTACGGCTGCTAGCATGTGCACAAGCTTAACCCAATCCGGTCTGACCAATCACCTCCTAGGCTGACTCATACAGGACCTCACTGTGATACCTGCCACGCTCGCACACTTTGTATTCGGTCCTATCACGAGCGGTCGTGTACTAGTCTGACAGTCAACTCAATCTATTCTCCATTAGGGAAAACGATATCTGGCGTCGCACTTCTTCGCTTCCCACACCGAGTCGGGTCTGAATGTCGCAGCGGCAGTTCTACCTATTAACTCAAATGAGTGTGAGAGTAGAAGTGGAGTTAGGTTAAGAAGGTTAATGTTAGGGTTACAGTTTAGAAACCTGAGTATGGTCCCAAGGGATTTGGCACAAGGTTACCCGTTATACTAGGGGCCATATTTCCATGTACGACCGAAGAAGTATCCAAGATTTGCCATAGGTTCAGAAAAATCGGCTTTCACTTGGCCGAGCTGTTGAAGTACTCAAATTTCCCTCGGATGCAGCAAAAAATTACTGTCTATTATCAGAAAGGTAAAACTCAGCAGCACTGCATACAACTTACTTTGTATGGCAACAGATATTTCCTTATACAAGTCGTCGTAACTTTTCCCTCCAATGTCCAGGTCTGAGAACATGGCCCGATAGCCGTAGGCGGAAGTGGTTTTTCCCAAAAACTCTGTTGTTTTCCTCCATTCCTCCTCAAATTGCCGGATCATGTTCAGAACGTAGTCAACTTCGGGCCCAGGGGCTGGCATTGGGTCGAAATGGACGTTTGAAGCCGGCAAATCCGGTGGGGCCTCTGTCGTATCATCCGCTGTCGGTGCTGCTTGAGAGTCAGTCATTGGTTCCATTGCAGGATCAAGAAGGTCCTGTTTCACCAACTTCGGAACATCTGCACGGAGCGCCAACAAAGACATTACGTTTTTTTTGGTGAAATCCTTCTTAAGGTCCCAGGAATTGTTTAAAAAATCTCATGTTTTCGCAATAAAATAGCACGTTATAAATAAACACAGAAATAAACT
The DNA here is from genome assembly GCA_036362985.1 of Ligula intestinalis. Taxonomy (NCBI): domain Eukaryota; kingdom Metazoa; phylum Platyhelminthes; class Cestoda; order Diphyllobothriidea; family Diphyllobothriidae; genus Ligula; species Ligula intestinalis. The sequence goes on along the minus strand of JAYGXS010000003.1, from coordinate 23,736,650 downwards.
TATATTTCTTACTTACAGAAAGTCAAGTTAGTTGAACGAACGTTTCCGATTAATCAATCATCAGGCAATAAATAAATATAATGGAGGGTAGAGTTAACGAAAGTTTAAACAACCAATCAATAGTAATTAGGGGATAGGGGAGAGATGTAGAGGGATCAAATGGATCTTACTCAGAATTTATTGGGTTTGATGAATTTGACAATTTTTTGAGATTTTTACTTTATACTTCATTGGGTTTCTCAATATTCCCGAAAAAAAAGTTGGTGGTTAGGAGGTCGTCTACTTAAACTTACCTGAGGTCCAACTGCTGCATTTTGATAAGTATAGCATGCAGCGCAGAGCGCTGCAAACATCATTAGTTTACATGCACAACAACCTTCTGTCAGTTTACTATGTTGGCTTGTAGAACTAATTTTCATTTAACTTTAGTTTTCAGTTTAGTTTTCGGTTCATTAGTACGTTTAATATTTTCATTTTAAGTTTATTTTTAGATTATGCTTAGTTCAGTGAGTTTAGCTTACTTCAGTGTACGTTTTTAAGTTAGGTGATTTTAATTCTAGTTAATGATTTTTTGGTTTAGTTATTTCCCCATATTTGCATAATTGCACATTTTAATTATCACGCACTTTTGGTGGCAAACAATTTGACATTACATAATTATCCCTTCTTGTTCTTCTATTATAAACTTTATTTTTTTTTAATCTCTTTCTTTTGTATTGCTTAGACTGTTTATTCTTTATTTCCCTTGTTTCTGTAAAACAGGAGGATGGGACTTTCGCGTGCTGATCTGGGACCCAAACTAGGATTCTACCATTTCTCTTCGAGATTAAAAATGTGTACTTTACTTTTTAAAATGATACATGAATCGCTCGTACCAGCGCTGCCCTGCCAGTTACTTTTTTTCTAAATCTTACCCAACTTTGTGCAAGGGCTGCTGCTTAGCTTAAAATACGAAAGTTTACTCCAAGAATCCTGCATACTACAGTGATTGCAGTCAGTTTTTCTTTTTTTAGACCCCAACCCCTTTCTCCTGTCTTGCAGACTTTGTAATATTTTGGTTTTAATAATTGATCAGTTCCTGCGTAGGTATAATTACTTCTCAAATCCCGGAATTACAGGTTAGTAATTATTAGCCCAGTAAATCGGTTGAAGCAGTTAAAAGGAAGGCAACCATCTTCTGCCCTATTCCTCCTCCTTTCCCCTGACCTCCTTCTTTTTCGTTTCATTTTTCTTTTCCTTCACGCTTTGATATTAAGATTGCAGTCTCTTCCCATACAGAGAAAGTGATTTGTTGCTTTGAGAATTTTTTCAAGGGGAAATATAGCTTTTAGCTCAAGTCTAAGTACGATTTGCTATCCCTTCTTGCGATGTTGCTTTTGACCGACCGGGCAACAGTCTAGTATAGGTCACACCAGTGAAAACAAACCACAGAATTCTATGATATATGACTGTGAGTAAAAGTGAATATACAGGTGAGGCAAAACGAGGTCCCCGAAGGGAAAATAAAATGCATGTATCGGAGAAAACACAGAAAATATTCTATCGCATTATTACAAAAACCTAATATACAGGGTGTCCACAAAGTCTGGGTACCAACGAATTTTAATATTTTATTTATTTATGTTATTTTTGTTTGGACGGCAGAGTCCCATGGTTAGTTAACAACGCTTAGGCACTCAGCGCAGCTGCACGCAAAGTCCCTTGATTTCGGTTTCTGGGGTATGTTAAAATAGAATGTTTACTCAATGAAGATTGCAAATCTAAACCACTAAGGAGAACGCATTATCAGTCAGTGTGCTGACATCGACGGCAATGTACGCCTTTTCAATCGCGTTCCCCAGAATTTAGCAAGGCGCATCGAATTATGCATTGCAAATGATGGAAATCATATTAAGAAATACAATTTCCTAACATTATGATTCAATAAATGTATGTACGTATCCCCTAAGTACCCAGACTGTGCGGACACCCTGTATAGCAAAGAAAAAACGTACGATAATTGACAAGGCTACCTGGAAAGGCTAATACCTACATTTTATCAGCTGCGTGCCAATGCAGTGGAAACGAGATCTGGCACCTACACTTTTCCAGAGAGCTAATAATATTTGCTTCAGTGAGACCCTACCTGCAGAAAATTCTCCATAAAAGGGGCCCTAGTTAAACATGGCCATATATTTCATTCATAAATACAGCAGCTATTTACGGCCGTAATTTACGGAACAGTCAGCTCCGAAAAAGCCTTTAAGGGGACAATACTTTAAGTGAACGTAAGCGACAGCCATGTTATAACATAAAGAGAACGCACAATTCAGCGGAACTAGTGTTCCTCACTCCCACTAGAAGCCTTCTAGTTAACCGGACAAAAGATGCCTTGCCTTTGCATGCCAACCCAAACAGGGTTTTTGAATTCACGTGCACTTGCGGATGCAAGTTCAGTTGGCATACACAGGGGAAATTGGCGACCAGGGCCGCTGAACTTTTACCTATTTGGCTTTTTAAACGAGAAAACAAAGTGCCAACGTCCTTTATTAAAAACCACCCGCTAGACAGTGGTCATCCTGTTGACCTTAACACACATTTCCAGGTTCTTATTGGAGACTGCTACCAACCAAATTTAAAAGAGCTGACAGGGTAGAATAGCATACCCTTTAGAGGGCCATAGCCCATGAGGTAGAGCCTGTGCATAAGGAGAGCGTAGTCGGGTAGACCATCCTTCAGCTGGAAGACAAAAGTGGGAAGCGGATCGACCGGCATGGGCTTGTTTCTCTCTGCCTCAGCTGCAGCCCGGGCTGCCTCGAGGATGGGATCCGGTGCCTTCTCTTGTTGACCCTCATCGTCCTCTTCCATGGCCTCCTCGGCGCGTTTCTTTGCCTCCAACTCGGCCTTTCGACTGGCCTCCAGTGTAGCCCTCTTTGTGGTGAGTGCCTGACGCACTTCGGCCGACTTTTCCACAATCTTCTCCCAAACTGCCGTATTTGGTGGCAGGCCGTCGAGCACCCAACTGATTGGCCTATATAAATGTGGAAGTAGTGTTTTGACTTGAAGAAACAGTGCTTTTTCGCCTTCAACAGCAAATACGTCTAGGGAATTTATGTAACCCACACTGAAATAGTTGTTTTCACCGTCGATTTCGACGATGTCACCACGTGCTTCAGCAAGCTGAGCAGAGGCGGTGACATGCGCTTGAATTAGTTTTAAGTGATAGTAGACTTTCGCAGCATCTACCGCATTCCCTCTTCACTCTCCCATTTGGGCCTGGTGTAAAGAACGAGTCACAGACGAACCCGTCTGCACGTGCAACAGCACGACCTGGCTCCCTTGGCACAAACGAACCAGGATTTACACAACCAGAGGATTAGAAGGGGCCATCGTCGTCTGACTCCCAGTCCACTGATAGTGCGTCCGGTAAGCGCGTCAACTGGCTGCCTTCTCAGCCCCAGCAAACCAAAATTCACATAAAATTACGTAATCAAACAGGAAACCCAAGAGGTCTAGAAAAGAGTCCATCTGACACACACGCACTTCAGCAAAAAGCTTCTGAAGGCTGTCGATTGCGGCCCCATCTTGTAGTGATAGGCTGGAACGATGGCATTTTAGAAAGGTTTTGGATTATCCTGAATAGCCGAGGGAGTATCAGCACATAAGCAGACGGCCGGAATCATTTGTTTCTTCACTTGAGCTTTTGCACTCTTACTGAAGTCCATCGCCATCCTTGTCAAGGATTCCGGCAAATCTTGGCCTACGCAAAGTAACCCATGCTAATGTCAAGAAATTAGCTGGCAGCTATCCAAACGAACAACTTAAAAATCATCTGACCAGCCTGGTAACATGTGACTTTATGAAAACGTTTACTCCTATGATGTCCCCACCGGTGAAGTCAAGTAAAACGCTCGTTTCGCAATCACCTGCAGCTCCCAAAAAGAAGACAAGATATAATTACAGCAAATCCATTTACGGACTTATACTCAAACTATAGGCTGTTGGAAAACCAGCGTGACAGTTTGAATTTCATGGACGACGATACCTCCTGTGTGCTGTACAGCATAGTAGGCCTGGTGAATTGAGTGCGCATTGAGTGATAGTCATAGTGAGAAGAAGAAGAATCGATCACTGGGACAATATGTTTATTTGCCGAATAAACATATTGTCCCAGCGATCGAGTCTTCTTCTTCTCAATTGCTTCCTGGGACACGGATGTTCGCTTGTATTGGCAGATAGTCATAGTGTTGATTTGTACTGATTCTATTACACTCTCTCCCCTCTATCCACCTGGGTCGGGCGTCATGACACAATCAATAGGACCGGTGGCGGGAGCGGGCGCAGCGACTGACAGGAATAAACTGTCCATCGCATAGCCTAATGCGAAGGTCTCCGCGGTCTACCCTACTTGGCTATCTGCCTACCATGATTACCCGCTGGCGATCTTATCAGCCAGACCTGACGGCCTAAACATTCACCCTTGGTTTGACCCAAAGCGTACTGTCGACGATCTGGACAGATGCCTCCCTTTTTTCAGTTCCGTTGGCGGACCCTGCAATCAGCAAGGAAGAATCAGGACGTGGCGTCCACATGGTGATGATCCTGGGAATCTTTGCAATGCCCCCCCCCCCCCCC
>JAYGXS010000003.1:23685909-23731636 GCA_036362985.1 Ligula intestinalis | reverse complement strand
AAATATGTTGAGATTAGGCTGTATGATCATCTCTATTACAACCATCCGCAATTAATATGTTCCAATCAAAAACTTATTTCATAATTCCGGCAGCTCTTGCATGAGATAGTGAATCTGCTGTATGTGTACCAGCACACCTCGCCCACGCGGAAGTGGTCAGGTTTATGCTGTTCAAACAATGCATGTCTAAGCACACTCTGACAGCACTTTTGCCCAGTAAATTTACCGACTGAGCCTTCTGAAGGAAGGAACTTCAATAATTGCTTGCATCCTAATTATTGGTGGGTATTTAAGTGCAAAATGCTCTAAATGATTTATTTAAAATGTTGCTCTACTTTTCATGTTTTGTTTCCAAGGTTATTTGTATGAACGAACTTCCTAAAATTCTAAAACTTAAGTTAACTTAATTAAAATAGTTTCTGTCGTTTTCATCATTAATTGGGGAGTTTTGGTTCATTTATTTAGGTCGTTAACAGAGTGGATACTGAAAGAAAAGTTACTGTAGAAAGATAATAGTACGCTAATTAAGGTGGCTTATACTTCACAAGCCAAGGGTCCTTAAACGCCACTCATCAATTCATCTGGCATTCCAGAATGCCCACTTTCGCTAATAAGTTTAATCCGCTAGTTTCAGGTGCTTACTAGACAAAATCAAGTTTTAGTGACGGTAGCACCTGCCTCCACTTGCATTCTCCTGAGCTGGCGTCCGTCAATTGAAAATGGTGGACCTTTGATTCTCTAACACATTCCTACGGCTCGCTTGGTAAAATTTTAGATTTTTCAAACACTGAACACTTGCCGTCAATTTATTCCACTGGGATTTTATGTACAGTCTATCTGTCCATTTGTTCGCGTACGCAGCTAGTGTAAAATTTGACGTAGACGACAATTTTTAATGCAGATAGTGGATGTTTTTATCCTTCGCTAATTCTTTAGCAAGGTCGGCCTACGCCCAGCGATGCTGCCCACTCAACTCCAGATCGCAGGTGCAGTTTGAGTCTAACGTTCTACATATATAAATCACAAAAATAACTGCATTGTCAATTGAAATTGAAGTTTTTTCGTCGACAGAAGCTCTTGGTTTGAGAAAACGTTACCACTGCCCAGTTACTGTCCAGCACACCAACCTCTGATGCTCACGCATATTCTTTTTAAAATGTAGGCATCGTCAGTTGTGTTTTGTCTTCTTCTTTTCCAATAGTTTCCCTCCTAAGAATGAAGCAACAACTCAAATTCTGGCCGTTAAAGTTGGGAAGTTGTCTGCCAAAAATCATAATTTTCATTTGTTGATATCTTTTCTGAACCCTTTTTATTCCGCATGTTTACCCTGGAGTGAGCGTTAGTTTTTTGTCTTCTTCCATTCCAACACCTTTTCTCTTATCGATAAGGCAAACAGTCAAATTCTGGCTTTTATAATGGAGATGATATCTGCAAAATTTTATAATATCCTTAAACCTATTAATGCACTAAATTTTTATCTATTATTTGAGTGTTCGTATACTTTTTGGATATTAAAGGGGCTTCGTATGAGCGGCAAGAGCAGGAAATTCTCAAAATATCGTCTTTTATACAAAATAATTCAGTCTGATTTATCTGGGCGCTTCGTGAGAAGCTCCTTTGTTTCTCGATATCTAGCAAGGAGGAAACGAGACTCGAAAATTAAATATCATCACAGCCTGATTATGAGTCCCAAAATGACAGACCATTTGTGGCCTATTGATGCTTACAGTTCTATACTTTTTCATTGAGGTCCTAACACTATACACCCATCTAAAATTTGCTTAGTGTGGCACTCTTCGTACGTTGGTGGCAGACGGCCAACAAATGCTGTCCATTTCCTTGTTCATTGCCCTAGCCCTCCGAGGCTTGACCTCGCAGCTGCTTCTGGCTAACCGATAACAGCTGGGCCAGTGTCCCCTGTCCTTCGGTAGCCTGACCACCAAAACAATCACGCTGATTAAAAGGCGTTCCGCAAAGCACGGTGCACTCCCCAGTTTAAATCAGCTTAACCACACACACGCATGCACGCAAACGCGTGCCCAACTAGTCGCAGTTTCTCAAGGGCCACTTCAGCAAGGCACCCCAGGGCCACGCAGCGGAGGGCATTTACAGTCAATGCCTCACCCCCCCCCCCCTCGGGCAATTGCAACACACCAATAACAAACCACTTGAACTCGCTTCACAGTTGTCAACATCATCCCTTTCACATCACACACATGCTCTCGGGTGCAACCGGACGCAGTCAAAATCAGTCCTGGCTACGCCAATGGCCACTGCTGCCTCAGACAACAGCGTAGACATAATAAAGTCCTCAATTTGGTGCCCTCTGTCTTTTACCTTCAATCTGGGATTCGATCTGATGATTGGAGTGATTAGAATGATTTGAGTACAACCCCTGCTTAAACCGTTACGCCTCCGATCTTTCGGCCATCCCAATCAATCGGGTGTATCTTTGTGTCCAAGACGCTGCGATTAATTGTGTATAAATTAATTTACAGTGAACGTGGCACTAACATCTTGCGCAATTATAAGGTTTTAGTGGCTTGCAGTTTGCGGTGTATGTGGGTCATAAGCATAACGTTAAAAAGAAACCACTTAACCTTGCCAACAGTTCTGAATATACCCGAGTTTGGCGACGACCTACTATGTGATTACGTAGTTCTAATTACCATACAATGCCTGCTTATTTTACAGTAGTCACCAGTGACCATGCAAAGTTCATAATGAAATAAGACCTGGTACTTTAGCGTATATTTAGTAACACTTTTTTGTTTCATTCAGTTAATTGAATGCTGCGAAGGACTTTTACTTAGTTAAATCGTCATTTTAGTTAGGCTTATGAAGAGAAATGGCCATTAGTTTTGGAAAAATTGGGAGTAGTCTCATATGTCAGGAATTTCCTATGCTATTACGAAAGAGAGAACCAAACTGGAAAATTTTATCCAAAATTGTTCAGATTGAAGTGAAGCCAAGTTAAAGGGACCAAATTTGCTTGCAGAAACATTGACAGTTTGTAATTTAAAAATGATGTTTAGCTATTCTGTGAAGTCTTTTCGCACAAAATGCAATAACAGAAAAGTATTTGTTTGAAAGCATCAATGAACCTGGAATGTCCTTCAATAAAAACCAAATGTCTAACATGTTCTCACTAATTTAAGACAAAGAAGCCCTTATTGGATGTAAGTCAAGCGGAAATATAGTTTTTGGTATACTTAACGTTCCTTTTTTTGCTTTATTAAGAAACGGAACAGACGAAAGGATAATAAGTAGTTCAAAAAATGGCAATGTATATGACCAGCTTTTTTGAATTTGCTAGTTAATAACTGAATTTTGAATAAATCTACTCATGCGAAAGGTAATTCATTATAAAGAGAAAAGGAAGTTTTTTCCTCTCCAATCAAATTGAATCGTTTATCATCAGGAAATTGTCAAAAGTATCAAATTTAATCGTGACATTACGCTGGAAAAAAACGAATATACGCAAAAGTTCGTCAGCTGAATATCTAATCATAGCAATTTCTAAGAATTACTCTTTTATGGAAAGTTTTTTTATAAATCTTAGGAATATTAGTTTTACAACTCCAGTGCGGACAATATTTACACTCGAAAATGTGTTTTGCTGTTTTGAGGCATTTCTGTATATCAAAATCACTGCCATCTTCATTAAAACTAATATAGGAAAACACTTTATTTTGGTATATGCTCTTTATATCTATCTTATTGAAAAGGTTTTGGTGTAAACGTCGAACAAATGCAGAATTTGTAAATTTATCAAAAAAGACAGTAAAAACAAGGAAAATTATGACACACTTTTGTTAATGGCATGCAATAAATACTTATCCAGTAAGACTTACGTTCACAGAATGTATTGACTCAAGAAAAGTTCTTTTTTATATATAGAAAGTGGTTGCTTCAAGTTTTCAATGTAAAACAACATCGAAATTTATCGTTCTAATTTAAAGCTCTTTTTCACGTCTCTAAAATCACGGGATTATCGAGAAAAGTTTATTTTTCTTTACAAACGCTTAGTAATTCCTATAGTTCTTTTAAGTACTTAATATGCCGGATGCAGTTCATCATTATTTCTTTATCTTCCTAAATGCATTCACACTGGTATTCGAGTAATGATCAAACTTATGCAAAGTTATGAAAATTGCATGGTCTTTGGCGACTACTGTACTTAAGTAGGTTGGGTCTAATAAAGTTACTTTTCCGCTTGAGCTTTATAACATATTTAAGGGGTACGTTATTGGGTCGTGATTGTTCAATGCACATTTGATTACCTACATGTAAGCCAGATTCTGGACCCTAGTTTGGCCTTGCGCTCCTCTTACCGACATCGATTGTTTGTTTGGGGTCAGTCAACTGGGAACGATGATGAGACAGTGGATAAAATTTCTTGAACACGCACTTAGGTCATGTCACACACACATGCTAGCGTATGCGACAAGTGGCGGTATGGCTACTCCGGTCTGATGTCTGTTAAAACTATTGGCTGAGTCATCCTGCCGGTTGACAAATTTCCAAGCCACTACTCATAACGCAATAGTTTCAGCAGTACCAGCGAAGTATGCACCCAAATGGCAAAGTGTTCGTTTTTCTTTCCGGTCCCAGCTGGCAGTGAGGATTATGATCGGCTAAATAAAAACAGAATAAGCCCAAAACAAACTGTATCAATCTACGCGCATTTGTGTTGCTGACAACATTCGAAGCCACTACTTTTTAACACAGTCGTTTCAAGAGCCTCAAATGTAATTAAATGAGGAATGTATAGTCAGCTCTTATGGGGAATGTCTTTGGACATTTGTCTCAGTCACACTTTGCTCTTGCATACACCAGTGAGCTTGTCGCAGCCCGAATTCGGTAGTGCTGCACGTATTAACCGCCTTCGCATCTTCCAAACCTTTGTCTAGCCGCGTGCCCAGCGCTGACTCAACCTCTTACCTCTGCGCGCTTTTGTACTTTCGTGCGCCCCTGAAGCTAATCGATTCCTCGCGAGCGCTGGCGCCAACACCTGTACCCTTTACTGATTGGCTGATGACTGGGCAAGGCTTCGCTAAACCCGCGCGCATAAACACTTTTACACCGACTCAACTGTTTTTTTACGCGGTGCTTGCAGCAGCTGATGCAAAGTTTCTTGAGCAGTAAAGTTGTCTGAATTCATTCAGTCTTCCCAGACTTGTGGTTTGGGGATCATTCTGATGTCGAGACGGCAACTAGCCTTCGATAAGCTTTCTAAGTTTGCCAGCTGACAGTACAGGGGGCGATATGGCGATAGCCCCCAGCTAGTGTGTTCTACGCACACATACAAGTGCGGTAATAAAGGCTCATGTAGACAAACTCATGCAGTCGGATTAACGTCCGACATAGGTCAGTGTGGCTTCTGTTGCGGTTTGGCGTGATGGCAGTAAATTCAGTTTGGAAGGCTTCATCAAAGGCACCCAGTAGTCACTAAATGCAAATGCCCTGTCTACGTTCCCCGGGTGCGTACACGCGTACTGAAAAGGCATAAAATTGGCCATCTTCTACGTAAAGTCACTCATGGTTGGCGTGTCACAACCTGCAAGCAAAAGAACTTTCACGACAAATGTGGACCTTGCGGAGAGTCACTTCCTACCAAGAAGCATGCAACCGCAAAAATGTCCCTGGATTGATTACTTCTACTCTTCCAACTAGACTGAAGTGTTTGCTACGCACATCACATGTGTCTCAGCGTAAAAAATCTGGTAACGACAATTTTATCACGTTAGGCAAGATCATATTCTCTGATGAATTAGTAGGTAACATAGGCGCAGAGGCAGAGTATAGTGCACACTGCTGACTCCTTTGCTGACATCTACGAATGTGTTGGGCAGAACCTTCTGGTTTAAAAAAAGTTTCTCAATTGCCGAATGATTTTCTGACCTACTGACTGCTACACTCGAATTCAAGGTTTAAAAACTGCGCACTGTGTACATCCTGTTTAAGGAAAAGTACGTTTTCGCCTACAGTTTGAGGAAGAAGTCACATAGTTGTCATAAAATGTTGCAAAAGATTTGGAGCATACTTCATGCAGTATAGGCGGTCTTAATAAATTCACGGATGTGATTTATTATGAATAAACACCTCACAATTGCAAAAAAGCTCATAATTAGCAACTTTTTTAAACCGAAATATACCCTTTTCTTAAGTTTCAAATTTCAAGAAAGGGTAATTTTCTATCAAAAAAGTCCGAAAAAAATTTTTTTCGTGCATGTTTTCCATAAAATACATTTGAATTTTCAAATGCAGTCAAAATAAATGATAAAAACGCATACTACTTAAGTAGCCAGTTTTTACAATCGATACGTTTTTCTAGTGTTCAGAACGAAGCTCGTTAAAACGCCCGCATCATATCGTGACTGAAATGACTTCAGAATAGCCTATACGATAATAAGTATTACAACTGGAGTTAATTCCGATTAGCGAAAGAGTATCAATCTTTCGCATATGGCGGCGTGTTGTGTGATTTTTGGCGACTACTGAACCCTCTCATTAACAGACAAACGGATTAGAAGGTCCGAGGATATTGCTGACTCAACGTTAGTATCCATTATTTAGGTTTTCAATGCAATGTCAACCAGCCTGACATGCGCAAGACTCAGCATGCCTACGCCCCCCTCAGTGACGATGGAAGGTTCAAAAGTCCATCATTTAGAACAGTGGTCATACAAAAAAGAGAGTTCTGAACACCGGGGACTGAGAAGGATGTGCATAACATCAGGCGACAACAACGGTAATGCATAGGCTTATACAAATGCACTTTCCAACGAGAACATGCACCATCAGTAGACCGGACTTTTATCTACTTCTTCGGTATTTATTCATTGATTAATAATGAATATGAAGCTGATTATTTATTTCGTCTACGGATCTCGAAGCCACGTGTATACGCCGCATCGGATTACATTTTCCAGACCTATTCGGCATTAATATTCACAGCCTAGACTGCAGTGAGTGGCACTAATCTGTACGGAGCAAATATTGGACTTTTCGGCAAGGATTAAGCGGATTTCATCCAGCAGGCAGCAAAAGCTGACTTTGATTTATATTTTCGGTTTCCTCAGTGTTGAAGTAGACATAGCGGACGCCAAAGTAAAGTCACAATGGCAAAGATCAAGAACGACGACGGGAGAGCACTAGTTAACTATTCGGACATATCGATCAGGAACCTTTTGTTCCAAATCTGAACGACCGGGATGATTGCTTGGCGACTTTTGATCAAAAAGCGGCCGTTCATGCGTATGGTGATGTAGGACATTTAACACATAAGTGCGCTGATCTCTTACAGGTTTCAATTACTCCACGTATCTGCTTCTGAAGATACGTTTCAAATTGAACTGTGGCTTACCTCCAGTAAAATCAGCATCGCACATTAAAGTCACCTTTTTGATTTGTGAGTAAACCTCTCTTACTCTAGCCTCCAAGCATAAAAATCTTCATACGATTATATCATCAAGTTACTGCACCTAAGTGGTCAAATATATTGTTTAACCCATTATAAGTTGCTTTGTACCTCCTCTTTGACTTTGGTATATTCATGTTGGCCAGCTCCAACTTTGCCAATTCTTCGACAATTTTGTTGGCATAAAGTTCTGGATCCAGAATCATGGGTTGTATTTCGGCGTAACTCAAAGCTCTCCGGACTGCCTTTTTCACTTCGGGGTGGTCCTTTGTGACCGGCTCCAGTAGACCTAAAGCATTGAAAGCAAGCTAAAAATTGCCCAAACCGGGGTGCCTATGAGAAAAATGAACATTTTCACACGAGAAACCAAAAAGGCAGAATGCGCCAGAACACATTACGGCTCGGAATCATAAGTTCTTTGTTTTCCGGCGGTGGGAAAGGTTTCCATACTAAAAATAGGGTAAGCATGCAGTGAGCACGTCATTATACTTCGTCAACAAATCGGAAGTAGAACCAGTACCACAAAAAATGCTCTATGAAAAGACATTGGCAAGAATCTCCTAAAATCAGTCGATAAGAACACTTTGCTCGCATAAAGTCAACGCAAAATTCAATGAAGTATTTTATAGGAAAAAACAAACATCCTAGAATATTTCTGCACGTCATCCTCTAAGCGAAAATGGTCTCCTGGGAATACAAGCGTTCCCTTCTGCCATAGAGCGTGAGCGATAACCTGCCGCAGACGACTTCATGCAAATGTTAAGTTCAAACTTTTAATGAGATTCGTTCAATTTGTTTGGTCTTCCTTGTTGAAGTTTTTGTCTGGCAATGACAAATAAGTTTCATTTCGGTTAACCTTAATCTTTTTTTCTGCACAAACGGACGTTAATTAAAACTTACAGAAATTCGGTAGCGTTCATTACATCTGACGATGGTCATTCTTAGCCCAGTGGCTATTAGAAGGCATGATAGCAGTCTTTTTATCATGGATGTTAGGCAAACAACAAGCAGAAACGGTGCAAAACGTAACTTCTTGTTCAAACAATATCAAAAACGGCTGTCAGCTGTAGATCCTTGTAAATATTAATGACTACGAGGATCTCCAAACTTAATTTATTTGTAGGCACTTTAATTCCTGACTGTAAGAGGACAATAACAGATAGTTTGAAAGCAGTATCAGTTTGGTAGGACGTCTTTTCAGAGATAAGGTGTCCGTCTTTTGCTTCAAAAGTTCACCCCATCTACTGTGCTATCCTTCTCCCAAAAATGCAAGCCTGATACGTATGGAATCTGAAGGAACTACCGTCATTTTACCATCCTTACAAGGCGTAAAATAATAGACACATATTAACGATCCGTTACACATTTTAACAACATCGTAAGCATCGTGTAATCGATAGGCATGGAGATATGCTGTGTATTATGAATACATCTTTCACGGGCCTTATCATCTCATAAGTTGATACTTTTCGGAAACCTAAAGGTACCCCTTCCTCAAGTATTAATTTTTAAGGGCGGCCTAATTTTCTACCAAAGGCATACAAGAAAGAATATTTCTGTGTAAATATTTTATGAAATATAGGGCACTGAAAATCGATGGGAAAATTCTTCGTGAAAAACTGACTAATCTTAACCCAAAAATATAAGCCTTTGAGTAAAACATTTAGTCACGCCCCGTTAGACCCGCAAACATTTTGCATGCTCCTTCATAGCCTTGTCTTTATATGGTAATATGCTAAGGGAGTGTTGTGCTTGATGAAGCAACTACCGAGAATATAATTTTCAGTTCAGCATTTGCTTTTGTAGGAAAATTGGAATGCTAAAGACAACAACGTGATATGCAGAGCAGGTATTATCTTACCGGGTACTTCAGCGGAGTCTAAAATGGGAATTCATCAAAGAAACGAGTAGTTAAGCCATAGAGTTTTTTTACAATAACACTCCTGTTCCTGTATAATAACAATGTGAAGAATGCAATAGTCAATTCGCCAATTTGGCCGAATGCCGCGAGTTTTTTCACAATTGGGTTGACAAGGAGAACTTTATTCCTTTGACGTTTTGGAGTCCGTCGCGAAGCTGGTCTGTTTTGGATTTATTGTTTCATGGCTATGGAAAACAAACCCTCTGTGTGTTAATAACTAAATTCACAAACCAACATGCACACGGTTGTTTTATTGTAGTTTTGTGTGAGTCCCCGAGGAAGAACATGACAAGAATAGGCCAAAAGCAGAAGTCGTTGAGCGTAATTGATGCAACATATTTAGGACAACAAACGAGTGTAAAGCCATGCCGATCGGGCCAATCAGCTTCTGTCCCGGCGTGGGTAGCGATACGATCGACTTGTGGCTCAGCGGCTGGCTACGGATTAAGTTTTAAATTATTGATTGATTGATGGCCTGTATGCATTTGGTGCATGTAGACCGATCGATAGCCTGTTGTGAGCGCAGTCACTACCTGTATGCTAACTGCCTGCATTCTGTCCATTAAGCTTCTCCTAACAACATACACTCGGTTATTTTAATGTAGTTTTTGTTATTTAAAATCCTTTTATCCATGGAAAGCTTATTTTTTTCAAAGATCACTCTCAATTTCGTTGCATAACAGAACAAATTTGGTCGTAATTTACAGCAGTTGACGAGCATACGTAAGGTTTTGATCAATTCTCATCGGGCCAGTACTTTTATATGGGAAATTAACATGCAGTCAATAATGTTCGATAAGGTAATTATAGGTTTGATAGGATGGGTTGCCAGCTCAGACCGATATTATGTGCGTTTGCTCATTTATTTGTTCCTGGGAGAAGGTTATATTGGTAAGATGTGTCGGTGCTTATCCAAACGAAAAAGGGAAGACCTGGCATGGCTGAGAAAAAGTGAAGTCAGAAGCATAAACAACGCTATTCTCGCGCATATTTTTGGTTCTGTATATTGTTTGGACTCCACCGAAGCCGTCTGCGTGATTTATAAGGTCCAACCAAATTACTTCAAGTCCCTGAGTCATCGCCTGCTAGCAGCGACCATTATCAGGTTGACGATGCCGGTCTTGTGTGCGCAAAAGAATGTTTTGCGAGGCCTGCTCCGTGCATGGCCTGCACTCTTTTTCTAGCGCCTCCCCATAAACCAGGGGTTGGCAACCTTTTTAACTCGGGGAGCCAAAAAGCAAATATTTGGAAGTATATTTCAGAAAGAGCCATATAGTATATTTCAACATGAAGTTCTATTATATGCGAGCATAAAAAGTCTCTGAATTTATTCTTTTAAATAAAGTTCTTATAATACTCATTGTTAATGTGACTTCTGGCGTTGCATGGATTCGCTGATGGTTTTATAGTCTGGTCGGTAGTTGGTGAGGTTAAGCTTCATGCAAGCGTGGAGGCTTTTATCCGTTCGACGTGATCTTATCGTGGACTTGATGTATCTTAAATGTGAGAATGACTGCCCATATGCATACGTAGATCCAAACATGGTCAATGCAGCAATATTCACACGCTGCAGTGTGCGGTATGTGACCGGAGGCGTATTCCAAGTTTTGATTATCAGCTAGTCTTCGGGTTGAAGTTTTTTTAAATTTCTGTCCGCATGTGCTTGCTTGTCAAATTTGATTTATGGCATGCGATCCTTTCTAAATCCTCATTGAGTGACTTAAGTTATTCACTTACATGTCTGAGGCATTAAAGGTCAGCCAATTCTTCTTCGAAATTTCTAACGGAGATGCCAGGAATATAACGGAAGTCAGCTTTGTCCAGTTAACACTCGGTTGGATGGGTGATGAACTTAAAAAGACGAGTGTGCTCTCGAAATTCTCCAAAGCGTGCTTTGAATAACTGTACAAGACTGTGTGTGAAGCAAACTAGCTGGTGGAGATCAAAGTTTTGAGTGGACTCACTTACTGTGCATTTATCTCTATACTGTCTTAGTTTCTTAAACTGTAGTAAACGATCTGTTTCAAGATCTATGATAAAGAGTTCAAGCTTGTTTTCAAAAGCCAACACGGATTTTTGAAGGGATAACACTGTACTTCCATTGCCTTGCAATTTTACGTTGAGTTGTTTCAGATTTCGGCCATATACATGAGATACTTAAACATGTGGAGCCACTCAGTTTCGGCTAGCTCACGATGCTCAATGCCCTTCATTTCAAGGATAGTCCGGATTTCGTCCAGGCAAGCAGCAAAACGGCTAAGCACCTTCCCTTTTGATAGCCAACATACCTTGCTGTGCAAAATCAGACCGTGATAGTTATTTCAAACTTCACCCAGCAGTGTTTTAAACTGTAGATCGCTTGAAGGTCTGGCAATAATAAAATTAATCACACTAATGACCAGCAACATCACTTCGCCAAGCTGCTCGCCACATATCTCAGCACAAAGAGCTTCCTGGTGTAGAATGCAATGGAAACGTAGGATGGGTCTATTTACATATTCACAGAGAAGCGCCACAAATCCTTTGTTTTTCCCCACCATACACAGAGCACGATCAGTATACACTGAGATAAGTTTATCTGTAGGTAGTTTTTTTCTTGAGCGAAATCCATGAAAGATTTGAATAAATCCTCACCTCTTGTGGACCCTTTTATTGGCAGAACCGCAAGACTCTTCGTGCAATGTATCACCAGCAGCATATCTTGCAATCACACTGAACTGCGCCAAATGGCTTGCGTCTGTTGACTCATCCAAAACCAAGGAAAAGAACGGCGCTGCATTTATGTCTTTCATATGCCTTTCCTCCACGTGAGTTGTCATCATGACGGTACGCTCATGAACAGTTTTCGCCGACAAAGGCATGCCTTGTATCCGTTTAATTATCTTGTCTTTGTTCGGAAGATCCACAAAAAGTTTATCGGCTACATCAAGCATTAACGTTTTAGCAAACTCGCCATCAGTGAATAGTTTTCCGTTTCTTGCTATTGCTTAAGATCCAGCAAAACTCACGGAGTTATAGTCACCTTGCTGGGTCTATAGGCGGAGTTGCTTCTGGCTAGTTTGCATCCTGCTCATTACTTCTTGGCATGCTTTATTTCGGCTATCGCCCGTAATGTATTTTGCTGCATCGATGTAACCTTGTCATTGCAAATTAGACACATCGCATAATCTGCTCTCTTCACAAAGGCGAATTCTTCGGCCCATTAGTCCTGAACTGTATGATACTCCTCATCTCGTTTTTGTTTCGCAATACTCTTTGTTGCAGAGGTTAACTTTGGGCAAATGAGAGAGAGTGTAGCGTTCAACGATGTGCGATCCGTCTGATGAAAGAAAGCAGTCAGATCTTAGGATCTCTATATTAGTCCACAAGGCAAGTGTTCGCGAATGGACTGTTTGCTCCGTCTGGGAGACATAAACACGACGCACTATACGTAACAAAGCCGGCTGGCCTATGCGCGTAAGATAGCCTTGTCTGCCAGCGTGAGCTTGACCAAGCTGAGGTCAAGTCTGCGGGCTGTCATGCTTTAGAAGAGCGTCCGTTATTTAGCGCACTTGTCGCCGCTGTTGGGACGCAGGCAAAAATGGAAGCAATTGTTGTCAGCAAGCCGGAAAGGGACCAGCCATGTCAAACCTACGGGTGCCGAAACTCCAGAGATTGGTCGAGATTAAATTGATTCTAATACGCGTCTCGGTGGCGGCACGTCATTGGAGGTCGACGGCTACGATGCGTGCCCCCCCCCCCCCCCCTTCGTACTCTAAGACTCGCTGTACCAGAGTCATGTGTTGCTACAAGCGACTGTTCCAATGCCATCTTGCACTTACGCCCCCCATTCCCCGAGGCTTGAGCTCGCAGCTGTCTGGGAAATCGGTAAAGGCTGCGCGAGCATCCCCTTTCCTTCGGTTGTTTGGCAGTCCCGAGA
Organism: Ligula intestinalis; assembly: GCA_036362985.1. Classification (NCBI taxonomy): domain Eukaryota; kingdom Metazoa; phylum Platyhelminthes; class Cestoda; order Diphyllobothriidea; family Diphyllobothriidae; genus Ligula; species Ligula intestinalis. Next base: position 23,718,373 of record JAYGXS010000003.1, on the reverse strand, counting down.
CGGCCGCCATGGCGCCTACAGTTCATTCAGTCACGCACACACACCCGAGCATACACGCGCGTCCAAATACCTAAGAGCCATTTAAATACTCCACCCCTCGGCTGATGCAGCAAAGATCTATGCAGGGGACATCCCCTCGGGCCATTGCAAGACACCAATAATAGAACAATTGAACCTGCTCCGCAATCCGTCTGAATCAGCTGTCACCACTGTCTCAAGCGCTCTCAGGTTGGGCTGGGCGCAATTAACACTAGCCCTGGCTTTGCCTGTGGCCAATGCCACCTGGGACGGGAACCACGGCAGACGCGTCTTCGACCGCGTTCCCCCTCCCGCCATCACGGCGGCCAAGGTCTGCTACACTCAACCTCCCTACGGTGGATCAATCTGCCCTCCTCTACATTTGATTTTGACGACGGAGCAGCCCCTCCCCATCGCGCTTCTCCGACTTCAACTCCTCGCCGCCGGGATTCGGGCCAACCCTGCGGGGCTCCTGGTCCAACGAGGGCCAGCCAGCCACTTGGGACAGCAATTGGGAGTTCTGTACATAATAAATCACTCCTTCTGATGACTTGTGTTTTTAAACTTCCAACGTGGGATTTGGCCTGATAATTGTAGTGATCCGAGTACAAACCACTACTTAGACCCTTAAAGAGAAACCAATATCATTGAAGTTTTTGAAAGAGCCACACGCGCTCATCAAAAGAGCCATATATGGCTTACGAGCCATTGGTTGCCGACCCCTGCCCTAGAACACCCATTAGCATCATTCTTGTTTTATACGATCCTTGAGCGCGGAACATCCTGAAACACCGGGTAATACAATAAAGTACCGTACGCGCTAGAATTCATGTAACATGCTGACATAAACGAAAGATGGATACTCATTTGCTCATCGGCATTGACTCAGGTTGTGATACTGATTATCCTGTAGTCTATTCTGAAGTTTTTCAGTCATACTAGGATGTCGGCTTTTTAACGAGCTTATTTTTGACCGCTTATAAAACTTATGTATTGTAAAAAGTAACTATTCAAATAGCATGCCTATTTATCATTGATTTTGACTGCCTTTATAAATTCAAATATATTTTATGGAAAACGTGCACGAAAAAATATTTTTTGTACTTGTTTGATAGCAAAGTACGCCCTCTTTAAATTTTATACTCAAAGAAAGTGTAGCTTTTGGTTTTAAAAAAGTTGCTCAATTGCCGACTAATTTTCTAACCTAGTGACTACTACACTCGAATTGAAGTTTTACACACAGCGCACTGTGTACATCCTGTTCAAGGACAAGTATGTTTTGGCCTACAATTTGAGGAAGAAATCACATAGTTCTCATAAAATATTGCAGTGGATATCGAACATGTTTTTGCAGTATAGGCAACATTAATAAATTGACGGATGTCTTATGAAAGGACACCTCACAATCGTAAAAAAAAGTCATGAGTAAACGTTTCTTTAAAACCAAAACCCCTTCTTTTAGTATAAAATTTAGGAAACGTTTAATATGCTACTAAACAGGAACGATAAATAATTTTTTCGTTTATGTTTTCCGTGGAATCTATTTGAATTTATAAAGGCAGTCAACATCAATGATAAATAGGCATACTATTTTGGTAGTTATTTTTTACGGTACAAACGTTTTGTAAGCGGTCAGAAATAAGCTCGTTAGAAAGCCGACATCCTATCATGACAGAAATAGCTTCAGAATAGACTTCATGATAATCCCTATCGCAACCTGAGTCAATGCCGATTAACAAAAGTGCATCAATCTTTCGCGTCTGTCGGCATGTTGCACGAATTCTGGCGAGAACTGTACTCTAAGTTAAATTACTTTGCATCTATGTATTGAAGCAGCAGTTAAACCGACTAAAATGTTTTCGTTGCTTATTACTATTCGTTTGATTTGGCCTTCAACCTGCTGCTACAGAGAGCTCGCTGTCTGAAGTTGAAGTAAACTCACCGGCTTTTAGGTGACTGGTTTAGAGTCGAATTAAACGTCAGCTTAAGCGAATGTCCTCTACCGACTGATAACGGTCATGCCGGTTGTGTTAATGAACAATAGGGCCGTGCGCTGATGGGGTGACGAATAGTTGGGGCATCGGGGGGGGGGGAGTAGCGGATGGTTTGCCGTGTTTATGTTACGCGACGGCGGCTAGAGTTTCGGGGAGGGAGTGGACGACCGCCAAGTGAATTCGGGTTTACAGCATTTGGGTGTCTATACGGGGAGGCTGTAGGCATGACTCATCGGAATACTCAGTTAGCGGAATTAAATTTCTCATTTTATTTCGAGCCTTTATTTATAATATCCTCACAGCATTCGGACTTCACTGACATAAAGTCCCTCCCGAGCCGCCCTGAAAATATAGCACGCATACAAGAATAAACGTATGAAATAGTTATAGGTATGCCTCTATATTACAGGTGACTTTGCGTTAAATTCCAGGGCTGGTTAGGGTTAGGGCTGAAAGTATGTAAGGACTAGGGTTAGTGTTTGAGTTAAAGTTGGAACATGGTAATAAGCACCACCTTGAATTTAGTGCACCGTCGCCCTTAGTACTCATGTTCAGCTACCATTAATTTCTACCTTTATGAACCCTTCGGTTGAGGATTTGTTACCGTAAATATTCAAAGTCTCAATGAAAACTTTTAACAGAGCAAAGGGTCCTTTGGGTGAAAACATTTTCCATTTTCTCAAAAGATAAAAATCTAATTTGTACTCAGGTTCAGAGCTGGCTAAGTTCACCTCTCACTGTTGAAAACCGACACAGATAAGACAGAGAGTAATACAAAATGCACCAGAAAAATCATAATACAGTAGTCGTCAGTTATTAAGCCCAGCCGCCTTTTAAGCCCAAGTCAGCTTGGGACGGAATTTTACACAGCAAAATCCGCCGGCTTCTAAGCCCAGTCGCCGGCTACAAAGCCCAGCTTGCCAACAGGATAGAGTGAAATACTTATCTCTCTGCGTGCGCAACTGGTAACGTGTCACAAATAATTCTTTTTGTTTTTGTTGTTACGTAAAATACAGACAAACAGCATTCTTTTCTTGTACATAACCCAAGCTCTACATATAATAAAGTACGTATGTAATGTATAGTGCCTATCCTGCGTTCCCTAATCAAGAAATAGGACTCTTAACCTAATGCGCCCGCCGCTTATTAAGCCCAATTAGGTCTGGGCCCGAGGTACTGTAATCAAGTGGGTTTTTAAGTGAATAAAACTCTTTAACGAGGATCAATCCTATCCGGATTAAAATTTGGATTGCTCCTGAACACTGTAACGCGGAAAACCCTTTGATATAATTCCCTTTAACTGCTATGAGGCTGGGAGCAAACAAGAAATGATGCCCGGAAGTCATCGTGATGGCTTTTTAAGGAAGCCTTAAACGGTGGCCTCCGTATCTGCTTTTCGTTTAAGTAACGCTCTTTAGCTGTCAGTCAACTTCTTGCGGCAAACAGACCATCTGGAACTTTAGAGTGTAGAATTTTGAATGTTGTGGCAAAGTCTGATAATTGGGTGGTGGCATGAAGCTCATAGGGGCCTTGTTTGAAACTTTCATGCTTGTTATTAGGAGCAAACAACTGAATTCCAGGAAGCAAATCAGACGGAGAAAAAGAAGAAGCGATCGCTGGAAAGATAGGTTTCTTTTAGCCAGTCACGTGAGAAGGGCGCAGGCAATCAAAATTTCTCATGACAGTAAGCCGAATTGCCGCGTACTTATAAAGCTCACGCCCACGCTCAACACGGATGACGAAATCGCCGCCATTGGCGACTTGGACGCGAACGACCAGGCCGTCCTTGCAGCTCTTACCGGTAATCAAAGGAGTTGGTTATTATAGCACACATGTGTTCAGGCGGCTACTATGTACGGTAAATGCTGTAATACAATGTACTATGAATACTGCATTCCATATGCACTCCTTATCTGCGACTATTTCTGCTGATGGCTTCTAGTGAGAATATGGGACGTGAGGCCATTAAATGTTATTTTTCTGGCGACCGCGCCTTCGGAATTTCACGCTTTTCATTTTTACCATGAAGTGAGGCAAAGTAGACGTGATTTAGCGAACGCGCCTGAGAAAATCCGGGCAAGAACCCAGCTACTATTTAAAACCTGAGGACTCGGGAAAGATCCGCGTCTCATACGTTATCTGAATGTTTGCGGTTCTTTCAGAATTTAGGGGAGAATAAGTTGGATGTGTTTTCTAGATTTGTGTGGTAGCACATCTGGAAAGCAGTATCAAGCTTGGGTCTGTATATCGCTGAGTAGGACAGTAACGAATAGCGAAGCTTTGGTGCAACAACAGAAGAGTACTGCAGAAAATGTGCATTTTTAAAGAAAAAAAGAATGTGTAGATGTAATCTCCAAAGCTTAGACAGGGAACTGTGGCAAAGCATCCCAAACTGCACCCTATAACATAATTTTGGCAGCGATTTTGCGACTTCATATTTACCTCGCTAAATAAATATGGAGGTAACACAGAATCACATCTTACGCTAAGAATCGTGTGTTTAAATGTTCGTGCATTTACTGTAAGAGGCCTTGTTCAGTTCAGTATTGGAGACCAAGGGGTCTTATACAGAAATCCTACAATTAATAGTAGGGGAAATGCGGTTCCCGGATGGTGACTCTAAAGAAGAAAGGAAGTTCACCAGGAGAGGTGTATTAGGTATCGCTTAGTTGTGTCATCTACCCATCTCCAGAGACTGGACATTCGGGCTCTAGGCTCTCGTTATACGTCGCTCTTTTCTATATGCCAAGAAGACGATCACACATCACGGCAGACAAAAGAATCCTAGATGTCTACTGATTGCTTAGTAAACCGGCACATAAAGTTGTGTGCTCCTATCAGGAAACAGTCATGACCTGGAACAATCAGGACCGCTAAATGTCCCCGCCGTCTACGAGCGTGTGGGGCGAAACAGACAATGATGACGCAGGGGTCGATGTAACACCACGGGCGATCAACGGGGGGTGACGGCTATGGCGACACAAGAGGCAGTGAAATGCGTACTAGACGCAGCGGGACAGTCGGTATTGGCACCTCAAATTTCTAAAAGTCAAGGTAGGCGAACGAACATTTTCGATTAATTCATATTCAAGCAACTACAATACTATAAAGGGAGGGCAGAGTTAACAAAATGTTAAGCAACCAATCAGCAGTAATCAGGGGAAGGAGGAAATGTCAAGGGATCAAAGAGAAGGAGAAAGTATGGACAGGTCCTACAATTAGGTCGAACAACTAGACGGCTATCCAAGCGCAGGCAAGAACACCACCCCGTTTGTCTAGACAGAGGCGAGGTCAAGTCAATATCTAGCGCAATTTCGTCTCACTTGGTTGACAGCGGGTAGACGTAAATCAAGTGTTTCGAGTCATGTACAAAGTTCCGGCGAAACATTCCAAGCTCCTGCTTCAGCGGATACTTGCGACGGCAGGGGCAGTCGCCATACGGTTCACTAAACCGATCGTATGTGCGCAGAAGACGTTTTTGACGGCCCTAAAGCTTCCTTGGTCGAAGCCCAATTCAAATTTTCATCCGCACGCCTATCACGCCGCGAGCCACTGATGAGACCTTGACAGCTGGTGTCGCCACGCCACAAAGCGGCGACGAGACAGCGACGGGACGACCGGGTGACATGACCTAATTGTAGGGCCTTCCCGTCCCTCCTTTCTCTCCCCTTCCCATTGATCCCTTAACATTTCCTCCATTTTCCCCTAATAAATGCTGATTGGTTGCTTAAACTTTTGTTAGCTTTTCCCTCCCTTAATATTATTGTACTTACCCGATGATTAATTAATGGAAAACTTTCGTTCACCTGCCTTGACTTCGTGAGCACTTATATAGATATCATCGATGAACCTCGAATTTGTTGACAGAAAGGGGTATTACGGCGTAATTTGCCTGCACCTGCTCGTCTGCGTCCTCCATACACAGACATCGTGCCTGTTCTGTGGTGTTCACACGATCACCTCCGTTGAGGATGATGAACGTGGTAAGTGTATATTCCCATCTATTATGGTTATGCAAATGTAGGCGGCATGGCTTATTACTCAGCTATTAAAAAGACATAGGAAGGGCTGAGTGGACATTTTTAGTTGGTTGTGGAGCAGGTAGCTCTCTACAGGAGCCCGAAAGCTCAGACAAATAAAATGATTCCGGTGTTCGAAAAAACCATATTCTTCTCAAAAGCTCTCTGCTGGACGGATGTTCTGTAAGTTCCAAGCTAAAGCTAGATGCTGTAGCAAGTCAAAAATTCAGGCTGAAAATGGCAAATGGCACTACGTTGCGATACAAAGGCATGGTCAGACTTGAGCTATTATTACAAAACTAGTAGTAGCAGTAGTCGGCAGGTATTATCGGACTGTTTCAATCGCAAGCTACAAGGCACAGCAAAAAATCAATAATGACATTCTCGAGCGAAATATTATCGCACCGGCTGAATATTCATTGGTCGCCCCCCGGTCGTCCAACTCACGAAGACAACCTATACCCTGCGGTTATGCCTTGTAAATTAAAATTCAGATACTGTAGAAAGCCTGCAGTTAGCCTATAGATAGCAAATGGCATTACGTTACGACATAAAGTCATGGTGGCAACTTAAGTTATTGTTTTTTATCGTTTCCTTGACCCATAAACTTTTTATTATTCACCACACACAGTAAACTGGGTACCGAATTCTTAGGACGAATGATCACTAGAGTTAGCACAGCTTCTGTCGGCAGTATCCTAGTCCTTGTAGTCAAAACTTAGTAGAAACTGCCACAGTCTGGGGGAGAGAGCTGAGTGGACGGAAAACAAGGGAAGTCCTGTTGTGCTCCGAGCTTCAAATATTTATTTACTGGGAATGGCATAATCCGTGATTCTAACTCCTTTTTGAGATTAAAGGTATATGAGCCCAACGCTGACTTTAATCAACGCCACTTCTGACTAATATTATCGTCAGTAATAGTACCAGTACTACTATCACTCGGCTACACTGGGAGTTTGTAGTAGTAGAAATAGTAGTAGCAGCACCAGCCTTGGTTTCCTTGAGTCTTTCTGGAAACCTGCTGAAGGTGAGTGAGGGTAGGTTGTGCGGTAGTACCAGTGCAAGAATCTACTGTCACCTAAGACAGAGTCAAGTGGTGTTCTTACATGCATGGGGGAAAGCGACCTACGCCTGATTCCATTTGGTCATATTGACCCTTTCTTGTCACCGGTTCAAGCGAGTTGAGGGTTCAGACTGAGGTAGACTGCTGTGCGTCCGGTTCACTTAAATCTCGTTCGCTGATTACTATCACCCTCTCTGCTCCTGAGCACATGGCGGACTTGATCGAAATCGATGGTCGAACTATCATCGGCAAGCTACGCAAAGAGAAAAGAGCAGCATATAACGAGAGCCATGTGTTTGAATGTTCAGTCTCTTAAGATGAGTAGATTAAACGTCAGATTCTTATGAGCCCCTCCCAATCAAATCTATTCAGTCTGCAGTGGTCTCATTTTAGGTTACAGTTTACTACATGATCTCGCTTCATCTTCGCGGCCATGCAATGGAGATACCGAGCTCCTAATCTGAATTCTTTATGCCACGGGCAGTCGGACAATGGAATGATCACCCGCAATCAGTCGTGGGGCTGATGGCCCTACAGTTCTTCAAGAAACGTGAACCGTATTTTTCTCGACAATGTGGACCCGAAATGGTACCACTTTAACTCCAAGCAGGAGTTATTTTTGAAAACAATGCTACTTATATTTTGTAAATACAATTTTAATACTTGAAATGTTTGAGAGTGCGCTTACAGATGTATACAGCGCCCCGGCATGATTACAATAAGGTTTCTCAAGACATTGCCTATTACTCTCACTTCTTCCTTCGAAAGAGGGGCATACCCCCTTACTAATTATAAATAGAAAAATATGAATAAGCTTTCCTAATTCAGCATGTGGCAAGTTTATTATCATTTAAATCTCTGTGACCAAGATAACGATTGTTGCTGAACTGCGCTGTTCATGTAAATGTGCACATTTCGAGAATTCAGTAGTTTAAATTAGCAATGCTGAAGATGGGTAGTATCGGCCGACAGAAATAAATTATGCTATGCAGCTTTAAAGAGCACATACTTTTCTCGGATGCATTATAAAACCCCATTAGTTTATACGTTCTAGAGTCAATGTTTTAAGTGTACTAAATTCTAAACATGGGCGTTTATACAAGTCCATAGTGGCAGGCACTTTAAAATCATGATACAGAAAAGCTACTTGTTATGCACCTATGACAGCAGGTTGCATTAGACAGCTTGGAGACGAAAGACAGTCCGATCAAAATTATTTTTAAATTATGTTATGTTTATGTGATGTTATGTTTGTGTTTAAATTATGTTTAAAAACACGTAAATGATTTTGACTTCGATCGACTGCTGTTTTCTTAACACTCTGGAAAGTAGGATGCTCTAGCCTCGTCAGATGTTCATCAGACTTTCATGAATCAGTTAATTCAATTCAAAATTTTGAAAAATCCGGAACTACGCCATCTTCTGTGGTCGTGAAAATGTGTAGTGCGGTAGACCCTTGCTTGACTCAAAATACCGAAAATTTAGTTAAAAGCAGCATATATTCGAGTTATTTTAACTGAATGGGCAAAACCAGTATGGCTATAGTTAAGGGGGTGGTAACATTTTTTTCCTATGATATTTGCATACGTTACTGCCATGCACGTTAATGGGTGCGTGTTGCAAGCTAGGAATTTCCTCATGAGTGCCTCATGAGCTTACAGCCCGTATCCAAAAAATACTTCCACAGGTTGACACTAGCAAAATTTAGTATACTAGTGGATTTGGCAATAATTTGTAGGGTAAGTTGCGCTTCTGATACCGGTATCAATGCAGTCTTCGGGAATTAACGTCAAATGAAATAAAATTCTCTTTTAAATGCCGTCAAACATTTCAGGAGCAAGGTAAAAGGAGCAAGAAGAATAGATTACCTGGCGCTTCCGTTTCATCGTCTGAAATTTAAAAAAATAGTATAGTTAATATTGAAACCAATTATCAAACGAATGCTTTGAACTTTGGAGGCATGACACAAAGAAAACCTGTTTTTTGACGAGATCGACATGCATAGCTCACACCTTGAAATGACGCACAATATCATTATTTACTCAAAACAATTGGGTCAAGGACATGAACATGAAGCTCTTTTTCATTCGGGATTTCATGGTAGGTAAGGTCGTCAAAGGCTGCTATTTGCTTGATATGAACGTCTTGAATGTAAATACGAAGCCTCTAACGTCTTTACATATCCTTCTTAGAACAGTAAAAAAATATTAGCATTTTGAATGGTAGTTAGGAAGGTAAAAAGTTAGTATTACTATACTGTGACGAAAATCAACCTATCATCGTCATAAATTGCTGATTTCAGTATTTCAGGCATTTTATTTTCCTCTTAATAAACTCCAAATAATTTGCGCAAAGTTTTTCTCATGGAACATTCACCAGTACGGAGTAACGGTTTTCTCCATCGACAGTATGTAGGGCGGTTATAAAACAATGGCTTTCATCGGCCTATCGCGGTTGCAAAGGCAAATTGGCTCATTCCGCTTTGTATTAGCGACTGGGGTATGGAGCGCATCGAGAATATCGAGTAACGACGAGCAATTGATAATCATGGAGTATACCTCCGGACAAATGTAAGTAGCCAACAGAGGTAAATACGCGAGTTCCAGGAAGCAGTTCAGAAGAAGGAGATGTGAACACTGGAACAAGATTTTTATTGTCCTAGCGTTTCGGATTCCGTCGGGAATCCTTAATCATAAGTAATGACTCAGACTATTGTACCATTACCTATGATTAAGGGTTCCTGACGGAATCCGAAACGTCAGGACAATAAAACTCCTGTTCCAGTGGTCGCAGCTCCTTCTTCTAAATATAAGTAGACTGAAATTACGATTTCTGACTTAGTAACAATCACGAAGCCTGGATAATTCAGGCCCAGGTGCTTGCGTTTCTGTGACCCGAATACCGGATTTGGGATTCGGAGCTTGAAGACAAAACGAATGCCTATTTCCGTCATATTATCACGATACATCCATGCACGCCAATGTTGTGCGATGGCGTCTTTCTGCAATAAGTGCAGTGATGTATTCTAAGCTGTCGTATAAGCTGAACCTTAGAGGGTTTTTCATTCGATTATTTTAGTGTGTGCGTGTGTGGTTGCTACTAAGTGATTGAAATTTGGGCCAAAAGTAAGCGGGGGAACTGGAGCAAATTTGAGTTGTTTCACTCATGTTCTGCGTAAACTTCTTACTGCCATAAATGTGCATTGAATTCACCTTCGGGCGGATTCTCCGCGGAACTGGGACGTTTGAGCATTTGTTCGAGGGTATTTTCAGCAAGCACATTGACAACTGTGTTTGTGATCGCGGCCGTTGCCTCGTCCGTGTAGGCGTCTGTGATAGAGAGCACAGTATCCTGGTAAGCTGATCAGTGAAACTTGACGCATACAGCTTTTAAACAACAGGTCTTTCAACAGTCCCAACCGATGATAAAATCAAGCAGGGAGGGGATCGAATTAAGCCCTTTTTGCTCTTATTCATGTTCTAGTCTGATTACAGCGTTTAAGGACTTCAAAAGTCGAACTAGGCTAGGGCTTATGTGAAAGGGTTACCGCTGATAGACGTAAGTCAGTTAAAACATGTTTTGCATGCAAAAACGTCTTAAAACATTACTTGACTGGATAGTTACTGGTTTGCCATCATAATTCAAAAGAAGAACATCCGAATTCTAACCTCCTATATCCAAAAATGACTGATTTTTCAAGGTGATGACTGCCTTTATCCGACAGCTTTTTGGTAAAAACAATGACAACAGGAGCATCACCGAATTAAGGCATTAATAGGCTTCATTTGTGGGAAGGGACATGTTCGAAATAAGTACCTACTGATTGCATTTTCCAAATATTTTGCAATAAAACAGATTCATGTTGCATAGCATATAAGGACGCAAAAATTCCTAGATATCAAAAAATCTCTGGCAGGGAAATTGCGAGCATTTAGACCTCAGGGGATTGGTCTTTGCTTACTACTAATTCAAGTAGTAGGGCAAGGTGGATGATTACTTGTTTTTATTTCATCAACTTCTCGTTTCTTCTGCTCAGATATAGTCTGAATAATCTTGGTTTCCGTCTCCTCGCGAACCTTGTCGAGGAAAGCAGTGCGCATGGCTGTCAGTTCCTTGTGCAAGAGCTCATCCAAATCAATGTAGCTGGTATTGTAGCGCTCCGAAACTAGTCTTGCGACCGAAGAGGCGCCTGCAGTAACGTGACCGACCAGGGCAATCCGCACCGGAATCACTGGTTGGGGAGCAATGAGGAAAGGTCTCGGATTTCGAATAAACTCCTCGTAAGCCTCATAGGAGGAAAGTAGGAAGATTTGGCCCAGAAAACTGCAAAGAAAGTAATAATATGCAAAATCTCAACAAAACGCTTGTGGGGCTATTTGCAAACATAATTATTGATGGCAAAATCAGTTAAAGACCGAGAAAACTTTGCGTGTTCACTTAATCTAACTCAAAGAATTTTCCATTTTTAGACTTTGCTTCCATTATACTGTGGAATAGTACTGTACATAAAACAAGGGTATACTTCTCATAGAATGGTTAAAGCCTCGAACTTCTAATTAACAGATCATGGGTTCAAGGCTGGGGGGATGCACCACCAAAGGGTTGAGTATTGCTGGCTGATGACTGTCAGTAGACCAAAAATGGCCATTTCAGTCTTCCATGTCTTGGTTGCAATGATCTCCTTGCCATAAAATATGTATTTTCTTATAAAAACTTTAATTTCATAGTCTGTCAAAGTGGATTGTTTTGGCTGCTGACCAGTTAACATTAAGTCCTCGCCATTTGGCTGACTGTGGATTATCTCGGAGGCTTGGGATCTGTTGTTGGGGTTTCTTATCTTACAGAAGTCAAATACCTGCATCCGCTCAGCAAACTATCGTAGCCAGGATGAAAATGCACAGATACGATAATATTGCAGTTTGCTGCAGTCCTGATTACCCAACACTAAATTGAGCCTTTCCATTTTCCAAGATTCCATTGTACAGTTGGACGGGACAAAGACTTTGCCAGGGACTGATTTGCCAGCGGGCATGTTCCGTCGGCATGCGTTTCGTAGCCAACGTTTGGATCAGCTCCTCGTATTCCACATCTTCAGGCACTTCCTCTTCGTCCGTGGGAGGAAAAAACTGATGTGGAGGTACAGCAGGCCTCACCGGCAGTGCCCTGAGTTGGGTCATCACGTTCTAATTTGAAAATAGAGGCCACATCTAGTAATTATAAGTCAAGGGGATGCTAAACAGTCGCAATAACTTCCAAATAGAAACTTGGTAATCGTCTGGTGTAAGCTGCATACGAGGCCACGTTCAATGACAAGCGATTGTGGATTAGGAGCTGCTGTAGCTTTGTAATTTTCTCTCACAGGAGTCCAGATAAGTGAATTTAACAAAACACTTAAGTCGGACAGTGGGGATTCATCGTAAGGCCGCCGACTTGCATAAGTCTCCCTGCCCAAATGTATTACGGAATTCGTGGCTAAACGTCTACTGCTTAATTAATGCGTGATAAGTGCACAATAGGTTATACAGTAAATCCGCTTGTAATTGTTGTACGTAGCTAAAAACGTAGGTGAACTGGTTGCGGAAAGAACAAACGGAACTGAAAAGAAAGTCTATAGACTAAGAAAACTACTAGAACAATTATTGGCTAGCCTAATCAGTGTAGGGATATGCCGAAATTCGGCCTACTGATACTTTGCAAGTAGTTATTATTATTATGAATACTTTGGCTTCGGCGGCCCCACTAGGAATTCCTACCAGCCGTATATTATAACTTCGTTAATCTGGGACTTCAGAACACGAAGATAACATTGCTTTTAATGAGTTCACACCTTGAGTAGAATGCAAAATTTTGTTTTACACCTCATACTCAAAATCTCACTCCCAAATTCTGCCAGCTGGAACTCGAGCGTATAAAGAACAGCACAAGTGTAACGACGGAAGAAAGGTGAGTATTATATTCTGATGCTCAGGTTGATACTATGCCTCTGACAAATTTTGAGCAAAACAGAACTACACCTAGCATATATTAACCGATCCCTTTTCTTCAGAAGATTTATAAACACATACCAAGTACATATCAGACGGGGAGCTGTTTCCATCGACGGAGATGACATTGGTAGGCGGAAAACTGCTCATATATTCTTTGAATTCTTTCTTAACTGCCGTCCTATACAGATTAAACTGCCGATCAATCGCTTCTGGTGTGTCTTCCGGTCGAACCAGCAGCCTCGCCAGAGTCTTTTTGTCCAGCCGAGGAAAGTCAGGATGACTGGGTAAGATCTCACCACCCTCACCCAGCTCTTCGTCCTCTGGCTCCCCTTCTTCCTCGGCATCCTCACCCTCCCCCTCCTCTGCACCACCTTTCAGCAGTTTTGGGGGCGCTTTGGCCACTGGATCAGACGGGACAAATGGTGGATCCTCCATGTAAAATTTATTGTATACCAGTCCTTCCTCGGGATCAAAGCGATGCGATTCCAGTCGCGGGCGAAGGTCGGCGTCCGGAATCTAAACTAAGGCGAAGGCAAGACTCAATAAATGAACTCAAAAATGCAAACCTTCAGTTTAGGATCCCGAAGCAAAGTCACAGGGACGTCTCTATTGTCAGTCATTATTGTCAAATACTGCTGAGTGGCTGTAAGGTACTCGTTTGCAGTCAACCTTCGCAATAAACCCCAAAATAGATTATACAGACTTGCAGGTTGCTTTTCTTGTTCTTCCAGAAATGTAGCCTTTGCAAACCGTCAGCTGAAATGGAAGTCAAGATATCTGCAGCGATATCGAGTTAAGGTTGTCTAACGGGACTGGACTCCACCAAAGTTGACTTTACCTTTTACAAATTCGTTCATTTTCCTTGTTACTATTCAACGTTTATTAATCTGAAAGCTTAACCATTAGCGTATCTAAATAGGGACTAAAATAACTAAAAGTTTCCTCCAAGTATTTGCTTTTCGGCTGCAGGCCCGTTATGAACTTGGAGTCCAAGAGTAATAGATGAAACAAATGTCTTAGGCCACCACTACTTTTATTTCATTAAAAGTAATGTGGTTAACTCAAAATGGCGAAGATTCAAACACAGATGACTGTCAATCTAACAAATGCCTTATCGTCACACTATACCTTGATGAGTGGTCCATATATATTGTATCAGTTAATATGCGTAGAGGCTCAGTGTCCAGATTTCACATCGCGTTCATCATTCCCTGGAGAGGAAGACGGAGCAAAAGCTTGAATACAAATAATTCAAGCACTTGCCCCTTCTTCTTCCTCTCCGGGATATTATAAACGCGATACTTTATCACTATTCTATCTTCGGGAACGTAGTCGACTTTAATTTATTTTCATTGTGATTTCTACCTTTTAACATACTTAATCACTATTATGTATATGCGCATTAGTATATGTGCCTGTAAACTGACAAAATTGCCTGTAAACTGGCAAAATTGCCTGTAAACTGGCAAAATAAACACATATATGTACCTCTATGATAACCTGAGGTAGAACGCCGCCACCTATACCTCATTCCCACATCCCATCCCAAAAATACCTAACGTCCAAAATCACAGGCCACATGCTTGCAACCAGAAGCTCTCACGCGAGAGGGAAGTATGTTCCTCCGTAGCTTCTCGATGTGGACCCTCGGCTGTATGCATGATCAGAGTCGGAGACTATCATGGTTTAACAACAACTGTGACCTTGAAGGCTGCCAACTGATGTTATTTGTTTAGTGGCTGACCAGTGGACTGGGAGTCAGGCGGTGACGGCTCCTTCATACACTTTGGTATTTGGCAATCCTGGTATGTATTAGGGAACAAGGTCACGTTCTAGCGTACGTAGACGGCATCAACACCCCGCAGCCTTTGCGTCCACCCGAGGTCAGACAAATGACCGGCTCGGACAGAAGCCTAAGGCTGGAGGTAGAGGATAGTTTGAGGACGACGGCACAGCGCACTTTCCTCACTATAAACAATATTACGTGCTTGAAGCTTTCATGGTCCACTTAAAGACGTGGTTTATAAGGTTGTCAATTGACGGTCAGCCCAGTGTGTTTTTGTGTGGAGTGGCTGGCTGAGCCGGACCGCAATGGCTCCACCTTAGTATAGCATTCACTTCCCTCTCACTCAGATGAGATCACGGTCAGCTGTGGCGGCACGCTTAGGGGCGGATCCGGCTGCGCCAGTCAAACTAATTTATTGAGCAATGGTCATTGACATCCTAAAATGACCCACCAATCCTTTAACAAACCTTCATTCCGCATGTGCTATCTTTAAACTAGGCATCAAATTATTATAAAGAACCGTACGTCTTCTAGTAGGCCACCTCCATGGTAGTCAACATCTGAACAAATTACCCACTAAAGAATCTTGTAAGTTTCCTTTCAGTCTTTAAATGCACTAAAAGAGGGTAACAATATAAGCCACGATGTTGCTGCTTATCACAGAAAACGATGAAAAATGGTCAATGTTCAGTGCGGAAATGAAACAAGGCAAAGAAGTGACAAAGATTTAATAGAGAAACGTAATTAATACCATTGTGACCTTTTAGTGCTCAAACCTCCAATTCATCCAAGCCACGATAGACAGGTTGAATTTCAAAATATTTGGAAGCTGCATACCAAATTATACGATAAAGGTGAACGTGCCGATTTGCGTGCTATTCAAAAAGCCTGCTGGCATATATAGCACGAAAAGTCTTGAACCTCTATTCTTAAGAAATTTTCTTAATGACGTCTCATATTTTCCGCTGTTTAAAACAGTTGGCAAGAAGTGCTTTTATTCGGTCATAGATCTCACATACTCGAATAATGCCAAGAGATGTTGAAGGGTCGGTCTCAAAATTTAAAACATTTTAAAATGATACGCTTGCCAAAGGCACAATATGCAAACATACATTATTTCCGCTTTGTAACGTGACTATCCTTCGGTTCATCAGACTATGTAACAAACAGTTCAATAGAAATTTCCGGCCAAATGACAAATGGCGAACTAGCAAATATACCAGAGGAGTTAATTAAGTGTTTTGTACTAATTAAGAGGCACTTGATTAGCCTACACTTATTCATGGTAGTATAGTGCATTCGATCAGAAGCAGATTGTGGAAACAAAGATGCTTTAAATGTCAGAAACTGAGGCAGAGTACCACAGTTTTATGTTAATTTACAATGTAATGATCCCAGTGGATCTCAGATGAAGTGAAGACAACATGACTGACTCTATTTTTACCGTCCACCTATGACATGCTTCTCTTCTGTTGATGTAGAAACATCGCTTCATAATCATTTCAACTGTGTGCAATTTTGTGACCAGGTAAATAAATAATTACGTAAATTTTGGTTTGCGATACGTTACATGCTACAATAATAATAACGTATGTTGCTTCTTCTTCTTCTTCTTCTTCTTCTTCTTCAATGCTTATTAGGCTACAGTTTTCACATTGTACTCTAGTAAGCTCATTATCGCTCTAGTTTACTTCACAAAAAATTAGCCTGTTATTCAAAACGTCAATGTTTTAGTAGGTGTATTCGCCATAGTTCTTATTTCTTCAAGTCGAAAATTTAGGTACCTTTGAAGTAATTTTGTATTGCATATTTTAAAATCCACCACCCATAAATTTTGGGTGCTGACTCGGTGGAATCTCTCTTTCACTGTGATAGCATTCGTGGACTTTGAACCCCGTCAGGCTTCATGCTGAAGATAATGCTGCTGAAGCAGCAGCCCGCAGTCTGCGAACCCGTCAGCCGATAGCGACCAACTTTCTGCAGACAACCATTGAAGGAAGACTGAGAACACTGTGTTCTTGTGCCAACCCTCTCCGTCTCGAACTAATGGCCTTAAACGATATGAAACATTTCTCCTGCTGATGAGTCAACTCAGCTTACAAATGTACATTTATTCCGTTTGTATCATACGTTGGAAGGCAAAATTTTTTCACATGAAACAAACTCCCTATCTCGCCCAGTATTGACAAAACACAAAACCTGAAACAAAACAAATACTGGCTGCAAAATAGGCAGTTTGTTTTAGGTTTTTCCGCTCTTCGAGGTGTTGGAAGGTGCCCAAGAGGTGCATTACCAACTCTTTACAATTGCCTGTAAACTGGCATGATAAAAATATTATTATATTAAATATATATTATAGATAAATTTGCTTTTACCTTGAACATCTTACAAGAAGGAACAAAGCGGCATTTTATACTGTAGCAGAGATATCACAAAGGCAGACCAAGGGCTAACAGACGAAAAAAGCTAAATATTTCTGAAAGTAAAAGATTGTAGTCAACATAAACTGTTTCTGATGGCAATCAGGTTATAGAAAGTTAACAGCATTATCTACTAAAAATTATATTATTTTAAAGAATGGGTGTTTAAAAAATTGACGGTTAAAGAAAACGCAACGAAACAAGTCTAATTAATTCGCATTTGCGAATGAAGGCGTAGTCATGATCTACATTTAGAGGTGAACAACGAAGTGAAATATTAGGCCAGATATCTACATAGCAGCTATGTTTCCTTTCGAAAAGCCTCAACTTTATCGTGCGCAAATGAAGCATATGGAATTCCAAAGTGCACTTTACTTAGGCTTGGCAGTGGGATCTTCCCAACATTAATGGCATTCATAAATTAATTCGTCACTCAGGCAAATTGGACGTTCGAGCCAATTCTTTGATCAAAAACGTCAAACTTTAATGAAAAATAAAAAAGCATTAAATTTTACTGAAATTTTTTATATTTCTTACCGTTATGTATATAACATAATCCGGGGGTAGGTGAGTCGATTTAAGCATTTTCATGATTTCGTCTATTCCTTCGTATGCTGGTAATCCATCCAACACGTAGCCATAATGGTGCGCTTCAGGAGACTCAATGGCACCCTTCAAAAGTGCTAGAGTCGTATCCCCGGAGACTTCTTTCCCAGCACTTAACTGACTCTGAAGGAATTTTCCTAGTGGCGCATTCTCGTCCATATAATTCTGAAACAAGTTCAGAGCTAACAAATAATACACAAAACCGATTAACCTACGATTAATATACTTGCATTTCCATTCGCTGGCTATTTTTTTGGCAAGCGTAGTTTTTCCGCAAGCCGTCTTCCCTATAACGATGAAACATGTCGGTTTCTTTAATAAAAAACGTTCCCTAGCCTACTTAAATGCGTGAACAAACATATGCTTACTAAATCTTGATCAATAAAGAATTCATCTGGTAAACTAAAGTCTGTCCTCTCAAATGTCTCTGTTCGAATAAGTTTGGGAGTATTCTCTACTTCAACCATCATAAGTCATCGCTTTATTTGAAAAAGGCGGCTCGTTGCCATAGTACTGCACGCATCCACACCATGGGTGTAGTAGATAATGGGGACAAAGATGATATCACGAGCAATCATAGCCTCGTCTTTATTTATTTGACAAGAACGCAGAAAAATAGTACAAGATCCCGCTGGAAGTTGCCTTTAGGACGGAATATAGGATGAGGCTAACAATCTGATAAAAACCACCCATCATTGAATCTTATCCAGGAAGTTAACATTTTTACAACTCCAAGGACTTCATATCTGTAGAAATAATTCAAGATGTGGCTGCACGAAGCCTCATAATGCTTTAAAGATGCTGTATTTTAAAATCCCGTTAAAATTCGCCGGATCAACTGCAATATAGACATGCCCGACTTAGCTGCCTCGTGTAGTTCAGATTTAGTTTGAGTGGAGTCATTTTACTATCAACTTGTCGCAACCGTGTGTCGTTTAGGAAGTGAATCCTTGCACCGGAGGTTCTTAAGCGGCAGTTTTGAAGGATTTCGCATAAACTAACTTTGAAAGAGGCTAGCTATTTTTTTACAATATCTTTTGTTGTTCAAGTTCGTTCAGATGCCATTTTTATCTTACGTAGTTGGAAAAACCGCCCATAACATTAGTTCCTTGCTGAACAGAGTAATATTACAGTCCAGATTACTGACACACTCATTGGTGTAATCCAGGAATTAAGTGGGACCTAAAACTGAACCCTTTTGGACGCCATTCATCACAGGTACCACGAGGATCGCTGGCGTCCAACTTTTACTCTTTGGGACCGTCCGGTAATTTGTTCCAGTCTTCAGCCACCCTGTGGGAAAGGAATTTTGTCCGCATTTCAAATTTGGTATGGTGTTTCTTCAGTTTCGATTGGCGACTTCGGAGGTTTGTAATTTGTGGCAATTCAAACAGGTGAGTCATCTGCATAGCACAGTCTACTTCTCTGACGAACTTGAAGACCATGATGATTGTCTAAAACACAGCAAAACATTGGAGTTTTTTCTAGTCAGCCCTCATGTAGTAGATATGACAAGTCGCTGAATAGGTTGGCCACCCTTGGTTGAAATTTCTCCAGGAGAATGCATTTTTGCATTATTCAGGGTCATCACGCCTGAACGCAATATTCTAAGAAAAATGCTACATATACGCACACAAAAAACTACTTGCAACAAATGTAGTAATGAATCACAGGCCTGTACATATAAAGACGCTCAACTTACGATCTGGAATAATAAAGATGTGTCTGGGGCTTTCCAGTCACAAGGTAGACAGCAGTAGCAATGGACGCCTAAAACAGTAAGGCTATCAGCTTGGCCGTTCCAGAACCTATCTTTTTTGTCAGCTTCTTCGGGATTCCATCGCGCTCTAGATAGGTTGATTCTTTCGAATTCAGCAATTCCACCTGAATAATTTCTTCAGTGAGAAGAACTGTGTCGATGATAGGCATTACTTCAGATTCAGAAGCGACCGAAACCATTCGGGGTTCTGTGGCCATGACAGCCCGGAAAACTGAGAGAGATGTTAATCCTTATTGTTGTCCACGGAGTATCCCCCACCTTTGAAAGCTCGAAAATGGAGTGTAAAGAGACAACGGCTAAAAAAATCAATTATAATTCCTTAATAGGAAACAGCAGCACCATGGAGAACAGAACACCAATCACCCAGACAAAAATAAACGGAGAGTAAGTAGAATGAAGCAGAAGCTCCTACTAACGGCAGAACTTTCAAATGGACACGGAAACATCTCGGGTGTGCTATCAAATCTGAGTCCGCTACCTCAAGTTAAAGCGAAATTTTTGAACTTATGGAGGGATAAAACAATGCTAACGTCATATATCTTATTTCTGTTACTAAGAACACAGAATTCCGTTCTTACCTGTCAAAGTAGTGTACAAAATAAGGTGTGATAATAAGGCACCTCTTGGGAACAATCAACACGCTTAGAAAACAGAAAAGGAACTGAAAAGAGTACTTCAGTGAAATTAAAAACGCGTTGTCAAATCACTGGGAAAGCAGTTATACCAGGTCTTGACTGAAACAGACACTATCGAGGAAAAGGCGTCAAACGAGGAAACTACGGTCAGTCAGTAATACCCAGCGTTTTGAGGGATTAGCCCGCAAATATTCAAGCCGATCGTGAGACGGAACAGATGTATAAGGCTGACGTTCGAGGACATGTAGTAAGGCCCATCACTATCACAAAGACAATCACAATGATAGCCGACACGAATTGGCGGTTCTTGTACGCAAATGCTCAGAGCCTTGTTTCTTAACTGGGGGAATTTCAAGTCTGCCATATCCGACTGTTTCCAGAGGAGGGGATTGGCTTTTAGCTTGGCGTTTGGGTTATTTTGAATTTGCTATCATAATCAACCTCCGAGGTCACCTATTTCAACTGCGCATTCAACAGGGAAGGCTACAGCCACGAAAGATTTCCTGCGTGTTCAGAATATTCATGCTGGTCAGCATCGCTGTAATGCTGAGGATTTCGGATTCTAAATAAGTAACTGTTTATTGAAGGTTTATTACGGGACATTCTCCAATTTAAATAAAAATTTTTGGATGTAACTATACGTGGTCTCCCTAGGTATGTCTTTTATCCGAGATGGGCTAAATGAATGTGGCAAGTCAGAAAGTATTTTCCTAACAAAATGTGTTGCAGTTACGGAACAGTCTACTTATGAAGGTTGTGACAATCCTGAGCGTCAACACCTTCGCTTATAAGTGCACAACGTGAATCATGCCTATTTAGGTTCCTGGAAACACTAATTCTTGTGCATTGCTACAAATAGAATGAATTTGCAAATTTTGCACATATAGGAACAATTTCCTAAAGGGCGACTTAAAAAGGAATGGTGGAAAATGAAGAACCGCTCTCAGCCGAATGTATCATGTCCATAATTTTGGCATATAATCATTAATTTGTGAATGTTCAATGAATATCCTTTAGCAACGTGGATTTTCAGTAACGGACGTAAGGACGAATTGATTAATCCTGTTGATGATCAATCGGTGGTGTCCATTCTCTGTTAATAAAACTCAATTGGTTTTGTGGTTGTAAGCGTTTCCTGTAATTAACTTTTTTAAATAGTTTTTACGATGCATTCTCTTCGTGGTTTCTTGTCGTACTTGCCGAAAAGATGTTTTAAATTGCTCTTAAGATAGCAAATAACCCTCAGATGTTGCTGTTTTGGCGTTAGAGTTATTATTACATTCATTTTGCAACGTCATTTATTAATTAATGCATATTTTTCCTCTGGGCCAGAGTCGACAATCACAACGTGGACCAGAGGTTGATATTAATAGTTAGCCCTGCGATAATTCGTCGTTATCAAGTTTTTTGACAGGACTCAGTCCACCGCTTCCAGCCTCTATACTGCAGTACACCACAGTAGTGCATGGCACGCAAATCAGTATGTAATCTGTCCATTTGCTTTAAATATGCATGTATAGAAGTTACCGGTACTCAATAGCTTACTTCGTTTAGCAAAATTTTTCGAACCCTTGGACACTAGCGGCCCATGGGGGCACATACGGCTGCGACTACCGCATCCGCGCGGCACTGGGGCCTTCGACGTCACTACCGTCAGTCCTGTGAAGGACCTGCCGTGCGGATTCTATATAACTGGCTATAAAAAATAATCTAACACAGTTTAATGAATTTTCTATCAAACCACTTTTTTGATTACCACAACAATAACGACGTCGACACCAAATAGTAATGGGAATTATGCTGATGAAATCACTTCATTTTAATATATTAAAATGAAGAGTGCTATAGCACCCTTGCACATCCTCAAACAAGTAATGGAAAACAGATAACTTAACACCAAATCACACGCATGGATGGTGGAAAATTTGATTTACGGTATGGAGCAATCTGAAGCAGTCAACCATCGAAAAAGGAAACTTCTGTGGGATTTGAGCGTTGGCACGAATCTAGGGGTGAATTTTCCCAGAGAAGAATGTGTCACAGGAGGGCACCGGAAAGGAGGCTATACTGTTTTTCAATGGTCAATCACTTTCCTAGTGGATGCGGATGTTTTGATAGAGAGTCTAGGAGGCATAGATGGTCGCAAATGTCCTCTCTTAGCCTTTGCATTGAGCATCCGGATAATTGCAGCCTTAATCCGTACGCCGGTGATGGAGGCAGACACGGGTCCTCACGTAGTGCGTGTCTATTGCTCCTTCTGTTGTTGTGCGAGTGCGGCGGCGATTTTACTAGAGGTGATATACACATGTGGAAGATGGCACGTCGCTCCGTTTATGTCATAGGTATAAAGAATGTTCGTCATCATCGACATTCTCCATGTTATATGAAACTTACAATATCTGTAAGGCAACAGAATTTCTGCTTCTTTTTGAAGAATGACAGCTCACATGATTAGCTTTCGGTACACTGTCAATCGCTGTTAGCAAATACCTCAACCATTCCTCCATGAGGTTAGCCCGTTGGCGCTGACTTCGGTCTCGGTTTGTTTAGGATCAAACAGACTTGTCCTACCTGTAACTCTTTTTCTTCATACCACCGCGCTTGGATAGAAAGGCAAATTAACTTTAATAAGAAGTGGTTTTTAGCGCAGTGCAAGTGAAGTGTGGGTAGCTAACATGTCTGTTACACCTTTGAATTTGTGCAAGGGCTTACATTTAAGTGACATTAAACAGTATCCAGTAATCCAATATCTTACTTGCCTGCGATCGCCCAAATGATTGCAGTTGTACTCTTATCTAGAAGACGACTAGGTTGTGGTCCATTCCTTTGTCTGAAACCCGAAAACATCGCACTTTTACGCCTCCAGACGAGCACGTAGTTTGGTAACTGTTAGTGAACTAGGTGGGGATGCATCCATGTCGCCTCCAGGATCCAATAACCGCGTGAGCTGCGCCTATGCAGACAAGAAAATCATCAAGGACACTCAGTTTGTCTGTATTCGCAACATTCACTAAGCAGGCATGCAAGCCTTTGTATCCTAGTTTTCTTCATGTCAGAAAGGCGTCAGAAAGGCGTATGCAGACACTGATAACAATGGCAAATTTGTTCCCTCAGAGGGGCATTTTCGTGAACAGGCTGCAGTTGTTAGTGGCCTGTGGCAGGCACGACAACCGTCTCATTGCGTCTTTCTTAATTACAATGATAACTTGAGAGTCTCTTTGCTCTGCTTTTTTGAAGGCGCATCCACAATCCGCAGCCTCAAATTTACCATCT
Source organism: Ligula intestinalis (assembly GCA_036362985.1). Lineage (NCBI taxonomy): Eukaryota > Metazoa > Platyhelminthes > Cestoda > Diphyllobothriidea > Diphyllobothriidae > Ligula > Ligula intestinalis. The sequence goes on along the minus strand of JAYGXS010000003.1, from coordinate 23,694,792 downwards.
TTAGAGAATCTGAAATGAATGTACACTTTGCAACGAGATACTTTTTGCGCGGGTCTAACTGTCCTTCCTTCCGTTCGGTTGTCCACTAGATTGTCTAAAATGGACTGTCATTTCAGACTGTCAGCGAGAATACTGTCACCATGGCAGACTGTTTAATGGTACTGGATGCGGGCAAGAATTGTTGACCACATTTTTGTGCCAAAAACTGCAACTAGACTGTTTAGGGACTGTTAAGGACACAGTTTCAATCTCCTTACCTGTCCAGAAGTAATTATGGCGTCCCTAAGTAGGGATGATAAGTGACTCAAACGATTGTAAACCCCCGCAACGTGGTTACCACGAGTTATTCGAAGCTGCGTATGAGCTTTTTGCTTGCGGCTGAGAAGATACATAACAAAATGTGTAGAGACATTCACTGGACACTTATGTGGTGTAGCCCACCGTCTACGGGCAATGATTCCGGTGTGATCGCCGTGCTACGTAGGCCCTTCTGTAACCATAGGAGACGGATGGATGTTCGAGTTGGTCAAAAAAGAAGTACCAACTGATGTGTTTGAGATGGACTATGTATTGCTATAACTATTCGTGCGTACTTTTATCGGCTCAGGTGTTGTCAAGTGTGTTATCTCTGTGTGTGGCATTCGCCGGTAGTATATATATGTATGGCAGGATATCTTCTACGCCGTATTGCTGCACAACGACTTTCCAAACGCGGCAATTGCGCAGATATAATATAGGTCATCGCCCAAAGCAACCTGTCTTGGTGGCTTCTTTCACCAGGTAATGCCTCTATCCGTAAAGCAGCGACCGTAGGTCTCACGATCGTAGAATACCTTCACTTATTGTACTTTGCCGCAACATTTATCATTTATGAATATCTCTATGAAAATAACGATGGAATGTGTTCCCTATAGAGTTCTCACCCCCGAGCTTTTGTGTTGATAATTACTTTGTTGGATCTTCTGATATATGATGATTCCTTTGGTATGCAATCTTATCATAAGAGGTACTTTACCGAGTTGGCATGTAGCACAACTTTATGAGATATGTTACTGACGCTAAAGGACACAGCACCCGATTATCTGGTACCGTTTCTACATGATTTCAGTTTGCGTTCGATAGCTTTCCCATTTGTATTCCTACTTCACTTGTAGACGAAGACATGATGTTTGGTCTAGGCCTCATTTTCAGTGAGCGACTGCAGCTCCTCATATGTGTCTGACCTCGAATGACAATGACTTATCCTTGAAGGCGTCACTATTTTTGCTTTGTCATGGCTTCGTTTTCGGTGAATGGTTGCTCTTATTCACATCTTCGTATGTCTGAATTTCTGGAGGGACACTTACATATCCCAGAAGGCTTTACTATTGTTGCTATGCGACTCATGATTTTGTAGCTTTTGCTGCTTTCTTTGTGAAACACATTTTATAGGGTTTGTTTCGCTGGATTGTTATTTTGCTTTTTTTTAGATCTGATTTTGTCCCCCACACTCAAAATGGGTGATGATCAGGGTTCCTTACCGGTCCTTGTACAGGAATATGAAGAAGCTGTGGACAATTTATCCATAAGTTCTTTGCTGTCTGACATGGAAAAACTGAAAACGTCACTTATCGATGATCTGACCGCCAACTATAATTACTTTGTGCCTCTGTCCAACCGCATTTCGGACGTTCGGAAACGCTTTCAAGATGTCACAAATTCTGTTCGTCAACTCAATACTACGGTTAAGAGTAATGTAAGTCTAACCAGAGTTCATGCCATGTGTATCTTTTTTTAATATTCACAATTTCCGATTCATTCAACGAGTTTGCAGATATTTATAAGAAATCTTCAATTTAGCTCTTTCAACACGAAAATGACGATGAAGTTGGTTATGAAAAGCTGAAAGCGCATGAGTTCGTCGTAGTGGCTTTAATAGAGCTGTCAAAACTTTGGTGTTACCAGAAAATTCCACAAAGTTATCCGCTAAGGTCAGGTCAGGTTTATTAGGGAAATATAGGTAAATACCTTTGAACTCCTCTTGGTACAGAGCAGCCATGATGCAGAACATGTGGCATTGTCAGTAATGGAACTGCCTAAAAAGAGCAGACCGTAAAAACTCCTCAGACCTTGTTCAGAGTTCTAGGGGTTTGAATGTCATTTGTGGGATTTAGGGAGAAAAACGGTCGCCCGTGGGGGGAGGGAAAGGGGGGTAGAGTATTTGCAAATCGGATGGTCTGCTGTTGAAAGTGTTTGAAGCATGTCAGGAGAAGCCCATCGCGGTAGTGACTAAGTCCCTGCGCTTGGTGATTCTTTGCGATCTGAATGGCAGTTCTGCTACTAGCAATTTAAACAAACCTTCTTCCATCTTGAGTGCCTTCTATGCTTCATGCACGAATAAGTCATTTGCAGTTTCCCTGCGCAACTAAGGCTTTACCCTACTGCAATCTACGACTTATTGTATTGCTCCCTCTACTCGCAGAAAAAATCGAGCAGTTCAGTGCGCACGCAACGTACCACAAAGTTCCCCCAGAGGATGTTACTCCTACCAGATACGTACAGAAACACAACAGATCTTGTCTGACTATAGTTCGTGGAATATTCGTTGATAACATGTAATGCACAAATCATGTCGAGGAGGCTATCGTAGTGAGTTAGATTAATAGGTAGAACACTTGTCGATGCGAGCTTCAGGAAGCGTAAAGCGCTAGGTAGAAGCACTTGTGTATTCTCTATGGAGAATGGAGATTAGGTTGTAGGATGTTGACTGGCGGAGAAGTTTGCGTCTGCAACCGAGCGGGGCAATGTCCGATGTGTCTAAGCGTGCCAGTTATGACAGCTTCCAGAAAGCGGCCTTTGTGTGAGTCAGCCTTTAAGGTGATGAGTCAGACCGTGGGAGGCAGTCGCTAGTACACGCGCAAATGTTAGGAGCCGCGTGAGGCAAGCCTTCGCACGCGGATTGGGGTCACTACAAGGTTTTCGTCCTAACCACTTAGTGCTGGTCAACTGGGTGATCGGTGGCCATGGCAGCTGAGTGAGCGCCTTGCTCATTCATTTTATTTTGCAAACTTTGTAGGTTACACCCAAGATGGCGGGTATTCCATCGACACCGTTGGAGGGCCTCCCAGCGCGCTTGCCCCCAGCAGAACTGCATGCAACTGCGGTGGACAAACTGCAGGAAATGTTGGAGTTGCAGGCTAGCTGTCAGTACCTGCTGGATATTCACACTGCTCTTGAACGCCTCGAGGACCGTACTGCTAGCCTTTTCCGCCGAGTTGGGTGCTACAGCAGAAGCGCTTGCTCGACCAAGGTTGCCGACCTTTACGAGGAGCTAAAGAGGACCAGCGAGTCGCTTCTAGAAGGGGATGGAGCGGAAGCCGGGGGCGGAGATGAGAACCTGCTGGTGGCAGGCGACCCATGCGATAATTTTGAGTGCGTGCCTTTGTATTTACCGCTGTTCACTTTGAAAATACTTTATTTAACAGTCTAGATTCGTCCTCAGGAGAATTAGTAAGTGTTGGATTCTTATTATGAAGAAGAGTGGGTGGTTACCGGACCAGAAATGGTCTTCAGCCTCGGCCACCACTAACCTGTTATAATGGAAAATATTTGCTTTTCATGTCTTCGAGAAATCTTTAGTAGCAGTTCTGATAAGCCGCAGTGTCTAGTTCTTGACATCCAAACTAACCACGACCCGCAGTGTACTGATGGGCTAAAAATATATATGCTAACCTAAGGAGTTTCTTATCTAGGGAGGTTACAGCTAAGCAGTGGCCTGATCTGTAAAACCCTCTACCATTTCGAATGCATCAAATTCAACTGGTCAGATTGCGGCAGATAGTAGAAGTTCTTCCTATTGTGTGCTGTAGTCTGCCAGTGGCACCAGGGTTGCTTTCGGTATCGAACAAAACGCAACGCCAGGAAAATTGCAGTTTTAATGTTTTCGCTACGTAAGGGGGGACTCTGATTTAGTAGTGTTGGTTAGCAACCAGGTTGTATAAATATTCGACCCCAGTTCGGTATTCAGGCCTCCCGGCTGGCATTTAATAAGATCGATATTAAAACAAATTACAGCACACCATCGGAATAGGTACGCACGTAATACAACTGATCTTGGGCCAAATTCCAGGAAGGATACTGTTATGACACACGCCTGTGACAGCCTCTGCTGTCGTTCCTCAAGACAGCACAGAAAAGCAAGAGAAGGCAATCGATCAAGAGGAGAGCTGTATTCACAAATAGCAAGTCATTCGCACAAAAAAGGCTATGTATATTTATTGATTCGCTTGGTGAGTAAGTGTCGGAAATGTGGACCAATCAGATCTGACGAGAGATCGATAGCCACGGTTCAGGTGCACGATCTCATGTCCGGCAGCATGGCAGCTCCTGCAGGCGCTTTTCTACGCGATAACTCATCGTTGAAGTGGGGGCATTCCCAACAGATAATTATGTTTGTATTGTAGCCGTAACCTACCTTAGTATTACTCCCTATTTCCCCGGAGTTTGGCGAAGGATCATCCGTATTACAGGAAGTTCACGTTCCGGTGCCTTACTCACATTATAGAAATAACCCTTGTAATAAAAACGCGTTGGTGCTCTATGGCAAACATCAAATCAGCAGGACGATTTTAATTGGAGCAACTTAAATAATTGAAAACAGTCAATTGAATTTACACAGATTTAGACGAATTCATATGGAATTTTCGTCTATACGACCGCCTGAACAGAGCCTTAATCAGAAGGAGAAAAGGCGTTCACCGGGAGAGGTATATTTGTGGTCTGACGTTTCGAATAGATATCTCGACTATCCATCTTCAGAGAATGAATCCTCTGGCTCCTGGCTCTCGATATATGCCGCTCCTTTCGTCCGCGGGCGTAGTCTGCCAATCCAGTTCGAGCCGCTTTGCATAGGTTGCGTCTTTAAGTGGCAACGGTTCACCACAAATAGACCTCTCCCGGTGGATGCCCTTTCTCCTTCTGATTTACCACCTGGGAATCGAATTTTCGCTACTATTACAGAGCCTTAATCGTTCACTAACGATCAAACGACCTGCCATAACCCACAGAAACGCCTCGGCCAGTTGCCTTAAGCCAGAAAGTGGAACGACTGAAACAAGTGAGCTTATAGTGACAATATACTTGCGCTGCATCTAAAGCACTCTGTCTTCTCTCGTCTATTCTCCCCAATCTACTAACAGCCTTTATCTCCAATCTTTTAGCTGCGAGGTGACACTGGTTGCCGCAAGCCTTGTAGAAGTCGAAGAACTCCTCTCCAAAGCGTCTTACTTCAACAAATCCGAGGTGGTGGTCTTTCAGAGCTTCGAACGGGCCTTTGTATCCCAAAAGGTAGCGCTTTCTGAAACGAAGTCTATTGTACTCTATTTTCCCGCCTTTTACTACTCTGGAAAATGCGTGCGTTACTACGTAAAGAAAATAGCTAGGCAGAAGTTTAAAGCTGCCTTTTATAGGGCTGACGACGACAGCAAGCAAGTGTTGCAATGATTATTCACTATAACTCGTTGGCCAGCTCTGTTTCTGTCGGTATATAATCCCACCAACCTTCAGTCTTCATAGTGGATCTCATTCTCATGCATTATGTCGATGATATTGCGCTGCTAGTCTCAAACTTTGGTGGTCAACAGTCTGTAGTGTCGCAGGTGAATGAGATCGCTATGTCGGTTGGTATGTCCATAAATACCGGAAAGAATAAGTTATTCCCCAGCTGCACCTCTGACCAGGAGAAGGCACCCCTGGAGATTAATGGCAAGCAAATTGAAATAGACAACTTTAAATACCTCGGGGCGAGGCTGCAACCGAATGGGCAGGGCAAGGACGCCATTGTCTCCCGCACCGATGCTGCTCGCTGGGTTTTCTCAATCCTTCGAAAGCGCCTATGGATCTGACGTGACATCTCCGGATGGGCTACGACATACATACGTAACATCTCCATCGCCATAAAGGTTCGTGTATACAGTGTATTTATCCGGTCAATTCTCCTCTATGGATGTGACTGTTGGGCATCGCGCACTGAAGATGAGCGAAGACTAGAGATATTTGACCACCGCTGCCTGAGGACCATCCTTCGAGTTAATTATATCGACTTTATTTCAACTGAGCCAGTCCGCACTCACTGCGATACTATCACGAGGATATCTTGGGCCATTCAAGAAAGGCGACTAAGGTGGTTTTGGCACGTTCTCCGTCGTCCGCCCCACGAACTTTGCCATGCTGCTTTCGATCCGGCGCCGCAGCCTACCTGGAGGCGTCAAAGAGGAAGGCAACCGAAGACTTAACTCGACACCTTCCGTGAAGACATAGAAGCAATTATTGGATCTTCTATTTTCGGTCTCCGTCGTTAGAGAAGAGATTGGGTGCAGCTTTGCAGATCTATTGTCGCCAATCGTCACGCCTGGAGGGGTACCGTCCGTGACATAATTGAGGATGACTAGCGCAGGCATGCTCACAGCCGTAACAAGTACAAGTAAGTACGTTTAAAAAGTAATGTTACCTGAACGAGCGATCCAACGGACAAGTAGATTGAATTATTTGTTTCTCAGCGGTTTTAAGTCGCTATTCTCTCACAGCTGTTATTTCTAACTCCTTCACACACACACGCACACTCATTCGTCCTATATGCTTCCCATACAGACTCGACTTCATAACTTCCTTCGTTCGCAATGGCAGAGGTTAATTCGAATATCTACTGATTCGCCCTTCTTTGCCTTGCCGGTCGCTCTGGAGTTTAACCAACAATGCGTCCTCTGTGCGTTGGAGGTATGTGGAAGTACCACAGAAATCGAGACTATTCTTAGGCTAGCTGATGGTCTAAAGGAAACCAAGGTGAGTTCTCTGTCCGCGTTCATTATACTACGTATGATTACCTTCTTCGTGTCCTTGAGTTAAGATTATTTACGCAAAAAAATCATTTTCAGGTTCTTGTTGAGAAACTGTGCCTTGATGTGTGGAATCGCATCTTCCTGCCCTATTTGGAGAGTCAAAAGACGCAAGAAACCCCGGCTACCCGTTGCCTCCAATTACGCGTACGTTCTATCCAGACACCATTATTTACTTCTCGATGAGTTACCTATATTGCATTACTCAGAACTTATCTTAAACGCGCCCATATGAATAACAACACCAAATATTGGTTCATACTGTATTGAAGCGGAAAATGACGCAGAATTTAGTCTGGATCCAAAACAATTCCACGACTGCTCATCACTGCCTTGAGCTGTCAGCATATAGCGTCAATAATGAATGAGGAAATACAACAATGCAAAAAAGCAAGGTCGTATTTATTGCCACCCTATGGGAAGTGAAAGTGTGCGTTGTTTAGGTTCCTAATTCTACTGATTAGCTTACGTGACAATATACAATGACTGCTCTGTTTTGGCATTTATTTCTTTTGCGTACGAATTCAAAACATATTCTTTCTTTCATTGGTATTATGCGACGACAGGTTGCGGCTACTGAGCAGTCGAAAAATTATTTTGAATCGAATAAACTCTGCATTATCTGCGTGCTTTGCATGCGCACAGTTGTTTTAGTACAGCCAACGCTCTACCAATTGAGTTACGAAGACACGCCGAGGCCCTCGAATTAAGTGACAGTTGAGTCAATTTACCCGCCCAGCCTACTGCACGTATGGAATCCACCAGTAGGATGCAGTAGACTGATTATTTTTATTAGCAAACGTAAGAAAACTGTTTTTTTTAAAATTATTATGCGTCCTCTTTTCTGATAATGCGCACATTCAGCGTGTTTTTGAAACCCCAACTGCTTAAGAATGTACGAACCTGCGAAACTTTAAAGGCTGTATAACATTATTACTGCTCACTCCCCCCACTAGACGTCCTGTACCAGTAAGGACACGGACGATGGCTTGAACGGCCACTCCAGCGTATGGCGACTGTCGTTGGTCACCATAAAACCTGACCTCGAGTGGAGTGACAACGGTCCAAAGATCATTGAGGACGTCTGCAGCACTTTGACTGAGGCTCTGACCGGCCTCAGCCAACGTCTCTTTGGTCTGACTGCCTCCACATCTGCCAACTCACGGATAGTTGATTTTTGCTACCCACTGGGCATCTTCAACGCCAGTCTTGCCACACACCTCCTTGATGACCTTCTGCTCACCCACCTGCCTGTCTGGTCGGAACTATTTACCTCCAAGGAGTTTTCTGGTGGGGCGGCAGCGGCGGCCGCGACCGTTGCTCATCTATCGCAGTTTATTTCCCGGGTGTCTGTGGCCGTCAAGGGTCTGCTGGCCAGCGCAGCAAGTCTCGGATTCGTGCAGTCGGAGGCGCCGGGCGCAGCGTCTTCCCAGCTGGCAGCCTTTCTGGACAACATGGAGACATTCATTGCTAATCAGGACAAGTATATACTCTACAAGTCGGTGCTAGAGATACTTTCCAAAACGGAAAACTTTTATACACTGCACAAGGTTCGTTTTTGTGGAAATTGCATCTCTCGATTAGTTAACCTGAGGATATTTCGACCATCGATTTCGATGAGGTCCATCGTATGTTCAAAGATCAGGGATGGTGACTGTAGTCAGATATAGCGAAAGTAGACTCGCAGCCATCTATCACACTCTGAACCCTCGTCCCGCCTTAACCAGTGACAAGATAGAGTCGAGTTGACCGAACAGGGATCAGGCGTAAGCTGTCTTCTCCAATGCAGACCAGAAACATCGCCTAACTTAGTCGATGTGACAAAATCCTTTTGCACTGGAACTTCTGCACTTCCTACGCTCACTCACCTTCGGCAGGTGTCCAGAAAGACTCAAAGAAACCGAGTCTGATATTACTACTACTACTACTACTACTACTACTACTACTACTACTACTACTACTACTACTACTACTACTACTACTACTACTACTACTACTACTACTACTACTA
>JAYGXS010000003.1:23673170-23685899 GCA_036362985.1 Ligula intestinalis | reverse complement strand
CTACTACTACTACTACTACTACTACTACTACTACTACTACTACTACTTCTACTACTACTACTACTACTACTACTACTACTACTACTACTTCTTCTACTACTACTACTACTACTACTACTACTAATAATAATAATAGTAATATTACTGTTTATACTGCTGCTTACTAGCAGTGTAGCCTAGTGGACCTGGTTCATGATATTCCGAGTAAATAGAGGCTCACAACTCATCAAGGCTTCCTCCGATTTCCGCCGTCTACCTCTATTCACCGAAACTGTTTAAGTTTTTCTTAAGTTTAGACTGAGGGCTAGGATATTACTGCCCGAATTTTCCTTTTTCGTTAAATTCCACCAAAATTAGGTCAGGTTTCCATCAATAGGCATCATTTGCCTGGGCAACAGGAGTTTATGTTGATGGAGTTGATTATATTTAGCTCATTAAGCAATTATGAGAAGCTTTAACTCAATATTATTCGATCACTTTCAACATAATTACATACGCGTTTACACTCATTAACCAAGCATTAAACCAGCAATTTTGTAAGGCAGTTGGCAGGGGAATAGATATTTAGATGGCCCTGCAAGACGGTTTTGTCGTGCAATTTTGTTAGATATGGCTGGTCCCTGATCCTTTTTTAATTTATTGGTAATAAAGTTGCAACAGTTCCCATCAGAGGATTTAGAACAGTAATTGGCAAGCGTGCGTAAGCTTTCGATAAATTTTCATCAGGCCATTAAATTTATATGTGAACGGGGTACAGATTACGCGTGCGGTCACATTACTTGCCGCATTAGCTCGGCAGGCAGTATTTAGGAGGAGCTTCACAAAACTTAGGACCTTTCTCGCGAAAAAGGTTATCCCGACGGATTCGTTACAAGTAATATGGTTGCTAGGGAAAGAAAACCCACCGAGCTCACTATAGAAAAGAAAACGCTATTCCTTTGACTCCCCTTTCAGGGGGATGTGGCAAGTGAACGCCTTGACAAAGTCGTGTCGCAAAACTTCTCAGCAGCGAGAGTTCGAGTATTTTCCTTAATCAACTCCGTCTTGCACGGGAGAGGTAAGGATGTGATGCCAGCTCAGGCCACCTCCATGTTCATTTTCTCCTTTACTTGCTCCTGTGGAGCAGGTTATATTGATCGCAGGCGTCGGCGTTTATCCAACAGATTAAGGGAACACCTCTCGGCATGGTTGAGAAAAAGTGAAGTCAGGAGCATAAGCAGCGCTGCCTCGCGCACATTGTGGATTCTGGACGTTATGTCGACCCCAACGAAGCCTTCTAGGTGATTTATAAGGTCTCATCAAATTACTCGAAGTCCCTGGACCAGCAGCTATTAGCAACAGCAGAAGCGACCTCTATCAGGTTGCGAAAGCCGGTCTTGTGTGCACCAAATAACCTCTTGGTTGCTCCATGCCTGGCATGGACAGTAGTAGCTGAACTGCATGCACTCTTCCGCTTGCATTCTTACACCCCTTCTCCTGTACTCACTCCACCTAACTCTCCACCACCGCGTCACTAGCCTTCTCTTATCGGCTGCACTCGCCCTATTTCCAAGAATCACCTGTATGATTTCAGCGTGCCGATGGGTCGTCTTCCAGCTCGCTGTTGTAAGAATAAGCCTCACCCCAAGTCACGTTTCTGTCGGGGTGTCCCAGATCGGAAAATCCGAATCTATGATCTGGGCTGGAAGAAGGCTAGCGTAGATGAGTTTCCACTGTGCGTCTTCATTCCGTCGAACGAATACGAACAACTGTCAAGTGAAGCACTCGAGACTGCTCGTATCTGCGCCAACAAGTATCTCGTGAAATACTGCGGCAAGGATGCTTTCCATCTACGCATGCGTGTCCATCCTTTCTATGTCATTCGGATCAACAAAATGTTGTCCTATGCCGGTGCCGACAGACTGCAGACCGGTATGCGTGGAGCATATGGCAAACCCCAAGGGACAGTCGCCCGTGTAGATATCGGCCAAGTGATCATGTGCGTTCGGAGTAAGGAGTGCCACAAAAACCAGACGAGCATGTTCGCTTGTATTGACGAACACAATTGACTGCATTTTTACCTCGTTTACATACAAATTTGTCGGCCCGATGAGAATTTATCGAAAGCTTACGTATGCTCATCAATTGCTGTTCTGCAATTGGTGATCCTTAAAGAGGACTCAAACGGAAGACCTACGTGAGTACTGTTCACCGCCGTCCTGTCGTCACCTACAGAAAAAATAAGTCCAGACATAGTTTTCCTAGCTCCTTTGTCATGGTCAGTTTAATGCGGAACATGCCGGGTACCAACCTATCGGCCGGAGTCCGCCATTTTGAATTATTTTTATTCGAGTTGACATTGTTCGGCAGTGAGGACTCTATTTTGCCTACTCGAAGGCACCTTAACAAATATATTACGCATTCTCATAAGCTCGCTCAAGTCACCTGTCTGAACCTGATGTTTTTTACCAAATCCACGTCATTTTTTCGGCACTTCTACCAGAGATGGCGTTCTTTGCACACCAGGCAAAAAATAAATGAGACCCGATGGCGAAGTTCCCCCCCTCCTCCCTCATATAAATAATTCGCAAATTCTCTCCGCACCTGAGTTCCCTTCACTCCCTGTCCTAGTTGGCGTCTGGTTCTCGATAGTCAACAGATAATGGATGGACAGATTTTGTCCGCTCATACTAAGGGGGGGGGGGATGCAAGAATCGAAAATAGAATGTTACATAAATTCAAATTTCTAAGTACCTTACATCTTATCCACAGTGGATTTTCCACTGTATGGACATCGGAACGGGCTAAACTGGCTCTGCGATAATCGCCTCAATTATTGGTGTCATTTAAGAAAATCTCAGAGTCTCTGACGTTTTTGTTGTTCTTTCGTATAACTTTCCAATTTGCACTCCTTAAATACAAACTACTTTCATGTAGATAGACCCGTCTAAGCAAACAGAGTCACCATCTACGGAGGACGAGGAGGCGAAACGATCTCTAGAGGATATCATCGAACAGGAGGAACTGACTGAACTCTTCTCAGCAGTAAATCTGGATTTCCCTGCCTGCTCGGTAATTCCTTTTCTTGGTTCTATCATAAACTGAATCCCTAAGTATTAGTTAGGAACCTTGGGTGGTTTGGAGTTCTAGTCGCGAAGTTCAATCCTTTTGGTTACTGCGCGTTTACTCAGGCACGTTATTTTCTTTATGTGTAAGTCCTTCTTGATTTTCTGGTAGTCGGCGTGACGGCTTGCACAAGTCAAGGAGTGAGAGGAGTGATTAGGTGCCAAAATGGGCAAGTAAATGTAACGGTTTCCTTCTATACCCAGTTATTTATCATGTCGACTGTACAGCTCTGCTAGAAGGGAATAACAAGTCAAGGCGAATTCTGCATAATACGAAAGGCTTTAAGAAGTATATGTACATATATGTGTTACTCACTTTTTTATAGTAACATATTTTATGTTGGATATTTCATACATACTGTTTTCAATAGGGTCTTCAAAGGCATTGCCTACCACCCTAAATATACTGAACTATACTGAACTAAGTGGGTGCTGGTGGACACTGAGGGAACGCCTTCTGAAAAGCTGTTGCAACTTGCGAATTTCAGTGTGATTAAGTAGCCTTCCTGTGCGATAGTAAACGAACGTTACTGCATTGTGCTTTGTCTGCGACGAAGTACATGCCCAGCCTCTGTCTGGGCCAGGCCTGCTTCAGCATATCGCTACTTTTAAGCGAACGTAATCCAGAAAATCAGAGCATTCAGAAGAAGAAGATGCGATCACTGGAACAAGGGTTTTATTTTCCTAACATTTCGAATTCCCTCGGGAATCCTTAATCATAGGTAATTGCAGAAAAGTCGGAGCCATGCGTAGATAAGGGTGATAAATGCACAGGTTGCACGGTATTTATAGTTCGTGCGTACTATAATTGTCATTTCCCGTAGCCACCGCTTGAAGTTCTCTATTGGCAATCATTGTATTCCTTGGGATCGAGTGAGCGTTGAAAATTAACTTTCGAAGCAGGTTGTTTGAGTTATGCTTGTACTCACGGCCGGTATTTCTCGCTGGTCGTCACTGGGTAAGAGCATTTTTTCAGCTTTTCAATAATCTGTGGTTTTCGTAATTCAGTTACACTTTTTTTCACGGAACCTCTCCTTCGGTTACTTGTTTTCAACAATTCGAGCAACTGCTAGTGTGCCGTTTTAGCTACAAATTTCAACATATAATCCACGACTTCCTTCGTATGTACAGGGTGTCCCATAAAAATGTATACACATTTTATGTAATTTTAAAATTGGCACTTATCATAATTTTATTATAAAAAATGTAAAAATATTGACAAGTGTCAGTTTATTGTTTTTTTTTCACTGGATGTTCTCAAACTGACATCCATTTGATCATGACACTACTGACAATGCGAAGCAATGGAATCGCACAGACCACGAAACAATCCCCTTGGTATTCGGGTGCATCCATATTTATTGGCTTTTCTCAACTCAGTTACTATTGCAATAGTCCAAATGCAGTGAAAAAACAACAAACTTATACTTGTAAATATTTTTACGTTTTTTAGATAATAAAATTATGATGAACACGAAGTTGACAACTAATTAAAAGGTGTATGCATTTTCTTGGGACACCGTGTAAGAGTCTTCTACCGCGAAATATATCTTGATGTGGGCCAACTTTTTGTCACAGAGTACACTGCACTGAAGGTGCAAGTATGTCCGACTTGTGCATGACGTCCATGAACTCATCCAGCGATATTAAGACTGACAAATTGATGCTCACGCATCCTGTTGTGTCTTAAAGTTCACTCTCTAGTCCTACCAACAACCTCACAGCCGCTAGTACTATAGGCGGAAGAATATTACTGATTGAATGGCCATTTCTAGCTTTTGACGACTAATAAATGCCCGTTCTAGTTTCCCTTGTCGCTTTTGGCAATCTTCTCCTCATGATACAATGACCGTTGTTTACTCAATAGGCACCCTTACTTTGACATAGTGGAATAGTACAACTGTGAACGGTCGCAGCGGACTTTCACTTATCCTTGAAGTGGATTATAGAGATTGTGACCGGAACAGAATCGAATCGCTTTTGGTGTCAAGAAGGTGGGCTATTAGTGCGTTCATCTCACAGCTTGGCGTTCACCTCGAGTCACACTGGCTTACATCAAATTCACCTTTACGAAAGAAACAAACTTTTTACGCTCGTACTCATTTCCATTAAAGTGGCCTTAAAACGTAATATCTTGACATGACCTCGAATCTCGCGCGATAGTTTCTTCAACCAATGCGTGATCTACTAATCCACCACTGCGTGTTGGTAAGATGAGTGCACACCATGGATTCAATGCAAAACTGAACTCTTTCTGTGTGTGACAGCCGTGTTCCGATGGTAGGGTTGAGTTTGGACTACTGGAGATGAGATTAGATGCGGTTTGACTGGAAATCTATGCAATCTACACGTTCCATTTCGCTTTTTCAGCCTCAGTTTAAAATCCTGCTTGTCGCTGTTTATAACTCTCCGCTTATCTGAACAAGGCAAAAGCGACGAATTAGGCAGCATTTAACGACGTTCTAAAACTCCATGACCAGTGATCGGTGTTTGCTCTTCCCACAACAAACTGCCAGATGCCCCTTTTAACTTATTATGACGTGCCCTCCAGTCTTGAATTGGGGTTTCTCATCTGATGACACAGCTCGATCGTCCTGAGGCTGAGGCCGCCATTGTCTCCTCGTTTGGTTTTCATTACGCACATCCGCGTTAGTTCCAATATCCCCCCCTGTCCACTAAATATGTGTTCCTGTGGACTAGACAGTCAGCAGGTGCGTGGTACACATACATTACTGCTCAGGTTTTTATGCAATATGCCGACATTTGCCAAACATTGATACTCGCTCGCTAATCGGTATTGAGTAAGGCTGTAATACTAATTATCGTGTAGCCTTTTCTGAAGTCACTTCAATCATGATATGGTGCCAGCTTTTTAACGAGCTTCTTTCTGACCTCTAACGAAATGCATGCACTGCGAAACATGGCTATGTAGGTAGTATGCATTTTTATCTTCGATTTTGACTGTCTTTATCAATTCAAATATATTTTATGGAAAACATCAACGAAAAAATATACAGTAGTCGCCGGTTATTAAGCCCGCCTCGGGCCCAGGCCAAATTGGGTTTAATAAGCGGCGGGAGCACTAACCGGAGTCCTAGTTCAGTAGTCGTCGATTATTAAGCCCACCTCGGGCCCAGACCAAATTGGACTTAATAAGCGACTGGGCCTATTAAGCGTGGGCTTAATAACCGGTGACTACTGTAATTCCTATATTCGTTTGGTAGCAAAATACGCCTTCTTTAAATTTTTCACTTAAAGGAAGGGTATATTTCCGTTTTAAAAACGTTTGTAATTATGAGATTTTTTACGTTTGTGAGGTGTTCATTCATAATACACCGTATCCGTCAATTTATTAATGCTGCCTATAATTTTTACAGCATGTTCCACATCTGTTGCAATATTCTATGAGAACTATGTGACCTCTTCCTCAAACTGTGGGTGAAAGCATACTTCTCCTTAAACAGGATCTACACAGTACACAATTTGTAAACCTTGACTACAGGTATAGCAGCCAGTAGGTTTCAGAATTATTCGGCAATTTAAAAACCTTTTTAAACCAGAAGGCACCCTTTTTAAGTATAAAATTTGAAAAAGGCGTAATTTCCTACGCAACGAGTACAATAAAGAATTTTTTGTGCATGTTTTCCATTCAAATTTATTTGAATTTATAAAAGCAGATAAAGCAACGATAAAAATGCATACCAATTTAGTAGCAATTTTCTGTCTTGTTAACGGCCAAAAAGGAACTCGTTAAAAGGCCGGCGTCTTATCAAGAATGAAATGACTTGGAAATATGCTACATGATAATCAGTATTTTCACCTGACTACATGGCGATTGGCAAGTGAATATCAATCTTTCGCAGATGTCGGCATGTTGCACGATTTCTGAGCCGTACTGTAGACGTGGCTTCAGCCACTGTGACCGCATCCAGCTGTATTCTTTTTAATATCGTCTCGATTTATGAAAATTGTGTGTGGAAGTGCGAGTAAGTAAGATGCTACTTATGTCTTTGTCTTTGACAAAAAAGTATGTGATAATCATCACCACGCCCTTTCTGGCACAGTTGCGGTCCTCGGCGTTCCCAATGAATAGCATAGCAGATATCTTTTGTGCCGCAAATTTGCGTTAAGGCACTGATTTCCCCCTAATTCCCCTTTCCAACGCTCAACAACGAATATTGTTGAATAACGATAGAATTTGTTACTTCGTTACTTTAAGGTCTAATCCTCTAATCCAGGGGTCGGCAGCGTATGGCTCGCGAGCCAGGTGTGGCGACTAATTATATTCAAATTTAATTGAATTCAATCTTAAAATATATTTTATCAATCTCACTGAAATATATTTCCAAATATTTACTTTCTTGGCCCCCTGAGTCAAAAAGGCCTCCGACCTCTGTTCTAATCAGTCCTTTCTACTTAAATTGCTGGCTATTTTGATATAGTTTTTCCTTTTGTAGGTTTCGGAAGCCGCAGTTAGTCTTCTTGCGCGAGTAAACCAGGTCATTGATCAGGCGGAGGCTATGCTAACTTTCAGTATCGAAGATTCTGGCGCTAAAGCCGAAGATACTGATCTCAGTCTGGTCAAATGGGAGTCAACTGCAGATCTTGTCCAGTCTCTCCTTACCGTGGTTCCCCGACTTATTTTTCTCTATGTTCACAGTGTTCCCACCCTGCATTCGGATCGTTTGAAGTCTGATTTTAAATTTATAGGTAGTCTCCCAGTTCGGTATTTTTAAACCCCTCCTAAAATGCATGCATCCGGCAGTTTTTTCAAAGTTAAAATGAAGCCATAACCTTAAATTTTTATTTATTTTGGGCTGGCTTACCCTCCACGAGTAGATCATCTTTTTATGGTAATGTTCTATTGAAATACTTTGTACAAAATCGTGACAAAACAGAAAATCGTTTATATTTAAATGTTGTTCTTTAATTGTGATGTTTTGTTATGACCTGACTGGTAGGCAGAAACAAGGCAAATAGCCGGTTCTGATACTTACTTACTTGTCGTGGCTGCGATCATGCCTGATCTAGCCGGCCTCGATAATGTCCCGTATGATGCTTCTCCACGCGCTATGATCCGTGGCAGCAGACCTGGACAGTTCGAGCTGTTTTCTTCGCCAGTGCCAGCCCCAGAGACCGAATACCGGAGGTCTAAGAACCACTTCCATGACCTGACAGACTGAGTCGACCCAGATTTTGAGTTGTTCCCCGTTTTGACGTTTCCAATTTAGTAACGGTTTCTGGTCGAGGGCAGTAACACTGAGCTCGTGAGGTTGACGACGAGGAGGGTTTCCAAACCACCTCAGTCGTCTTTCTTGGTTTGCTTAGAAAATCCTTGCGATGTTGTCGCAGCGAGTGCGAGCTGAGGTCTGGCAAACCAAAAGCCAATGAAGTGTCGTAAAGCCTGCTGATGGCACTGTGACATGACGAGCGCGAACCGCCATTAACTAAGTTCGCTGGCCACCACTGCCTTGTGGTTAGGCTATTGAGCCAAAGCGCTAGAGGCGACAACCTCGAACAAACAATCCATACAGCTGTTAAGGACCCGCTTGTACTCACAATTCCCCAGACACCTCATGACTATCTTTGTTGGTTCTGATAGCGAGGGCTCGATTAAAGACCGCATAGAGACAGCACACTTCTGAGCTTGTCCACTCCAGCGTATTTATGAGGTTCTGGTCGCTCTGGAAAATTCCTGGCTTACGGCGTGTGATGGGTGCTCAGTGGTAAAATTCTCGCCTGCCACGCGGTTGGCCCGGCTTCTTTTCCATGTCAGCGCACCAGGCCAAAGCATCCGTCACACGCCATAGGCCAGAAATTTTCCAGAAACGTCAGGACCTCATAAGTACGTCGGAGTGGACAAGCCATGAAATCCGCTGTCAATTGTTTTACTGAACTAAAATTGTGGATGAAAAGGTTGCTTAAAGAACAAAGACGGGATGAATGGAAAGCCTGTAGACCAAGAAAACTATTAGAACAATTCCTGTTGGCTAATATAATCCAATAAGTGTTTGAATAGGCGTAAATTCAACCCATTGAAAATTAGCAAGTAGTGATTATCGTTATTATTTATACCTCCTCTCAAGCGGCCCTACGGTACATCCCCACCAATATTTTGAAACTGCCTGGCTTTGTGACGTAATTACAATTGCCATGCAATGGTTCTATTTCATTTTTGTTTTACCTTCTTATTTTAGCCGTCTATTACGATGACTGCATTTATCTCGCACACGAGTGTCTCACTTTGGGAAAACTGAGACTGTATCCTCTAGCGGACAGATTGCTCAAAGCAAGGGGGACTGCCGACGCGGAGGGCCACGATGCAGATTTTTACCTGTTCTCCCTGGCCAATTGTTCGACCATACAGTTGGTGTCGCAACTACGAGAGGCCGGAACATCGGTCCTGATGGAACGCCTTCGAGAGCAACGCAATCAGCTTGAGGAGCAGTTTAAACTCTCCAAGGGACTACGTGTAAGTTGAGTCAGTCCACGCCGTGTAATTTGCGCCTTTCTGAATGCTGCCAATGCTATCAGTCAGTCTGTCAGTTCACTTTATCCCCCCTCGAAGGAGTCCGCGACGACTGGTTCGAATGACTGTCAGCAGGCCGTCGTAGCCTGTCTCTCCTTGATCCTGCGTATGTCAAAGGAACTAAATCTCATGCCGATGTCTGTGTACCTCAGATGTCTCGGTGAGTCCACCGGCTTTCTTGTTTTTATGTTTCACATTCAGGCGGCTTTTATTCTCTATCGTCTTTTTCTCTTCCCATGTTAATTGGAATAATGTTTTGCGCAGTCACCTGGGTTTGCTGGCGTTCCGAACACTTTCATCTACTTGTCTTCCAAAAACTAGGAGCGAGCATGTTTTTTTTGCAAGGCGGCTAAGGTATGCCATCGCCGCTGTTATGCTGCGATGGCTGTCGCACCCACTGGGCAAACGTTAAAGCATTGACGTTAATTGTACACGTGGGCTGGCCGTTAATTACCCCCTTCGCTTGCAAAGTGCACCCGTCGGAGGGGTGGCTTGTTCTTACCGGTGCAACCCTGTGTTCGAACGCCTCGAGTTTTTTCACAATTGGGTCAACTCAAATTAACCAAATCTGCCAAACCAACTTAATAATTAGGTCAGCCTAGTAGTCATTCTGGTGGATTCTAGACGATTGCTTATGAAATCCTGTTTGGGCAGTCAGCTTGCTGTCTCGGTATTGGTGGATTCCATATGGGCGGTAAACTTGGGCGGGTAATATCGACCCAAGTGTGATTAAATTCACGGCGCGGTTAGAGTGTTGGCTTCCGGTAAAGGGCTTCTCTGATACGCGGGTTCAAATCCTGCCGAACGCCTCGATTTTTATCACAATTGGGTCAATTCAAAAATGTTCTGTAGTTGATTTCTCTGCCACCCCTTCCTTGTTAGTATTCATGAATCCAGGCGGCCATGAAGTAACCGTCTGATTTCGTATTCGGGCCTTGCTTGCCTCACTTGTAGCCTTTCGACAGCCACACTTCAGGTAAGATATCGGGTCGACGAAGAAAAGATTTAGACTTCGGTTGGATTATAGACCAATGGCCAGGGGTCTTCGTTGAAAAGAGAGAGAGAAAAAAATGCTTTGTTTTGAAGTTGAGTACACAAAATCTTGAGCAAAAATGGCTCCATTCACCTAGAGCAAGGGATAAGGTAAGGTTAAAGGTTATAGAGTACTGAAAATCTGAAGATTTACATGATATCCATGTCTGTTATGAGGACAGGTCTGATTTTAATGGTAGGATTGTGTCGTGGGGTCGTCTGGGGATAGTGTGAAGTGCACCCCGCATGCTCACGAACGAGTGATTTTCGGTACGGGAACAGGCGTGGCATGCAAGGAAAGAAATTAGAACCCAATATGTATGTCCAAAGAAAAAGTTACGAGGGCAAGTTGGGTCGTGTACTCAAACTTTGGGAGAAGACACTGAAGTTAGCTTTAATATCATAGCTGACCCCCGCCTGACCACTGGCGAACGCGTGCATGTAGGAGAGTGTGCCCAAACCTCGGGCGAGGTCACTGTGCGACATTTTCGAGGGGTATCACCAACACCAGCTGGGAAAATTTTTTAACAAAGTACAAAAGGCGGGGAGATTAGACAAATCACCCTACTGAAAATTTGTAAGTAAGCGGTAATTATCGTGGGTGGTTCAAAAGACCAAATTTGCTTAGTTTGGCGATTTTAGCAGTTATGGAATGTGTTTGCCTTCAGAGAACCGTTCTGCGTTTCAATGCCGTCATAAAATCCCTGCTAAATTGATGGATGGCGTGTAGAAAACCAGAAGTGTAACTGGTAATTCAACCTACTTAAAAATTTAAGTAGGTAGCTATAATACATAAAACCTTCAAAAGACCGATAGAGACAACCTCACCAAAAACATAGGAAACATCAGCAGCTGAAGAAAGCATTCGGAGGATACGGTTAACAATGAACAGGTCTTTTTCAAGTTAAGCTGGAAGAATAACTGCAGAGCAGTAATGGCTGAGGATAAGTTAGTAAGGCCTTCTGGTAACCCACTTTCAGTGGCGTATTAGCAGATACTTCCTTTTTGCCTTGATGCCTTATACCCCTTGTTTTCAAGTTGTAAAAATGTAAATGAAGGAAGGAGAAAAAGGAAGAAGAAGAAGGTAAAATATATGAAAAGGCTATCTGTGGAGTGGGTATTTCACTTATTTAAGGTTTTACCCACTTGCCTGACATCATCCTTGGACCTCAACTAAATAGAGAGTATGGGCTTTAAATTCATCTTCCTGCTTCACTCGTAGTGGGTTTATTCGCCTGCCTTCTAACTTTTCTTAATTTCGTACCCACAGCATGCCTGACAGCCATGATTAATGGAGTATTATCGGCTGGCATTACACATTCTGCTCACACAAGTACTTCTGTACTATCAAAGGCAATTTTACGTCTTTCCGCATCACAGCTAGGGCGTGCTCCTGCATTCGTGTACATAGCTGCCTTTCGGTCGCGCTACACTAGTTAAACTGTTTTACATGGTATACGATTATTTGCCTGTCCTCAGATGCTAAATAACCCTTGGGCCTCTTGGACAGTGTATAGATCTTGACTTCTGTCCAGTGTCCAAGGCCTGTGTTGAACATTTTTTTACCTGTTTCAAGAACGTCCCTCCTAGTCTATTTCTGCTCGTCTTTGGCCTTTGCGTGCCTTCAGTGTAAGCTGTCTTTTATGAAACTGTGTTGGTGTCCGTTTGAAAAGGAAGAGTACCACGTGTGCCAGATCCTAAATTGTGATCAGGATTATTATTATTATTATCCCTGCTCGGTGTAAGTTGCAGCTTCAAAGGTTAACAACTTGCAGATGAGGCTCAAGTTTAAATGGGTGCTTAGTGTAACCGTATGGTGGCCCTCATCCATACGCAATCAGGCTTGTTGAATCGTGCTTCATGTGTACTGAGGGATCAGCACCTCTTTCATTGACACTGCCTGAACGAATGCCTCTGCCTTCGCACAAGTCTATCTCCAGCCATTTTTGTTAATGTCGTTAGTCTACTTCAAACTCTGAAGAATGACATTACCGACAAAAACAAGGAAAATTGAAATGCCCATTCCTGTCATATTAGCTGTCATCAGCCAGCCATACCCAACCC
>JAYGXS010000003.1:23659399-23669849 GCA_036362985.1 Ligula intestinalis | reverse complement strand
AATTAAAAATAGAATTCAATTGGATATTTCACCCAATGCACTGTCGAAATATTTTCTGACAATGTTAATTCAATGAAGTTGTCTTTTCAATTTTATTTCGTCAGAGCAATCTCTTAGGATTTTTCGCCATTAGCGTTTTGACTCTATCCATTTTCTCTACTGCCATTTAGGTGTGCTTTGCGAAGTTTTTGTGAAACTCATTTGTCAAGCACTTCTCCAACTGGAGGACATCACTACACCGGACTGTAGCGCCCTTATTCAACTAATCACAACTACAATAAAGTCGGTACGTTAGTGAATCCTCTTGGAAATACTCCTATGTTTAACATTCTATGAAGTTTTTGGAGGTTGCTGATGGGCCAGAATTGAACATTTCCGTCACCATTGCCTCCGCTGGTGTTCCTCCCTGTGTTAATTTCCATTTCATTTTGCGCATATGATGCACGTATAGTAAATTCTCCATCCTAGGAAATGTCAACCAAAATTCTGAAATGTGTGTTTGATTCGAACCTGATGATTAAATATGGTTTTCATAAGAATAATAATCGTATAGCCTAACTTACATATATTTCAGTTATAACAGGATACGTTGGTTTTGATAAATAATCCTCGGGCCATGAAATTTATATAGGGAGGGGGTAAAAAGTAACAGCTGGAAATTCTGGTCATCGTTATAGGCAAACTAATCATGGGAATAGGGAAGGGGTGGAGTTGATAGTCAGAGGGAAAGTGGAAGGAGTGGGGAGAAGTGGGAGAGTGGGAGAAAGCGCGGAAAGATGCAGGCAGTTACGTAACCGTCGATCATGCCAAGCTGGGGGCTTGCAGGAGGTTCTTTTATGCGCACAAAACGGGCTTCCTCAACGGGATCGCGGTTACTTTTTCTGCCGCTGCTAGCAAACGCTGACCCAGGGGCATCGGTTAGTTTGGTGGGACCTTATAAGTTACCGGGGTCCACACGATGTCCGGAGTCAACCATGTGGGCAAGTATGGAGCTGTTGATGCTTCTGACTTCATCTTTGGCCAGCCATACAGGGAGGTGCCTCCCTATTCTTTTGGATAAGCGCTGACTCGTGTGACCTATATAACCTGTTCCACAGGAGCAAGTAAATGGGTAGATGCACATATAAGTGGTCTTAGCTGGCAGCCTATCCTTACCCTTGCTGTGCAGGGCCGGGTTAGTTGAGAATAACACCCGAACTTTCGCTGGTGGGAAGGTTCGTGATACGGCTTGGTTGAGGCGTCTGCTTAGGAGTTCACTTACTGCATCCTCTAAAAAGGGAACTTTGAGGAAAAGGGTCTTCTTTTACGTGTGACTAATTTGCCTGTAACGATGAACATAATTGCCAGCATGTTACTTTTTACCCCTCCCTATATAGATGTAATGGCCCGAGGAGAATTTATCGAAAGTTACGTATGCTTGCCAGATATTCTTCTGAATTTTCTATACAATGTTTCTGAATGTATAGTTGCATTTAAAATCAAAGAGAAAATGCATACCACTTACTGTACGGCCTAGAATTAGTGTAAAATGCCGACACGCTAATCGGCAATGAGTAAGAATGTACTGCTTCTTTGAATTATCATGTAGTATATTCTGAAGTCATTTAAGTCACGCTAGGACGCTGGCTTGTTAACGAGCTTCTTTCTGCCCGCTAACCAAACGTATGTACTGTAAAATTGTCTACTTATATGGTAGGTATTTTTTTCGTTGATTTTGACTGCCTTTATAAATTCGGATATATTTTATGTAAAAGGTGAACGAAAAAATTATTTCCTGTGTTTGGCAGCAAATAACGTTTTCTTCTAATTTTATACTCGAGGAAAGCGTATCTTTCGGTTTTAAAAAACTTTTAATTCTGAACTTTTTACGATTGCGAGGTGTTCATTCACCATCAATCACATCCGTCAATTTATTAATGCTGCCTATAATGTATACAGCATGTTCTACATCCGTTACAATATTTGATGAGAACCGTGTAACTTCTTCCTCAAACCGTAGGCGAAAACGTACTTTTCCTTAAACAGGATGTACACAGCGCGCAGTTTGTAAACCTTGAATTTAAATGTAACAGTCAGTAGGTTTCAAAATTATTTGACAACTGAGAAACGTTTTTAAAACCGAAAGATAAAGCCTCCTCAAAAATATATTTCTATCTCATTGGGGCAAACAATCAACTGCTGGCGTATCATACTGTTAAAATAGCTACTTTTTGCCTCGAGTGCTTCTTGCAGGCGGCCGCAAATACGCCATCCTGGTGTCATTGAGGTATCTTAGGATTTAAACCCTACCTAACTAATGCCTGCTATTCGAGAGCGAATTTCGTAAGTTCTGCCGAGGTTTCATGAAGCAGGCCAGATACTGTATTTCCCCTGAGGAAGAGGTTAGAGCCCTATTCCTGCCGATTTTTGTGTGATAATCCTGTCATTCCTTCAAATGCTCTGAGCATTTTTCGCCTCGCTCATGCATGTACTCCTCTCATCGCAAGAACGTGAACGCGATAACATATTTTTTCCCTCCGTGTCTCCATCGATTAACTCCTAATTGAGATAGGTTTGTACACTCCCGTTCCCCATTTTGCGTGCTTATTTCTTCTTTATGTGCCTACCCAGACTATTTATCTTCTCTACGTTATTGTATTCCTAGATATCTGGTATCTTTGAGAAGCACCTTGATGATGCATTTGCTTTCGTCAGCAATAGTTCTGGTGGAATGGAAGAGAAGGTATGGACGGTTATTTTTCTTTTTATGAATAACCTGTCTTGGGAGTCATATTCTTCTCAGTTTTTATGTGATTGCTTTTAACTGATAATCGGAATATGCATATCATAGTCTTCTTATATTTAACTTCAGTACTTTTTGTGTTTTCGGTTTTCCGTTACTAGGACCATTTTGCATTCCCTTACGCTGGCTCGAGTGAAATTTTATCTGGCCGGTCTTCTTGTTGCCACGATCAACTTGAGAGTGTGCATCAAGCGTAGATATTGAGAAGTTACGATCCATGCGCTGGATAGATTCGGTAGGATGGATCCGGTTTGGCAACCGGTCTTCGTTCTGGTGTGATTTCAGTCAGTATTTATAGAGTAAATGACAGAAGCCCTTAAAATATCCATCGAAATATCCGAGGAATGCATAACAGTAGTGCTTATGCCAACATCTTACTGTTTTGCAAAAATTCATAAAAATATTTTGGGAATATAAATGGTAAAAAGTGAGGCGTTTGTGAAATAGCAGCCTAAAATACGTTCACTGCATTTCCACTATGAAATGTTAATGGGGACCAACTTTAATATGAATAGGTCTGTTTAAATCAAGGAAGTAGTATGTTTTTATTAATGGTGGACAGGGGTTGAATATTGGGTTTTACCTCTAAGAGGTGATTATCTGGACGTCTCTTGAAAATGCTCACATCGGGAGAATGCAAAAAACATTTCAACTTCCAAACGACTCTTTGAGAGAAGGAGGATGAGCGTTGATCTGTGTGGCTCATTTCCTTCTTCAGTTTACAATTATGTCCTCTGAGGTTACTTCTTGGGGCCATTTGAAAGAGATCCTCCCGTGTTGACATCCAGATCAGTTCGCCTTATTAAATGAGCCATTCCTGTAAGGTCACTTCTGTCTCATCTATAGGGGAGGGGCTAGAGATTTAAGGCACTCGTGCGCTGCTCTTTTGTCAACTGTGTAAGTTCAGGGACTTCCTCAGTATCACGTCGTTGGACGCCTTCAAGATCCCTCATGTATTTCTGAAGCCAAGGCTTGAACCGCATACTCCAGATGAGGCCGTGCGAATGCTCCGTATAGGTTTCCCACGATATTTGTATCCAATTTACCAAACCTTCGTACAGTGCTCATAATCGATATTACTTTCGCTGCGACCTTGGAGCACTCTGTTCTGAAATTTAGGTCGTCTGTTTCGTTGAAGGCGAAAAAACCTGATCTTGAGAGTGGTTTTTATGCTATTGCGCTCAAGAAGAACAAAAGACGAACTTTCTGTGCGTCTACTTGGTTTGGAAGTGACACGACCAGACTTCCTGCAAGTATCGTTCGTGCGATTTTCGTCGAACCGCACGTGGACTTTGTATGCTTTCAATACGAATAGCAAAACGCTACATTTCCTTTTGGCGAAGTAGGACTTAACCATTCACGATTCTGCTAGAGGTTACTGGCCAATTTACATAGGTCTGGCTAGATTTAATTTTCAAACAACTACTTGTTGTTACTCAAGTCGACGTTTGTACTGGAATTAGCATCGAATAGGCAATATAGATTGATTAAACAATTTTGGTTTTCGAGCACGTTGGACTATAGTCGAATTTACTTACCAGAGGACTTTCAAATAGGGCTCTCATCAGGCCATTTTCGCGTTCGACTGACATCTTTGTAGCTTTTTAAGTTAAAAATAAATCCAGAAGAATAACCATGTGTTATTAAATCCATGGCGTAATTTCAAAGTAAAACAAACGTTTTGGCCTTTACGCCTCAGCTACCTAGAGACCATGTCAAGACGATTCTTATCGACTGACATTCACTACATTTTTTTGAAAGTTGGTACTTTGTGGCTTGAAACAGTACCAGGTAACTGCTATTGCACCACAACCACTTACTAAAAATACCTTTTTACAACTATTACTTTGGCAATCCTTTTGGTTCTTGTTTTTCTGCCCTATATCTCCTGTTTCACTCATTCACACTTTTCTGTAGTCTCTTGCGGCCCTTCTCAACCGGCGCATCCCCTCGTGGTCTCGTCTCGAAAGCATCCTCAGTGTGCTTCAGGCGGCTTCCCTGGAGCACGTTCGTCATATTTGGGCGGACAGGAACGCCGACACTCAGAAGCCTCACTTTGGACTGACCGCTGCTGAGGTTGGACACCTGGTGACTGCGCTCTATAGAGATTCGAGTGCACGCTCTAACTTCCTAAAGAATCTGGCTGACTAAATTATACCTTGCCTTTCCACCCCCCGCCCCCTGTTACCCGTTTGGGTTTCTAGAGATTCCTTGCACTAAAATATACTTCGTACATTTGTATGTTGGCTTTCTTTTACTGTGGAGGAGGCTTCTGTCTAAGTGGGTAGATTGCGGCGAATAAAAGGTCATGTACTTAAATATTGCTATCAGTATAAGTAGTCCAAGTAGCATTGCGATTCACCGTTGGCAGACAAGTTGATTGTACCGGAACCTCCTTTGTCAGGGGCCAACTCACCGGCGTGCGCAAACAGTCCTGACGAAGACTTGCCACGGCAACCGATCGATTCACTCAGTCACAATGCACTCGATAACGTCACGCAGGTGCGGCCAGCGCAGGAATATAACGCAGCTGCCACATTAGCAAGCGCTTCACCCACACAAGTGCATTGTCTGACGTCTTGCTCATATTGGCACGTCAACTCCCATGACTCACCAGCCAATGAATTCATGTCCTTCTTGTGACTACAATCTTATTGGCCCAACCTTGTACATACGCGTTTGCTTGCTCTTAAGTATGCTGTACTAGGCTTGCACTAAGGCTTCTGCTTCCCATACACTCTTGTTGTGTTCTTTCTTCGAGGCTCACATGAGGCGTTAGTCAGACGGGAATATCGCAGCTTTTGGCACCGTTATAACATTTGGCCATGCAGACTCGGACTCACGATGTCCATTTCGCGGAACAACTGCAGTCTATCTTAAAACAGCAACAAGCTCAGTTTGAGGAGGCTCACATGAAGATGATGGAGTCCATGATGCAAAAATTCAGCTTGCATTTTTCTGGTCCAGATACTACCACAAAGCAGTTCATATCAGCAGACGCAACTGCTGCTGCTGCTATCACAGAGTTAATTTATGACAACAACTCCAGCGTTACTTTCGACATATTGTTCAAATGTTGGGAAGACATGTTCCGCGTTGAATTCGCCAATGCTGACGATGCATGGAAGGTGCGCCTGCTATTACGCAAACCGGGCACCAGAGAACACGAGCGGTACGCGAATATCATTCTGCCAAAACACCCTCGTGACTTGCCTTTTGAAAAAAGCCGCCCAGCGCCTGTGAGAGACTTTCGGCGAGAAGTCCTCCCTGTTCAGTATCCGTTACTAGTGTCTCAAACTGGTGAAAATGAGATGGACGATTTTCTAACGCTCGCCAGTACTGTCAACCGTGAGTGTGAACAGTTTAAGCTCCGAGAGTTAACCGATGACAAATTCAAGTGCCTCATCTTTGTGAGCGCCCTACAGTCACCCTGAGATGCTGAAGTCAGGACCCGTCTGATCTCAAAAATTGAACAGGAGCCGAAGTGAAACCTAGAGACATTGACTACTGAGTGTCAGCGGCTCAAGAATCTGCAGCATGATTCTACCATCGTAGAGCAACCCAGTTCTCGTTTGCCGCCACTAGCGTTCAGGCTGTGACCCGCACGAGGTCAATGACTCCACAGAAGTCCCAAGGCCCCATACCCAGAAAGCCCCCATCAGCATGCTGGCAGTCTGGTGACTGGGATTTGGTTCACTTCTGTCCATTCAAGAGGCACGTTTGTCAGAAATGCCACAAGCTAGGGCATAAGGAAGACCACTGTCGGGCAGGCCAACCCCGCAAATCAAGGGCAGACAAGAAGACGAGGGGTCGCACCTATCCCCCAACTTATTCCGGTCTACAGTCTCACTCAATTCGAGCCACATTCCAGACAGAATTTGAGGCAAGGAGTAAGTACCTTTCGGTTGCTATCAATGGCAAACATGTATGCTTCCAAATTGACCCAGCCTCGGACATCAGCATCGTCTCCAAGCGCATTTGGCAGAGGATTGGATGGCCTCCGATGATCACATCGGACAAAAAGGCCATGAATAATTCTGGCGGCTTTCTCCGGCTCACGGGTAAGCTTGATTGTGTCGTTTCCTTTGAGGGAATTCAATTCAAGGGAACATGCTACCGTGCCAACCGTCGGAAGCTGAACATAATTGGCCTTGATTAGATCGAGAAACTCGATCTCCTAGACTTGCACTTAACCGCTTTTGCAATGGTGTGCAGTCAACTTTGCCCAGTCCCAACAAATAAAATCAGCTGACAACAAATCTGATGTCAACGCCCCCACCTCCTGCCAAGGTGCCTAAGAAGAAGAAAGAGGAAGAACCAGGACAGAAAGCGCCAGCAACGTCCGAGCCCTGTCAAACACCCGGTCAGTCACCTCGCAGCGGCACGCGAAAAAGGCGTGGTGTCTCACAAAGTTGCCATCCTCATCTCCCACGCTTGCCGCCGACTTCTCAGACCTCTCCACGAGGGTCCCCGGTTCTAGAAAAGGCATGAACTTCAGCCTCTAGACGACCAGGCCGAAAAAGAGTGCAGACCGTTCCGTTGCAGGTTAACCCGTGCCTAAAATCTTACGATTAAGCTCAAACAAGGGACATGTCAGGGGCCAACTCAATGGCATGCGCAAACAGCCCTGATGAAGAGTTGCCACGGCAACCGATCGATTCGCTCAGTCACAATGCGCTCGATAAGGTCACGCAGGTGCGGCCGGCGCAGGAATATAACGCAGCTGCCACATTAGCAAGCGCTTCACCCACACAAGTGCATTGTCTGACGTCTCGCTCAGAATAGCACGTAAACTCCCATGACTCACCAGCCAATGAATTCATGTCCTTCTTGTGACTACAATCTTATTGGCCCAACCTTGTACATACGCGTTTGCTTGCTCTTGAGTATGCTATACTAGGCTTGCACTAAGGCTTCTGCTTCCCATACACTCTTGTTGTGTTCTTCCTTCGGGGCTCACACGAGGCGTTATTCAGACGGGAATATCGCAGCTTTTGGCACTGTTATAGCTTCCTTGAAACCTTATTTTATAAACTAATAATATTTAGGTATAAAAAGGAGTATTATTATGGTGAATTGTCAGCGGCGGTCCGTTCGTATTTAGCGCACACTGCTATATCGATCCAATTTTCGCTTAAAAAACCTAGGGATTCTGATGAAATTCAGAGGTAGAGCATTCCAAGCTTCGACCACTCATTCGGAGAAAAGGTGCTTTTAAGTGTCCAGTCTGGTTCCAGTCACACGTTTTTTCTAACTCGAAATCTCCCGATACTAGACAACAGACCCGAACACGTAACATCCGGAATGTTAGTATCAGGTCCCCCGAAGTTGCCTGTAGCGCAATGGAAACAGGTTGATATTCGACAGCCGTGTTTTATAAGACAGTGAACCCTGCCCAATAACAAATTTGGTTGCACACCCTTGAACCCTTTCGAGGATGTTGTTTTCTTTCGCTGCCCAGGGTCTTAAAGCTTGGATAGCAGATATCGTTTGCGGTCGTACGAAGGTTCCGAAGACGGAAGCTTTAGTCATTCAAATATAGAATGCGGCGTTCAGGTGTGGTGTCTGTGTTTGCAAAAAACATTACGAGCTACTGGAAAAGGTTCAAAAGAGGGCAACAGAAGTCGTGAATGGCCTAAAGTCCATATCTTACGAATGCAGACTTGCGAAAAATTAACAAAATTTAGCATTAACATTTGCCATTGAATACAGACAGATTCTAAATGATCTCACACAGATATACTGGCTCATGAATAATCAGAGTTATGCCCTGACGTATGACAACTTTTTCGCATTTTCCACATCAGCTAACCTGCCTGGGAAGTCCCTCAAAATCAGAGGAATCTTATCAAACCGGGATATCCGCAGCCATTCGGTTTCACAGTGAGTCGTTCGTGCCTGGAATGGATTGCCCGAGGAGGGCTTAATGGAGAACACGACGGTCGCATGTATAAGCAATCATCATGTCTATGTTCTTAACAGATACCATTCACATGCACAGGAATGCGACATTATGACATATCACCGCTTCGCTCACACCTAGTTATGTATTTTACTTATTTGTAAATTGCTAATTTACAGGCAATTTTAAAATGCGTCGGCAAACGGTTGCTCGCTGTCGGCTGAAGAATGAGCCGAGTGCAGGCTACAGATTCAGCATTATTGCCCCCAGCATGAAGCCTGGCACAGGATTCAGAGTCTGCGAACGCCATCAGAGTGGAAGGAAAATTCCACTGACTGAACACCCAAAATTCGTGCGAGTTGTAGGAAACTACTGATAGCTCTCTTGAGCAAGGCTATCTTTGCTGAGTTTTAATGCTCCTGGTCAGCTTATTCCAGATTGCTATGCGTTTACTGAAACAACTGGCGGTGTCTTACAGTACGTGCCATAGGAAGAAATAAAAAATCTATTGATGACTGTTGCGTCAGGGATGATCAAGCTACCTCAGAGTACTAAGGTGGTTAAAGGTACGACCATTTTAAAGCTTAAACAATAAAAAGAGTTCCTTCTGTAATCTGCGAAGCCACAAGGTATTGAGTTAAGTAAGTTAACAACGTTGTTGGTAGGACAGGTTGCAGTGTTCTTAAGATAAAATCCTTCTAGTAATAGTAATCTTCATATTTAAGGCCCGGAGTTCCTCGTCATTACAAAGGTTGACTGGTTCTATTTTTTCTGTTCACTAACGCGCAGAAAGCAGAAGCATTTCAACTTAGGTCTTCGGTTTATAGTGAGAAGACTGGTTTTTACTTGATTTTTTTAAAACTTTCTGAGAATGAATCAGGTGGTTCGGCGTGCTTACGGACAATCAGAGCGCGGTGCTCTTACAGACTAAGACTATACGAATATTAGGCAAGCATGATTATAGAGGCCAAAAACTCCCGTCGAATTATAGTAAAAATCTACTTTCAAATGCTCGGTAGCTTAAATTTAAATTTTTTCGTTACATTCCACCTATAGGGAGGACTAATTTCCATTTTATTTTTAATTCTGCTTGCATAAGATCAAATATCCGTCGACAGCATTTAGAATTCTATGCAATGGAGGTTAATGTAGGTTGAATTTAATTCTCTTAGTTTACATAAAAAAGCATAATCTTATTGAATTGAAAATGTTTTGATGAATTCCGCCACAACTACATATTAATTTACGTTCCCTAACCAAGAAGTAAATGTTTAACCTTTAAATACTTTAAGCAGTTGGGCAGGAAAAGATATAGCCTTGGCCTCACTAATCATTCTCGCTGAATATTATATGCCCAGATCGTTAATAACTCCAGGCGCATTTATGTCGTGACTGTCTATGCCTAATTTAGACTGATGTTCGTCACCAGCAACCATCACGAGACATCTCCGCCAAGAAAGGGAAAGCCGCCACGTGCACCACTACTGGGCAAAAGCCTCAAGATCCTTTTTTAGGAGCTCGAGCACGATGTTGTGATCTGCCGGTTCATATCTATGGGCAATCTTTTAATCGTCAGTGTACATTTAATGCCTCCCATACTGAAAACAATCAGAAACAAAAGGCAAAATAAGGGTGGGCCAAGTACGCTGCCCTGAGGACCTCCACCACTCACAGGCGTGGGGTTGGAGATAGCATTGGAAATTTTAACTGTTTTTCCACGAGCATCCAAATAGCAGGATATTCAATTCACAAGTATGTAACCTATT
>JAYGXS010000003.1:23598910-23659299 GCA_036362985.1 Ligula intestinalis | reverse complement strand
GAAAAAAAATCGTCTTTCCAGCCAACATGTGGGAAAAGTCATGAATATGGGGAATCGGGTATCGGTCTAGGACTGCAGCTCGATTGAGAGCGCGATAATCACCGCATGGCCGCAAATCATCGGATGAATTTTTTGGGAATCATGTGCAGTGGTGAAGCCCATGGACTGGACGAAGGACGGATAATCCCCAAATTCAACATGTGCTCGAATTCATTCTTCGCGATTTGCAGCTGCTCAGGATGAAGCCTACGCGGATAAGCATGGACCGGTCTGCCGGTGGTAGTGATATGGTGGCGAACGGCGTGTTGAACCTACTCCGTAAACTGACAGGGCTTCTAAAAGGAAGGATAATCCTTCAAGATGTCAGAAAATGGTGGGCTTGGTACGGCCAAGTGGATGCCAGCGGAAGGCTTACTCGAGACTACCCCGACAGTAACAGCTGAGTGGAAGAATCTAGCAACTTCTGATGTTTAAGATCAACTGTGAGGCCGAAGTGTGACAGAAAATCCGCTCCAATGATAGGGGACTGGACGTTGGCCTGGATGAAGACCCATTGGAATCAGCGACGAAGCCTGAGGTCTTAAGTCAGGGACCGTTGACCGAACGTGGCGATAGAAGTGTTGTTCGCAGCCTGCAGTGTAAACTGCGATGGCTGGAAATTATGACGACGAGGGGGGGGGGGGGGGGAAAACGCAAACCTCTGCGCCTGTATCGATCAAGAAACGGAACCCTGTGGACTTGTCGGTCACGTAAAACAGGCGACTGTGTCACGAGTGGCCAGAACCAGTCGTCGCCATTACTGGCTGGCGGCGCCGTTTCCCGAACGTGAACGTCTAGCATCAGAACAAGGCGGGTAGCATTTAATAGCATCTGGGCCGAATGTTCGGTGGTACCAGCAGACCTTGTCGTCTGCACGCTCTTTTGGGTTAGAACGATTGCGGCTTGCAGATGGATGACCGGTTTGAAGCCAGTTGAGTGTGGAACACATCGTGTTCACTTGAGAGCACAATAATCTGACAGTATCTTAAAGACCCTGCAGGTAGTCATCTCTGTTGTCTATAAAGTCTCGAATCGGTTGAGAGGGTGAAGTAGACCACGGGGATGAGGTATCAAGTGATTTAATGGACTTTCGCTGTGAACGGTTGTCAGGTTCACGGTCGGATCGTGAGGCCGAAAACTGGGAGACAGCATGCTGAGGTACTGAGGTTGAGGCTTGATTTACTGCGTACGAACTAGTACCGGGTAAAATTGATGGATGCGGTCTGCGTGATCCGCGAGTTTGGTCAGCGGAAAATCGTCGTCAAGCCGGGCAAGCACCTGTTGCATTGGATAAGGTAATTTATCCATGCAAATGCGACGGTAAATAGAATCATCTAAGGTGCGACCAGCAAGCAGCTGACGCATGTGGCGCATTAGAGCAGAGGGGGTTTGGTCGTCAAGCTCGACGCTGTTGAGAAGTTGGCGAAGCTTTCTATCGGCAGATTGTGCCGTACGCTCAAGAATAGCCGTTTTAAGCTAGAGTAGGACTTGACTTTGGGGCTAGGATCAAGGAGACACTGAACGGTAAGAACTGCGCGACATATGCGTAAGGCGTATGCTCGCCAGTAATCTGACGTGAGGCAAAAACAGCCTCGATATGTTTGAACCAGACCGTCGGGTCAAGCAATTCGCACGGGGGAAGCTCAATGGATATCTGAAAAGCCTGAGGCTCGTCCTGATAAGGTGGTAAACACGAGTTGATAGAACCAGCATCATCTTCGTCGCAATCGTGAAATTGGTGGTATTCGTCAACCATGTTAAAAAACGTATGAATGGCAGAGTCAAACGGGAAAAACAGGTGAATGAAATAAATAATAAGACGTGGATGATAATAGAAACGGGGTCACCAAATTGTAGAGGCTATATTACTTCAAATATACAAAACGTCTTGGCAAATACGCAATGGAAAACTTTCTAAGGTAGTCTTACTGCTAGTAAGTGATTTACAAGACTATTATAATGGAAAAATTGTCAAAACCAGTATATGAGAATGATGAAGATTAGAAATGATACAACTCACTTAGACCCTTAACGGTCCTAGTTGGCCGTAGCCAAGCAGTAGATTTGCCAAAGGATGACTCCGTGAAGATCAGAATCCAAGTTCGTTGGGCCGCGCTTGTGCAAATTGAGAAAATTATCGTGTGAAAATTATTTTTGGATTCTCCTGAGCCCGAGAATGATCACCAGAGAGGTGTCGTTGAAGGGCAAACTAAACAGCGGCAGGTGAGAAGAGAATTGAGCTGTGGAGCGTGTTTAGCAAGACAGTTGCTGGCACGCGTCAAAGCCGAAAATGTGCTTGTGTGTTACATTTTGTTTAAACAAAATTGGTTATGGATAGGTTTAAACAACGCACAAGTTGAGCCAGAGCCCACAGAAAAAAACATTGATATGATTTTCAGATTCTGACTTACGACAAATAATCAGAGGGAACTTAACCAATACTGAAGCTATTTTTTAATAAGTGCTTTAAAATTATTTGAAAAAGTGTATTCAATATTGGGAAACGACTCAGCCTTCGAAGGTCTCGAGAATATTCGGATCTTGACGATTTCTGCTACTAGGCCACGAATTTGTTGGTTTGAAGACGTTGCGTTCGGTTTAAAGAATTTGCGTCTCTATAAAATTGGTTGGAAAAAAATCTTTTTAAATTCCGACTTCAAAAGATCATCAACGCAAGAAAAATAATTCCAGAGACGCAGGTAAAAATTATATGTGTACGGTTGCAGCCACAATGTCCTAGATCGTAATTGATGGGGGATATCGATGTATAAATATTGTAGTAGGAGTGAGGGGAAATGTTGACTGTAATCTTGCTGGCTGTATTTGGTCTATCCTCTACTCATTTTCGCATGCTAGAAAGTGAGGTCCCTAGATATATCAGACCTTATCAGCCTTTAATTATTGGCTACCCATATACAAATAGCTCCATACCCGTCAGAACTTATTCCACAAATAATAACGGCCTACAGTTTGCCCACCCACCCTCAAATTCTTTTTTATGAATAACGATAGCCATAGTCCTGCCACTCAAAACACACTGTAACTTTATACTAAAAAACCTTCATATTTGGTCGCCCTTTGGATATTGCAAAAGATTTTCTATGTTCGGGTGGTTTCAACTACGAAATTGCAGAAGCCAAACGCCTCCAATCGCTTACCGAAAACCCGCCCATCCTAGTTTAATTGTATTCACAGATCGAGATTAACTCAATCTTTGCTCAACGAGGTCGCATTTCCCGATATTTAGAAATGACTAAAAGTGTTTTCTGTCGAGATCATACACCAATGGAGCGAAGAAATGCGGCTCTCCGGTCCAAAAGACCAATGACTTCTCAGCCTACTGTTCCTAAATCTGTTCGTAGTCCCGATAGGGTAAATTCACTCGTGAATTCTCCACCCTGCGTATCTGGTCATACACCCACTAAAGTCAGAACACCCGTTATCCCTGCCTCCCAGATGTCTATTCATAGTCCCGTAACCTTCAGTACACCTGCTATCCCTACCTCCCAAATGTCCAGTCATAGTCCCATTAACATCAGTGCACCAGTTACCCCGTCCCTCTTGATGTCGGGACCGTCAAGCCCTGCCGCGCAATCATCTACTACGATCAAAAATAGTGTAAATGCATTCTCTATCCAACGATCGATAAATTCCGCTGCCTCTAACTCGGCAACAAGCTCATCAAAAATGGCGCCAACACCGTCGAAAGCGTTCAGGCCGAGCGCTTTCCCACCACAACCCAGCTCCTCTTTTGACCGTGGTTGTCATCATATTCCCCCGTATAATGCGTTATTGAACACGCCGGGCCTGAACCACGAAAAATTTAATTTGCATGGCAGTAACCTAAACTGGTATAGTTTTAAATCTAATCAGAGTTGCCGTACGGGACATTCACTGATTAAGACCACTAGTCCTTACGCGAGCGGCCCCAACATTAATTTTATGTCACCACTGGCCCCTATCAGTTCCTTTACCCATCCTCTACCACCCAAACCTGCTAACTTCTATATGTCCTCTCGCCTCCCCCCATTCCTTCCAAACGCCCCAGAAGCTTATTTTGGTTTATCCTCTCCTCATTTTACCCTGCCAGAAAGCGAGGCCCCTATATATCTCAGACGTTCTCAGCCATCCATTATTGGCTATCCGTATGCTAACAGCTCCATACCCGTCACTACTTATTCCACAAATAATAACGGCCTACAGTTTGCCTACCCACCCTTAAATTCTTTTTTATGAATAACGATAGCCATAGTCCTGCCACTCAAAACACACTAGATGTCATATTGCTTAATGCCAGGTCCGTTATAAATAAAATGGCTCAACTTCGAACTATCGCTTTCGAGATGATGCCCGATGTTATATGCATAACAGAATTTTAGACCCATCCAATCATTTCTGACTCCTCCCTTATCATAGACGAGTATGATTTCTATCGTCACGATCGCATTAATAAGCGTGGTGGTGGTTGTCTTCTCTATATTTGAACGTTATTTAGGCACTTTCCGTTTTATCTAAATAGCACGTCCTTCTCTGGAAATTACTGTTTCGCTTCTATTGTCCTGTTGCCCCGGCAAAAGGCGATTATCGGATGTGTAAATAATCCTCCTAACTCTTCATCTGAAGAAGATGCAAACTTGTGTGAA
The DNA here is from genome assembly GCA_036362985.1 of Ligula intestinalis. NCBI lineage: Eukaryota > Metazoa > Platyhelminthes > Cestoda > Diphyllobothriidea > Diphyllobothriidae > Ligula > Ligula intestinalis. The sequence continues at coordinate 23,654,617 of JAYGXS010000003.1, read as the reverse complement.
ATATTCAAGTTTATTTCAGAATCTACTTTTGAAGTTAAAATTATTGCTGAAGATTTTAATTTTCCTGAAATCGACTGGCTTTCAAATTATTGTCCACCTAGATTTCAGCCTTTCCTAGTTGCCATTAATTTTTCTAACTGGTCTCAACTGGTTAGTTCCCCAACAAGACAGAATCATATCCTAGATAAAATAAATGAATAAATTTTATATTTTAGGCCTGGAGGGCCTCGTCATTGCTTCACAAATGATATCGCCCCTCTCTTCGTTGATTTTAAGCAGGACATCTTCCAAAGTGATCACACATTAATTCACTCTTGCATTCCGCTTCCTTCTACGGAAAAGGCTAGTGCTAGTCGAACCTATCATGCGTATGACCTCGCAGATATTAGCTCAATCATCAATTTTCTTGACTCATTAGATTGACAGAGCCTCTCCTCCATTAACGACGCTGAATATCTTTTTGAACTCTTGTCGGTCGTTTCTAATAAAATTCTGGAATTTGTGCCCACTAAAATTGCGAAACCCTACGCATCAGAATCGACCGTCCCTCATTTTCTTTTGCCCAGACTGAAGAAATTGAGGAGGCAGCTGAAAGATATATCTACTAGTTCGCTGTCTGTGCATCTAAGGATCGCCGAGATCTTCAAATTAGCGCCAAAGATTCACCTTGCACGTGACCAGCACAAAGAATCTTGCGCCCTGAGCAAGTCAAACTCTGCAAAATTGGTTGCGCAACTGTTTCGCCGTTGGTCCTCCGCAAAACGAGGAATTGAAATACACCCATTGCTCAATGAAAATAAAACATTTGTATAAGATGAGTCTGCTAAGGCTGAATTATTCAATGCTTTCTTTGCGAAGCATTTTACGACAGAATCTGAACCAGTCCCGTAGTTTCAACCATACTCAGACAATACTCTCGGGTATATTGATTTCTCCATAGAATTAATTCGTATGCAGATACCTTGTCAAAAAAACTCGCACTCTTCGGGAACTGATGGTATCCCCAATTCATTTATAAAAGAGTGTCGACCTTTCCCAGATTACTTAGCCATATATTTTCAGTCTATCTCTCATATGGTATCCTTCCTGACGCTTGGAAGACATCCATTATTCTTCCAGTTTTTAAATCTGGATCTCGTTCAGACACAAAAAACTACCGCGGCGTTCATAAAACCCCGGCCCTAGCTAAACTTCTGGAGAAGATAATTTTTGATCAAAGTCTTAATTTTTGCCTAGAAAAAAGCTTTTGAGTGACTAGCAGCATGGTTTTCTACCCGAAAGATCATGCGAGACGTGTCACTTAGCTTTTCTTAACCACGTCACTTCCCTCCGTAACGAGCAGCAATCCGTGGTTGTTTTCTACTTTGACCTGAGCAAAGCCTTCCACAAGGTACCGCACAGACGGATTCTGGTAAAACTGGAAGCCATTGGCATCCGTCCCCCTCTCCTCGACTTCATCGGTTCCTACTTGTCTAACCGCAGCCAGAAGGTCCTAGTAGGTAATAGTTACCCCACTGCTCAGCTGATCCTGAGTGGCGTTTTTCAAGGCACTGTCTTGGGTCCTTTACTCTTCATTCTATACATAAACGAAATTTCAACTGTATTCAAATATTCGCAAAAGCTCACTTATGCAGACGATTTCAAATGCATATACTCACTTTCTAAGGACACGGCAAGTATATGCGTTGATAAAATAAATGCGGACCTACTTACACGCTTACGTTGGAGTGCTACCTGGCAGATAGATTTCTTACCATCCAAGTGTAGTTTCATGTGTTTCGGTCCCGCCAAGCTTCCTCGTCCCCTAGTCTTTCCAAATACTCCACTTTTAGAACGATCCACTATAAAAGACTTAGGTCTAAGCTACACAAATAAACAAACATTGTCGCCTATGCGGATCGAATATCTGCGAAGGCTGCACAGATATGTGGTTTTATATCACACAATTTCTTCCTGCTGGAAATAAAGTTAAAACTTTATCGCATGTATGTTCTACCCGTCCTAGAATACTGCTGTCCCCTCTTTGGTCTAATGAATGCTTCGGACGGCAGTAAGATTAAAAATGTACAGAGGGTATTTACTCGCAAAATATTCGCTTTCGTCGATCCACTCTTTCATACACGGAGAGATGTCAGTTAGCGAACATGACATTTCTTTGGGTCAGAAGACTCGAAGCGGGCCTCTGTTTCCTCTTTCACGTTTACTCTACCCCTAACCTTCCACAAATCAACGCTCTCATTCCCGCAGATAGACCTTATGCCACTCGTTATTCCTCCAGGATTATTGCAACCCCCTTTAGCTCCACTTCGAACCATTCTCACTTCTTTGCCTCCAAATATGCCTTCCTCTGGAATAATATTCCCCAGGAAATTAGGCTGTCGTCTAACTTAGCAGTTTTTAAAGTCAAATTACGTAAAAACTTAACTTCGGAAGATATAAAGTCCTTGTTATCCGTCTCCTTCCTAAACACACTACTTTCGGACTTTGAAAAAGGTTTCCCTGGTATCTGAGATGGTTATGTTGATATAACACCTTTTTCTATATATGTCTATTTCTTCCTCTTTTGAGTGATATTTGCAACGATGTTTCGTCCACTACTCTGTCCAGTCATCAGTGCCATTTTCTCCATTCTCCGTTTTACAACCCTGACGATAGGCTTTATGGTCTTTAGTCATGCTCATGGCGGTTCTGCTATTTTCGCCAGCTCGTCGCTGGACTCCGCAGTCTACAAGGTCGCATCTCCGGTGTTTCGTTGATGACCAAGTGACCTCTGCCGTTCACTCTCTTGTCGACCCTGTTGTCCGCGATGGCGTCCTCCGGTCTCATTTCCCTGATGGTTGAGCATGAAGCCAGTCGGGCGGTGTACCAATGGTGAACGACATCCTCTGCTGCTATATGATTTTTCCAATTACAAGAAGCGTTTCCAACCCTCATACGTTCTCATCAATAGTCCTGTCTCATTTGCATTACAATCAATCCTTTCAACCAACCCCTTTTTTTTGTTGAAACAGTTTGTTTCTCCTACGTTTTTTTTTAACTGGGGGTCCGCTGAACTCTGCCCCCGCTTTAATTGTAGGCGTGTTTTTTCTCACTGCTTCCTCCTTAGTTCACCGTGCGTTTTAGAGAAAATTGACTATTACCTTAAAATGATGATATGTTAGTGAGTATGAATTTCTCTGCCGACATTATGAAACGCTCCCGCTGCCTAGGTGGTTGCTCACGGAGAGCAGCACTTATCAACTTTGCATTTATTTTTCCACAGCTTTAAGTTTGCAATGACGAGGCCCTCTGGGACTTAAATATAAAATTAATTTATTTGTTCATTAAATAAGCTTCTGGGCCATTTAGGAGGAATGGGGGAGGCTAGAAGGCATGTAGAAGTTTGCAGGTTTGAGTGGATGAGGGTGGGTAAATGAACTGAGAGGAGGAAACAGTGATATAAAATTAGTATTGGGGCCGTTTGCGTAAGGACATGTGGTCCCAATCAGTGAATCTCCTGTATGGCAACTCCGACTAGATTTAGAACTACACCAGTTTGGGTGACTGCCGTGGTTAAGGCCCGACGTGTTCGATAACGCATTATACGGGGGAATAATATGACACGCACGGTCAAGGGAGGAGCTAGGTTGTGGTGGGGAAGCGGTCGGCCTAAACGCGTTCGACGGTATTGGCGACATTATTGATGAACTTGTTGCAGAGTTAAAGACAACGGAATTGATAGATCGTTGGACAGAGAATGTATTCAGATTAGTTTTTATCACAGTAGATGGTGTAGCGGCGGGGCTTGCAGGTCCCGAAATCGAGAGGGATGTGCTAACTGGTACACTGATATTGATGGACCTATGACTAGACGTCCGAGAGGCAGGGATAACGGTGGAACTGACGTAAGCGGGTGTATTACCAGATGACCGGAATGGAAGATTAGCGTGTGCATTGACCCCATTGGAACAACGACCAAACTTATGAACAGTAGGCGGAGAAGTCAGTGGTCTATACAAGTTTTTTTCAGCCGGATCACGAGTTAAATGATTGGATGAAGATGAGAAAATTAATAATAGAGCTGGAAAAAGGGAGAACCAGTGGCGAGAAAAATCTCAAAATAAGAGAGGGACCAATAGTTCAAGTCAAAAGGACATCTCTCTGGTCGAAGCCGGTAACAGTGACAGCCTAGAAGAAGAACATGCGATCACTAGAACAAGGACTTTATTTTCCTGACGTTTCGGATTTCCTCGGAAATCCTTAATCAAAGGTAATCGAAGGACAGTCTGAAACACGCGCAGACAGGGTGATACATGCACAGATAACACGGTATTTTTAGTTCGTAGCGGTCAACTGCATGCGTACTATAATTGTCAGTTCCTTTAGCCACCGCTTGAGGTTTTAATTGGTGCGGTGATGGCGCATTAATTATCATGGGGTTCTTGTCCGCTTCAGATGTGGGGTTAATAATTGCGCTACTATTATACCCACTGTCGTCAGAGTTGTCGTGGCGCCCAGTCCTTCCCACGTGACTGATTCTCTCGTTCAGGAAATGTTTCAGTAACCCGACGAGACCCGGCCATATTTTCAAGTTTGACGAGGCCGGAATCCTCGCACGAGTCGCTCGAGTCATGGTTCGCCGGCCCCCAATCTATCAACAAGTGCAACGATTTGGCGTTCCCATACGGTGTACTGAGACATTTCCTGAGCGAGAGAATCAGTCACGTGGGAAGGACTGGGCGCGACGACAACTCTGACGACAGTGGGTATAATAGTCGCGCAATTAATAACCCCGCATCTGAAGCGGACAAGAACCCCGTGATAATTAATGCGTCATCACCGCACCAATTAAAACCTCAAGCGGTGGCTAAAGGGACTGACAATTATATTAAATAAATGATAAATAATTTGTATATTTAAGGCCCAAGGGGCCCTGTCGTTACAAACTTAGTGTTATCGTGAAAATAAAAATAATGATGATAAGCAGTGAACTCTTATAAAATAATTGTCATCGGCAGTAAAAAAAACTCTTAGATCGGTGGATGAGTTCAGCGGGCCACCGAGTTCAAAAAAAGTTTAGGAGAAAAAACTGCCTTAATAGGTAAAAGGGTTTGATGTGGTTAGTTTGGGACCTGATGTTGAGGGTTCGGGACGTTTATGGTCATGGGAAAAAATAATATATCGTTGAGTTAGGAAGGGGTCATCCGGAAGGCAGGAGAAGGCAGAAGAAGTCAAGGCAACATCATCGAGTTGCGACCCACCAGATTCCAGAGCCAATCGCGAAGACCACAGCGAAGGTTGCGAAAACGGAGAAGAATTCGCAGCCCTTGGAAGTGATGCTTGACTCTGCAGAGGGAAATGCTAACATATTTAGAAACCATTTAAGTATCCTGGGAATAGCTTCAAATGCAAGGATGACCCTTTTCAAAATCTACAACTTGCGTGTTTGGAAAGGAAACGGACAGTAACGACTTTATTTCCTCTAAATTTTAATGCTTATATAATTTGCCTTTAAAAATCGACAGTGTAGAAGACAGTCTAATATCAAGAGGAAGGTTGTTCCAAATAAAAGCATATTTGGAGGTAAAAAAGCGAGAACGGTTAGATGTGGAGCTACGAGGTGGTAAAATTATCATGGAAGAGTTACGAGTGGCGTAAGGTCGGTCTACTGGAAGGAGAGCATGCAGTTGACCGCTACAAACTATAAATACCGTGTTATCTGTGCGTGTATCACCCTATCTGCGCATGTTTCAGACTGTCTTTCGATTACCTATAATTAAGGATTTCCGAGGCAATCCGAAACGTCAGAAAAAAGAGTCCTTGTTCTAGTGATCGCATCTTCTTCTTCTGAACTGCTGCCTGGAACTCGAATATTCTCCTCTATTGGCAGTGACAGCCTAGCTGTCCCGCCACCGAAACCCAAGACATGCCCATTTAAATTGGTCGTTTTAAATGCCAGATCACGGCTTTATAAAATGCCCCTGCTCCACACAATGGTTTTCGTCAACCGCCCAGACATTGTTATGGTAACCGAGACATGGGCATCGGCCTGTTTAGCTGACATTTAACTTTCTGTTCTAGGCTATGTATGCATTCGAAAGATCGAAACAATGGCCGTGACGGAGGAAGCTGCATCTTTATTAAGCAGCCACTTACATTCCTCCCGTTGTACTATCCAAAATTTACGGCGGTGAAGGAGAGCTGCTGGCTACGAGTTGTTCTAAAGAATAAATACTCCTTACTCGTAGGCTGTGTTATCGCCGACCTGATGCCAGTGTGGACTACAATCTTTGTCTCTCGCAGGCGTTTCATGCGGCAGCCGACTTGAATCTTGAGTATTGCTTGATTGCAGGTGAATTTAATCTTCCTGACATGCAATGGTTTCCATCCTCTGGTCCTTCAAAGTTTGAGAACATACTTGAGACTGTAGATATCGCCATGTGGGATCAGGTACTCGATTTTCCCACTCGAGGAACAAACATACTGGACCTAATTTTTTGTAGGGATGCGAACCACTTATGGTGTCACCCTTAGACGCCCTTGGAATTTCAGACCATCTCACAGTTGTTACTACACTAGAACTTGAGGCTGACGAAACATTTTTCCAGAAATATAGTTTTTATCATGATTTCCGATCAGCAAATACGGCGGCATTACTGAGCGGCATCTAAGCGCTCTCGACTGGTCTGAATTTTTCCAATGTTTTGATGTACATTTTTGTACCAATATACTGTTTAAAGTGCTGGATCCACTCATCCTCCGATTTGTCCCGCATAAGAAGGTAATACCTGTCAGGGATGATGTGTACCTTCCTCTGTCGTTCCGCCGTAGGCTGCGTAGGCTCTCTCGTCGTTTGTATCAACAGAAAGACACTTCCGTTCGGCCCTTGATCACACTGATCTTTGAGCAGTCTAAGAAGCTCTCCGAAGAAAGACAGATAGCCTTTGAGGCCAACTTCACTGAAAACCCTTCTCTGAATGTTGCGAAACTCTTTTCGCGCACAGTCAAAGCACAGAGGAAAGTGCAACATCACATACTTTAATACGCCTAAGGAAACCCCATAGTTGACGCTAAGTTGATCACCGATAGTTTCAGTGCATTCCTGTCCAAAACGTCTAGTGAAAACTCGTTCGATGCACCTCCGGCTATCCGGGCTTGGACGGGTGCCGTCCTCGAAAACATACGTTTCATTCTCTGGCACGTAACCATAGCCATCCATCGTTATCGTCAATCTTATAGTCTAGGACCAGATTGCGTTCCAGTTAGCCTTCTAAAAGCTGAAGCGAATGATATTTTCCCGTGTTTTCTGTGTAAGATATTTAATCTTGCTCTTGAGAGCGGAACGTTTCCTTCGTTGTGGAAGGAATCGTGCATAATGTCTATTTGCAAGCATGGCCGATCGACGTTATTTGACAACTTTAGGCCAATAAATACACTTCCCGCAGCCTCGAAGATCTTGGATACCTTGATCAAAGTAAAGATGATATGTCACTTGACAGAAAACAGTTTGCTTAGCGCAAAGCAACATGGATTTCTCGCGAAAAGATCTTGTGACACCTGCCAGCTCTCTTTCTTTAATTATGTGCTACAATCTAGAGAGAGTGGTTTTACCCTTTATACCGTCATTTTAGATTTTACTTAGGCATTTGATTGGGTCGATAATAACGTCCTCCTTCTGAAACTGGCCTCCTTTGGCATAGGTAGCAAGCTTTTTAACTTAATATTTCCCTATTTGAATGTTCGCACATAACGAGTTAAAATTTCTAATGTTATCTCCAACTCCACACATGTGAGGAGTTGAGTTGTACAGGGTAGTGTACTAGGGCCGCTCTATTTTGCCTTTTTGTCCGCAACATTCCAGATTGTTTTCAGGATGGTAGACCCTTCATGTACGCTGATGATTTAAAAGTCACTTATCAGTATAAACTGGCAGATCACAACATCGTGCCCAAGCAGATAAAAATGGATCTTCAGGCCTTCGCCCAGTGGTGTAGCACATGACGCCTCACCCTTTCATGGCACAAATGTTCCGTTATGGTTGTTGGCGACGATCACTCATCGGAATTAAGCATAGACGGTCACGAACTAAATGTCCCAGGTATTATCAAGGATTTGGGCATATCCTATTCTAATAGCCTCAATCTGTCAGAGCGCTGTGCCCGATAGTCTCGAAAGCACGCCGAACCACGGGATTTATCCTTAGAAATTATAAGACCATAAAGGTTAGAACTAGCCTTTATAATATGTACGTGAGAACTAGTCTTGAATACTGCTAGCCCCTATTCAGTCTTCTGCGCACAAGTGAACGGAAGAAAATAGAATCGGTGCAGCACTTCTTCACTAGAAGAGTTTTTACTTCAGAACACCGTTAATTAGCCTACCAACAAAGGTGTAAACTTATCCAACTGGATCCCCTATGGCTTCATAGATTACAGAAAGGTCTATTTTTACTGTTTAAAATTTTTAATTGCCAAACCTTTAATCCTCTCAGTACAATAAGGCAGCTCGAGCACTCTCGGTATGCCAGCAATCTTGCTTTTCGCCTTTTGTTTCTACCATGCCAGTTCCCTTTCCGTCACCAAGTTTTCCTTTTTTATAAATACTGATGAGCGTAACCTGCATCTCAGGGATACGCTCAGTATAGTTTCTCTGAATGCGAGATCAGTTGTAAATAAAATGACAGAGCTCAGAACAGTAGCTTTTGAGCTTGATCCAGATGTTATTTGTATCACTGAATCTTGGGCTCACTCTCTTATCCCTGACTCAACACTCGCTATATATAATTTTAGTTTGTACCGACAAGACCGCATTGAAAAACGTGGTGGTGGTTGCCTTCTTTATATCAAATCATCTTTTGTACATTTCCCGTTTCATCTGAGCATTTCATCGTTTCGGGAGATGTTTGCTTTATTTCAATCATCCTCCCGCACAATAAAAAAGCCGCAATTGGCTGTGTTTATAATCCCCCATGTTATTCTGGTAATGAAAGTGCGCTCTGCGAACTGTTTGCAAAAGTTGCAGAAGCTGAAGTTGATGTCAAAATAATCATAGGTGATTTCAATCTGCCAGACGTTGACTGGGAGGCAAATACTTGCCCGCCAAAATTTCAAAAATTGGTAGAAACTGTTAACTTTGCAAACCTGTCACAACTGGTCAGTTCAGTGACTAGAAATGCGAGCATATTAGATTTAATTTTTACAAATGACGTCCACCCTCTCTTTATGAATTTTCATCGTGATCTCTTTACAAGTGACCACGCATTAATTCAGTGTTGTTTTCCAGTCTCTCTTTCAAAAAAGCCTGAGGTAAAATGCAATAACCTCGATTTTGCTAACGCAAACCTTGAACCCATAAATGACTTCGTAAGTACTCTAGATTGGCATACTATTTTTTAAACTAATGATCCAATCTTTTTCAATGAACTTTTACAAAACCTTACGAAAAAAAATTCAGACTTTTATCCTACTTAAGCCTATTAAATCAAATTCAGCTTCCTCTACCGTTCCACATTTTCTCCAAAATAGACTTAAAAAATTACGGAAGCTACTTAAGGATCCGTCTAATAGCTTTTTGTCGGTGCACTTAAGGATAGCACAAATATTTGAATAAGCGCTAAAAATAAGGCTTGCACGAGATAGGCGTAGAGAGTCCCTGGCACTAAATGATGCTAACTCTTCCAAATCCGTTGCTCAAGTCTTCCGTTTTCGGTCATCCGCTAAGCTTCAGAAATTCATTCCGCCTTTACTCGATAGTAGTAATCATTTTGTTACAGAGAATTTGGCCAAAGCAGAAATGTTAAATTCTTTCTTCGCCAAGTTCTTTACAATTGAGACTAGTCCAACACCCGAAATACCTCTGATGTGTGATGCAAATCTCACTTCAATGGATTTTTCACCTACAAGTATTCATAAAGAAATAGCTCGTCTCAACAATTCACATTCAGTCGGGACGGATAACATTCCAAACTCATTTATTAAGCAACTAAGAGATTTTCCTCCTTTACTGAGCAAATTATTTACAATATTTCTCGAAAACGGTTTTTTTCCTGATTCTTGGAAAACTTCTATTGTAATTCCAGTTTTTAAATCTGGTTCCAGATCTGACATTAAAAATTATCGCGGTGTTCATAAAACACCTTCCTTAGCTAAACTGTTTGAAAAATTAATCGCCAATAAAATTACAGATTTTTGCATAAGCAATCAAATATTAAATTATCTCAGCATGGTTTTTTACCGGACCGATCTTGTGAAACATGCCATATGTCTTTTCTTAATCTCCTCACTTCTCTTCGTAACGATCATTTATCTGTGGTGGTAATCTATTTTGATCTTAGTAAGGCATTTGATAAAGTACCTCATAGGAGACTACTAGCCAAACTAGAGGCTATAGGATTTTGTAGTCCTCTCATTGACTTTATTAGATCATATCTTTCTAATCGGAAACAACAGGTCTTAGTGGGGTCCTCATACTCCACCCCTACCGCTATTTTAAGCGGTGTCCTTCAAGGTACCGTTCTGGGCCCCCTGTTGTTCCTGCTTTATATAAATGATATTTCAACAATAGTTAAACACTCTCAATCGTATATATACGCGGACGACTTGAAATGTGTATACTCCTTCTCTAATTCTACGGCTGAGGAATGCTTAGAACGCATTCATTCGGATTTGGACGCTCTATCTGCGTGGAGCTCCACTTGGCAGATGGAGTTCGCACCTTCTAAGTGCCAGTTCATGTGTTTTGGACCTGAAAGGCTGCCACAGCTTATCATTTTTCAAGGTTGCCCCATGACTGAATGTTCTAACATTAAGGACTTAGGTTTAAGTTACACCAATAAATTAGATCGTTCACCTCACGCTGATAGAATTACAGCAAAAGCTGCTCAGATATGCGGCTTCATCTCTTATAATTTCTACCTTCCCGAAATGAAGCTAAGACTTTATCGTATATATGTGCTTCCTATTCTCGAATACTGCTGTCCATTCTTCGGTCTAATGAATGAATCTAGCCGTTCAAAAATTGAAAGTGTCCAAAGAAGATTCACTAAAAAGGTCCTCTATCCGGCATTTTCAGATACTTCATACTCAGATAGATGTGAAATAATGAAACTGAAATTTATTTGGGTCAGGAGACTGGAAGCAGGGTTTTTTCTCCTGTTTCGCCTTAATAATAGTTCAAATCTCCCCAAGATTTCTGCCCTTACTCCCGTTACTCGCCCTTACAACCTAAGAAATTCAACGTTGATTATACCTCCTCCTGCTTCTTCCACTTCTAAGCGATCTCTATTTTTTGCTTCTAGGTATAGCTATCTTTGGAATAATTTGCCGATTGATATTCGGACGTTGACTAGTCTATGTGCATTCAAGCGAAGACTGCACATTTATCTTAACACTGAATCTATTAACCTTTTGTTTTCCTCATCTTTTCCGGGCAGCTTTCTCCACAATTCGGAGAAAGGGCCATCGGGAATTTAGGATCCCTTCTTGAAACTACCCACTCTGACTCATGTACCCCGGAATCAGGACGCAGTCTTGACGGCTCTCGTTTCGCTGGTCATCAACCATCATCAGGGCCTTATATTTGGTCACATCTCAGACATCCACAACGATGGTCTTGTAGATTTGACGGACTTTTGGATATCATACAGCGGTGTCCATCAGGATCATAAACTGGTGGGTTCCTTATGTTCCATTATGCCGCATCGGTTTGGGAACCCGAGTGTAGTGCCGGGAACCCGTCTATACCAGTAATGTTTCGTTAATACCTATTGTTCTGCCCCACACTCAGCTTCGACTGAGTTTGCTTCCAAGCCCTTCCCCCTTACTAACAGAGGCAGTGGGTACCAGAATACATATGTCAGAATTCTAGATAACGATGTGGCTCACCTGTGTGTGCCCTTGAATTTCACCTTCCGCATAACACTGCTATATTTATTTTTTTCGAATCTAACAAATTCGCTTCTAAACAGTTATACTCGTCTCATAGCTGTAGACTACGGATACTTTGTGAAACCAATTATTTCTAGTACTTCGTGTTATCGAATTTTTGGTTTATTGATGAGGCCCATTGGGCCTGAAATATACAACTTATTAGTATTATTATTGTTATTATTTCTTCCTATGGCACGCACAGTTCATAACCGGCAATTCTTCTCAATAAACGCCATATCAATATGAAATAAGCGACCCAGAAGTATTAAAAGCCAGCAAAGCTATTTTATGTTTGAGAGGGAAATCACTCGTTTTCTACATTCAGGACAAATTTCACGAATTTTGGGTGCTGACTCGGTGGAATCGCTTTTTCACTCTGATGGCATTCGTGGACTTTAAGCCCTGCCAGGCTTAATACTGAAGATAATGCTGCTGAAGCTGCGGCCCGCAATCGGCTAACCCTTCAGCCGATAGCGCGCAACTTTTGCCGACGAACATTCAAGAGAGACTGAGAACAGTGTGTTCTTGTGCTAACCCTCTACGTCCCGAAATAATGTCTCTTACCGATATGCAACTTTTCTCCTGCTGAGCTGTCAACACAGTTTACAACTAAAACATAGATTCCGTTTGTATCGTACCTTCGAAGTTAGGTTTTTTTCGCTTGAAACAAACGCCGTATCTCGCCCAGCATTTAAGTCACTTGAAGTCATTTTATTAAGGGAAGAAGGCTTTCACCCTTGAGCTCCCTATTCATAACCAAAATCGCAAAATAGGTCCACCATAACAATAGTACATAATACAAATGTACAAATGTAGGCTTAAAATCAGCGATAAGTGTGAGCCAGTTGCAAGGTGCTGCTACTTACACTTTGTTCATTAGCCGTTCAAAAATTGAACAAATTTAAAAAAGTTCACACGAAAACTGCTGTATCCGACAGCTTCTAATACTTGTTGCTCAAATAGATGTCTATTAACCAAACTAAAGTTCCTTTGGGTCAGGAGATTGGAAGCAGGCTTTTGTCTCCTTTTTTGGCTAAATAATTGCACAAATTGACCCAGGACTTCTGTCATTACCCCCGTCAACCGTCCCTACAACCTGAGAAACTCGGCACTTTTTATACTCCCTCCTGCATCTTCCTCATGTAAACGCTCTTTGTTTTTTGCTTCCAGATATAGCTTTCTTTGGAATAACTTGCCAATCGAAATAAGGCCGTTAACTAGACTGTCTGCTTTCAGACGGAGACTGCACATTTATCTTAACACTGATTCTATTAACCTTCTATTCTCCTCATTTTTCCGAAAAGCTTTCTCCATGACTCCGAGAAGGAACCATCGGAAATTGAGGAGATCTGCTTGAAACTATTCGTTCTGCCTCGTGTCCCCCGAGAACCTAGATGTTTCCATTAACAACCATTGAATCAAACGAAGCCAAGCGGAAGTACTCAGTCTGAAATTCCGCAGTTTCGTTGACTACTCACCTTCATCAGACCATCCACACCAATTTCTGTGCTACTACTATGTTCCTACTTTTATCTTCCTAAGCATTTTTTTCTCTTACACACTTTTTGAACATGGAAGCCCGTTGAAAACTGTCTCCATTTTCACTGTGAGAGTTTTTTTTACCTGCCATAAGTTTTCGTTTTTAGTTCAAACTTACCTGCAAAACATTGTTAAATGTTGCCCCAAAAGGACAATTTCTGCTGACATTATTACGACTTTCTACGTCTACTTGCACATATTGTCAAATTCTTTTTTAAATTTTTATTATTTCGAAATTAATTTTGTACGGACAGTGCCATACCGGCGCTGAAAAATATAAAATCCAAATTCCAAATCTGCCACAGCTTTTCAGCAAATGAGAATCAAGTTTGTGTTTAAAAATGTCAGCAGTATCTGAGAGGACCACATCTTCCGGGAGTCCGTTCCACGCTCCAATGACCCTCTGAGAGAAGGCGTTTCGTCGAACGTCGATACGGGCCGGTTTCCTCTGTAGTTTAAAAGGATGACCTCGCAGATGGTAAGTCCGAGCCAATTCGAAGAAATCATCAAATTCTAGGGCGCAATCTTGGCTTCTAACAATACGGTAGGTTTGTAGGAGGTCCCCGCGGAGTTGCCTATAATTGAGAGGGAAAAGATCAAGTTAGGTCAGTCTGTCTTCCTTGACAAAACACAAAACCTGAAACAAAACCAACACTGGCTGCGAAAGAGCGAGTTTGTTTTAGGGTTTTTCCTGTCTTCGAGGTTTTGGAAGGCCCCCAAGAGGTGCTCTTCCAAGGCTTTAAAATTGCCTGTAAACTGGCATAATAAACATATATATATAACTCAGATAAGTTAAACCTCTTGTCTAACTTATTTATGTCTGTGTTTACCGAGGAGCCGTCTTTTAACGAGGATATACAGCGATATATTGTCCCAGTGGCGCATACAATTGGCACGATATCGTTCAAATCAGACACAGTAAGAAAAGTTATGAGACAACTACAGCCCACTAAATCGATTGGTCGCGATGGCTTATCAGCGAATCTTCGAAATGAGCTCGCGGAACAACTGGCCTCTCCACTTTCCAAGATCTTCGAAAGTTCGATGGAGAAGGGGGCTCTACCTACTGACTGGAAGCAGGCAAACCTAACCCCTATTTATAATGGAGGAGAGATAACGTCTCCTAATAGCCTTAGACTAAGTAGTCTTACAAGCATTTGCTGCAAATTAATGGAAAAACTGATCAAAACGGAACTAATGAGACATATAAGAGAAAAAATTGCTAAGCGCAGCGCAACACGGATTCCAAAGTTGCCAATCTTGTCTCATTAACCTGCTGAACTGGAAATCTAGATAAATTCTTGGGAAATGGGTTCATCGGTCAATGCTTTCTACATTGACTTCAGCAAGGCATTCAAAAAGGTTCCACAAAGACGAATAATATCAAAGCTGCATCAAACGAGTGTGACTGGAAATCTACTCAAACGGTTAGCCGACTCTCTAACAAACAGGCGTCAGCGTATTTATATTGGAGACACAACAACAGAATGGAAATTTGTTTCCAGTGGGGTTCGGCAGGAGAGCGTTCTGGGTCCCATTATATTTCTGGTATACGTGAACGACTGCCATAACTGTCTCACCCGATAGAAAGTCATGTTTGTAGACAATTTCGAGATTTGGGTGTCAATCTATAACTCGGAGGATGAAAAAACCTTAGAAAATGCGTTAAATGGCTTGCAAAAGTGGTGTTAACTCAATTTCAACAGATGCCACGTCATCCGCTTACGATCTAGTCGCAGAAAGGTGATGTCATTAGAGTATGACTAATTGATCTGAGGTCACTAATAGAGGCAAGTGAACGAACTACGGGATCTAGGTGTATGTATGACGCCCAAACTCTGCCCATTAATTCACTGTGCCAAAATTGCAAAGCAGGCTATTGGCAACCTAGGAGCGATCAGAAGGTCCTTACCCTATGTTGGTGAGGAGATTTTTGGGCGAGTCACCGGAACATTTGTTCGACCGATGTTAGAGTTTTCCGCCAAGGCGTGGTGCCCCTGGATGAAGAACAATTACGCAGTACGGGAGAAAGTCCAAATAAGGGTGACAAAATAGTCAGCAGCTTAGAAGTCATACCATATGAAGGTCGCCTAGATAGGATTAACCTTTTTCCTTGCTATTATAAGCAATACAGAGGGGATATAATCATGGTATTTAAAATCGTCAGCTAAGTAGACGGCGCTTTTTAGATGGCTGACTGTCTTAAATTAACACAAACGATACACCTACGAGGTCATCCGTTTTAACTGAAGAAACAACATGCCAAATTAGAAGTGCAGGCCATCTTCTTTTACAACCGGGGTGGTGAAAACTGGATTAAACTTCCGTCCACAGTTATTCTTGGTGAAAGCGTTGACGGATTTAAAAGAAGACTCGATCTTACTTTACTTGATGGTCATACATTTTGTAGATAACAACGAATTATATAATGCATATATGGCTTTTCAACACATGCATGATCTGACAGCATCTATTTGTTAATAGGGTTTTCAAAGGCTCTGCCTATCTACCTTATATATACTTAATTATACTAAATTTTAACAGAAAATGTCTAAAAGTCGTTCTAATACAGAGAAGACGATCATCACCACGCCTAGTAATGCAGTCTCTAGGGCGAAAATACCACTTGACTACGATAAGCAAAGAGCCAAATCTTAAGGGATGGGTCCCGGATTCATTGATTCATTGATATATATTCACTCAGAAATATACGAACACCGATCATATGGGCTTCCAAACTTAACAAAATTCATGTGGTTGTCAGAGGTCTCAAACAGGTGACCGCCTGCCAGGCCGATTCCGGCCAAGTCATAAAAGCAGCAATATATTTGAAAAGTTTATTTGGGAAACATATGCTTTCGGAAATGCATCAACGGGCCGGTACAAGACATGGCGAATAAGACCGTCAGCGTTGAGCAGTGCTTATGTGTTTCTCATACTGTGATGTGATGGACGCTTTATTATCCTTTAATTCCATAGGCTCCCGCACGCCGAAGACAGTTTGTTAAGGAGAGAGGACGTTCTCGTTGTGGGCTGTTTGAAGGCGTTACGTCTGATGCGAGGCGTGCATCTGGCCGTCCTCTGTGGCGTGGGGCGACGTGCATGTGCCGTCTGTAGTCGTCCGGACGAGAGAAACCACGTGTACCGAAATTTCTTGACAGCTGAGAACTAGATTTGCTAAATGGATCGCCATTGCCTGGCTGTGCCTAGCATCAATGACGAAATACTCTATTCAATTTACACGTGGAAGCATTTGCAAAATGTATGAAAATGTACATTTAACAGAAGGAAAATTAACTATAGAACAACTTGTAGACATATGCGTCCCTGAGATCCCACGCTGACTGGGTGAAAAGTTATCTGTCATGGAGTATTCGTCCTCTTCATATTTCTATGCCATATATAGAAATGAAACTCTACGACAACGTTGTTCCATGCACGAGATTTCCGGAAGTTTTCTTCCGACCCAGTGGGTTTATTGCTTTTCGCCTCAAGAGGATCACCAGTCTCTTGTGCTTAATGTACAGTTGAATGTAGAAGGAACTTATATTTTTCTTTTTGGGAAAAGTTTGATTGATGTAAAATGTGGAAATAAAAGTTGTTTTGGGAATGCTACCATCAACAACTTATTGGTATGTTTTAAGTTATGCTGAAAATTATAACATGGTCCTTTTTATAAAGTTAAGCGCTAGCGTAAAATACACCCCAAAATCATACCTTAAAGGCACCAAATAAACCAGGAGTCTGGATAAATCATTGACTGATATTTGAATTTGGAGTAGTATCTGAATTCATCGAGTGCACTCACTGATACCGAGATTAGTTAGCCTTTCAAAACACTGTTGGCAAGATGATGCCCGTGATGAATGATTCTGGAGATGCTAATGTGTGTCCGCTTTTATTAATATTAATTTTGCAAGGCACAAGCTCAACAGGAAGCTCAAAAAGCAGAAATGGAGAAAAGGCAGAAGGAGATGACAAATGACATATTAAGCAGAATACTTGATCAGAACGCCCGAGCTCGCTGTATACTCCATCCATTAATTTAATACTTTTTAGTAAATACATTGGCAATGACGAAGCCCGATAAAGCTAAGGCCGTGGAAAATATGCTTGTTAACATGGCACGCTCGGGTAGGATAGGAGGAAAGGTAAGTCATTAGGCACTGTACTTACGGTCCTGACCGCCGCTCGAGATGAAACCATCTTTCAGATTTGACGATGGTGATTTTGATTTTTCGGGAAAATAATACTGCGCATGCTAAATGCACTTATTTTTAGCTGGCTTTGTATAATGATCACTTGGTTATTTTGCTGCTACTTATTTCCTATTTGTCTTCATGAGTAAGTATTGATAGTCTTCCCCTTTTAGTTAGGTTTCATATCTAATCACTTACTTTTCAACCCTTCAGAACGACCATTTGTCTGTTAACCACTTTTTGCCACATTCGCTTCGTCTGTCGGCTCCCTGACTGCAGGGACTAAACATTCTTTAGTTTTTTTATACCTTGCATCGCTTTAAGCATAGATAAGGACGTTATAGAGTCATCCTTGCAACGCTTTCGGGCTCAAAACTCACTGCAAGTGTCAGATGGCTTTACAGTTCAGCAGCCTGATTTCCTATATGTGAGAAAGTACATTTCTCCTAAAGTGACTTTTTCTCACTCCCCAAAACTTGTTTACGTTAGTTTCTATTTGTTAGCCCCGGTGTTATCTATCATTTTTGACTTAACTTGCATTTTGGAGCCACCGAAACCCTTAAATAGTTTTGTAGCTTCCACCTTGAATCATAAATTGATTAGTCGGCCAATTTTCTAGAATTTGGAGTAACAGTAAATAGCCCAAGACACTTTTCCGGCCTGCATTAGTAGTATAGGTTAAAAGCGACTAGACGTAGAGCCAATCTGTGCATCGGAGCCAAGAAAATCGCGTTAAAACGCTCTGTAAAAGAATATGCTCATCCACCGCGAGCAATGAGGACCTCTCTTTCTGATTAGGCTTAGCAAGGATGAGTGTACGATGTTTTAATGAAATAGAAGGAATAGTTCACATCCAGTTTATACACACTTAAATACCCGCTGGAGTCCAATGATACGTCAGAGTCAACACGATTTTAATGAACGCGTATCAAGTGGTTGACAGGACGAAAACCACGTCTGCATATACGAAACGTGGTGGTTCTTAACTTCTTAAGATTCAATCCTCCATGAGGGGCTTCGGAATTAAAACAAGTGAGTATTAAACAGGTCACATTAGATTGCTTATGTAACTGGATCTCAGGTTTGTGCAGAACGGCTTCTTCCTTCATTTAGAAGGCTCATTACCCTGACTTTTATCGTGTCGGGTTTGTTTCACAGCACGTTTGATAGTGAGGAAAACTTGTTTTGAGCCAAACCGACGTCCCCAATTCCTCTTTCAATGTCAGCAAAAAGTCAGTGAGTTGATTTGGGATGAGGTCATTCATGTTGAAACATTATGTTGTTTCTGAAGAAATTTGAACAAGGCAAACATCTACCTCCTCTAACTCCTCACCATGCGCCCACATCTAAGACTAATAGCTTTTACTCTCTTTACCTATCCAGTTTCACCCTTTTTAGGCCGACACTTAGTTGGACAGTTAATTATCTTATTGATAGGAAATGACCGTTTGCTGTTAAATAAGAGGGCGCGAACTTGAATGACGTAAATAACTCCTGCTAATCGCGTGTAATTGTTACGGCTGTGATTTTACTCACAGTATTACGATCCCCGCTACTATCGTGATCTTTGCCTTGTTCAGTCATGTTGGTTGATGTGGTTTGAATCTTCCGCCTACCACCTGCAAATTTCTCATATGTGTAATGGGTCAGTCGTAATAACGAACGTTTGGCAATGTCTTTATGCTTCTCCTAATGTCGATCAGGGCTGACTCGCGCCATAACACACAGGCAGATATTCTCAGCAATGGCTTTATTTTGTGGCATTAACAGTATGCTGGATGCAAAGGCATGTAAATTCACGGACAGTCCAACTTATATGTAAGCAGTAGAACAACCATATACCAATTTAAAATACTAGCTAAAGACTCGAAAAATTGTTTCAGCGGTTTTCTGTTGATGGTCTTTGTTATCTTACCGTAAGGCACATCGATGACACTATAAAGGAAAAAAACTCCTGGCGAGAATTTTTAGTTGTGATTTTGCTTTACATCTCTTGTACACAGAACTTCACTGCACGGCAAAGCAGAGGTTTCCGCTTTTTCCACCTCATTTTCTTTTTTAAAATTCTTCAACGCATTCGGGTCCCTGTCTGAGTACGTTCTAGAGAATTTTACTTACCAATGCCAGAGCCAGTTATCGCACGCAGCTTTTCAGTAAAGCGTTTTCTGCTTTCATTTACATAATTGACCTGCAAGGAAACTCATATCAGCAGGCTTCTTACCACATTATTGGTAGTCGAGTGTGTAGTTTTGTTTCGTAAATTTTCCCTTTGGCCTAAGGCTACTGGCTCTTTATCAGGGTACTGAAATCGTAATCTCTGCTTTGATTTTCATTAAAAGTGACGTTTTAAATTTTGCTTTTCAATAATTAGCTTTTTGAATAGGGAGGATGCTCAGATGCATCCGATAACTAAATCACGAAGGATCACTTCCACTGAGAAACCTGGACCAAATACAAAATGGTATTTGAAATTACGTTCTTTAAATCCTTGGGCATATACTTCTTTCGAATTTATTATTTCTTTCTCTAATTTGTTTCATTGCATTTAAACACACTGCATAAAAATCACAAACCAAAATAAGAGTTAAAATACACAAGCCTTATTTTCCAGGCGGAAAATTGGTAACAAGGCCTAGCCTATTACTCCCCTGCCCGTATGTAGGTAGTGCCATAAGTTTGCCACCTCAAGAAACATTTCGCATGGGCCGTCAGGTCAATTTTCTCATGACTAAACAGATCTTGCACTTGTACTCATGCTTTTAAATGCAGAGCCAACTTCTTACCACCGGAGTTCATTTTACCAAGCTACAGTTCATAGCGGATTTTGTTTCTATATTACGATGTAGAGGAAAGGCAGCTTAAGCTTTATGCCCACGGGATACGTTTAAGTACTTAATCGCCTATTTTTACCACTGCATTAATCTTCTTCCGAGTCATCTAATCGCCGTTTACGGACTGGCTAACCACACAGAAATTAAGGTGCACGTCAGCTGGCTAAATGATCATTAAATTAGCTAGAGAAGCATGTAGTAGAATCATCTTCCCTCCGCACTTGTCTAGAAAAGATATAAAATGGGTAGTGCGACGAATTAAATACCACGAATTGGGGCAAATGCTTGCATCCCAGGTATATGTGTAGAAAGAGAAGTAGAAGGCGTTGCAATCACCCATACGTACGAGACTGGTCCCGAGTTTTATTTCGCAGTTGTGAGGGTAATCGTGCACGCCTGCAATAAAACAGGCCGCGAAATGGTTGAAGCCTGGGCCTCGGATGAGAACTCAGTCAATCGATTTATCGATCTGGCGCCGACATACATCGCGCTGCACAGGCATCTCCGGAATGATGGCACTGTTGGTTGACTGTCCTCCCCCTCCCTCTATAACGGTTGATTGGCCCCTGCGTCCTATAACTGTTGCTTGTCTTTCGTTTACGCCTTTTATCTCTGATGATGGACTCTAAGAAGAGCCCGAAAGCTCAGACAAGTAGAAGTATGATTCCGGTGCTTGCAACGCCTTCTAATTCTGTATTAAATACCCTTCAAGTTGTTTTGTTCCCAGAGGGAGCTAGCTGATTATTGACACCTGTGTCGCAGATGTTAGCGTTTGAAGTTGGCAATTTGCTGTCGCGTCAGCAGCAGTTTTATTGATCTTTTACCCGAAATTTACTTGCGCGCCCTCCCCTTCTTGTTGAAGTTCATATTTTAGCAGTTGTGTAATTAAAAATTGAGCTACTGAATGCTTCAAACCGCTCTTCCTTCAAAAGGTAATGCGAATTGTACATGACGTGCCCTAGTATTCAGGAATCACGTTTCGCTTTTAGCATCACCCAAGACTAGTTCCTCCATCTTGCTCTTATACTTGCGTAGTCCTCTGTCTTTCAAGCGTTCCGATTGTTGAGATATATGTGATATACGCTGAGGCATGTAAAGAGGAGAAACCGCGGCAGACTACTACATGTCCAAAGTATTTTTTTTGCGCCTTGTCTTCTTCCTCTTCATCTGATCGCATGCTTATGACCTCTACTCTTGCGCATCTGCCCTCGAAAAGTACATTAGTTGGAGACAGCCATGGGGCACCCACATAGGTCCTTAAACTTGTTTCAATCTAGAACCTGGATAGATTGCAGCGTTTGCATGGAAAATACGTCACATTTAACTGATAACAACGGTTTGGCTCGTTGAGGAGATTTGTGTCTGTCTCAATCCGAATTAAAGTAGTGCATAAGCGGAATAAAAAGAATGGTTCTTACGGTACTATGACAGAAAATTACGCCTACATGTACTGTTTGAGTTGATACAGTTTCTTCGCTGCAGGATAACTGCTTGTGTTTCTTCAAGTTACTTGACACACCCCTTGGAAACACTTTCGTAACGGTATTTCGTTATTAGGAATTCGGGAAAAATGCCCAACGATTATGCTGACTTTAGATCATTCAACAGGCTCGTTTAGAAGAATATTTGTTTCCGTTATATCCACGCCACCGTACATACAATGCGTT
Organism: Ligula intestinalis; assembly: GCA_036362985.1. NCBI lineage: Eukaryota > Metazoa > Platyhelminthes > Cestoda > Diphyllobothriidea > Diphyllobothriidae > Ligula > Ligula intestinalis. The sequence goes on along the minus strand of JAYGXS010000003.1, from coordinate 23,632,475 downwards.
GAATTATATAACATGACGCTACTTCATTGCTTTCGGTCCTTTTTGAAAAAGGGTTGGCTCATTATTATATTGTAAGAAGAAATGGGGCGTTCCGTTTTGCATGGCAAACTCTCTTCGCCGCTCCCAGAAGCGACTATTTTTATGCCACTTTTGCCTTCTTTTTTTTCAAGCTTTCCGACTACTGACTGACCGTTGCTATGCAACGGCTGCCGAAAGTCCGTCGCAAATCGGGAAATTCGACTCAATCTTACAGTAAGGCCGCCTAGGCAAATGCGACTCCTAAATGGGCGGGAATGCAACCGAAACGCCAGAAACCATAACAGTCTCTAGTCTTTGTCGGTGTCTCGCTGTTATTCTTAACTCTGTCGCCTTGCCACCAATACTTTACCGGGCGACGTTTCCTCTAGGAGGCCAACAGCTTGCCTCCGCCAATTTCTGTGAATAGTCTCTCTGTATGGATACCTAAAATCATGAAGGCTGGCCAATGTGCATGGCCATGGGCAATTGTATACGAATGAATATGGTGTCATTTCGAGTGTTTTTTTTCGGCGACTTCATCCATTTTAGCAATTCAAATTCACGAGATTCTTACTTATATGATGTCTGCGCATTTTTTTCACAGGTCACAGAAGAGCAGTTAAAGGATCTCCTGACCCAGATAGCCTCCGCGTCCAAGCAGTCGACCACCGTTAAAGTAAACCTCCATAAACAGTTACTAAATAGCTTTTAGTTTGATCGAAGAAAAGCCGCCATCGACTCTGATGAGGACGACTACTAAGACCAAGGTCCACTGATTGGTTAAGCCTTCCTCCGTCTTATTCGGCTTCCTGCTTGGCCGCTTTGTGTAACATAGGCTGGCTGTACAATTTACACTAAGACCAAACGTGCAGCGCTTTGCTTCCTTTGTTCTCTGCACAATGATATTGCATGCATTGTCTGAGCCGTTATGCCTTCTTGCTTATTACTTACTAAGTCGGATGCTTTGGGCTTCATGCTGACGAAAGTAAATATTTGCTGTTTTCCTCCGGTGTACTTTTCGTTTCACTGCTTCGATAAATTTGCAAATTTAATGCGAGAAAAAGCATTAATGCCAGTGTTACGAAGACCGCGCTGAGTATTGGGACCCGTAACGGGGAGTATTCAGACTGGGCGCCAGATATGCTGCCGTACTGCCTTACTCAGTTGCGACAGCTTAATGTAAATGCTGCTGCATGTTGCAAACGTAGTTTCACTAAAAAAATCGCAAACCTCCCCACTCACCCTGCAGTAATAGTTGTCGTCAACACCACAATCGGGAACTCCAATTGCCCACAACAGCACCCCTCCATATCAACATAATCATGATCGGTGGCAATACAAGCGCCAGAATACCTTTGAGTTTATTTCGAGGCCTTTGAACTCCTCAAAGTATCGTGCCCCCAACCGTTATTTTTTTTCAATAGAAAATTTTGTCTTGCACACTCCCACTATCTCAAGGTTTTGGGCTTGCAAGTGTAGAATATTTGGAAAATTGAGTTTATAGTCTACCCTCCCAGATCGGGACCAACAGGTGAATACGGAAAGGCCGCTCTGAATTTCAAAGCTCTTTTTAAATCCTCAATGGGTTACCGATTGAGTCTAATACTAGCGGTGGTGTAGTTTAAATGCCAGTCTGCTACCAGTTTGCCAGAATTTTGCGGCGTTAAAAGACATTAACATTGAATGATAATGGAACTTATGTTCAAAGGCTCAAAAAGTACACAAGAAGACGCTGACGAGAGATAAAATAAGAAAACAAGAGAACATTGTGTCAGCTAGAAGGAAGTGAGGGAGGGACTGACACCGATTCCCTTACTCTGAAATAAATATGGACTCTGGATTGACTGCGAGAGGCGTAGAAAGGTTACTTAACAAAAATGTCGTCGAAATTGGAGATAAGTAGTTGGATAAAGGTGGTTATCTGCCCAACGGCAGCAAAAGAAGCGAGGTTGGCGAATTTAGACCAAAGAAGATTGGGACCGAACACAATGCCAAGGTTGTAGTCAGTCATCTTGTTGGAGGCCGCATGCGCACTCACCTAGAGACAGGGGGGGTTGGAAGCATAAAACCAGTGTAATCTGAGGTTTTAAACAGACAGACAAAGCAATGGGGCAATGGTAGAGTGGGTCCCGGGTGATCCACGCCTGGGATTAAGTATGACTGGCTGATGACGGCTAATAAGCCAGAAATGGTCATTCCGGTCGCCCTTTGCTTTGTCGGATCCATTTCACGCATTAGTACAATCGAAGCAAAATTGAGAACTGATGCAGCTAGAAATCCTTTACTGCGACACAGCGTTGAACTCCGGTCTTTGCCAATCTGTTTCCACCACGCTACTTCTCAGTTGTCACAATCTCACTCGACAACTGCTATTTTCCTTTTTGTCTATTTCTACTCCGAAGGAATTCCTTCGTTTCGAACTGGAATGCAAATCGCTGATATGTATGGAATATATTATCGCTGTAGATAGGTTACCTAATTCATTAGCAAGGTGCTCGAGGATCAAAAGACGTGCTTGCAGGTGAGGTTGGACCATCCAATTCCCAAAGAAGCATCAGTTCAGCGTTATTGCAAACACACGCCTGTCAGATGTGCATAGTAACCGATGCTCCCTGGGACATTTAAAATTCCTCTTATCCGTCAGTTTTTCGAATATCCGCTCGAGAATTGCATACCTCCTTAGATAACCCTGAACCTGTCGGTAGCAGTATGAAAAACATCAGCGACAGTCTAGCAAAAGTTTACGCCATGGTCATGTGTGTAATCGCTCCTCCCAAAAAAGCTCTACCACCGCGCACTTCGCTGCATGCAGAGTGCGGCCGATTCCGATTAATCAGCATGACACATTTGCCTAATTGTCCACAGTGCGACCTGGCCGGTTAATGATAACTTAAGGTCTATCAGCGAAAATAATGTCGACGGATGAGCATTACTGACCAAACCACGAAACCGGAATGGCCATTTCTGACCTATTAGTCGTCACCATTCAGACATACCCAACCCCAGATAATGCATCCTTCGAGGCTCGAAACCGCGACGTGTTAAAGTGAAAGTTGTTTGACCGGAAACTTCTCCAATGTGAAGTTGCTTTTGAAAATGGCCTGCGAAGATGGAAAATCGATTTGTCGGACAGAAAATGTTTGCGATCGAGTTCAAACACATCATAAGGAATATGCAGAGCTTCTGACACCTTTGCGCTGAGGTCTGGGATTTAAACAATTTTACGCAAAATTGAGAGCTAATACAGCTAGAGAACCTCTACTGCGAGACAGTGTTGAATTCAGGTCTTCGCCAATTTTTCTGCAAGAGGCTGTTTCTCGGTTGTCGCAACCGCAGCCTACATGCGTGCGCGATAACTGATGTCCTTTCCGTCTATTTATAGTCTGAAGGACATCCTACGGTTCGAGCTGGAAAGTAAATCACTGATATGTAGGGCACCTTTTATCGTGGTAGACAGATTATTTATCCCATTAAGCAGGGTGCTTGAAGAAGAGCAGACGTGCTTGCAGGTGAGGTTGAACCGTCCAGTTCAAAAATAAGCACCAGCTCTGCGTTATTACAAACAGGTCTACCAACTGTGCAAGTAAACCGACGCTCCTTGGGTCGGTAAACCAGTCAGTTTTACGAATACCCGGTGGTGGGCTGCATGCCTACTCAAAGGACAATGATTGTATACAGACAGAACCGAACAGACAGACAGAACAGAATATCAGCGATAGTTAACCTGGCCATGGTCATTACGAAACATATCGCTGCGCACTTCGATGAATGTAGAATGTGGTCGATTCGGATTAATCAGGCCAACAACTTCCCAATTGTCCATATTGCGACCAAACCGGCTAATAATAGCTTGAAGTCTATCGACGCAGACCTATTAACTGTCACCATACCCAACCCAAGTAGTGCACCATTCGAAGCTCGAATCCGCGACTTATCGATGGGAAGTCCAACGCTCCAACCGTGGGGCCACGGGCTCCTTGTTCTGTTGGTTTCGATCCGGAAAGTGAACAATGGGGGGATGGACGCTCAGCATTCGGTTACAAAACTTTTTTTTTCACGTTCGGCCTTCGGGCCCTCTCTCTTGAGCCCAGGCAGCTGTGGCACAGCGGCTAGTATCATAGACAAAAGAACATTAGAGCGCTGGATACCTAATCACCAGGTTGCACGCTTAAGCTTCGGATGTTGCATTGCACGGGGTTTGTATATGGCTAGCTGATGACGTCTGATAAACCAGAAACGGCCATTCCAGTCCCCCTGGTCGACAATTTTCACCTCTATAATACTTTTTACTATGCAACCGTTGGCGGGGCCCAGGGGAGCCTCAAGGCAGAACGGGATGATTAGGTCCCGCAACTGATCGACGAGCGTCCGTCAATCCATTAAGATAATGCTGTCTACAGGGCTTTCACCTCATATCAAGCGGTCGCGGCGCATGCCTTACGCCCGCGGCTAACCGGTTAGCAGCGCATGAGGAGCCGTTATAAGCGAACTTGTCAGGATAAACGGCTGTCTCGATTAACCAGGCCTTGGAACTACTAAATCGAAGACTCATAAACTTATTTCGTTTCCTTTCGATCTTCAGAAGAAAAGAACATGCTAATATAACCTATTTTATGTTCTTTTATGTAGGCGTTCGGCGTGATAGCTTCAATCAGGCACTTTGTTTTCGAAAGTACTCGTTGTGATAAAGAGTTCATTGTGTGACGGGAGACTCTTCCAATGTGAAGGTGCTGTGGAAAATAGCTTACGAAAAGGAAACATCGATTTGTCGGAACGATGAGGTCTGCGATCGTGTTCACGCCCACCACAAGGAACACGTAGGGCTTGTAACGGTCTTTTTTCTAATCGACTTATCAGATTCGCCGAGATAATACCGGAACATTTTAAAAATTCGGACGACTGCAGTGTGGCACACGGTTGCCCCTGGACTTCAACGTTACTTAAATGCCGCTTGGAGTTGTTCTCGAGACTAAAATTGGCGACACGCGAACACACGAAGATTGTTTTCAAGATAGCTATTGCCTGTGCCTTTGAAGAGCTAGCTTTTTGACTGTAGCAGCACCAAAACTGGCCGACAAATAAGAACAGGAATCGCAGAGTTTGGGCGGTGTTCGCCGCCCAAATTCACTTTCGTGCTGTATGCCTAGTAAAATTATCCATGAATTAAGTTAGGTTATGAATAATCGAACTGTTTAGATTTGCTTTGGAAGGGCTTTTTAACATTATTACGGGACTTGAAGAAGCTTAGGAGTGGGATCCTGCTAAGGTGTTAGCGATGAGTCCTCAGAAGTAGGATTATGTCAACCACGCATGGATGTGTGTAGACACAAGATATCATTTATGTCACATCGCCTAGATATAGGTTGTCAATTGTCAAAGGCTGAAATTCCGTGGTACCGCAATGTTATTTTAGGGTCCTAACCGAAGCTAGGAGCTCCATCAAGATTGCTTGAATTCGTTGGGGATTTTGATCTATCAGGCGGAAGTACACATCCGGACAGGCGGAACCTTTAAAGGCTCCGCGTGTACATTACCCGAAGCATTTGGCCCCTTTAATATCATGCGCTGCAGCTACTGAAATAGCTTGTTTAAGATGAGTTAGCCAATCCGCCAGGAAAACGACTAAGATTGAGATTTCTGTTGCTTTCTTTGGATAATAGTTTCTGGTAAGTGTCTTCTTATGTCAAGACGGGCACCTATTTACACTGCGGGTCACGTGCTCCTTACAGTATTTCCACTGTAGGTGTTGGGGTTAAAATTGCGTTATCCTCGACTTCTGATCGAGTGTCGCGTTTTTTGACATAGCCCATGATTCCCTTGGTAGTTATGCTTATTTTTCACGTACATATGTTCCGTTTCAGTCCGTTTTTAAAAATAAGAAGTCTTGAACGAAAAAAACTTTGCGTTCCGAACTTGCACAGGTCAATTTATGGATGAAAAGAAGTTTCAGTGGACTGTTGCATTCCGATAGTGTATGTGAAAATTTTCAGTCAGAAACTGCTTGAAAGAATTGTAAGACTTGATTTTGGTGCTTGTTGCCGAACATAGATTATTCACGGTAGGTTCGTTGCGTGTTGAGGTTTAGATAACGTTGGTCAAAATGACCAACCATATAGATAATAACCCGCATTTGATGGTAGCTGATCTTATCATAACCTCCGCAGTCACAAGACCCGGTTTTCTGACCCTTTTTGGAGATTACGAACAAAGCCTACAGAACGGCATATAAAAATAGTCTCAGTTCGACAGATTCTGGTTTCTAATATTCCAACTGCTGCATTTGACTTGACTCGGTTATTAATCTAAATAAGAGTTACTTGAGGCTAGTACTTTTCGGACTGAACTCTAGCCATACATAGCTGTCGAGAATCACGTCTGAAACTGTGCAAAAATTCCACTTAGTTGATTTAGCGCAAATGCCCTCCGGCTGACGCAAAGCATTCGGAACTTTCTAATTCAGGTTCGCAAGGAAAATGCAATACTCACCTCTTGCAGAAACTCCATCAAGTATTTTAGCAAGCGGTAGTTATCCTCTGGCAAGCGAGAAGATATCAGATCCTGAGCGGACTCAATTTGCATGGTTGGCGTGAAGTCTGAAATGAAGTAGTCCATATGTCAGGGTCCACATGACAATTGGCGGAATGGGTGACGATAAAATTGTTATAACAACTTAAATATCCCTTGCCCCTAGTCATGCGGTTTCTTTTAGTCATATTAGCTTAAGCTGTTAGTTTATTATATTGAAATATTGGAATTCCAATATATTAATTATGACAATAAAGCTATCTTTAGAAAAGTATCGAATTTTATTTCGTAAATTTTCAACGCGGACCAACCGGTCGTCTTCAGACGCGTTGAAAATTTACGAAATAAAATTCGATACTTTTCTAAAGAAAGCTTTATTCTCATCGTTAATGATATAATTTATTAGTTTACTTTTAGGTTAACTTAAGTATAGTTAAATACCGCGAACGTCAGCTTAACATACTTTATAACTATGATATACTAAGCTCTTCCAACTAAATAAAAAACGAAACGAAAAGTAAACGAATCAACTGAATAATAAACTAACAAATTAACTTATACCACCCGTTCCGTAAGACAGATTTCTGAGGCAAAGGGTACCTAATGTGATAGACTTACTTTATTGTTTACAAAGAATGTTATAAAATATGCTCGATTGTGGAGAAGTTAACTTCTAATCTGTTATCCATTTTCTCTCTCTCTCTGTACACAATACACTATTCTTTCCACCTAGCATCTCTTTTTTATCCCCAGTCGGAAACGGGCTTGAAGATCACAGCGGCAAGGGTCTAATTTATAAACCTAACCCACTGCGATATCTTCTCTCGCTTTCGTGTCTTCAGGCTCTGACAATATAATAATGTCAGGAGGACCTAAAGGCTAGAGCCTATAGTAAAAAAACACGACCACACAGAAGTCGTTACCTTTTTCTGGCCCCAGATGCTGATCTGACCGCATGAACCACCTACAGCATCTTGGGTTGCTTATATTTTCTTCAATGTAAAAGGATAAATGCAAATACTCAATTCCTTTAAATCATGAATAGGAATAAAGTATAAAAGCTGACATACAAACCTCAACCCGCTGACCGTGAGGACATCCTCCCTGGTCTTCTCTGCGCATCGTGACCAACGTCATACCCGCACTGGTAACCGCATTCGGGAGACGAGGGAAAACCCAGATGCTTAATTACACTCACCTATCCACTAATCCCCCCCCTTCCCCAACCTGACGATCATATAAAAGCTTCACTTAACTGACCATTTTTATTCCCCGTGTCATGTACTGGCCTGATGATGAATGACCGAAAACAACTGTTTGCCAATAGGACTTCTTTACCTATGTGTATAGAATATGACCATGCGTTAACGTGCCTCTCGTTATATACCTACTTTGCTCTAGCCACTCCTCTTAAAGAGTGACAGTAGACTTTCGCTGCATCGTCCTCACCCCCGGGGCCCAATGTGCGGACAGAGGTAGGCAGACCGAAAGCTAACCAACCCATATACGTGGCTCATACGCGACCTGGTCGTTGCACACATGGCCCAGGAAATCCCGCGTTAGCATGATTACACGAGGTATATATGACATTGCAAGAAACGGCTCTAATCTCTCCAATGAAGAGCGCCTAAGTTGCACACCTCTCAAACGACCGTTAGCATCTTGTTTGACTGAAGTCTTAATGACGCCAGAGGGATGAGAAAACCTGGGCATCTAGCAGAACTTCGAAAGGTATCTGAACTTTCACTACTTATGATCTGGGACGTCAGTGAACGCGATTTAGTTAATGAGTCAGCAGTCTGAACCCAGCAGTTCAAGGCGTTTACGGACATTGCATCATCAAAAAATGTCATAAGTTAACTGAAAAGGGATACCTTAAGTAGGAAAATGATTAATTACTTACTGTGTATTTTAAGAACTTCATCATACAGTTCGTAAGTCAAAACAGGTTCCGAGAGTTCGCGGAAGAACGTTTTGATCAGCACCGCAGGTAGGTGAGGGTCATCAAAGGTCTCGAATTTCACTCTGCCACCTGTTTAAAAGGGCAAAAATGAAATGAGCTGTGAGCTGTGCGTAAGCTTTCTAAATGTGAACCATTAATCTAATGACTGCGAAGAGGAAGAATCATTTTATCCAGAGCATATATAGGTTCCCTATAATCCATGACAGTTTCGGCTGATTAAATCCAAGATTTATATCGAAGTGTCTAATTAATTGTAGGCTTTAGTACTCAAGTCTACTTCTCCACGTGCGATCGTTGTTTAAAACCATTGTCGACTGCTGAACACATTGTATTCAAACGGCTGAGGCAGGGCCTTCGATTATGGAAAATTAATTTTCTGTTTACTGATTTCTGCCAATCTCAGGGACGCTCGCGTGTCTAAATCAGGATTTTGAAGTTCGCCAACTCACAACATTTAAGCCGTACTTAGGAGAAACCGTTTGCGAGTTCATGCTTGGTTAGGACCACGAGAGATAGAAAATTGGCCAACAGGTTGGAAATAGTGAACTACATCACTCGCATACTGAGTTAAGAATCTGAAATTTATTTGTAAGAAATATCCCACAGAAGATATTCCGTTTTAGATCTGAAGTTGTCACGTCGTTTACAAAGACTCGAAAGGCAACTTGCGAATTCACACGAGTACCCACATCGTTAACCTGGAAACGAAGTGGCCATTAACCCAAGTGAGATTGATTTACACAGTACCAAATTAGAGTCTTTAATTTCGGCTGTTGGATAATAGCTCGCCTAAATTCGACTGAAAGTAGGAAATAACCGATAGGAGCAAACAAACAGCAATCACTTGGCGACAAGAGGCGGCTCCACTCGATCCTCAAAAAGGAAGATTTATGTTTGAAACGCAGTTTCTGTCGGTTGTTGAGCTTCACCCTCTAATGGTTCAGGTAAGAGCCCGTCCTCTGTCAACTGCAACTAGGAGATGTCATGGTAAACAAGATAGGGGCGTTCACCGACCGAGCATGCTTTCGGGACAACCTACCAAGACTCCAGAATGTATCCAAAAACCAAAATGAACTCTCGTATTCCGTCCTGCAATCAGGCAAGCCAAGTGAGAACCAAACAAGAAGGCTAAAATAAATACCTTCATTGTAGGTTTGTTGAGCAGCTTGTACGAGGATAGTCCTGGCGGATCGTCGGAAGAGACCCTCCGAATCCAAAGCTGTGAAAGTAATGCAAAATACATATCTGATAAGAATTCATAAGGCCTGTGAGCTGAAAACAAGTTGGACTCAAAAGAATGTGCATGCGCGTTGGTCTTTGTTGTCTTTTGTGTTCCTTAAATTCTGACCTCGGTGAAGACGCAAAAATCTTTTGGTTACGTATCTTGTTACAATATCGGAAAAAATGGTAAGACGCAGGCTGACGTTTTTGTTCAGTAAATGACAGCCAATAGACGCTGGGAGGTTTTAAAGTTCTGCACAATAGATAAAACCGCTATATGTTGTTCATAGGTAACCGTTTTCTTTTAAGTTAAGTAATTGATCGCCAGGACCATTCCGAATACACGCTTTCTACACCCAATCGTGTCACGATCATGTCATTCTGACGAGAACGCTCTCTTATGCGCCGAGCTCACAGACCAACTGACTAAAACCTCAACGTCCAGACTGTCAATATCTCACGATCAACAATGTCTGCAGACTGGAACGGAAGGCAATCAAATGGATTTCCACTAAGCTACAAAAACAATAGACCTTCAAGACATCCCCGCTTTTCTCACACGAGTCCTATTCTCGCTGGCGGCCACTGCCATCTCAAGATTCTGTACGCAAAAAACTACCCTTTTCGATCTTCGGCTTACCTGATGTTGACCTGTTGACGGTGATGGTTAAAAGGCGAGCTTAGTACAAACTGGTGACCCGGCCTGATTAAAACTCAAATATCACAATTGGCTGCGTATGTAGCGGTCTAAGTAGTGGGTGTACTCGAATCACTACAATCATCAGGCCAAATCCCAGGTTGGAAGTTAAAGTGCAGAAGTCACCAGAAGGAGTGATTTATTGTGTACTGAACTCCCTATTGCTGTTCCAGGCAGCATTTGCCACTGGCGAATCCAGTACTAGGGTTTTCCGCGTCCAGCCAGACATGCGGGGGTCGACTGTGTGTTGTGTGGAGTGATGACATGACTGTGAAGCGAGTTCAAGTGTTCTGTTACTGGTGTGTTGCAATTGCCCGAACAAATTTTGCCTGCAAAGGCCCCTTTCTGTGTGGCCGTGACTTGGCGTGCTAAAGTGGCACTTGAGAAACAGCGACTAGCTGGGCACGCGTAATCGTGCGTGTGTGCGCGGGTGTGGAGCACGTGTGTGTGAGTAAGTGAAATCGGTAAAGTGGTCTTCAGGTCAGCAAGTGTGAACAGCCGCGTGCAAAGACAAATGACGTTGAGGGCTGCTGGCATTGCAGAACGAAGGGGAGAGACAGGCATTGTGGTCATCCACCACAAGCGCAACAGTCACGAAAATCTCACATGACTGCATCTTCCAGCCTTTTCCATCATTCCTCATGATCATGAGCAAAAAAGGGTCGCTGTCGCGACTAATTTAACACAGACCATTTTGAGGCGATACACAAATGCGCTATCATTGGTGGAAACCCCCTTCCTATCCAGGATTTATCAATCGTGATGTATTTGCAAGTATTAGAGATATTTATTATCGATGATATTTCATTCTTTTGATACCACAATATACCATTACACAGTTTTCCGACGGCCGCAAGCCTGTATGACAACAGATATGTGGGAGCCTAACTCGCTGGCTCATGCCGGCTTCGTTGCCAAAAGCCGCGAAAGTGCAGTGGTTACGCGCGCCGGCTAAACTCCTACGCAGTGTCTGCCTTAGTTTGCCGCACACTCGGCAACCATCGCGCGAGACAGGGACTCCACCACTGATGTCTGTCCTTGGCGTTCACCAATCACCATCAAGGCCATCAGACAGACAAAAGTCTTCGGCGACTGACGTTGGAGTTACTCGGCCTTCCGCCTCGGCTCGAGACCGACGCGACGCTGCAGCGCTCTCTTACGGTCCTGATTGTCGAACTCCACGCCAGGCCGAGTCAACAACCTTTCTACTATCTATTCTCCTACTTCTTCTGTACAGAATATAACCTTCTCCTACTCTGTTTATCCAAGTCTTCTATCGTCTCCTAAGGAACCGGACCTGGAAGATCGCAGTAGTTAAGCTTTAACCGGCGTAGCCTTAACTCCTTTGCGATATACATGCACAATCCAGCATACCATTGAAGGAAGTGAACGCCCAGAAAGACTTGGGAGTCTGGATCACGCCCTCGCTTAAATCCTCCCTGCATTGCACAAAGGAAGCCAAGTCCGCGATGTCCATTTTGTACCTCGTCAGACGAGCTTTATCTACCTTCAATGAAGAATGCTTCACAAAAGTCTTCGGAACCTTCGTACGACCACACCTAGAATCCGCTATCCAAACTTGGAGACCCTGGGCCACGAAAGACATCAACATCTTGGAAAGGGTACAACGGCGCCCAACCAAACTTGTTATGGGGCAGGGCTCGCAGCCTTATAAAACACGGCTGTCGAATCTCAACCTCTTCCCATTGCGCTACAGGCAGCTTCGGGGGGACCTGATACTAGCATTCCGCGTATTACGTATTCAAGACTGCTGTCTTATATCAGGGGATTTTTTCCAATTAGCAACGACCACGAATCTGAGAGGTCATCCTCTCAAATTAAAGGTGATAGGGGCCAGGCTGGACGCTCGGAAACACTTCTTCTCAAAAAGGGTGGTCGGAATGTGGAATCCGCTTCCTCGGGACTTTGTTATGTCGGAATCGGTAGGGGGTGTTAAGCGAAAACTGGATCGACATAACAGTGCACGATGGATCGGAACTGAAAATTTACAATAATCATACTACTTTCAATTTTACAGTAGTATTAGTTTTTATATCCTTTCAAGTTTGCTATTTACAACGCCCTCCCACGCATAGCCTCATGCGAAGGTCTCCGCTGCCTACCCTACTTGGCTATTTGCGTACCGTGACTACACCGCTAGCGATCTTATCAGCCAGACCTGACGGCCTAAACATTCACCCTTGGTTCGAACCAATGCGGACTGTCGACGATCCGGACGGATACCTCTGTTTTTCCAGCTCCGTTGGCGGACTCTGCAATCAGTAAGGAAGAATCAGGACGCGGCTTCCACACGGTGATGATCCTGGGAACCTATGCAATGCCCCCCATTGGAAACTCCTTTTTTTCTCCTAAATCCCAAGCATTACCCCCACAAGAGCGACAGTTTTTCTCCTAAAAATCCCTGAGGAGTTTTTTCACTGTCTGCTCCTATTTTCATCCTATAACACAGGACACCTGGCCTCGCCAACAGTCTGAGAAACAAATTTTCTGCTACCACTGCACATATGTACAAATAAGGCACTCAAAGGAATTTTCCCTACACATCCCTTAACATACTGATACTGATTTGCTGCGCTGCATTGGACATGCACCTACGTTTTCTAGCAAAGTGTCAACTCATTGACGGTAGCGGGAAAGCCTTAAACTACTGTCCAGCTTGCACAGAGCAGGACCGCACTCTGCGAAGTGATTCAAACAACAGGTCATGACACCTCTTACATGGATAGAATTTAAATATTAACCGACCCGACTCTTCCACCACTAGTTCTAAAACTAACCCATTCATTTCATTACACGTTTGGGTAGGAGGCGCAGCCGGTCGCCATGCTCCAAAACACCTTGGTTTGACGACCTGCCGTCCGCAAACCAACCGCCTCCATTTAATATGCACGCCTTAGCCACTACACTGCTGCCAAGCGGTAAGTCTCCATAGAATATTGAGGGAAGCTATAGATAACTCGCAAACCTCCGGTTTAAGGCTATAGATTTGTTTACGCTGAAGTAGCTTAAATGGCTCTCTCTCCTGACATGACACGGAACACTTCATACGTAATACAGGTGACTGTGCACTCAATTCCAGGTGGGGTACATAGTACCGCCCTCGGTATCTAGATCCTGTCGTGAGGAGGAGGAAGGAGGGGGGGATCACAGTCAGTACCTACCCGGGACACGAGCCAATCTGCTAAAACAACTGATCACATGCTTTCGTTCATCAAAAAGATTCTGATTAATAATAATGAGCGACAGCGATGACAGAGCCATTGGCGGTTTTAAAGGTACTGTAATAGCAGAGGAGATAAATGTTTGAAATTCCCGAGTCTTGGTCTAAGAAACTCTTTCCAGAGTTCTGCTTTACTATTTCTGGCAAAGAAAAGGGAAAGATTCAGAAAAAAAGTTTCAAAGGAAAATTATAGGACATCTTCGCCAACTATACCTAAGGTAGAATAAGCAATAAAGGCAGAAGTTCCGGATAAAGCTTAATAAAAATGGGTGGCATGAGTAAATCGAAAAAAGTTACAAGTAAGGACGTATTTCTGCGCTAGAAGTCCGCAAAAGTGCTAAATATTTACGATCAACGAGGACTTGAAACAAAGAAAAGTATTTAATGAGCAGCTCCCATTGCAACGCCCAACCTCTCGCGACTGCTTGCACATGCGCACCGGCGTCTGCCGACTCCAGTCCGATCCTACCAATCATCCCCCTGAGGCTGACTCCCACATGACCTCGTTGGTGGTGCAGCGATGACTCCCGCTCTCTGACACCTCCGACGCCACCCTCGTGGTTACGGATGCACGCTCGTCTGGCTGTCAACTTCCTCCACTCTATTCCCCAAATGGCTCTGCACAGATCCTACTGTTCCTCCCGGCTGGCGTCCCCTTTATTCTCTTCTCACTTGAAACCGGGTCTGAAGATCGCAGCGGCTAGTGTCTCCCCTATTAACTTAAGCCACTGCGATGCATACGTTACAGCTTATTTAAAGCAACGGTTCCCAGGTGCAAATTTAAAGATGGCAAAACAGCCAAATTTATTGGATCCATTAATTTCGAGAGTGCCATTAGGTACTTCCTCTTGGTACATAACTTAAATAACCTAAGAGAAAATACAAATTGAACTTATACAGAAAAATCGGTGCCAACAGCAAGGTCATAAGAAATAACCTAGAGGCTAATCAACAAGATAAGGAATGTAAAACGCTGTGGGCAACAAATACGGGAAAGACGTCTAAAGTAACAAGTTGGGAAGGGAAATGTGCAAACAGGGAGCCAGTGCTACCACGGCAGAGTTGATATCACCACACGGTCCAGCTGTTTACATAGGTCAGGTTTGAACCGCTGTATGTAGGCTGCCTCCTGGTAGCGAAAGGTACGAGTTATTCGTGCCCAAGCAAGTACTCGGAATGAACTTATGGGGTCAACATAATGGCCCGTGTCTCGCAGACGTTCAGCAATCGACGAACAAGGAGTTCTGTTTTCTTTTTTCAGTAACTAGCTAGGTAAATGGCCGCCAGAGCTAAGGAGCATTTACCTAGCTGGTTATTGAAACAAGAAAACGGAACACCCCATTCATCGATTATTGAATGTCTGCTGGACACGGGCCATTTTGTGGCCACCATAGCGTCTTTCCGAGAACTTGCTTGGGCACGAACAACTCGTAACTTACGCTACCAGGAGGCAGCATATATATGGCATGTGCTGAATCTAAAACTGCCGTAGTAACATCGGCTTCCTGTTTACACATTTTCCTTTCCAACTTGCTACCTCAGACGTCTTTCCCCGTTTATTGCTGCCCACAGCGTTTTAAATTTCTTAGGCTATTGATTAGCCTCTTGGCCATTTCTTATGACCTTGCTGTTTGTATCAATTTTTCTGTATGAATTCAATCTGTATTTCCTCTTACGTTATGTAAGTTATATAACAAGAGGAAGCAACTGATGGGCAATCTCGAAAGTAACGGATCCAATAAATTTTGCTTGCCATATTTAAAATTTGAGTTAATGACACATTACGGACTGTCATCGTCTTCACTGAAGAGTCATAAGAAAAAGCCTGGCTATGGACCTATCAAGTATACTTAGGATTCTATAAGAAGGCGAATATCGAAGCAGCGCAACAAGGCAAACATACAAATATGAGTTGACCAAATTGTGAAAAAAAACTCGAGGCGTTCGGCGGGATTTGAATCCGCGTATTAGAGAAGGCCTTTACCGGAAGCCAATGCTCTAACCACTAAGCTACAAACGCCCCACCTGTAAATGGCTGCTGAATGTTAAGAAAATTACAACCTGCTAGACACTGACTTTATTATAAATAACATGCTTTAGCATTTGTACGAAAATTTTTCTTGAGCGACTCGTATGCTACCTGGGAATAAAAAAATTACAAACCGTTTAAATACGTCATCAAGTCTATAACGTGAAAGCAACAACTCGGGTTGAGTTCAACCACGCTCTCCATTTGTAAGGGTCACATTCGAGCAAAGCGTCGAATCTCAACCTTTTCCGTTCGATAAAGCTGAGCATTTGACCACGTAATTGAAATGCAGCGACAGTTATCTCGCTTAAATATTGTGTACTAACGTAGCGCTAGCTCTGAGATAGCACAAGTGTAAATCGAGGTAGTACTACTCATTAAAATTAATAAGTGGCAGTCATACTTCAAGAAGAATAGCAATAAATTTCCATTACCAGCTTTGAAAGGCTGCTTTGGATAATGTTCTTACGAAGTACGTACGCTAACACTGTGAAACCAAACGAAGCCCATACATGCGATCAGCAGTTAATGACATCAAATAAATTGCTCTACATGTTTTATTTTAAACAAAATTGACTTACAATGCTGGCGTATGTAAACTACACAGTCATCCAGCACTTGAGGAATTGGATTGCCCCCATTGTTGGCCTTGATACTGAGGGAGAAATCAAGAAGGCATGAAAAGGTACCTGATAAAGCATTTAACAGATGACAAAAAAGCAGAGAAGGCTTAGGAAATGCAGCTTGCTAAGGCAGAAGACGGAACTGAGGGCTTACTGTTCTAGAGAGACGCCAAAGACTTGATGTGGAGAGTAGGTGGGTGTCTTGTTTGGTTTACTCCCGTCCGTGTAGATGTAGCCGGACTTCGGTTCGCCTGAGCGCGAGACCAGGAAAGCAGAGTAGGGATTTAGACTAGTCGAAAGCGGGTTATCATTTCGGAGAAGTTGAGCATCATGTCTAGGAGAAAATGAGATGAGAAGAAATTTACAGGTGTATCTAAATTCAATAATAGCTGCGTTCTCTATATATAGGCTTACACAATGAGTATAAAGACAAGCAATAGCTCTGGCTGAAGTGAAGACTACCAATCTAATTACATGTTAATAAATTAAGGGAATTAAATGTTTAATTTGAGAAATCTAGAATACCAAAGAGGGTACGTTCACGCACATCTATATTGTCTTGAGTAGACAGCAAACAAGATTTTCTGACACTGAAATGACCATTTCTAGGCGGTGTCCCGAAATTATTTGCATCCTGAAAACACACTCACAGTTTCCAAAGCAATATAGATTTCACAATTTACTCAAGACGAAATTTCCATTGACTCATTAGGACTGATTCTGCCTTACTTGGCGCCAGATGCATGAAATTCTGGAAGACCTCTAAGGGGATCTTTTTCAGACATTCAGCAGGAGTCTCTCCGATTGAGCAATAGCAGTAGGATCAGGCTGTTTCTTGTCAACCATATATACATCAGTTGGCTCATTGCGCCCATTATAAACCGATTTTTACGCCTTTTTGTTTATCCGAAGTAAAGGGATGTGGTTATTAGGGCAGGCAATTAGTACCGTTTAGAAGGAAGTCCAATTATGCCAAAATTTGCGACTTATTCGGGGACGATTCTTCGTGTTAATGGTAATTGTAGCATTCGGCCCTTATGCATTGCTTATGATCTACCGGTGTGATGCAGTTTGTGCACCTACTTTTATGCACGGTCAATGGAGGACGTTGTTAAAGAAAACGTTGGAAAGCGACTCTCCCTTTTACTGTCCCCCAAAGGGCTACCATCAGCCATTGACGTGGAAGCCGCTAATAGTTAGAAGTGCGCGTTGGCATAGCAACGACATACCATAAATACGGTAACTCTTGCGCACCCCGTATCCTTATCTGATGAAGTCTCTGAGGGTGTGCTTGAGTGCAAAATTGAAACGGCAAGGAAGCAAGAGTTTTATTACAGCGATTTCATCTTCTTCATAGAGGACGCATGCTAACTTGGCAATTGAGGGTCCCAAAAATGCCCTGGTCACCGTTCAGGGTACCATTCGTTGAAAATACACCCGACTAAAGTGTGTAGATGATGCTATTGACATAAAATAGAAATAAAAATAGGTGAGAAGCATTTATGCAGTCCGCTGGCAGGTCAGAATAATAGAAATTTCTCCCCATTCTACAGGCAGCGTTGCGCAAAGTACCGGAGAGAGTATCTACTCCAGTAGAGGTTATGACTGTGTTTTATGTTACCAGAACACACAGTTTTTTTTAAAATCTGAATGGTTAAAATCGATCATTAATTTGGTTTTCTGAATGCCTCTCACCTGCTTCATCTGCTCTATATGCAGAAAAAAATTTTTTTTGAAGTGCGGCAAGTTATAATTAGTAAACCTATGGAATTAAGACTGTTCTCCTCTCACAGAAGGACATAAGTGGATGCGAAATCTTGGTCTAGCAGTTTTATTAGAAGGAGAAAATGTGATCATTGCAACAAGAATTTTACCTTCCTAACGCTTCGGATTCTGTCGGGAATCCTTAATCATAGGTAACCGTAGAGTGGTGTGAGGCATGCGCTGACCCAATCTGCGCAGTGCTTTTAGCATAGTAAACAACTGATAAGCAACGTCATGTAGATTTTCTGTGAAACTTGCAAATCTTTTGCTTAATAGTATTATTTATAAACATATTCTGGGTGCACCAAGGATGTTTTCCAGAACAGATTTTTCGACTGAATAAAATATGTAGCGCTGTAATTGCCTACAATTGATCGACTCAATTTCTTCCGCACGTTTCGGGAGAAAGGTTACACAACAAGACGAGTGGGTTCCGTAACAGATCGGTGAACGCCCATCTAGTATTATGCATATTCCCGATCGAAACAAGCGAGCCAACGAGCCCGTGGCATTGTGATCAGGGCGTTGGACTTCTATCCTACAACGTTACGGGTTCATAACCCAAGGATTGTCATCCCCTTTGGATTGGGTACGGGTGGCTGATGACGGCTTATAAGCCAGAACCGGCCAATCCAGTCTTTCTTGTCTTCGTCATTAACGAATTTCTGCCTACAGGTTAGATAACATACATAGTTAATTCAAGACAGTCACTTCCAGCGTGAGATAACAGGTTGCTACAAAAAGAGTTGGAGCTTAGCAAGCAGAAATGGCCAAACACGTGAATGACTTACAGGCGAACTCTTTGGGGGATAGGTAGTTGATCCAGAAACATATCTCGCGAGAGCTCGTTCAAGCGATATATGTAATTGATCTTTTGACCAAATTTCTTGCTACAAGGGAACACAGTTAATACGGTAGTTTCGGATAAAACAGAAAAAAAAACTAAAACACACTTTTTAATGCACACGACCTACAGACTTTCGCAGCAGGGTAATAAACGAGCACAATATTA
This sequence comes from Ligula intestinalis, assembly GCA_036362985.1. Classification (NCBI taxonomy): domain Eukaryota; kingdom Metazoa; phylum Platyhelminthes; class Cestoda; order Diphyllobothriidea; family Diphyllobothriidae; genus Ligula; species Ligula intestinalis. The sequence goes on along the minus strand of JAYGXS010000003.1, from coordinate 23,613,382 downwards.
TTTAGGTCATAGTAAGGTCATAGAGCAGGAGAAACTACTTTGGGTGGATATCTATTCCTGCGGTAAATGCGAGAAGTCTTGCTATTTTAACTGTAGACTGGTGGGAACTTATATTCAATAATTTTGATGCAGAAAATGTAAAAACTTCATAAAGTTAAATAAACCTCAAATTTAAAGTCGCTCCCAAATAAAATCAAGCGCATTACTTCAACCTCCTCTTATGCAAATATCAGCTAAGTCAACTGTTACATAAACCTTCTCACACAACTGCCAAAAGGAATTAGCGTTGTCAGATTGCATAATTTATCGTTTACAATAGAGCGCGACAGAAAATAAGTCCATTGCTAAACGTCAAAAAATATATTCTGAAATAAAAAAACTACGCTTTAAAATTCAATCGCCAGAGCCCTAAAAGGGTTGATAACCAAGAGCGTACATTTTCTCTTAATAAGGTGTATGTAAAACCTCCTGTGTGCCAATCTATCTGACCAAAAACGATTCAACGTTAAGCCGGTGACACAATCGAAGTTTCTTACAGGGCATGTTTACTGCTGAACAGTAGCACTCAACGTTTCACTTTGATGGTTGCAGACTCACAGGATATTTGAACGAAGGGGTTCATTTACAGAGAATTTACAAAGCGTAAGAAAGAATTTACTTGATAGCAGAACATTTCAGTTATAAACAAGACGCAAAATACGCACCGAATAATAAATTTTGGTCGATGCCTATAGAGCTTGAATATATTGATCTGTACCAATTTCGAAAATCGGTTTTAAGGAAAATTAGAAGTTTGAATTTAAAAAATTGTACGCCAACTGGTAAACACAAAGGGAATACTGAGAGAGGACAGCTGATGAGCCGGACTCTTCGCAGCTGTGTCAAGCAGCGGCAGAATACCAGTGAAATAAATGTCTGGGCTTTTTAGCTAGTACCCGGCCTGCTAGTAGCGTAAGTTACAACATCAATATATACTACTACAGTTTGCCAGTTGTCAGCATTTTAAATTACGCAGTGGTTGACAGGTTTCAGGCCAAATATACACTAACGATTTCGGTCGATGTCTATATACCTTAAATATACTGATGCATGCCACGAAAAGAAATTAATTTCGAAGGAAATTAAAAAGCTGAACTTTAAAAATCAGTATATCAGCCAGAAAGCCAATCAGGAAAGCTGGGGTACCACTGATGAGCCGGACTCCTTGCAGCTGTGTCAAGCAGCGGCAGAATACCGTCGAAACATATGCCTGCGCCTTTTAGCTAGAAAATTGGCTGCCAGTAGGGTAAATAATACTACAAGTTATACGACGGCCTGTTTTTTGGCGTTTTGTTAATATTACTTGGTTATCTCCCGCAGTGGCCGATGGAATTAGGCCCAAATCTCTGTCTATGCCTGTAGACTTTAAATATTCTGATCTGTACAACATTCGAAAATAAATTTCTAAGGAAATAAAAAGGTTGAAAAGGAAGTACCTAATAATTGGTTTAAATATTTTCAGAGTTATCTCCACGAAGTTAGTAGGATGAACCAGATAGAGGGCCTTGAGATTCTTTTTGAAATTCCGATCGAAGCCTCGATAGGCTTGAATCAGCCATTTCACTGGAGGTCGGTTCTGACTTGAGAATCCATAGTGTAGGTAGACAAGCGAGTAGTCCATGGCTACGTACTGTTCCAGCGTTTTCTTTATATACCTAGACGGGAGGAAGAGGGTTAACATTGGGTTTTGAAATGCAGCCCAAAAACAAATTCATGCGAAGAATGACTTCTGGAAAAAGTGCGGGTTTCAAGGCAAAGGCAGAAGTAATGACCTAAAATGCCCAAACCTTGTATTTCGCCTTAATGGAAAACTCTATCGTCTACAATTTAAAACAACCCTTGCTGGAGTTAAGAGCAGGACTAACTACAATGGAACATCGGTTAGCGAGTTTAATCGGTTTCGACACTGAGTTTGCCATACGAAACGATGCAAAGCCAACTGCATAATTTAACTGAGTGGCTGCAGGACCAACCCCCTGGGAATAAGACTCAACAGCGGATATAGACACACACCCACACACGACAGTTTGATAGTCGATTTCGATTATATCCACTACGAGCCTCAACCAGTTGAAACACACGGTGACTGTAGCTGGATTAAAGTGAAGGTAGACTCGCCGGATCTACCTCACCTTCTGGCCACCCCCGCACCCGAAACCAGTTGTCAAGACAGAGTCAAGAAAGGCAGAAAGGCGGGAAGGCGCAGACGGCTGGCGCGACAAAAACTCAACACGCGTACCAATAGAACATCTCACTAGGTGTGCTTCCAACAGGGAGCACCATAAAGGCCACATTAAGAAGGAGCCATTAAACCTGACTCTCACCCCACAGACAGCCACACAGACAACGAGACACACTGGGTTGACTGCGGTGTCAGAGGTAACCCGCCAGCTAGCAACCCTCCAAGCCACGGCCTTTAGCGCAATGCGATAGATACAAGCGCATCCGATCCATTAGAGTGAGGAAAGAAACGCGCCGAGTGTCGACCTCCCTCTCTATCATACCACCAGCAATAGGCGACTGCAACGACGGATGTAGGCGACAGTTCTCCCGTCGATTTTGACTATGGGCTCCACGCGCTCCAACAAGCCGCAGCAAACGCTGAAGCAAGCCGCAACAGACGCTAAGGCGAGCTGGGCGAGCAACACAAAAGCGACAGCAAGCGGGAGCAACGCAGAGAACTGGCACGAGAGAAAACTGGAGCTTAGGCAGACTCACGCGGTATCTTCCCACTCACTCGCCACTCCCACCTCCGTATCCGGATGTAGGCACACACACATACACGTACTGACAGCTCGTTAACTGAACGGAAGCTCATCAATCGAAGCAAATTTTCTACTTGTGACTCACTCGTTTCTTGAAACGCACGTAGATGGGGCTTCTTGCCCCCGGGGCTCCATTGTATATTACTGGGGCCGTTTCTATGCCGTGGCCTGTTGGATAACAGAGTATGCAGGTGATTTTGACTCGCAGTGGTTGCAGAAAAGGGAAACAGAAACGGTAATCGTAGTTCCACTGCGGTATGCGTATAGGCGGCCTGGATTTGCAGACACTTCGACCGTCGGTTTCCACGATGCCCAGCACGTGCTTCAGAGCCGGCTGGAAGCTGGATGACTTGTGCACGTAGCCGTGAGAATAGACTGGCGCTGCATCACTCGCACACTCTTCTCTCCGGCCCAGCCCGGTGCCATGACCACCTACTGAATCGCAGGCAGATGGGATGATGGAACCATTCAGTGTTACTTACCTTAGTGCATTCGTTACAAGCTCGCGGTCGAGATGCTAATGATGGAAGCCAAGACAGGCCTACAGCAGTCTGAGACATGCGCAGATAAGTGGTCCACCACTTATCATGTACTCATGTTGAGTACCAGCCTGATGGTCAATTCACGAATGAAAGAAAGCTCAGGAAACCGACAAAAAGAGCGAGGTTCTAGGTTATGCCGACGGCTACCTAAGAATTAAGGGCAGATGGCAAACATTTGCTTAGGGGAGTTAGCGAGGTGAGAGAAGGCAGCCAAACAATGTCACTAAGAAGCATCTCTCCCCCATCACATCGAAGACCGGTTCCAGTCTCATTGGACAACCCGGGATTGGTATCGCCGACTGATCCATTCAGCTGCAGTGTGACTGCCGAAAGGAGGACACCTGAGTGCAAAACAGGGGTGCATTAGTTGAAGGCCAATGCTTGCTGCCAAGACAAAGTCTGCATCATAGGCGGTAACCGGTACAACGCAGCACGACTGCCAAGTGTTTGCTCAATCACCGCCGCATCAACTGTATTATGGCATGCTGCAACTGTAAAGAATACCTACTGTCGCGTTTGAGAGGGCACTCCTTTTCCATTTTTAATAACGGAGCAAACACATTTTTCTCTGGTCCGCCACAAGCATAACAGAGAAGCCCAAAATGTTTAAGGAGTTCTTAACCCACAGATATCCAATACAGCCTTCTGCTGGTTGTCTGAATAACTGAATACTGAAGCAGCCCCTTCGTCTAATTATGCACAGCTACTCGAATTATTTACCTGCTCTTCACACTATTACATCCTTCTGTTAAAGGTAAAATTGAGTGTGTGTGGAACTTACATAGCAGAGGCCAAGAGATGCCTTAGTGAAACGCAGAATGTCAGCGACTTCAATTTCAAATCGCAGTCAACAGATAACCATCAGCAGTTAAAGGCCTGGATGGATCTTGTTGGAGTTTTTTGTAATCGCTGCAGTGGCAAATCAATTAAAAAGCATACTCGGAACACCGACAACTGGCGAAGTGCCGCCCGCCTACCCTAACTATAACATCGGATTCTGGTACCAGATGGTTCTGCATATATGGCTTTTTACTCAACGCAACAGATAAGTTTTCAGCAAGGCAGGCCGACTTATCTTTACTGAGAGCGCAAACTGGAAGTCCGAATTGGCTTTAACGGAAAATAGGGATGGCTTTTATGGCCACCTCAACAGGAAACGGGAATAAGAAGTCCAAACCACTAAAAACTAGGTGGCCTTGCAATAAATGTCAGGAAGATTGAATATTCCCGTGTCTTAATCCTAACATAAAGCTAAACTGTGACCTTAATCTTAACCCTACCCTTAGCCTTACAATTGACAAGAACTCACACCTTTACTCTTAACATACTTCTGAGCATAACATTAAACCTAATCCTAAAATTGACCCTAAACCTCATCCCCCAGGATTTGGCGCAAAACCACGTGTATAGTGAGCGGTTAATATTTTCGTGGCCCCGTGTAGGTGAACATATAAATAGTATTTACAGAATTGGGAGGTGTTAATTGATTGCAGTGAAACCGGTAAAGCAATGGTGAGGGCCAAGGGGAACACGATCAGGTCCTCCTTAATATCATCTATTCATATTTATGGCACCAACACAAGGGGAATGGAAAACTCAATCGATGTATCAACGACAGCATTTGGATGCAGCACGCTACTGATACCCATTGCCAACTTCATAGCTAGGCTGTCTACTGCAGTAGTGTCGAGGATAACAGTTATATTCTCACATATCCACCATCAATGCACTACACGGGATACCAGAGCCATCAGCGTAAACGCAGGCAGACGCCGTCTGGACACATAGTACAGTGGTCACCGGTGCCGAATCTGTGAGCCTGTCGCAGCTATTACGGTGCATTATTAGCATAATAATCACGTGACGTAGTTCACAAAAACCCCGGGATCGACGGTTAGATCATGCTGCATGAGATATTGCTTGTGACCAGCTTTCGACTGAGGCCTTACGCCACGCTAGTCGTCCTGCTCGATTTCATCTATAGAATTTTGGACTAGGATCTGCTATTCGTATGGGAAATAGGATAGATGGCGCTATCATATTACTATAAGCAAGCTGACGTGCAAAATTTATAGCTTCTTGAATAATTTGGTACTACTCTCAAACTGAGGAGCAAGCTAGAATAGTGCTCTTTTAATACATGCCTACTAATACTACTTTTAAGGAGGTATCTGAGACTACCTTTTTGTAATCCGGTTGGTATGCATGCAGGGGTCACGAAGCGTATGAGACGCATGGACTTGAATACTACCTAGACAGCCACTGCGATCAAATTAACTTTAATTCGTCTTTCGCTTTAAAACTGGCGGGTTTTGAAGTAAGGTGGCCAATTTTTATCCTCTTCACTCTTATGTAAAAAAATTACGTATACCTCGGTTGGCCTATTTTGCTCATTGTATATTGATTTTTTCCAGTCTTTGTATATTCAAACTACAACAGAGCGGTGATAAGCGCATGGAGTGAGCAACGTTTTGAAGGAAGTCTGATGCGGCCTACATTTTACGACTCATTTAACGACGATTATTCATGGTGTCGGGAATTGTAGTCTTCAGACAGTATGTATCGTTTCTTATCTCCTGGTTTTATACGGTTTGTGTGCTTTATTCTATTCACAATGAATGGAGAACGTTCTTGCTGAAAATTCTGGAACTATACTTTTAAAATAAAGTATATATATATATATATATATAGAAAGGCGGATGGGAGGAACGACAGAAAATAGGGATAGATTGGTACAGTCTGTTTCGGCCTTATCCTGCTTTCACTTAGCCAATGATAATTCAACCTGCTGCCGAGTAAAAGATACATAAAAACGCGCTCGAGTGTGCCACAGATAGTCCAAACAGGTTGGGTCTAGCAGATGAGTCATAAGTTATTCACCAAACCGAAGTTCATAAGTGCCTCACCACCTGTCATTCGCTGTCACTGCAGATCGGGTATATACTCAAACAGAAAAAGTGCACACCAAGCTATTGGCTTCTTTGCATAAACAAGGACAGTACAGACAAACATCTAGAAAAGCAAGATTGGCGTGAATGAAAAGGGCTATCGCATAGAGAGTCAGCTTTACCGCAAGTCCGAGTTCCACACAAGTAGTCAATGCCTAACAGTTCATGACGATTCGTGTCGCCGGCGACTAAATAATAATCAAAAATTCAACTACTAGTGACTTTTTTCAGAATTAGTGTGTATGGACCACTTAGTTGAAGTGTACGGCGAAAGAAATTAATGAAAAAGTGCTCTTACGAATGAAAAGTACCTTGTTCCGGACATACTTTTAGACCAAATACAAAATGCTAGCAATAGTAGCTTGCTTGCCCTTAGACTTTACAAATATTTTGGTCCGGAGGTTATCGTTCTAATAGGGTCTGCGTCAATGCAATTTATACCATGAACCGTCAGAAATCCATTCTTATTAAGTGCTAATACACAAAAGGACTAATTTTGGCATTTCGGTGCTCCATGTAGCCGCCTGATAAAAATGTATCCTAGGTCTTCAAGCCTCAAACCAAGTTATTCAAACGTAATTTTAAACAAGCAGAAAGTATTGACGTGGCCTTACCTTATCAAGTAACATGGTTTACCGTACGCGGTTAATTCATACACTGCTGCACGCCGGCTTTCAACTAAGCCTAGGATCAAACTAGTCTCGAAAGAGTTCACCAAAATGGTTAAGAGTCAAAGCCCCTCCCCGCATGCATCTCGCTCAATGAACTTAAACATGTATCCTTTGAGGTATGGGCAAATTCGTGGGGAGCTCCTACATGTATTTCGCGTTGTGCGGGGACGGGACTATTATCTGGCGTTTGGAGACGTTTTTGTATTCGCTACCACGAAACTGCGCGTTCAGCTAGATGTGCGCAACTTCTCTTTCGCTCTCAGAGTGATCAGGCCCTTAAATACCCTCCCCACGAATTTTGTGATATAATCATCACTGGAATGCTTAAAAAAGACACCTTGACAGATATATAGTTGAAAATGAATCGGAGCAATGAGGTATTTAACTTCAACCTTGGAAATTCCGTTCCCAATTGTCATATATTATAGCCTTGTTTGAATGCTTGCCACCCGCATGGCTTCCTTATACGCGGTATTGCATTTTTTGTTGCAACTAGGATACGCAAAAAATTGTGCCTATTTCCTTCAATAAGCTAACTTAACCACACTCAGCCTCTTACCAACAACATGTGTAGATCAAAACCGCGAAAAAATATACACAAAAAAGGTTATTGGTTGTCCACTTTTGTTGCCTTACAGATTTTATAGAAAACAGTGCACTAGGTTCACATATCAATTCTCATTTAGTAGAAAGTTACGCTGGTTTTGACAATTGCGCTTCAAGCAACACATATCCAGTTACCTTAAAATACTCTCATTTTGGCAGGCCACAGGGCTCTAAAGCACGCTGTGCATTCATTCACAAAAAACATGTTTCCACGTGCGCTCTCTTGCTCTCCGACTTTCCGAGTCTTTTGGTCTCGGGCCTTTCTTCAGGAAAAGGTATTACAGAAATTTAAAGAACTTATTTCTATTGGCGTCTGCGTATATGCTATTAATAACACCTACTATCAGAAATCACTCTTACTTAACTGCTAATGCAAAAAGGAATAATTTTTGTACTGGGGCTTTCTGTGTGAGCACCACAGAAAAAAATTGTTTCCCAGGCCGTTAGGTTCCATACAAAATTATTAGCAGTCAAGCGGGAAGAAAATATTGAATTGCCATTACCTTATCGATTAATAGCTTTCAACTAGGCCTCTTTTCAGTCACCTATGTAACTCTAGACCATGAGATAAATCACGTAAAAGCAGTTAGTTTTCGTCGACTTTCGTTGTCTAGTATATTTTATCGGAAGAATACACTGGGGACACAAATTATTCTCATTTTGTAGGAGGTAACGCTTTTTTTCACAATTGCGCTTCAAGCAACAAATATCCAGCAACCTTGAAAATACTCTCATTTTTGCCAGGCCGCAGGGCTCTGAAGCACGCTGTGCATTCACTGGCAAAAACATGTTTCCACTCATCTCTATGCCTGGCTACTCCCGCAGTTTGCAAGATGTGGCAGCCGTTCAAAAAAGGCTGCGCACTTCAAGAGCAGCAATAATAAATTTTGCGTGGATACCACACTGATGATCGCATGAGACACTCGAAAGCTTTTTTTTATTCACACCTTTTTCCTATTTGAAGTAAAAGATCTCGAAAAGGCGTAGGTTTGCACAAACGATGACCACGAATAATGCGTGTGGGCTTCATTTTGCAGATGAATTGCCTTCGTTAGTAAAATTACAACTCCGTGAAAAAGTAGCACGAACTAACTAATCAATTTTACTAATTTGGAGAGACGCACTTATAAAGCCGTGACTTAAATATCTTGGATTAGGCGGCATGATAATAAACGTTGCCACGCAAATCACATGCTCCCTTATAATCGAAAACACGTTTAAGATTTTGGGTTTGCGGTTCATGAGATTGGTAATTACTGCAGGGAGTTTGGAAACTTTGCGGTAGAAGCTCCTCCCGTTAAGGAGACTTAAGGTTTGACGTTCTTCCCTGAGGCGGTTAAATGAACACACAGTTCACTGAAAAACTGCTCGGTCAAACGTGCTTTTCCTATATGTATTCACTCAGAAATGTGCGAGCACCGATCTAATAGGCTTTCGAACTAAACAAAGTTCATGTGGTGGTCAGAGGTCCCCAACGGGTGACCACCTGCCAGGCCGATTCTGGCCAAGTCATAATAGCAGTAAGGGGGGTATGACAGCATTTGGGGGTAACTTGATACAGAAATGTTTCGGACTTTTAAGCCTTCATCAGCCAAGCATAACCGTGAACACCAGCTGGTCTAAAAACTATTCGATCGGTGTTCGCACATTTCTGAGTGAATATATATGTATATATCTGGCTGGTTATGATTGTGACTTTTAATACGTTACATTGGCTAGGAAACAGTCGGAAGCGAAAATATGGTAATACTTATCGTTTGATGTTTAAAAAGCCCATCCTGTTTTTACTCCTAGCGAAGTAATCGTGTATCAAAATTAATGAGAACAGGATCACGTCGACTTTATCAGAGTCTAGTTTATTAGATTTTGCAGGAAGAGTGTTTAGAGTTTTGTTTTCTAGAGTTGAACAATTTTTAAGATCAAATCTGTAAATGGACCTTGCAAAAATTGGAAGATAGCAAACCAACCTTGGTTCAATACTGGCAGCAAATGAGGTAGATTTAAGAATGACTCTACCTGGTTGCAATGTATGATGCCAGCAACCGGAATGATGCATTTATATGTATATTTTAATTGAAATGTTCCGTTAATCAGTAAAACTTACTCGTATAACCGCTGAAGATCAACACCGCCGTTGACGGGTAGTCTACAGGCAGAAAAGACGATGACCTTGCGACCCAGACGATCATCGCCGGCAACCTGGATTATACCCAGACGTGAAATGTCACGGTATTCACGGTCGAGGGCTTCTTGGACAGTCATTTGCTTAAGGACGCAGGGGAATGGGACAACATATTTGAGTGTGTTAATATACTGTTTTGATAGAAGACGAATGTTAACTGCTAATTGGCTATAGTCCTTACCAACGAACAATTAACACAATATCTACGATAAATATTTGCTTAATAAACACACTTTAGATTAGAAAGGATAACTTCAAAGAAGGCCTTTTTTAGGTTAAAAAATGAATTTTAGAGAGAAAAAGTTTTTTTAAGGTGAAAGTTTGAAATGGCAGAAGCGTTGCTTTTAAGTTTATGTTATCGGATACATGTTCTAGATTATTATAGGTCTAGAGAAATTCTGGTAAAATTCCAAGTCTTGAACCTCCATTGTTCTTCACCATATTATCTTCTACGGGACAAATTATTCACGAAGTTTGGAACTGATAGCGATCATGTTTCTTGTCATAAAGTGCGCCCAACAAGCAGTTACTATACTCCCTAGCGACTTGACAATATCTGGCCATTGTTTGATGTATGGTGGGATATCCTTTTTGGAAATGGTCACACAACAGGTCAAACGAAAGACAGACCCATGCGAAATCACGTGATCAAAAAGTAACTTTCCTAAAGAAGCCAAGTTTCGTGACCGCATAGAAAAACGGCCGTGAACAAAAAAACTTATGCACAGGAACATTTATCACCCATTAATCTCCGCCGGCGGACCATAAATACAGCCCGAGTCACGAGCAAATGACCGACTTCTTACGTTGACCAGTCAACTGAGCAGTAACAGAGGTAGATAGGCCCCAACTGAATCTAGCCTCTCAAAGCACAAAAAGGGACGAGGTTATGAAGCCACCAAAGAACGGTTTCATTAAGTAGTGAGCGGAATTTGAGAGGGCAAACACGTTTGTTCCATCGAAGACGTTTTCAAACCAAACGTCCTCGCTTGTGTAATCAACTAGAGCTAAAGTCTTGTTATACTCGGGAGTCTAAGAAGTAAGTAAGTAGTAGTCTAAGTAGTCTAAGTTGGCAAAACCAAACCTACTGTACTACTAGCGCGCAAGCCCAGCTTCGCCTTGGGCTTCCTTACAAGTTGTTGCCCCTTATGTAGGCAAACCGTATATGAGAACCCCTTAAAATGATTATGAAGTAGAAGATGAGAAAGTCGGAATTTCTGAGGTCATTTTGACTCGATGAGTAGTATGTGAATGCTCAGAAGGAGTAATTGCGCAGAAATGAGCGACGGAAAATCGCAAAATAACTGAAAATATTCTGTAAATGTCTTAGTCCGACGGCTGCGCCAATATCTTTTGATCATTATAATTACGATATGTCCAGTGGCTAATTCATGTTTTATCTCATTGAACGGGCTAGAGCGTTGTTCAGAAGGACAAAGGATACGGAAGGAGTGGCAAAGAACCACAAGTTTAAGTGAAAAACTGAAAATGTAACGGAGAGTTGACCGTGGGAAAAGCACGATTCTTCCAGGTGAATTCGGGCCACCATGAATGTTTGACCTTGGAACTTGTTGATGGACATGGCGAAGCAAACCTTCACGGGATATTGAAGTCGTCGGAAATTGAACAGGGTATCAGATGGCACGATAGGAATGCGGGGGAAATAAACGGTTTTCCCTTTTGCACAACCGGTCATAATTGTAGCCTCCATCAGGTAGGACATCAGCCACTTGACAGTTAGCCTAGTGCCATTGCATAGCCATGGTGCATCGAGATTTCTCATCAGCATAATTGGTGTACCAACCTTCAAAACCAGTTTGTGTGATGGAACGCCAGGCATTTTCAAGCTGTTCAGGAATTCAACTGGATACTTTACACAGTCAGAATGGTCAACTGTTGCATCGAATGATTTATACAGTTTTTCCTCACCTGGAAGAAGATGGCTAATTCTGTCGTTAATGGCATTGACAAATTTGTTTGCAGGAGCAAGAATTCCTGTTTTGCATAGCCAAGCTGCGTCGGAAAATTTGGTTTGAAGGTTAGGGAAAACTTTGTCTCTAAGGCCTTTGCCACTGCTCAACAAATTCGCAACCAAACTAATGGGGATGTTTCCGTTTGCATCGGTTTCAATTTTCCCTTCTCCAATCTTCAAGACGTAAGTTGAGAATTCGTCGGATTCATGGGCGTTGTGGAGGTGAACCCTCATATTATTCGTGAGTTTTAATGTCTTTACCGTTGAACATAGCGGTGAATATTTCAGGCAAAATTTTACCTGGTCACCTCTGGTACCCCTTTGAATCACGGGAAGTGTCTGGCGGAAGTCACCAGATAAAACCATTGTGATGCCACCAAACGGTAGGTACTTTTCTGTGACCTCACGCAACGTTCTATCTAGCGCTTTCTGTGCAATTCTATTGGCCATGGTACACTCATCCCAAATTATAGTTGAGCACCGTTGCAACAATTCAGATGAGCCACTACCTCTGCTTATGTGGCATGTTGCGGTGCCGTCGTCAGGTAACCTTAGGACGGGAAGGCGTGGCAGACAGCCGCATTACTGTGGAGGGGGTGGTTTACCAAGGAGCCGCGACTGCCTAAACGTAAGTATGGGGGAGGCAAGCGGTAGCAGGCCAAGTGATTTACGGTCAGTGACTGTGAAACAGCTGTACAGGCAGTCCTTTTAGCCCTTGCTGCATTGACGGTGGGGGGGGGGTGGCGGGAGGGTGGCGTTTCAAGCAGCAAGGACATGTGTGTGGGCCCAAGCGGAAAGAGGTCAAGTGATTTACGGTCAGCGAGCCTGAAACAGCTGCCTATCAACAATGCTAATGGGGAGACGCCTAGGCAGATGGCGTTTTCCAGTCCTCGAGATCTTAGCGGCTTCGCCCATTTTGCTGCACGGCTGTTGCTCTCGTCCACCCCCCTTTCCCAAACCCCGTAGGCCTACCCACATCCGCCTGTCACGTCGGGTGTCACTCGCAGGGGCAGCAGTGTGAATGTCCGGTTGCCCATCGTCGTCGTCGCAGCCACCACAGCATCCGTCGGCGGTCGGGAGCAGCGGTTGCGGGCGAATGACGGGTCGGGGCGAAAGCGAGCTGATCGATGAACGGACAGGCCTGTCTGCATTCAGGCCGGCACGCGTGAACAGCGATTCGTGTGTGACACCTGCCACCCATGAGGAGATGATCGATGAACGGGCCGGCCTGTCCGCAATCAGGTCGGCACGCAAGAACAGCGATTAATGTGCGGCGCCTGCGACCAAGGATAACGGAGACGCACACAGAGACAGTCATCACTTTTATTAAGTATACAGATTAACAAGGAACTGACTTGGTCAAGCCAAAAACAACTTTTTAGGACAACTTACTGGTCTCCTCCACCGTATTCCCAAATTTCGGCCCACGTTTTCAGGTACTATACATCACCGAAGTCAGCGGATCAGGGACTGTGATTTCTGTATTTGCGTTTTGATCATCTTTGTGAGAACGCAATGTAAATAACGAGGTGTAACTTAAGTTCGACCATCGTACCCTAATTTAACAAGGTTTTTAATTTGCAAAAATAAAAAACGTGGCAGGAATTGACATTCCAAACACCCCCATCTTGCATATCCTATTGAAATAATTTTCATTGGGTCTAATCGTGACTAAATAATAAATGGAGACACACCTGCGAGGCACAGGTTCCCAACTCATTTTCGAAATCGTCATCAACAAGATCAACCGCGGCACCTGGCGTCTCCTGATCAAGACCGTCTGGAAAACATGTTCAAACTTAGAAGGGTTGGCATTCGAAATTCAACAAAGCAGAAAAATCAATGCAAGTACCTTACCTAGCAAGCAAACGGGAAAACAAATTCGAGCCGTGTCAATCACAAGCGTGACAAAATCTCAAACAGCATTTGCAAAAGGGTCGAAAGAGCGGAACTAAAAGCAGGACTTGAAAGCCTACACTCGTGTGGTTTAACCGCTACCCAAAGAGACAAAATAAGTTTAAAATTAAATTACCCGATTGATGTGTGTGCTAAATTCCCAAAATGGGTTTGAATACATCTTTTTCACAACATATCTAAACTCCAGTTCTTTTTGAAAGTTCAGCGAATTTTTTCAATCGTATTGCGGGCAGAGGATATGACCTCAGATCACCTCTACTATTGTCATTGTTTTTTTAGTTAGTTCTTTTGAGCATCATGCTTCCTAGCAAGCGAATGGAATGCATATGCCAGTCAGACTAGCAATGAGGGACGACAGTTCGAGCGACGCGAGCGAGAAGCTTCAAGGCGTGCCCTTACTGAGCGGGTGCACCACCGGTGACGTTGCAGGGGACAGACTTTCGCTGCATCTATTGCACTCTCATCTTTGGGAGTGCCTTTGCTCCCACGATGAGTTATCGCACAGAAAGGCGCCTCCGTGAGCTGTCATACTGCTTCCATGAGAGCGCGCTCCTTGACTATCGATTTCACGCCAGATCTGATTGGTCCATGTTTCCGACGCTTTCTTATCAAGTGGATCAATAAATCAGCAATTCAAAAATATACATACGTAGCCTACGTTAGTTGCCATACTGATACCATGAGAGCGCGCACCATGCCTGTCGACCCCTCCTTTCTGACACTTTCTCGTCAAGAAGATCAATAAATTTGTCCCATCTTTTTGTGAGAATGAATTTCTCATACAGCTCTCCGCGTGGTCAATTACCTCCTCCTCCTCCTCCTCCTCCTCC
>JAYGXS010000003.1:23559715-23598810 GCA_036362985.1 Ligula intestinalis | reverse complement strand
GTGCTGGCTTTCGGAAAAACGGTCCATCAAGCTCGCAGTTCGTGTTCATTACACGTACCAAATGCAGGTCAAAACACATACCCACTACTTTCAAATGGCGACATAGTGTGCGAGATGGAACAGATGATTCCTAGGTTCTGCTGGAGAACATCGGATCGACTTTTGACACCAACAAGACCTCTAGAGTACCTTGGCGGTTAGCAAACAGTCCCATAACTTTTTGTACACGGGACTCATTGGCAGTCATTTCCTCCACCCACTGTACGGGTGCATGCGCAAACGAATAACTCACATAAACCTCAAGGTTGGGTGATCGATTTCGTAGGTCAAAATGTGCCGGGGATGCTGCTGTCTTGGCCTACGAAGGCCAGATTTGGACGCAGGTGATGAGACCGAAAGATCCACTGCCACGTCCAGAATGATCGGGAGACGTTTATCGGAGTTGGTGCAGTTGCGGGCAAAGCACGTACGTCGGAGAAACGGGAAAACTGTTCTGAATAGCAAGTGCCGAAGATGGGCATATGAATGATGCCAGTTCTTAAGTCACGGCTAATATTACGAGACCCAGTCTTACAGCCAAATTTGATGAGACCGAAAGTCGCGCCAGAGGTGACAATTGCATGAGCTGTGAGTTGCTGGAGTCAGAATTACGGGCTCCCTGTGTTTAAATGTGCAAAGACCTCTCCAGCCCATTTCCAGTTTCGGCAAAAATACAGTCACTTTGATGACGCGCAGGCGAGCACATTTTCAAATGCCAATTTCAGTGAGCCAGGTGGCTAAGCAATCCTCACACCATCACCCAACGCAGGTGATTAATTTTCAGCCGATGAATACCCGCATACCGGCTACAAAGAGATTAGCGCGTCAGATGGCAATCATTATCGATGAAAGGGGAACTTGTGATTGTCACGGGTATGCAAGAGCCGAACAATTTTATTTTATAAATACTACCATTCCTTCTGAAAGAATTATCCTTATTGTATGCTCTCTCTGAAGATGAGCTCGAGCTGGAATTTGAAACATCAATCGAACATATTTCTCGTCCCAAATTCCGCGTCTTTTTCTTCCTCTTCTTCTCAGACACTTTAAATTATAGCGTAATGCGCTCTCGCCTTGTATCTTATGTAACCAATTGACGTTTAGCTAAAGTTTTTACATTATTAGCTCTCAACTCAGACATATCCTTCAGTTACCGTGCCTAAACGCTACAGAGAACAAAGGCCTTCGTGTTTAAAAATTTGACTATTTAAGTAGTTGTGTCGGCCCAGTGAATAATATCCAAAATGCATCATCCAAACCAGATAGGAATTAAGTCCGATCGTATGAAATTTCATGGAGGCGCAACGGAACCACACAGTTTGGATTTACTAAAATGTCGGCAGCTTATTTTGGTGACCCAATCCACGCTGTGACAGCAAATAGGAAGTCATGTGATTAACTTTGGGAAATCAATCAAAGTTTTATTGGTTTTGTGCAGTTGCTGTTTTATGACTGGTAATGTAAACCCATAGCACTGAAGACATCAAACGCAGTCCTCCACCCACATACAAAGGTAAATATCTTCACACGAGCAATGTTATGCTCACACTGCAGCTGTGTAGACCTTGAAGAATAAATGCGCATTTGCACTGAAACATATCCGTTTCGTCAGTATGCATTCACACCTCAGCTGTCTTTTCGCAATGCACAAAAAACAAAATATGTCCAATGTTGTAAATACTTGTAGAAGGATAAGAAAGTTGATTCGAGGTTAGGAACCACTATATTCGTGTTTAACTTGTGCTATTTAACATTTATACACTTTCTTGAGACCTGCAATCTTATTTTAAATGCATTTGAAGCACCGGAGAGAGTTGGGAGATGGTGCGATACATTTATAATTTAAATAAAATCTAAAATTTTAAGATTCTCTCTCTCGTCGATACGGGTATTTTATTTTGCTCAATAAAATATGCATTAAGTTTCAGTTTAAGCATTATTAATACGGGTAACAATCAAACTACTAAGAGGAAGAGGGCGTGTTCGACGTCTGAGAAGAATTCACTTCCCTGCAGTCTTCGATTAATACTCGAGTCAACCGTCAAGGGCAGTATTAGAAAGCCAGGGAGGTACTGGATTTGCAGTATGTGGAGGGTTCAGTGCGTCTTCAAACCTAGTCTTTTCGTTTTGCAAAAGTTTAAAGGTTGTTTTGTCTTATCATGTAGCATAAAGCAGTCAATCTGTTTTTGTTTTGCTAAAACAAGTTTAAACGTCGTTAATTTAAAAAATATATAGTTACTAGATGTGTGCCAAAGTAGATAGTGCAGCAAAGCTCCAAGAGCGTATTTGTAAATGCATCACAAGGGCACGTGCTTTGTTGGATACGCTGGGATTAAATTTGATGCTACTGTAACGTCAGTGAGACTTTTCGCTTATAGCCTTGCAAATATACCAAGCCAAAAGGCATGTAGTTCATTTATCGTATTTTTTCATGACACACCAAGCTTTGCCAGTAAGAGATGCCTTAATGCACAACCGACTGCGTCATACAAGCTGTACTGTGTCGTCAAGGTTGATTCAAATGACGAGAGTTCATAACAGTTGAGGTGTGAACTTTTTCCATGCTCACTAGAGTTGGCAGTTGTGTGTGGAGAGGTCAGTAAATCCGCAAAACAGCACGTAATTTGAAAACTAGTGTTAGCCAGCGCAGGATCTCCAAGAATCGCACTGTACTGACCTCAACAAAAAATTTACATTCTAATTTACAAAAGAGGACTCGAGTGGGTAAAAAGGGGTAAATATTATCCAAAATTCGCCCATGCATGAGGCGAGGATTTGTAACGGTATCAGACTCAAAACCGTTCGGGATTCACCCGTGAAGCTCTGATCCCAGACGAACTCGCAGTACGCATTTCCTACAGTCTAACCACCATAACCAGTATGCTAAACATCCCTGGAAAAAGACACAATTTGCGACACTTAACCTCCATCAAAACAAGGATCTTCAGGTGTTCAGATCAGATTTGTCGCGAAGCCAAGATTTATCTGGGTGCTCGAAATAGGCCAGGAAAGTGAATATGCAGTGCAGAAAAAACCCATGTCAACATGAGTTTTAAAGAAAGAAATATTTTGCAGAGTAATATTAGCGTGTGAAAATTACTGTAACTGTACCTATGGAAAGATTCATCATACCAGCCTCCGGTCCTGCACCTAAAAACCAAATAAGAAAACTCTTTTTAATATGAGCAGGGTAGTTAGGTGGAAAAAGTAACTTTTTACAATATTTTGCTTTGTTTTGGGTATGAAAAAGAGATTGTACACATGTGAAAGTGAAATGAACGACATCTGCAAAATACAGTGCAGCTGCGTACCCACTCTCTAACAAACTTGCGGAATGTAACTTTGTTCCAAAGAATCATAATAATAATCACACCACAGCGAGAAAGATGACTTAAGAGACTTTTTATTCTACAGTAATAATTAGTTATACGTCATATACACCGCAGTAACATGCCACAACTTTATTGAGATTCAACTGCAGGCCGCCATTATCAGTACTAAGAGTAATGCTTGTATATATTTGGGAATCAAATTAAATATGGCTTCACCGTCGGGCCGGTGAAAGCAAATGGTCAAAGGATGCTTTTTTTGGAGATAACCTCGTCCACCCTGGACAGTTGTATAACTGACGGGAAGAGGAAGAGCGTGGCCGGTCTGGGTTTACACGTCGCCGCACAGGAGTCTTTGCGGTAATTTAGTGCTACGGAACGGTCTGAGCACTGTCCCGATGACTGTTTCTGCAAGCAGTTGCCTCCCCCGATTGCCCCATCGGATCACACCTTCCTTTTCAAAAATGCCGAAATAAGTTTAATTCCTTTTCATTCCGGTATCTAGAAGATAACTGACTGGCAGTCTTATTAGATTTAGCGACTGCAGTATCACACGCCTGTGTGTTTTGCAAACGCAAACACACCTGCAAAGATGATTAAATTAGGGACAGCACAAAAGCCGTCACTTGCATTCATTATTTAAAGGTTTAAATAAAGCTAGTATAAGCATAGCCAGATTACGCACAAAGATAAAGGAGACTGGGATGGCCACTTATAGTTTCTTAGTGGCCAGCAGCCAGTCAACAATGCCCCGCCCCGAGTGGTGCACTGCTAAATGCTCAAAACCACGAACTTTTGATTAGAAGTCCATCGCTCTAACCAGTGCGCCAAAGGTTCAACGTCCTGTTGGTATCGATCGGGAATATAAGACGGGTGCTCACCGATTGGTTAAAGACTCACACTTCCCGTACTGCTTTGAGGCTCACTCCAAGGCCCCCCAAGCAGCCGTACAATGCTTAGTATTTTAGGCATTGACGAGCGTTCATTAACTACTGGTAATTTTCTCGATAGAAAACAACAAGAAAATATGCTTGTAGCTCAACGGTAAGGGCATTGGACTTTGAATCAACAGGTCATGCGTTCGAGGCTGATGAGGGCCAACATGACAGAAACGAAAATTTCTGTCTCCTTTGTCCTTGCCCCTTATGTGATTCCGTTTATAATACTGGTCATCGTGCGGCTGTTGGCGGGGTGAGAGAGCGAGCCCCAAGGCAACACGAGACGATTGAGTCCCGTAAAGGATCAGTAAGCACTAATTCACTAATACTGACGTCAGTAAGAAAAGACCTTAATTATAGGTAGAGAAAGAGAAGGCGGTTCGATCCCCGGAATCATAATTTTAATCATCTAAGTTTTCAGGCTCTTACTGGAGTCCATCGTCAGAGATAAAGCGTCAACAAAAAAGAAGCAACAGTTATAGGAGGCAGGGGCAATTAACTGTTGTAGGGAGGGGGAGGAGAAGGGGAAAGGGGTAAGCCAACTACTAGGGCCGTCAATACGGAGACGCCTGCGCAGGGCGATGTATGACGACGTCAGGTCGATAAATCGATAAACTGAATTTTCATCCGAGGCCTAGGCTTCAATCAATTCTCGGTCTGTCTGAAGATGGACTCCACTAAGTGCTCGAAATCTCCGATGAATAAAATTTTGATTCCGGTTCTGGAAAAGCATTCTTTTTCTCTGCCTATACACATATCTTGGATGCGAACATTTGCCTCAATTCGTGAGGGGCCTATATTTTTGTTCATGTCTCCACTCTGTTATCCATTAATGTGTGGTCAGTGGAATGAAGAGCGAAAGGCTACAATACATCTGAACAGGACTTTCTCTAGCATGCCTAAGAAAATTTTATTTTTATAGTCTTAATATTCGACACTTACGCAGAGATAGTTTGAATTTTTTGTTACGGGCATATTTTTGAAAAAGAAAGCCACACCCAAATAACGACAATGCCAACGACAAGATACTACCATTTTATGCCGTAAAAGTATTGAAAAGTCTACGAATAAAATATTTTAAAAGAGTGGATTCTTAATGACCCTTAGTTTTGCTGCCAAGCACTCAATGATTTCATAGTAAGACAAATGCTCTGCGGCTAAAACATAAAACAGCGCAATTGTCTCTGTGAAGTTGGCAAATAAGAGTCAAACTATGCACGTCCAAATTATTTAGGAGGTTTGGCAAGTTCGCTTAATTAAGTTGACCCAACTTTGAAAAAGTTGCGGCATTCGACGGGATTTGAAGCCGGATAATAGGGAAAGCCTTTACGCAGTCAATGCACTACAGTTGCGCTACATGGCCTGCGCCTGGCACTGTGAGTTTAATCACACTTGGATCGATTTTACGCGCCCAAAATTTGCCGCTCGTATGGAATCCACCATAACGGAACAGCAAGTTGACTTCCCGAGCAGGATTTCCTAAACAAATATCTTAAATTCACCAGAAGAACTACTAGGCTGACTTAAATTTTTAGGAAGGTTGGCAGATTTTCTTAATTCAGTTTAACCAATTGTGAAAAAAACTCGCAGCATTTTTAGTTCACTTGGTAGAGCATTGGCTGCGTAAAGGCCTGCCCTACTATGCGGCTTAAAATCCCACCGAATGCTGCGAGATTTTCCACAATTGGTTCAACCAAATCATGTCCGGATTGCTTTGGCATGCTGGAATTCCGTTCAGTTCAGTCTTCCCTCTATGTTTAGTATTTAAGCTAACCGAGAAATCGCATCTACCTAGTTTTTGTTTGAAAGTTGTTGGCCCCTGACAGGTGTAAGATACAGTCCTTCCTAGGACTGCTGGGCAAGGACACTGCCTATGCTTCGACCAAAAGCCAGCAAGAGCATTTTCGACCAGTTGGACACGTACATATGCTCCAATCCTTGTTTATACTGCAGTCTGCGGCCAACGCCCACAAAGTATGCAAAAGTCGGTTGCGGCGAACGCGTACTGTCCAGACCAACTAGTCACAGGTAACAGTCAACGGAGTTGTTGATATTCACCACTCACAGTTACATGCAACGTCACAAGTTCTCGACTTTGGCTGACTAGTGCACGCTGTTGACTGCTTGTAAAGCTGTCGTTAGGACTGCGCTTCGGATTGATGTACAAAATAAACATCCACTGGCGTTACTTGTTCTTCCCTCTTAACAGGACTGAACCCTGCGTTGTAACAGTAAAGGTACGCGAGTTATGTTATTCGCCCAGTATTTTTTTATCACCAAGAGAAAATCTGTGGGCGCGTATTGTATGAAGCAGTCTTTTGGCCTTATATAGCAGTAATAAAAGTGGTTTAAATATCACTACAGCTAAGTGGCTGCTGCGTTATTAATTGTCGGCGTTGTTTTCGCAAATATAAGGGCTTAATGAAAGTTGAAATCGGGTACTAAATGCCCACTAAAACTAGAACCCTAATATGATCCTCTTGTAGCGGTTGTTCAAAAGTCGACAACCTCATTATAGCCACATTATAGCAACCTTTGCTCTATACTGGCGGAATCGCTACAACAAAAGTGCATGAGTAGTGCCCGCTGAGCGGATTGTGAGCGTCGGCAACAGCACACGCGAAAAAACTGGCTGATCTCGACCGCCAGTCAGGTGTGAGATAAAAAGGTCACGCGAACAAGCCAGCGCACCGGGGGATGTGACGATGGAGCGTTGTGCGTACGCTGGAGCCACACAGTGACATGGTTTTCTAATTTGCAAGAGTACAACCCAAAGCAAAAGAAGCAGTCTAAGTACTGCTAGGACAAAGAATCCTGAGCCAAAACAAACGTTTTTTACATAGCTAAATAGCAGTTGTGTGGTTGCAAACGGTGCTCGAGAGTTAGCCCGAAAGCACAACGGAAAGAGTGCGTCCTGTAACCGATCGGTGGGCGCCTATCTACTGCCGTGTATATTCTCGATCGAAACCGGCAAGGTAACGAGCTAGTGACGTAGTACTTAAAGTGTTGGACTTCTAACTAACAAGGTCACGGGTTCGAACCGTGGATAGAGCATTACTTGGGGTTGACTATAACTGGCTGATGACGGCTAATTTGCCAGAAATGGTTGTTCCAGTCACCCTAGTCTTTGTCAATAATGACTTTTAGCCTACATCATATGCTGCTATGCGGCTGCTAGCGGTGCTTGAGAGTGAGCCTGAAGGCAGAATGGCACGAGTTAGTCGGTGAGCGCGTATCTGCTACCGTACATATCTCAATCGATAATTAATGGAATCCCTCTACCCTAACTAATGTGATATCAACCTCCCCCCGTTGCAGTGATGCTTTCCACGGCGTTTTATAAAAAATTCTCATTTAAAGCCCAAGTTGGTAGATTTGCTGACCAGTATCACTGTCGCATCTCCTTGCACTTTTATCATCCTTACAGTCTTTGAATGTCCCCTCCTTGTGTGAACTCTAAATGGACTGTTATCGATCAAGCTGTGTTCCTCCTATCTTTATTCTGTTGTCAATGAAAGACGTATAATGATTCCACCTGCGGCAAGTAGCCTCATTCGGTTTAAGGTTTATACCCTGACGAGGAGCATTTCTTACCCCCTATATCCTCTCCCTTGCAGGGTGGATGTATTCCACACGCATATTTTTTGCCACTGTTCGTTAACAAATTTGCATATTAGACTGCTTATTTTCCTTAGAGAAGTGGGTGATTTTCCATTTGCTCGAAAATCTGCCTTTTGTTTGCAGGATGTAAAAATTTATTGATTAGTTACAAGACCTGTCGAATAATCTCGTGAAGCAAACTAAGGACACTTTGCCACCAGACAAGGTGAACATATTAGATGAAAACTTATAAAACTTATCTGATTTGATAACCTGTGGTGGTGAAGGAATGAATTATGACTTGGTTCGGACAACTCAGCATAGCGCTAAATATCCGACAAAACTACAAATCACCACAGGTATTCACATATGTACCTGAGCTCAGCATGCAAATTATTTACTGTACTGACTTGAACGAAATCACGGAGAATAGGTAAGATTTATGCTACTCAACATTAAAAAAAGTCAAAAAGATATACACCAAACAGAAATTGATGGAAAAAATCAGCCTATTTGACGAGACGGATGTTAGACACGTTTGAAAATCTGTAAGCGAAATAGACACAAGTAAAGAACGATCAAACAGGCGGAATTTAATAATGCCTTATTTTCATCGGAAAGGTATTTTGAAGAGAATAGAACACTGCTAGTAGAAACAGTCCATTCCACGTGAGGATTATCTAAAGAGGTGCAACCTAGCAAACCTTTGGAGGCCTCGTTAACGCTGACCACAGAAGTACTTTTCAATAAATTATTTAGCATAAAGCTCCCAACGCGAATACTGAAACAACAACTTTCGGTAGCCTCTAACTTTATTTACAACGAATTCATCAGTTTTCTCAGAACCCAACTTTACTTAAAGTCAAAAGAAACTAAACAAACGTCTTACGCAGGTATGTTAATTTTATTTTATCCAAAACCGCATATGAAACTTGCCTATATTATCGCCCAACTCCATGTCGAACTGGTCAAACTCGTAATCAGGAGCGACAAATTCACTCTGGGTGTTATCTGTCGGCAGCTCATCCTCCAAGGTATTATCTTTAGTGCTGGTCTTAGGCCCAGAAGGTGATCGCAGCGGTGGGTTTTTAGATGCTTCAGGGAAGGCGGTCAAAACTTGTGACCTACGGTCCATATTGTCGATCTGTTTGTTCTCCGGCAGTCTGACGTCAAGTGCTTCTAGAGGGGAAAGAAAAGCAAACAAATAGGAAAGTACTTCCGTTCAGAATCGGAAGACAACAGCATTTGGTTTTTGTTGGGAGACGTAATCAACTGACAAAAAATTGTAAGACTCGCGCGATTTAAAATGCCCAATTGTAATAACGGACAATAGTTTCCGGCGTTTCTGTGAGATGGGATTGTCATGGAGAAACATGGTAGCCATTGCTATGATCTATGATGTAAACACTGTCGTGCGAACCTACACAGAAGCCAGGCTTTCTTTGTCCAGCAAATGAATTTCTCTCAATGAGCTAAATGGCGAATCACGTTAACTTAAGATTAATCGTCTGTATGTGATTCACTTGCTACTAACCTGATGTCAAACTGAGTAAGGAGATAACCGAATCACCGTAGATTCAGCTTTCTGCGCTTCATGACAATCATAGAAATACATTGTTGCTTGAAAAGACTAAGCCGCTTCAAAAATCGTTGCACGCACTTCTAGTCCGACAACTGCCTCTAGAAATACGCAAGAATACTACCCCGTAAAATACTCTCTGAAGGTCGCCGGTAAGAAGTGGCGATCAAAGGAATTCCCCGAATGGGATGCATTTTTTCTGAGCTTTCGAGCTCTTGCAGGAGCTCATCGTTATTGTTGCTGTTTCTCCACCTCTGACAATGACCTCCTGCAATTCCTCGAATGTCCTACGACTTCTGGGTGAGTAAGCAGCACTCCTAGTAAATTAAGGAGCCTTTAACTTATTTCTGCAGTAAAGAAATGTCCATTTGCTCCTGAGCAGTAAGTCGTCAGAGCTCGAGTCTGGCAGCGCTGAAAGCCTGTTGTAAGTGTGCCACTATTTTATATAGTTAGAAACAGATTCGTGGTTTGCGGAAGTAAGTCCATTTTACTCCAATTGCATTCGAGGACTTTGCATCATCAATGTGAGTTTTGTGTCTGTACAATAAATATTTACCGCAAAAAGGTAATAATGTTAAAGGATATCGAATATCTAAGTGCCCAGCATATGAAAGTGCTGCACAGGTACAACGCATTCTTCTTGAAGCGGACTTAGTGGTGATCCTGTAGGAGGGTTAATGAAGGAAAAACCAATAAAAAACCCAGATGGTTATAAAATTGAGGTTTCACAAACATAACTTGCAGTCTGAATTAAAATATAGGTCACAATGAAGTTGTTATTAAGTTTAGAATAGGGCATAACAAACGGCTTTGATAACTTCTGCATAGTTGCGATTTCTGCAGCCTACACACAAATTAGCTTTTAATTTGCGCAAACTATAATTCGATGGCCTACTGAGCATATCTTGCACAGTTTTAACTGAAGTTCACCATGATATCTAAAGACATTGAAGTCAATGAACCCCTGGGGGGACCGTGCATTATGAAACACGAAGTTTCTGCAACATAGAAGTTGAAATACGAAAAAGCCACAGAAGCACATTCGCTTTTCTTATTCTCGTCGTCTGGGTAAAAGCAAGCGTATCGCTACTAATGTCTATTACATAAAATTGTAAAAAGCGGAAAATATTTTTATAAAAAGGCCAGCCGCAGCCTTTGTTTGAATTGTTATTGAAATATATCATGTATTTTGACGATACAAGGAACTGCCTCCCAGTAATTATCAGGCATCAGACGGAGTTCAGCAAATAAGTGCTAAATTTCTTTAGACCGATGGGGTGTATATCAGATAGATATGATGATAAAAAAAGATTTTATTTTTGAAGATAAGGTTGGTTCACAGTCTCGGATAAAACGAAATGCTTATAGTTACATCGCAGAGAAAAAATTCCCTGAGCTTTTTTAATGCAACCAGTAGAAACAGAATGCAGGGAATGAGATTTTGAAGCCTTCGACTTCCATAAACCCGTAGTGCATTTACTTATACAAGCAATGAAATTCATTTATTTATTAAAGAAAATGAAATCGTGAAATGTTTTCGTTTAGGTCACCTTTTTTCTGAAAAGTTCTACAAAGAGAAGCTTGTCTACCGCATGCTTGTGTCTTTTGAAAAAAAGTAAGCACTAATGAGAAAGTCGGTTTTAAATATTTTGATAATGTAATCGCTATTAAGGAATGAGGCATAAAATTTTCAACTGTTATTTACATGCTATCTTCTGAAAGATTAGTAAATGTCCCTCTATAAATTATAATAGCCTTGTATTAATGAATGAACGATTTACAAATGAGAACACCGTGATACTTGAATTGCAAAAAGACAAAGTTGGCAGCGGGATTCCTCAAATGACGGATATATACAATAGACAACAGTGAAATGATTACACAAATATTTTGATAATAGAGTTAACGAGATGAGAAGAGTTACCTAAAAACATTAAGTATGGATAGAAGCATTGCATATATAGGTAATAAGAAAGAGCTGATATCATTTTGCTGAACCTGTTTACAAAGTATCGTATCAAATGTGAAGTAAATACACGTGATATCATCTCAGCAATGGACCTACACCTATTAAATAAAAGCGGAGACGCCTGGAACCATGGCAATCACGGAAGATTTCAACTTGATTTAAAGTTAATGAACACGGCTACTTTTATGCTTTTCCTTATTCTTGATTACTACGTGCCAAAGGTGGAATAGTTAGGAAATATTCGACCAAATATCATTATATCTTTTTAAAATCTTCGAGATACGAAAATAAATATTTGAATAAAAACTATTTACGGCACAGCAAGCGATGATAACCGTTGAAGAAGTGGCTTTACGTAGTAAGATGCAACTGCGAAATAGACAGTTTATACTAAAAAAGGCAAAGCGAAATTATTGACGTACGAGAAGACGCTTGGCAGACGAAAAGCTATTAAAGATCAGAGAAAAGATGCAATTTTAGTCATATGCATTCTCCTAATCAAACGTGGATATCTGCAGTAGGCGCTGATGCAACATTACTGCAGGTGGAAGTGTTGTTGTTGATATGTGGACAAAAAAGTCTTCTAAAGAACGCCTAATTCTTTGTGGCTGTGTCCTTGGAGGGGCTAACGTTGACAACGTACATGCAAAACATAAAAAATCTGTTTTGTGGTAGAGAATTTATGAACTGTTGACGCCTTTGTAAGTTGGGTTATTGAACAATCGAAAGCTGTTATTGGCGTTTGCAACTTCAAATGGCAAGCTGATTCTTAAATAACAGTCGTTGCTAGTCCAAACGGAACGATTACTATTTTGAACTGATACTACAAAACTCACTATTCCCGTGAGTCATGATTCTAATTCAGTTATCTATACGAATTTCCGGCCCTTTTTGTTGAACAAATAATCACTTCTTATTTTTGCTTAACTAGTTGTTTACAAAATACAAATGGTGCAATTGGTGTTTTTTCAATAAATTTTCTACAATGTTTTGAAAATTCGAAACAGGCGTATTTTCACAAAGAACAAGTTTCTTAAAATAATTCAGTTATCGGGCCCGCAAACAGCATTCAAATTTCGAAGAGAAGACAGTTATCCAATTGCATTTTAAGCTGACTCGGCAGATGTGCGCAAATTAGAACAAATTAAGGCTTATAAACATGTGTTGTAAGTGTGTGCAATTAAAAGGCCCCTATTCCAAAAAAATACGTCTGATAACTTAAAGCGAAATCAAAAATATACTCCTGAGCTTAGGTTGTAAGAATTATAGGACGCTATCGTGCATCTGATTAACGATGAGTGGCATTTCAGCATTTTTTGGCGGAAGCAAAAGAACTGCTGTTTTGTCCAAATTGCATCACTAAAAAAAGTAATGAACGGAGGGACAAAAGGAGGGAGTAATTCCACAATCTTATTTGATATTGACTAAGATTTTAATTGAAATCTGAGTAGTCCAAATCGTAGATAATGAAATTATGGTATTTCGCAGAATATTGTAAGGCATATATGTAAAGCAGGAACGCATTACGAACAAACTTCCTATGCTGTGCAAAACGTACAAAGAATCACTAAACAGAATGCCTAACCTTGTCTAGTACTCAGATCACAAGCGCGTGCAGGTGCTAACCAAAAATGGCTGGCAATGAGAATGCGAACCTACTCCTAAAAATAATGAAAATTTTCATAAACAAAATGGCCGGTTTGTTATATGCAGCTGGAATAACATGAAAGTGCTTTCAAGATGAGTATACGTGAAATTCTGCTAGGTTTTTAAATTTACTGAAAGTCTTGCAATTCTTATGTGTCTTATGCGCTGAATATGGAAAAGGAAATACTCCTTGTTCGGCCATACAGCCTTTTAAGAACTTAGTTTAGTCTCACCTTGACACCAGTTTATCTAAACGTGAGTACAAGACTAAGTGACACAAGCAGCGGAACTTCAACTCCTATGCGGGTAGCTGTTCAAGAGCCTGCTATTAGTCACTTACTGTTACCCTAATAGCATAAATTGGTTTCAAATTCCAGTAAACACGTTTCTTAAAGGAAAGCCCAAGTAAGGAAGCATTTTGGTGACATATTAAGCTGTCAGCTGTCTGGCTTGTCCCAGATTACAAATTATTTTCAAAAGTCATGGCCGGTTCTAAACATAGTCGCTCGTTTAAAACGACTATACGTGAGAAAGCAATGGGGGTCCAAAGGTTTTAATAATTCATCTGGTAATGTGAGTTTAATCAAATTTAAATATAGATATATGATGACAGAGTAGTTGTTACACTAATCAAACACACGTGCATGACAGAATGCCTGAATGAAGACAGACTTGTACTTTAAACACAACCAGGTCACTGTTAAATCAAACAGCGCTTTTCCTATATTGCACCTAGATAGAATACCATAGACTATATACGTGATCTATTCATTTGCAATCTTATGTATGACAATTCTTTCTTCGAAAAATATAAAAAGATTTTAGGAACGCGTTGCATAAAGACCGTGTTCGATACAAATATACATGCATAGGCAAGAATACAGACAAACGTGGAGACAAAGATCTGCTACAAGCTTCGAAACCAAGTACTGAAGCTTACACAATGAAAAAAAGAGGTTCAAGATTTTTGCTCGCACTTTAACACTTCTGTAAATGCATGCGCCATAAGCACACGAACAGCAAAGGGCATTCGAATCTGCAGTCTGAAACTTTCGTGTTGTACACGAAACTAGGAATTGCTTACAAGCTATAGGGTTGAGGCTATCAGGGTTCAGATCTAAATTCTAATTATCAGAGCAGTCTTCTGCGGCAGGCCTATGCAAATCAGGTCAAGCCACTTATACACAAGTCAGTATGCAGTATGTTATGATAATAACACAGAACGTTGCATGCGCAAATCATATCCATTAAGGATTTGTACGTGTTTACAGGGAATATAGACGCAAACGGTGACAGGAATATCAAAATAAGAAGTTGACTGAGCCAACTGAGTCCAATTTGCGGTATGTCGGGTTGTTTGTGTTTGAGGACGCATCAATATAACCGCAAGCTACCATCCAACTAGAAACGACTGCTTCATGTACAGAAACCTTGGAAATCTGATACCACTCCATTCAAAAGTCTAAATGTATTTATCGCTGGCCTAGGGAGCCTAGCAGAACATTTTTGCCACCAAACAAAACTGATAATCTGAAACCGATTAGGAGGACAAATTGAACACTTCCTTATATATTTATAAAAATTTGTATTAATGCTGCGCTAGGTAACAAAACTGTGCATTCACCGGCACCATATGAAAATTAAACAGTAAGAGGATCGCAGTTCATCAAAAGTCATTGCAATTGTTCCACTTAATAGCCAAAATTAAAGGTTGGAAACATGGCCACAAACGGGAAGGACAATACCGACAGATCGAAGAAAGCGCGGTGGCCTTAAGCTCAAGTTTGTCATTTTAGGTTCAAGGCCATCGAGGGTAAATATTCAGTGTGCGGAATTCAACGTGATATTTCTGAACTTACAAATACGCCTGTTTATAGTAAAACAGAAACACAACGATTTGCGTATTTTCAAGAGTAGTCTTAAAGCGAAAGTCAGGAAGATGAGTCATTTAATCTCGAAAATTGTTCCAACTTCTCATGTTTGTACTATATCGCGGTATTTAGACGTGTGGGCTCTTGGCTCAACTTGTGCGGTGTTAAAACTTATCAATAACCAATTTTGTTTAAAATCAAATAAAACACACAAGCACACATTCGGTTTTGATGTGTGCCAGCAACTGACTTCCTAAACACTCTCCACAGCTCAATTCTCTCCTCACCGGCCGCTGTTTATTTTGCCCTTCAACGACACCTCTCTGGTGATCATTCTCTAGCTAAACAGAATCCAGCAACAATTTGCTAACGAGATTTCCCTCAATTTTCACATCCACGGCCCAACGAGCATGTATTCTGATCTTCACAGAGTCATCCTTTGGCAAGTCGACGGCTTGACTACTGCCTATCACCCAGCATCAAACGCCCTCGTAGAATGCCTTCACCTTCAGTTGAAGTCCACGTTCATGTCTCCACCTGCCCCACACAACTGGAGCGACAACCTGCCGTTCGTCCTCCTCAGCATTCGCTCGGCTGTCAAAGAAGACATTCAATGCACTGCCGCTGATTTCGTTTACGGCACATCCCTCCGTTTACCTCGTGAGCTCGTGCAGTCTTCCTCCGTCACCCCTGACGGCACGAACAGCTTCGTGCAACAGCTGCAGCAACGCATGGCCACACTGCGCCCAACCCTCACACGCGTGACACATCGACGCGTTTTCATGCTCGACAACTTGCACACAACCCCATTCGTGTTTGTCCGGCATGACGCCGTTTGTAGGCCCTTTTGCCCACCACACGATGGTACCTTCAAAGTACTTGAACGGAAGGAAAAATATTTCGTCATTGAGAAGGCTGATGCTAGTGATACCGTCTCCATCGACAGACTGAAGCCGGCCTACGTTGAATGCACAACACCATCACCTGGTCCGTCCACTTCCATGGCACCTTCATTCTGCACTCCACCTGCTGCCCACAGCCGATCGCCACCCATCCCGCCCGAACCTACCCCCACCCGTCTCACCAACTCTCCCACTCCTTCCCCACCTTCCACTCGTTCTGGTAGACATGTTCATTTTCCTAACAACTTGCGAGGCTTTGTTGTTAAACCTTTTCGTACATCCCATTTTTTCGAGCGCTTTTAACCCACCAACGCTCTGGTGGGGGAGTTATGTGTGTTCTTGGCTCAACTTGTGCATTATTTAAATTTATAAATAATCAATTTTGTTTAAACTCAAATCAAACACACAAGCGCACTTTCGGTTTTGACACGTGCCATCAACTGTCTTTCTAAACACTCTCCACAACTCAATTCTCACCTCACCTGCCACTGTTTATTTTGCCTTTCAACGACACCTCTCTGGTGATCATTCTCGGGCTCAGGAGAATCCAGAAACAATTTGCAAACGAGGTTCTCTTCAATTTTCATACACGCGGCCCAACGAGCTTGGATTCTGATCTTCACAGAGTCTTCCTTTGGCAAGTTGACTGCTTGACTATTGCCGGCTGGGACCCTGAAGGATCTAAGTACGTTGTATCATTTCTAATCTCCATCGTCATCCTTATATACCGTTTTTGACCACATACTCACACTTAGCTTACGTTAGAAAGTTTTCAATTGTTTATTTGCCAAGCCGTTTTGTATATTCCTAGTTATATAGCCTCTACAGACGGCAGATATATCTGCTTTTTATTTCTTTGCGTTTATTCACATCTCTTGAACCTTGCGATTGTAAGTTTTGCCATTGTTAGCAGGTGTTGAAGTTGTTCTATCGTAGATTTAGTTTTCTTTTGTTGAAGAACAAATGAACTACAGCAATAACAAGGCTTATTGGTAAGGCATTGCTTCGGCACCATCAAATAGCCTTATGCATATTGCAGAGGACGTAGAACACCACAGAGACGCTTCATGAAGACGTATTTTAAATGTTTTATTCATTCTCTCCGTACGGGGCCCATACTACTTGCATCAGAAAGTTACCAGCAGTGAGAAAGCCTGCTGATGTGCCGCTTTCGGCTAAAGATGCCAATAGATGCGCTGATTTCACAAATAAGATACTGTGATTCAAAAACATACTTCTCGATCAAGGAGGTTGCGTTGACCTTGTGTTTGCCTGAAGGCCTCACCACGGTTAAAGGTTTATAAATAAGGCCATTACCATACAATCCCGCGTGCTTCACTACCACATAATTTTTCTAAGTACGTTGGTTTTGCACAGGTTTTGTACTGTATATTATTTGGTGGATCAAACCGCCTTCATAAAGCTACTTATCATCTTTTGCATCTGGGAATAGTGCTCCAGAAATCAACAAACGCACAGCCTGCAGAGTGAGTGTTTTAGGAGTATCGAAGGTTAGAAGAGTTCCTGCCGGTAGGTGGCTCATCCACATATCTTCTAGAATATTTAACTCTGTGGTACTGTGTGTGATCGCAGATAACACCATGAATGACCTACCAGGCAAAATACTCTTCAATGTGCACGCCGGCGCGCTAGCCACGAGATTACCAACATCTTAGAAGACTAGGCCATGTGGTGTTATTTTGCCACGACCGACAAGAAGAAGATAAGAACTCGTTATACAAGACTCCAGTGGACAACGAGTTATGTACAAGGGTAATTAATTACTCTTCAGAAAACATCTGATCAGTATCAGTACCAGTATATTGAGCGATATTTTGGAAAACTTTCTTTAAGTTCCCTTTTTTGCATATGTGCAGTGGTAGCAGAATGTAAAATAACCAAACAGCGCTGTAACTGCAAATACCGTCCACAGTTATTGATTGTTGCTGCTGATGTGCCGCCATTTGGCGGACTTTATTCGGGATATTACACGCATTTTTTCGGATATTATAGCCCACATTCACGAAGTTTGTGAAGGTAAATTCAGGCGCCTGGGACGCCTATGGGAGTTTAAGGTGTTGATTTATCAGCTTCCGAAAAAAATACATTAGTTACTTCGTATTTTGTACACAGCCCAGTCTCCAATTAGTTACGATTTAATGATATCATACAAGACTACTTTTTCAGCGAGCTTATAAGCTGCATATTGCGTTTTTGATATTTTCATAAGAAGTTTTACCTCAGCTTCCTCAGCAACAGCACAATTGGCGATGTAATAAAGTGAAAATCGTTCATGTTATTTGAGGACGAAATAAGCTTTTACCTTAATATCAAAGGCCGCAGGCCTAAAGCGAGCTATCCACCTACAAGTTTTATGAAATGATACTAGATACGTCTGTCACTACCAACGTAACAGAAAATAGTTAACGGTCATTGGAACATGACATGACTTTGAGACTACCCTGCACATGCGACTACATTGGCCGCTTGAGACATTCAGCCAGCGGTTATCAAGGCAACAGAAAAAAAGAGAAGCTGATTGGTAAGTCCACTTCTAACTTTGAAAGAACTGCTGGTTTGTAGAGAACACAAGTGTCAAAACCATCAAAAGTCATCAGAATACGACAAAAGTTTTCCTATTTTTAATGAAATTTTATCATAATAAAAGGGTCTACTGTAAATCTGTCAGTACTAGTCTGCCCAGATGAAACGTACAAATTGTCGTTCTTTAGACAGGAGGATAGAGTGCGAAGCTTTTGTCGACATTTCCGCTAATGGCCAAGTATCTTGATTTATTAACACTTGATAACTATATATTTGCAGACAAAATCGAGCTTGTTGCATAGATCTCGATTAACATTGGTATATCAGATTTATTGTTGATATAACTTGCTACTGCGGTGGTCCTATCTGAAATCGAAAACTAGTTTTACAGGTTTTTTATTGCAAGCAAATTGCTATGCGACCTAGGCTTAGTGGAGTTTTCTCAACGAAATCCAAAAAGATTAAACACAGCCGTCAAAGTAGTGGCCAACAATATGAAAATACCGTTAGCATAGTATGATAAATCATCGTCGTAAAACTAAAGGAATATGTCGGTGGAAATAATGATAGCTGCGCAACTACTGTGATTTTGAATTTTTTTGCTGAAATACTTGGTTATATTTTATATGCTTTATGCAGTGGAACACCTGTATACTTAATAAAAGTGAGATGTTTATCTGTCGTGTGTGCCTCCGTTATCATTGGTGGCAGGCGCCGCATGCAAATCGCCGTTCACGCGTTCCGGCCCGATTGCGTACAGGCCTGTCCGCTGATCGATTATCTTTTCATTGGTGGCAGGCGCCGCATGCAAATCGCTGTTCAAGCGTGTGAGCCTCGTGGACAGGCCTGTCCGTTCATCGATCAGCTCGCTGTTACCCTGACCCGTTATTCACCCGTCGCGTCCCGGCCGCTTACGGGTGGCTGTGGTGGCTGCGACTACGACGACGACGACGACGGGCAACTGGACATTCACACTGCTGCCACTACGAGTGACCCCCGACATGACAGGCGGATGTGGATTGGCCTGCGGGGTTTCGGCAGCTGTTTCAGACTCACTTAATGTAAACCATTTGACCCCCGTTGGCTTGGACCGACCCACACATGTTCTTTGCTTCTTGAAACGCCACCCTCTCGCCTCCCCCGCCGTTAGTGCAGCAAGGGCTTAAATGGCTGCCTGTAGAGCTGTTTCAAAGTCAGTGACCGTTAATCACTTGGCCTGCTACCGCTTGCCCCCCCCCCCCCATACTAACATGTAGGCAGCCACGGCTTTTTTAAACACCACCCCCCCTCCAAAGTTATGCGCCGGCATGCCTTGCCTTCACGCACTGGATTCATAATTCGGCTGGCTTAATCAAACTGAATTGCGGCTAGCTTTAAGTTTAGCTTGAATAACCTGCCATACAAAGGCGTTCGATTTAGTTCTTATCCTCACAAACTACCATAATGGACAACAGTAACACTGACAAAGATGTTATACACACAAAAATAATGACCAATGATGATGGGCCTGTTACTGAATAATAATAATAATAATAAGTTGTATATTTCAGGCCCAGTGGGCCTCATCAATAAACCGAAAATTCGATAACACGAAGTACTAGAAATAATTGGTTTCACAAAGTATCCGTAGTCTATAGCTATAAGACGAGTATAACTGTTTAGAAGTAAATTTGTTAGATTCGACAAAAATGAATATAGCAGTGTTATGTGGAAGGTGAAATTCAAGGGCACACACAGATGAGCCACATCGTTATCTAGAATTCTGACATATGTATTCTGGTACCCACTGCCTCTGTTAGTAAGGGGAAAGGGCTTGGAAGCAAACTCAGTCGAAGCTGAGTGTGGGGCAGAACAATAGGTATTAACGAAACATTACTGGTATAGACGGGTTCCCGGCACTACACTCGGGTTCCCAAACCGATGCGGCATAATGGAACATAGGGAACCCACCAGTTCATGATCGTGATGGGCACCGCTGTATGATATCCAAAAGTCCGTCAAATCTACAAGACCATCGTTGTGGATGTCTGAGATGTAACCAAATATAAGGCCCTGATGATGGTTGATGACCAGCGAAATGAGAGCCGTCAAGACTGCGTCCTGATTCCGGGGTACATGAGTCAGAGGAAGGTAGTTTCAAGAAGGGATCCTAAATTCCCGATGGTCCTTTCTCCGAATTGTGGAGAAAGCTGCCAGGAAAAGATGAGGAAAACAAAAGGTTAATAGATTCAGTGTTAAGATAAATGTGCAGTCTTCGCTTGAATGCACATAAACTAGTCAACGTCCGAATATCAATCGGCAAATAATTCCAAAGATAGCTATACCTAGAAGCAAAAAATAGAGATCGCTTAGAAGTGGAAGAAGCAGGAGGAGGTATAATCAACGTTGAATTTCTTAGGTTGTAAGGGCGAGTAACGGGAGTAAGGGCAGAAATCTTGGGGAGATTTGAACTATTATTAAGGCGAAGCAGGAGACAAAACCCTGCTTCCAGTCTCCTGATCCAAAGAAATTTCAGTTTTGTTATCTCACATCTATCTGAGTATGAAGTATCTGAAAATGCCGGATAGAGGACCTTTTTAGTGAATCTTCTTTGGACACTTTCCATTTTTGAACGGCTAGATTCATTCATTAGACCGAAGAATGGACAACAGTATTCGAGAATAGGAAGCACATACATACGATAAAGTCTTAGCTTCATTTCAGGAAGGTAGAAATTATAAGAGATGAAGCCGCATATCTGAGCAGCTTTTGCTGTAATTCTATCAGCGTGAGGTGAAAGATCTAATTTATTGGTGTAACTTAAACCTAAGTCCTTAATGTTAGAACATTCAGTCATGGGGCAGCCTTGAAAAATGATAGACTGTGGCAGCCTTTCAGGTCCAAAACACATGAACTGGCACTTAGAAGGCGAGAACTCCATCTGCCACGTGGAGCTCCACGCAGATAGAGCGTCCAAATCCGAATGAATGCGTTCTAAGCATTCCTCAGCCGTAGAATTAGAGAAGGAGTATACACATTTCAAGTCGTCCGCGTATATATACGATTAAGAGTGTTTAACTATTGTTGAAATATCACTTATAGAAAGCAGGAACAACAGGGGGCCCAGAACGGTACCTTGAAGGACACCGCTTAAAATAGCGGTAGGGGTAGAGTATGAGGACCCCACTAAAACCTGTTGTTTCCGATTAGAAAGATATGATCTAATAAAGTCAATGAGAGGACTAGAAAATCCTATAGCCTCTAGTTTGGCTAGTAGTCTCATATGAGGTACTTTATCAAATGCCTTACTAAGATCAAAATAGATGACCACCACAGATAAATGATCGTTACGAAGAGAAGTGAGGAGATTAAGAAAAGACATATGGCATGTGTCACAAGATCGGTCCGGTAAAAAACCATGCTGAGATATATTTAATATTTGATTGCTTATGCAAAAATCTGTAATTTTATTGGCGATTAATTTTTCAAACAGTTTAGCTAAGGAAGGTGTTTTATGAACACCGCGATAATTTTTAATGTCAGATCTGGAACCAGATTCAAAAACTGGAATAACAATAGAAGTTTTCCACGAAAATTGGATCATTAGTTGAAAAAATAGTATGCCAATCTAGAGTACTTACGAAGTCATTTATGGGTTCGAGGTTTGCGTTAGCAAAATCGAGGTTATTGCATTTTACCTCAGGCTTTTTTGAACGAGAGACTGGAAAACAACACTGAATTAATGCGTGGTCACTTGTAAAGAGATCACGATGAAAATTCATAAAGAGAGGGTGGACGTCATTTGTAAAAATTAAATCTAATATGCTCGCATTTCTAGTCACTGAACTGACCAGTTGTGACAGGTTTGCAAAGTTAATAGTTTCGACCAATTTTTGAAATTTTGGCGGGCAAGTATTTGCTTCCCAGTCAACGTCTAGCAGATTGAAATCACCTACGATTATTTTGACATCAACTTCAGCTTCTGCAACTTTTGCAAACAGTTCGCAGAGCGCACTTTCATTACCAGAATAACATAGGGGATTATAAACACAGCCAATTGCGGCTTTTTTATTGTGCGGGAGGATGACTGAAATAAAGCAAACATCTCCCGAAACGATGAAATGCTCAGATGAAACGGGAAATGTACAAAAGATGATTTGATATAAAGAAGGCAACCACCACCACGTTTTTCAATGCGGTCTTGTCGGTACAAACTAAAATTATATATAGCGACTGTTGAGTCAGGGATAAGAGAGTGAGCCCAAGATTCAGTGATACAAATAACATCTGGATCAAGCTCAAAAGCTACTGTTCTGAGCTCTGTCATTTTATTTACAACTGATCTCGCATTCAGAGAAACTATACTGAGCGTATCCCTTAGATGCAGGTTACGCTCATCCGTATTTATAAAAAAAGGAAAACCTGGTGGCGGAAAGGGAACTGGCATGGTAGAAACAAAAGGCGAAAAGCAAGATTGCTGTGGTCTACAATTAGCTGAAATATAATTGTCAAATACATTAGGATTATTGTATGGTGGCAGATTTGCTTGAAAATTGAGGAAAAGGTGCCCGTTTTGTACAGTAAGAAAAGTAGGAGGCGGTCGTAAAAATGATTATGATAAGAGTTAGCATAATTTTTCGGGAAACGCACGTTTGAAAATGACCTAAATGGGTATGGAAGACTATGATCATAATTAGTGGTTTTGATTATGTGTTGATTTTGGTCAATTTGCGGGTTTGGAAAATAACTAACGCGAGTATTTACATCTGCTATAGGTGCTGAAGTGTCAGCATAATTTGTCGGAGGACGGGCATTCGAAAATGGCATTGAAGGTTGCGAGAAGCTATTCATAGTATTATTAGAGTGAATTAATTGTGGATTGTGGGCCATTTTGGGGATTGGAAAATTAAAAACATGAGTGTTGACATCTGGTGTAGATGCTGAAATGTTAGTATTATTCCCATAATTATGTAAATTACTGATTTTTGCAATTGGCTTCGATTTACGGGGGGCACGTTTAGGTCTATTAGGTTTAGCCTCTTTAGCAGGCGAGGTTCGCTCGGAAGGCGATGGAATTTCACTCGAGCCAGGAGTAAAGATTGCAGGTGAGTTTTCGGGTGAAATTATCGTTGTCCCTGATCCGGAGGGACGTGAACTTGCGTCTGCCTCAGGAGTAAGGACTGCGAGTGAGGTTTCGGGTGAACTTAACGTTGTCGCTGATCCGGAGGGACGTGAACTTGCGTCGACCTCAGATACCACATTTGGAATAGAAGGGTAGGAGTGGGCCTTGTTTTTGTAGATGCAGGCGAAATCCTACGTTCCATGGGGGTTTTATCCTTACATATAAAAAGCTTATGTTTTTTTAGGTATTGAGCTGAACGCTCATGCTGAGAGAAGAGGTTGTCAACTTCTATCGCCGAAAAAATTTGACCAAAATCGGCGGATTTTTGCTTCGAGAGGAAAATCTTTTAGCTTCTGTGACCTTAAAGTTAAAGCCACACGAGTAAAGGAATTGACAGGCGACGTCTAGCGGAATTTAACTTTTTGGGACATTACTTAAAAGAAAATTATAACTCCTTTTTTGCCGGTCACGGATCTCAGTAGACACCAAATTGATCAAGGGCTCTAATTTCTCACATTGCTGAGAAGTGAGCGAAGAGACATTTCCATCAAAGATGGTACTGAGAACCGTAAGCAAACATCCATATTGAGACATGAAATTATTAAAAGTGTCCAAAGCGTCAAGATTCAGTTTTTCATATTTAAGACGGGTTGATCGTGGAAAAATTTAACACCAAGAAGGTCGTTAAGGGGGGATTTTCGTCTAAAAACTGACTGTATTTTCATATAAAAGTTTAAAATATCAGAAGGATATGCAGTTAGATATATTTTTTAATCAAGGCTATGCAAGAAAGTTTCTCTTATACAGAGAATAAAATTGACGAGTCTACGCTGGATGAACACTCACTCGATTGATATTGCAACAAGTGTAAACTGAATCTTGTTGGAAATTGCGAAATCTTTTTAAAATTTGCAATCTAAAATAAACATTCAGATGAGGCTATGTCGGTTGAAATTATGAGGCTGTGTAGGGTGATAAATATCTAGATTTATATTTCGACCAGTGTAAACTATTTCTTGTTGGGAAAAGAGTATTCTTTCAAAATATACAATCTGATTTAATATTCACGCAATTAATTGCGTGTTATTCAACTGAATCTTAGAGAATTCCTAGGAGGCTATGTCGGTTGAAACAGTAGAAAACTGAAGGTAACGTTGCAAATCCATTGCTCTTTTGTCCAACATTTTTATTCAAAATAATCATATTTTTGCAGGTTTTACCTTATTAGAAAGCAAACAAGGTAGAATAGCCGCGAAGAGACAAGTAAAGACAAAGGAGCAGAAGAGACTTGCCAGTGCTAAAAGACGTTCGCAAGAAACACCAGGAGAAAGACGGCTTCGACTGGAGACTAACTCCATTCATCAGCGAGAGCGACGCTCCCAAAAACCGAAGATCAAATGCTACAAAGAAGACACGGAAATACGATTCGCGATCAAAATGATCGCTCCCAAGAAACCGAAGATCCAATGTTTCAAAGAAGACACGAAGATGCTATTCACCCTCTAAATAACCACTCCCAAGAAACCGAAGTCCAAACTATTCAGCAAAGGGCCCTAAATACGGCAACACATTCGCAACGTCGGCAAAACATATAACCTGCACGTAGAAGTGCTCGTTTGTCTAAGCAAGCACCACAAACAGCTGCTCAGCGCCCAGCCAATGCTGAAAAATTAAGCTTGCAGCCAATTCAAATACGGTATGACGGCTCTCGCCAGTTGGTTGCTTCCCTTTATGCTCAAATTTGGAACAGAGCCGCCCTCAATTACAACCCAAGTCCTAATTATGCGGGAGATGCAAATTTTTCCCTTAAGGAGATGGCGGAAGTTTGTTGGCATTGTCAGGCGAAAAAATAGACTGGTGAAACAAACGGCATGTGCTGTTGTAACCGAACTACTACAAACACTTCTTGCACGTGATACAAGTGACTCCAAAAATTTTATTTCAAACATTTGGCAATGCCATGGGGCGTTTCAAATGACCTATTTTGGTGCCAATATTGTTCATGTGGTTGGATTTATGCCGACCTTCAACGTGGAAGGTCAAGTCTGTCACCGGATTGGATCGTTACTACCTCCTCCTGATGGCGAGCTAAAATTTCTACAACCATACTTCGCAGAAGACATCAACCTGCAAGCCCAAAGCCGATCCCGAATGTACCCCGGCTTGAAGCTTCATATACTACTGTTCCTTCAAGACATGTTACACCTACACAACAGTTACGTAAACAGTTTCAAATCCGCCTTGGAAATACATGCTGCCCTTTGAAATTTTTTTGGAATTTCAAATTCATATTTTTCAGTGCCGGTACGGCAGTATCTTTACAAAGTTAATTTCGAAAAAATAAAAATTAAAAAAAAATAATTGACAATACGTGCGGGTAGACGTAGAAAGTCGCAATAATGTCAGCAGAAATTGTCCTTTTGGGGCAAAATTCAGCAATGTTTTGCGGGTAATTTTGCACTAACATCGAAAACTAATGGCAGGTAAAAAACTCTCACAGTGAAAATGGAGACAGTTTTCAACGAACCTCCATGTTCAAAAAGTGTGTAAGAGAAAAAACTGCTTAGGAAGATAGAAGAAGGAACATAGTAGTAGCACAGAAATTGGTGTGGATGATTTGATGAAGGTGAGTATTCAACGAAACTGCAGAATTTTAGACTGAGTACTTCCGCTTGGCCTCGTTTGATTCAACGGTGGTTAATGGAAACATCTTTGTTCTCCGGGGACACGAGGCAGAGAGAATAGTTTCAAGCGGATCTCCTAAATTTCGGATGGTCCCTTCTCGGAGTCATGGAGAAAGCTTCTCGGAAAAGATGAGGAGAATAGAAGGTTAATAGAATCAGTGTTACGATAAATGTACAGTATCCGTTTGAAAGCAGACAGTCTAGTTAACAACCTAATTTCGCTTGGCAAGTTATTCGAAAGAAATCTATATCTGGAAGCAAAAAACAAAGAGCGTTTACATAAGGAAGATGCAGGAGCGGGTATAACAAGTGCCAAGTTTCTTAGGTTGTAGGGACGGCTGACGGGGGTAATGACAGAAATCCTGGGTAAATTTCTGCTATTATTAAGCCGAAAAAGGAGACAAAAGCCTGCTTCCCATCTCCTGACCCAAAGGAACCTTAGTTTTGTCAATTGACATCTATTTCTGTAGCAAGTATTAGAAGCTGACGGATACAGCAGTTTTCGTGTGAACATTTTTTGAATTTGTTCAATTTTTGAACGGCTACCTTCATTCATGAGACCGAAAAAGGGGCAACAGTATTCTAACATGGGAAGCATGAACATACGATAAAATCTTAATTTCATTTCAGGAAGATAGAAATTATAACAAATAAAGCCGCAAATCTGTTCGGCTTTGGCTGTAATTCTATCGGCGTGAGGAGAAAGGTCTAATTTATTGGCGTAGATTAATCCTTGGTCCTTGATACTGAAACAATCAGTCATTTGGTAACCTTGACAAATAACAGGTCGTGGCAGCCTTTCAGGCCCAAAGCACATGCATCGGCACTTAGAAGGTGAGAACTCCATGTGCCATGTTAAGCTCCACGCCGAAAGAGCGTGCAGATCAGAATGAATGTGTTTTAGGCATCTCGCGGCCGTAGAGTTAGAGAAGGAGTAAACACACTTGAGATCATCCGCATAAATATAAGATTGGGAGTATTCAACACTCAATGAGAAATGATTTATATAAAGCAAGAAGAGCAGAGGAGCTAGCACGGTACATTGAAGGACACCACTCAAAATTGCGGTAGAAGTAGTGTATGAGGATCTCACTAAGACCTTTTGTTGTCGATTTGAAAGATAAGATCTGATGCAGTCAGTAAGTGGACTACGAAATCCTATAGCCTCTATTTTGGCTAGGAGTCCCCTGTGACGAACTTTATCAAATACTTTACTTAGGTCAAAATAGATAACTTCCACAGATAGATGATCATTACGAAGCGAAGTATATGATTTAGAAAAGACATGTGACATGTTTCACAAGATCGGTCCGGTAAAAAGCCATGCTGTGAGGAGCTGAGAATGTAATTGTTTGTACAGAAATCGGTAAATTTTATGGTAATTCGTTTTTCAAAATAATTAGCCAGGGAGGTCGTTTTATGAACACCGTGATAATTGTGAATATATGATCGGGACCCAGATTTAAATACGGGAATTATAACAGAAGTTTACCAGTAGACCGGAACAAGCCATTTTCAAGAAACAATGAAAATAACTTTCTCAGTAAGGGTTGGAATGTTATCAGTTCCAACTAAATGCGAATTTTTAAGGTGACTTATTTCTTTTTGAATGCAAGCCGGTGAGAAATTAAGGGTACTGAGATTTGAATCACACAGCAGGGGGATTACAGGGGTGGGGCTAGTTTCGATGGTAAAGAACTTGGCGAAAAATAAATTAAGCAATGCTGAGTAAGGGTGGAATGACTTTCTGAAGTTTAGCCTACGACCGAAGATTAACCATCTAATAATAATAATAATATGTTTATTATGCCAGTTTACAGGCAATTGTAAAGAGTTGGTTATGCACATCTTGGGCGCCTTCCAACACCTCGAAGACCGGAAAAAACCTCAAACAAACTCCCTATGTTGCGGCCAGTATTGGTTTTGTTTCAGGTTTTTTGTTTTGTCAATACTGGGCGAGATAGGGAGTTTGTTTCAAGTGAAAAAAACCTGCCTTCAAAGGTATGATACAAACGGAATAAATGTACAGTTGTAAGCTGAGTTGACTCATCAGCAGGAGATCTGTTTCATATCGTTTAAAAACATTAGTTCCAGACGGAGAGGGTTGGCACAAGAACACAGTGTTCTCAGTCTTCCTTCAATGGTTGTCGGCAAAAGTTGCGCGCTATCGGCTGAAGGGTTAGCAGACTGCGGGCTGCTGCTTCAGCAGCATTATCTTCAGCATGAAGCCTGGCGGGGTTCAAAATCCACGAACGCCATCAGAGTGAAAGAGAGATTCCACCAAGTCAGCACCCAAAATTCGCGAAAATTGTCCTGAATGTAGAAAACTAGTTATAGC
Organism: Ligula intestinalis; assembly: GCA_036362985.1. Taxonomy (NCBI): domain Eukaryota; kingdom Metazoa; phylum Platyhelminthes; class Cestoda; order Diphyllobothriidea; family Diphyllobothriidae; genus Ligula; species Ligula intestinalis. Next base: position 23,570,269 of record JAYGXS010000003.1, on the reverse strand, counting down.
TCTCTTAAACATAGGGTAGTTTTGCTGGGTTTTAATACTTTTGGGCAGCTTATTCCAGATTGATATGGCATTTACTGAAAAGAATTGCCGGTACTTAACTGTACGTGCCATAGGAAGAAATAAAAATACGTTTCGATGACTGGCGCGTCGAGAGTGCTCAAGCTGCCTTATTGTACTAAGGGGATTAAAGGTTTGACCATTCAAAAGTTTAAACAGTAAAAAAAGACCCTTCTGCAATCGACGAAGCCATAGGGGATCCAGCTTTATAAGTTCGCACCTTTGTTGGTAGGTTAAGTTACGGTGTTCTGTAGTGAAAACTCTTCTAGTGAAGAAGTGCTGCACCGATTCTATTTTCTTCCGTTCACTAGTGCGCAGAAGACTGAACAGAGGCGAGCAGTATTCAAGACTAGGTCTCACGTACATATTATAAAGGCTAGTTCTAACCTTGATAGTCTTAAAATTTCTAAGGATAAATCCGGTGGTTCGGCGTGCTTTCGAGACTATCAGGGCACAGTGCTCTGACAAATTGAGACTATTAGAGTAGGATATGCCCAAATCCTTGATAACTCCTGGGACATTTAATTCGTGGCCGTCAATGCTTAATTCCGGTTGATGATCGTCGCCAACAACCATAACGGAACATTTGTGCCATGATAGGGTGAGGCGCCATGTGCAACACCACTGGGCGAAGGCCTGAAGATCCTTTTTTATCAGCTCGAGCACGATGTTGCGATCTGTTGGTTTATGTCGATAAGCGACTTTTAAATCATCAGCGTACATGAAGGCTCTGCCATACTGAAAACAATCTGAAACGTCGTTGACAAACAGGCAAAATAGGATCAGACCCAGTACACTACCCTGTATAACTCCACTCCTCACATGCGTGGGGTTGGAGATAACATTGGAAATTTTTACTCGTTGTGTGCGAGCACCCAAATAGGAAGATATGAAGTTCAGTGGCTTGCTACCTATGCCGAAGGAGGCCAGTTTCAGAAGGAGGAGGTTATGATCGACCCGATCAAAGGCCTTAGTAAAATCAAAATAGACGCTATAAGTGGCAAAACCGCTGTCTCTAGATTGCAGCACATAATCAAAGAAAGAGAGCTGACAGGTGTCATAAGATCGTTTCTCGATAAAGCCATGTTGAGCTGTATTGAGCAAGTTGTTCTCTGTCAAGTGACGCATCACCTTTTCTTTGATTTAGGTCTCCAAGATCTTCGAGGCTGCGGGAAGTGTATTTATTGGCCTAAAGTTGTCGAATGAGGTCGATCGGCCATGCTTTCGAATAGGCATTATGTGCGATTCCTTCCACAACGAAGGAAAGGTTTCGCTCTCAAGAGCAAGATTAAATACCTTACAAAGAATAGACGGAAAGATATCATTCGCTCCAGCTTTTAGAAGGCTAACTGGGACGCCATCTGGTCCTGGACTATAGGATTGTAGATAACGACGAATGGCTACAGTCACATCCCAGACGGTAAAACTTATGGTTTCGAGTATGGCACCCGTCCAAGCCTGGATAACAGGAGGTGCAGCGAACGAGCTTTCACTAAAAGTTTTGGATAGGAACGCATTGAAGCTATCGGCAGTCAACTTAGCGTCAGCTATGGGGTTTCCTAAAGCATCTTGAAGTATGGGGTGTTGCGTTTTCCTCTGCGCTTTTACTGTACGCGAAAAGAGTTTCGCAACATTAAGGGAAGGATTTTCAGCGAAGTGAGCCTCATCGGCTATCTGCTTTTCTTCGGAGAGCTTCTTGGCCTGCTCAAAGATCAGTGTGATCAAGGGCAGAACGGAAGTGTCGTTCTGCCGATGCAAACGACGAGAGAGCAGCTTTCTCCATGACTCCGAAGAAGGACCATCGGGAATTTAGGAGATCCGCTTGAAACAAATCTTTTTGCCTCTTGTCCCCCGAGAACAAAGATGTTTCCATTAACCACCGCTGAATCAAACGAAGCCACGCGGAAGTACTCAGTCTAAAATGCTGCAGTTTCGTTGACTTATCCCCTTCATCAGACCACCCACACCTATTTCAGCTCTACTACTATGTTCCTACTACTATCTTCCTAAGCAGTTTTTTTCTCTTACACGCTTTTTGAACATATAGGCCCGTTGAAAACTGTCTCCATTTTCACTATAAGATTTTTTTAACTGCCATAAGTTTTCGTTTTTAGTTCAAAATTACCTGCAAAACATTGCTGAATTTTGCCACAAAAGGACCATTTCTGCTGACATTATTACGACTTTTTACGTCTACTTGCACATATCGTCAAATTATTTTTAAAATTTTTATATTTTCGAAATTAACTTTGTACAAATAGTGCCGGCGCTAAAAAAATATAAAATTCCAAACTTGAGCTACTGACCTGGAAGATTTCGCATCACTTAATAATAATAATAATTTGAATATTTAAGGCCCAAGAGGCCCTGTCGTTACAAACTTAGTGCTATCATTAAAACAAAAGTAATTATGATGAACAGTGAACTCTTATAAAATAATTGTCATTGGCAGTAAAAAAGCTCCTAAATTGGTGCGTGATTTTAGCGGGAACCGATTAACAAATAATTATATGAAAAAACTGCTTTAATATGTAAAAAGGTTTGATTTGTTTGGATTGGGACCTGATGCTATGGGTTCGGGACGTTTATGGTCATGGGAGAAAATAATAGATCGTTGAGTTAAGAAGGGGTCATCCGAGACAACAGGAAAAGACAGTAGAAGTCACGGCAACATTACCGAGATGGAACCCACCTGACTCCAGAGCCCATCGAAAAGTTGGAGATAACCATTTAAAGCGACCTCGAAGACCACAGCGAAGGTTGCAAAAACGGAGGAGTGTTCGCAGTCCTTGGAAATGATGGTTGACTCTGCTCCAAATGCCAGGAGGACCCTTTTCAATGTCTACAACCTGCGTGTTTGGAAAGGAAATATGGAGTAACGACTTTATTTCCTCGAAGTTTAAATTCTTATGTAACTTTCCGTTAAAAATTGATAGTGTAGAAAACAGCCTCATAGCAAGTTGAAGGTTGTTCCAAATAAAAGCATATTTGGAGGTAAAAAAGCGAGAACGTTTAGATTTGGAGCTACGGGGTGGTAAAATTATCATGGAAGAGTTACGAGTGGCGTAAGGTCGGTCTACTGGAAGGAGAGCGTTAATTTGTGGGAGATTAGGACTATTGTGAACGCGAAACAGAAAGCACAGGCCTGCTTCGAGTCTTCTTATCCTAAGAAATTTAATGTTTGCTAATTGACATCTATCTGTTTAACACATACCAGACCCAGAAACAGAAAATAGTTTAAGAGTGAAAAATCGCTGAACCTTTTCAATCTTACTACGGTCATGCTGGGTCATGAGGGCAAAAAGCGGGCAGCAGTATTCTAGTATAGGAAGAACAAACACGCGGTATAGTTTTAACTTCATTTCTGGAAGGAAAAAAATATGCGATATAAACCCACATATCTGTGTGGCCTTGGCAGAAATTCGATCTGCATTAGGTGATAATGCAAGCTTATTCGTGTAAGTAAGACCCATATCCTTTATCGTAGATCTTTCTAACAGTGGACTATTTTGGAAGATAATGGGTCCAGGAAGCCTTGTGGGGCCAAAACTCAAGAAACTACATTTTGATGGAGAAAACTCCATCTGCCATGTAGCACTCTAACTTGAGAGAGTACGCAAGTCTGCGTTAATTTTATCAACACAAGTACTGGCCGTGTCTTTAGAAAATGAGTAAATACACTTAATAGGACACTTTGCAAACCAGTTCTTTGACATCATATTCGGACCAAAAGGGATCTAACGGTCCAGGGGGGGGGGGTTCCAGCACATTTTGGGGAAAACTAGCCACTGCCGGAGGCTTTCCAGCCGACGGTTTCCAACGCTGATCAAATCAAAGCTTTAGCAAAATTGTGCGTTGCTTCCTTTTCCAGCACCTTAAAATAAAATAAAAACAAAAACTAAGAACAATTATCTATTCCAATATTCTTTGACTAACATCTCAATGTTTATAAAAGATTACCATAGTAGCATTTCGCTAGCGTCATGCGCTTCAGCAGTAGACGTAGAAGGTGAACATATCTGTGCTTCACATGATTGGCTGATAGTTAATGCTTCTCCCTCCATGCGTACGCGTGTTACTGGTACGCGCGCACCATTTCATGTCGCTGTCTGCCTTGCCGTTAACTGTAGTGTGCGCTGATTGGTTTAATATGAATGTCCGCGCCTGTGGGTGTACGCATAGGCGTGCGCAGTGGTTACATGGACGCATAATCTACTTGAGCACTGATTGTAGGCTTTTGCTTGTACGGTGTTTCCCACCCAACGCATGTGCAGTGGTTCCCTTTGTGCTCGCGTACACCTCCCCCACCAAGTTTTGGGCATATGCATACGTCTACGCTCCTTCCCCCTCACCCACTGGCGCTGCCCTCCCCCAGGTAACTGCGTGTTTAGCGTACCTGGCCGGCCAGCACGACGAGTTATGCTGCCCCGCCCCCTTCACCTGCACAGCCCTTCCCCGCGTGAACGTCCCTACCCTCCCCTCCCACAAGCACATGACATAGAAATAAGTGATTCGTAGTACATAAACAAGGGGGATTTATTTTCAAAGATACAGGAATTATGTACAAGGGAGGGAGGCTTCAACTATTCCATGGAACTGTCCTGATCAGAACTCCCGTCATGCCGTTTTTGTAAGCGAGTAAGCTTGGTAACAGCCGACAAAATCGGGACCAGGAGACTTGCGTTTCCTTGCCCGTCCGCTCCTGCTACAATCAACCTGTTTCTCAAACATAGTTGCTATCTAAAAGGTAAAAAAACCCCTGAAGTGAGTATGGGGTGGGGGAGGCACTTACCTAGTCCTGCACGCTGCGTTTGCAAAACGGTACTGGTGGCATTAACACTGAGAGGTTAATAATGAGTAGAAGCTATCTCCCTACGTACATGTCGCAGCGCGTGTGGCGAAGGACTACGAGTTTTCATGCCATATCCCCCTTTCAATCCCCGAGGGTGCGTAATCATAGCAGCTTAATGAGGATTATGAAGTCCTCATCGGGAACTCCCATGAACTTCTGGAAGGGTTCCCGAACCTCTACCTCGCTAACATTATAAGAGAACTTTACCCTAAAAATACGTAGCCCTGATGACTTTATGGGCCGAGTGAAAACCTCGGAGACCTCCTCAACGTACGATACAATCAACTTATAGTACGAAGATTCGCTATAAATAACTTGCCTAACGCACATAAATCCAGAGCGAAGGCGAAAGTAGGCATCTTTAGGAGTAGCTGCTAATACTGATAGGTGAGGAGTTAGAAGATGCGGCCTCAAGTGCCCTTCACTAAGGCGCCGAGAAATCTGCTCAAGCGGCAGAAACGTGGTCCTCGCCAGGTCCTTTAATTGACCTAAGAAACTTTCAAATGGGAACGCTGAAAAGGAGTCCAGCGCACCATATTTAATGTAGTCCAGTGGTAGGTGTACAATGCTGTGTACATTATACACCATGTGCTCCTCACCATACAAATTATAGATGCCTTGAGTGTATCTGCGTGATGCCCTGCTGTGTGCAGTGCCCTTATTGCTAAAAATAGACACAGGAAATGTTTGTATATGCCATCAGGGAGGAGACCCTTGAGGACTACGAAACCGGTATACAACAGAAACATTCGCAGTTCCGTTGCTTTCCATTGTGCGAAGAGCTCTATTTGACGCGGTGTCTGCGTAAAATCCGAAGGTAGGTAACTCCTCATCCTTATTAACCTCTCACTTATACTCCTTACCACCTCCCTTGGAAGCCGGTATCCAGACGTAGTGGGGCTTAGAAGCCACAACTTAATCAACTTCCTCATAACACCTAAGTAAACTAGGTGCATGAGATCTAACATTTTTCCAAACGACTACGACTTAGAGATTGTAGAAATCAATGCAGCCGGTCCCACGATCAAAAGCTGTTTCGTCCGTTCTCACCGCCGGGCCTCCTAAAAAAATCACTATCACCAAATCTGACCCGCATTCGGACCATATGATGGATGGTTGCACTCGCCAAGCCTTATCGACCTCTTCGCGCGGGCCTGGGTGCGCGCGCCAGCGAGCGCGAAATAAGGGGGGAGGGGTGAGTGAAGTTAGTGGTAGGGGGAGGGTGGCGTTCGCGCGGCCGGGTACCGGTTAAGTTGACTGAGAGGCGTGACCAGGTGTTCGTCATGGCCCAAGCAGCGCGGTTCATGAGAACGGATCGTTACTTTCTGCTGAAAACGGGTGCGCGCACTCTGACGCCAAACGAGGGCTGCGCAAAGGGGGAGGGGGGTTGGAAAAACTCTGAGCAAGCGCGCACGCTTTCGGTGCGTACGTTCACGTGGGGACACAGAACGGCGGGGTAGTGAATTATTGGACATTCTGGTGAACGTCCGTAGCGATCGCTAGCGATTTGTTACATGGGTATTATGAAAGAAAATAATTTTCTCGACAACTATACTAAAATATATATTGTTTCCTCTTATAATGTATCAGAAGTTTATACGTTAATCATGTAAATCTCAATCTCACTTAGATATTCGACAAACGAAAGGCCAAGTGTCTTCTGCCGATGCACTTGAATGACGATGGTGCTTCGCAATCAGCTTCGCAGCTACCTCGACCCACCTCAGACATCTGCAACGGCCCATCTTATTATCAGACTCCTGCCAATGGACAACGATTGTAATCTCCGTATCGAGCAGACCCATATACGAAGATGCGATGTCCTCAGCTGATTTTTTTCTTTTTCAAACTGACCGCGGCTAACTCCACCTCAGTTAAAGGACATGACAGTTTTTCCAGACCCCAAGTATTCTTACTATAAAACCGTAACACGTACAATGTAAAGCTATTTTATTTCATGTTTTCTAGTATTGCACCTTAGAAGTTAAATTTTTTCACTGAAAACAATTTTTTTATTTCGCACACTATTGACCAAGCAAAAGACCACAACAAATACAATAGTCACTGCGAAAGAAGCGGTTTGGGTTATGTTTTTACCTGCCTTCCGGTGTTTTTGCCGGCGCTAAAGATGTGCTTTACAAATGAACCTTATTATTCAACCTTATTAAGGCGCCTATGTGGCACCTTGTGAAAAGCTTTACTAAGGTCAAAGTAAATCACGATGACTGATTGCTGTTCATTACGATGTGAAGTAACCAGGTTAAGTAATGCCAAGTGGCAGGTTTCGCATGATCTTCCAGGTAGAAATCCATGATGTGAAGCACTTAGTTTATTTTCTACACAAAAATCGAGAATTTGATTAAAAATGATCTTTTCCAGAAGTTTGGCTAGGGCCGGGGTTTTATGAACACCTCGGTAGTTATTTATGTCCGAACGAGATCCTGACTTGAAGGCTGGAAGAATAATAGATGTCTTCCATGAGTCAGGAAAGAACCCGTTTAGAAGATAAGCTGAGAATAGATAACTTAGCAATCGGGGGAAGCTGAGTACTCTCTTGATAAGTGAATTTGGAAGGTCGTCAGTTCTCGAGGAGTGCAAGTTTCTTAGACGGATAAGATGCTTACTGATAGTAATGACTGAGCATGGCTGAAACGACGGAACTGGTTCAGATTCCGTCGTAAGTTGCTCTGCAAAGAATGCATTGAGCAGTTCAGCCTTCCCAGACTCATCTCGCACAAAGGTTTTTATTTTCATTCAGTAAAGGGGTGATTTCGTGACCTCGTTTAGCAAAGGACCGACGACGGAACAGTTGGGCAATAGATTTTGCAGTTTACCTCGCTCATTGCGCAAGATTCCCTCTGTTTGTCACGTGCAAGACGAATATTAGACGCTATTTCGAAAATCGCTGGGATTCTAAGGTGAAAAGATAATGAACTAGTAGGCTGGTCTTTCAACTGTATTTGCAACTTTGTTAGCCTAGACAAAAGAAAATGAGGAACGGTGGTGCCCAAAGTATAAGGCTTAACATTTTTGATCGGCTCAAATTCCAAAATGCCATTTTAAATTGCAGTCAGTAATTCACAGAGAATTGTTACACTGTTCGTGGAGGAAAGCTCCTGCCAGTCTAGTGAGTCCATAATGTTGTTGATTCAATGAATATCAGCTAGGTCAAACGCACGATAGGTACGAATGGTGCTAGCCTTTTTCGTAGAAGCAAGCGGAGGACAACAATGGATTCAAGTATGGTCACTTAGGAAGAGGTTCTGATTGTAGTCAGCGAAAAGGGGGGAAATGCCATTCGTCAAAATTAAATCTACAATATGCTGATCCCTTGTTGGGGAACAGACCAACTGAGACAAGTTTGAAAAATTGATGGTTTCTAGAATAGGCTGAAATCTGGATGGACAACATTTCAATGACTTATCAAGTTCGGGAAAGTTGAAATCCCCAGCGATAACTTTAGCATCAAAGGCGGACTCCAAAATAATAATAATAATAATATTAATAATAATTTGTATATTTAAGGCCCAAGGGGCCCTGTCGTTACAAACTTGGTGCTATCGTGAAAATAAAAATAATGATGATAAGCAGTTAGCTCTTATAAAATAATTGTCATCGGCATTAAAAAAACTCCTAAATCAGTGGATGAGTTCAGCGGGCCACCGAGTTCAAAAAAACTTTAGGAGTAAAAACTGCCTTAATAGGTAACAGAGTTTGATGTGGTTAGTTTAGGACCTGATGTTGAGGGTTCGGGACGTTTATGGTCATGGGAAAAAATAATATATCGTTGAGTTAAGAAGGGGTCATCTGGGACAACAGGAGAAGGCAGTAGAAGTCAAGGCAACATCATCTAGTTGCGACCCACAAAATTCCAGAGCCAATCTCAAAGACCAAAGCGAAGGTTGCAAAAACGAAGAAGAATTCGCAGCCCTTGGAAGTGATGCTTGACACTGCAGAGGGAAATGCTAACTAACTTAGAAATCATTTTAGTATCCTAGGAAGAGCTTCTAATGCCAGGAGAACCCTTTTCAAAATCTACAACTTGCGTGTTTGGAAAGGAAACGGAAAGTAACGACTTAATTTCCTCTTAATTTAAATGCTTATATAATTTGCCTTCAAAAATCGACAGTGTAGAAGACAGTCTAATATCAAGAGGAAGGTTGTTCCAAATAAAAGCATATTTGGAGGTGAAAAAGCGAGAACGGTTAGATTTGGAGCTACGGTGTGGTAAAATTATCATGGAAGAGTTACGAGTGGCGTAAGGTTGGTCTACTGGAAGGAGAGCGTTAATTTGTGGGAGATTAGGACTATTGTGAACGCGAAACAGAAAGCATAGGCCAGCTTCGTGTCTTCTTATCCTAAGAAATTTAATGTTTGCTAATTGACATCTATCTGTTTAACACATACCAGACCCAGAAACAGAAAATATTTTAAGAGTGAAAAATCGCTGAACCTTTTCAATCTTACTACGGTCATGCTGGGTCATGAGGGCAAAAAGCGGGCAGCAGTATTCTAGTATAGGAAGAACAAACACGCAGTATAGTTTAAACCTCATTTCTGAAAGGAAAAAATATGCGATATAAACCCACATATCTGTGCGGCCTTGGCAGAAATTCGATCTGCATGTGGTGATAATGCAAACTTATTCGTGTAAGTAAGACCCATATCCTTTATCGTAGATCTTTCTAACAGTGGACTATTTTGGAAGATAATGGGTTCAGGAAGCCTTGTGGGGCCAAAACTCAAGAAACTACATTTTGATGGAGAAAACTCCATCTGCCATGTAGCACTCCAACTTGAGAGAGTACGCAAGCCTGCGTTAACTTTATCAACACAAGTACTGGCCGTGTCCTTAGAAAATGAGTGAATACACTTAAGGCCATCAGCATAAATGAAATATTCCGAATTATTTAGCACTCTTAAATTTCATTTATGTCAAGAATGAAAAGGAGGGGACCTAAAACCGTGCCTTGTAATACAGCACTCGTGATCGGCTGAGGCATCGAGTATCTATTGCCTACTCAGACCTTCTGGCTGCCGTTAGACAGGTAGGAGGCAATGAAATCGAGGATGAGAGGCCTAAGCATTTAGCAATACTTTTCATCCTCTTCCGATGATGAGTTAGGGGAACTATAAATGCATCCGATAATCGCCTTTTGACGGGGAGACAGGATTATCTATGCAAAGCAGTAATTGCCCAAGAATGACTGAGCATCAAGGTCGAACGGGAAATGCTAAACGATAGCTTTAATATAGAGAAGACAACCGCCACCAAGCTTACTAGGGCGGTCCTGACGGTAGAAGTCATACTCGTCTATTATGAGTAAAGCATCAGAAATAAGTGGATAGGTCCACGACTCTGTAATGCATATAGCATCTGGCTTCAGCTTGAACGCAATAGCTCTAAGTTGAGACATTTTATTTAAAACAAGATGATATCAAATGTAGATCGAGTAATCGAACTAGGGTTATCTTTATTTAGTAATAAAAATTGGGAGGTGGGAAATTTGGTTGGAAGTTTGGAGAATAGCCATTAACTGGAGCAGGACAATTAACATAAGAAAGCTGAGGGGGGTAGCTATAGGCTCCAGGTAGATAGCTCTGTGAGATCGATGGGCCATAGGGATAAGTGCCGGGGTGAGCTT
>JAYGXS010000003.1:23534309-23555444 GCA_036362985.1 Ligula intestinalis | reverse complement strand
TCACTTCGTAATGAACAGCAATCAGTCATCGTGATTTACTTTGACCTTAGTAAAGCTTTTGACAAGGTGCCTCATAGGCGCCTTTTAGTGAAACTGGAAGCCCTAGGCATCAGGCCTCCCCTCCTCGATTTCATTGCCTCCTACCTGTCTAACCGCAGCCAGAAGGTCTTAGTAGGCAATAGCTACTCGATGCCTCAGCCGATAACGAGTGGTGTATTACAAGGCACGGTTTTAGGTCCCCTCCTTTTCATTCTTTACATAAATGAAATTTCAACAGTGCTAAATAATTCGGAAAATTTCATTTATGCTGATGACCTTAAGTGTATTTACTCATTTTCTAAGGACACGGCCAGTACTTGTGTTGATAAAGTTAACGCAGACTTGCGTACTCTCTCAAGTTGGAGCGCAACATGGCAGATGGAGTTTTCTCCATCAAAATGTAGTTTCTTGAGTTTTGGTCCCGCAAGGCTTCCTGGACCCATTATCTTCCAAATTAGTCCACTGTTAGAAAGATCTACGATAAAGGATTTGGGTCTTACTTACACGAATAAGCTTGCATTATCACCTCATGCAGATCGAATTTCTGCCAAGGCCGCACAGATATGTGGGTTTATATCGCATAACTTTTTCCTTCCAGAAATGAAGTTAAAACTATACCGCATGTTTGTTCTTCCTATACTAGAATACTGCTGCCCGCTTTTTGGCCTCATGACCCAGCATGACCGTAGTAAGATTGAAAAGGTTCAGCGAGTTTTCACTCGTAAAATATTTTCTGTTTCTGGGTCTGGTATGTGTTATACAGATAGATGTCAATTAGCAAACATGAAATTTCTTTGGATAAGAAGACTCGAAGCTGGTCTATGCTTTCTGTTTCGCGTTAACAATAGTCCTAATCTCCCACAAATTAACGCTCTCCTTCCAGTTGACCGACCTTACGCCACTCTTAACTCTTCCATGATAATTTTACCACCCCATAGCTCCACATCTAACCGTTCTCGCTTTTTTACCTCCAAATATGCTTTTATTTGGAACAACCTTCCCCTCGATATTAGACGGTCTTCTACACTGTCGATTTTTAAAGGCAAATTATATAAGCATTTAAATTTAGAGGAAATAAAGTCGTTACTGTCTGTTTCCTTTCCAAACACGCAAGTTGTAGATTTTGAAAAGGGTCCTCCTGGCATTTGAAGCTCTTCCCAGGATACTAAAATGGTTTCTAAATATGTTAGCATTTCCCTCTGCAGAGTCAAGCATCACTTCCAAGGGCTGCGAATTCTTCTCCGTTTTTGCAACCTTCGTTGTGGTCTTCGCGATTGGCTCTGGAATATGGTGGTTCGCAACTCGATGACGTTGCCTTGACTTCTACTGCCTTCTCCTGCCTTCCGGATGACCCCTTCCTAACTCAACGATATATTATTTTTTCCCATGACCATAAACGTCCCGAACCCTCAACATCAGGTCCCAAACCAACCACATCAAACCCTTTTACCTATTAAGGCAGTTTTTTCTCCTAAACTTTTTTTGAACTCGGTGGCCCGCTGAACTCATCCACCGATCTAGGAGTTTTTTTTACTGCCGATGACAATTATTTATAAGAGTTCACTGCTTATCATTATTATTTTTATTTTCACGATAGCACTAAGTTTGTAACGACAGGGCCCCTTGGGCCTTAAATATACAAATATACAAATTATTATTATTATTATTATTATAGATAATTTTAGTTTGTATTGACAAGAATGCATTGAAAAACATGGCGGTGGTTGCCTTCTTTATATCAAATCATCTTTTGTACATTTCCCGTTTCATCTGAGCATTTCATCGTTTTCTGGAGATGTTTGCTTTATTTCAGTCATCCTCCCACACAATAAAAAGCTGTAATTGGCTGTGTCTATAGTTCCGCATGTTTTACAAATGACGTCCACCCTCTCTTTATGAATTTTCATCGTGATCTCTTCACAAGTGACCATGCATTAATTCAGTGTTGTTTACGACCTTGACCTTGAGCCCGACTGGACACAACCTTAATTTCTGCTCTCAAACGTAGACTATTTGGATTCTGATACCATTTCGCCAGTACTGTTTTGGATATTATCGCTTCAATTGTATGTGCAAAAGTACTTTCTGCAACTCGTGAAATTTGTTATTGTGTCGTACTTCATCAGAAAACGGAATCAAATTGGAATTTGTTCTTCACGTCATTGAACTGGATTTGCAGCCTACAACCAAAGCAAGTGAAAACAGCCTGAAAAAACCACCAGTGACAAGATCAGCAGTTATTCAGGACCTCGAAGATCTACAAACGGCTGAGTCGTTCCTGAATATCCTGCATATTGTTTATACACATTTGAAAGTGCTTCTAAGTAATTAAGCGTATTGTTTACTCAGTCTGCTAGAAATATTTGCAATACTTTACACACCATCAGAAGATTTTCGTTATTTTGAATACCAGTCAACACACTACGTCATAGTCGCATTTTGAATTTAGTCGTTTCGTTTGCAAATGGAAGTAACAAATATTACCTTCGATAATTCTACTAAACTGTCAACGGGGCCAGGAATCCAACCGCGGACGCCTCGGGTGGAAGTAGAACGGCTAGACGATGGGGCTATAGAAGAGTACAGTAGTGAGGATCAAATTAGATTATCAACTACAAAAGAGCGGTCTCGAAGTTTACTGAAAAGTCCTCCCGGCAAACGGACGAAAAGTCTCAGAAGTTTAAGAGGTGCAACTTATAAAGATGAGGCTTGCACATCCTGTCTTACGCTTCTGCACAAATTTGCAGACCACGATAAGGAGCTCCATGATCTGAAAATGGAGATGGAGGAATTGAAGAAATCTCTTCGCTTCCTCCTTAAAAAGGACAACATTATCGTACCTGAAGTTGAGAATAGCCAGCAGAGAAGAGTATTTGCAGAATCTCGGGGCGGAGCATCCACTGAGAAAGATGAACAGACACCGGCAAACCAAGCGATTTTTTTTTTTTTTTTTTTTTTTTTTTTTTTTTTTTTTTTTTTTTTTAACAACACGCGTCAATCGGAGAAGGAGATTGTGCCTTCCCAAGTACTTGGAGTTGTACAATGTCCTTCTCCAGCCAGCATAAAAAAGTTTGTGGGTATGCTAAGGCTGCATACAGATCACTGAAAAAAACCACAAATGCGGAAGGGGGGCAGCACGAAGACAGCTCTGAACAAAGCCATCCCGGCTTCCAAAAGAAGCCTATCTCTGGTGATCGTAAGGAAAACCCAAAGTCACAAGCCATTCCTATTGATACCTCGGGGTCTTCCGATGGCAGTAGGGCTGGAAATATATCAAGGGTCTCCCTTGACCGCAGAAACTGCATAGTCGTTCAAGGCCTACCTGAATCAGACGGAACTACTCCGAAGGAAAGGACGGATGCGGACGTCGAAAAGTTTCGGGACCTGCTAAAAGACATTCTCAGACAGCGAGAGACAGTAGGAGTTTGTGGAGCTTTCAGGATAGGCAAACAGGTTACTGAACAGTCGGAAACTGTCCGACCTCGACCTCTCAGGATAGTCTTGGATAACAAAGAACAGGTGAACTTGGTTCTGTCCCGGCAGACAGCTCTCCGCCACTCACATAAGACGGTATTTTTTCAGCCGGACTACTCTCCAGCAGAACGTCTGAAACGCCGAGAATTGGTGGCGGAACTACGGGGGAGAGAGAGAGCTGGAGAGAGCAATCTGGCCATTTTCAGAGACCAAATAATACAGAAAACTACCATAGTGCTGTGGAAGCAGTCAATCCTGATGACGGCTGCGGTCCAGTAGTACTGGCAAACTCGCGCCCAAACGCATTGGACACTGCAGAGTCTCGCCGGCTGAAATTTCTATATACTAACGCCCAGAGTTTATTCTCGAAGTTTGATGAACTTCAAATACAGGTAGCCGATGGGTCCCCTGATGTTATAGCAATTACAGAAACCTGGCTGTCACAAAGCATCAGTGATTCAGAAGTGGCGCTATGCGGATACCAACTATTTAGACGAGACCGAGTGGAACGCCAGGGTGGAGGAGTTGCTATGTATGTAAAGAACGAATTAAGTGTGTGCGAGAAGCCTGAAAGGATTACTCATGGTATAGAGGCTATTTGGCTGACAATTAAGGCACGGGGGTCGCAGCCCCTGGAAGCCGTGACTGTCTACCGACCACCGCGGACAAACAGTGATGCAGATGCGCGTTTGCTGGGGTGCATAAAGGAGATAGGAAGTCGACCTGATGTTGTACTCATGGGTGACTTCAATGCGCCCAGCATATGTTGGAACAATTTGCGGGCCAATTGTTCTAAAAACACCTTTGGTCACCATCTGCTAAAAACAACACTTGAGGCACTTTTCACACAACACGTCCTAGTTTCAACTAGAGCACGTGGAGGGCAACAAGCAAGTTGTTTAGATCTAGTCTTCACGAAGCATCCCGACACTATAGACGAGGTATGCTGCCTACCTCCACTAGGTCGAAGTGATCATGCCGTACTTTTATGGGATTATGGTCTTTACTCGTTACCTCCTACAGCAGACGAACCAAGGTCGAATATATGGCGAGGTGACTTCTCACAAATGAGAGTAGAGGCGTCACAAATAGACTGGGGTCTTCTTTTCTCTGGGGATGTCACTGAGGACTGGAATACATTTAAGGAGTGGTTGTTGCAGCTAATGCGCAGTCATTGTCCACTTTCAGTGCCCAAGGTATCTAGCCGACCTCCATGGCTGAACAGAGCTATCAAAAGAGAGATCAATAAAAAAAGAAAGCTTTGGAAGAAGTTTTGCAACACAAGCTGCAACGAAGATTTTGAACAGTACAAAATCCAGCGGAACAAGGTAAAAAAAATGGTTTTCAAAGCACGACGGGACTTTGAGAGTGATCTACTGCGTCGAGCTGTCAATAATCCAAAGTTGCTATACAGTTATTTACGGAAAAGCACACGTAACAGGAACCCGATTCCTGTTATGCAAACTGATGATGGTCACGAAATCTCCGACTGTAAACACAAAGCAGAACATTTTGCTGAGTTCTTTCAGTCTGTCTTCACCATAGAACCTCCCTTCGTCGCAACTGTTGACGAGGTCGTGGAAGCACCAAATATTGGGGATATTTTGTTTGAGGAAGAGATGATTTTTCAAGAACTAAAAAGCTTGAAGGAATGTAAATCTCCGGGTCCTGATGAAATTCCTGCCAAATAGCTCAAGGAACTTGCTAGAGAGCTAGCTAAACCCCTTTCACTAGTGTGCCAGAAATCGTTTGATACTGGAATACTTCCTCCGGACTGGAAATTAGCGCATATTACACCGCTTTACAAAAGCGGTGGTCGTGCATCTGCGAATAACTACAGACCCGTGAGTCTGACCTCCATATGCTGCAAAGTAATGGAGAAGATCATAAAGAAGCAATTGATGATATATTGTGAAACTCACAATATATTGTCGAATGCGCAATTTGGATTCCGTAGGGGAAGGTCATGTGTAACAAACTTGCTTTATACGATGCAAAGCTGGACAAGGGCAATTGATGCAAAAGAAACTGTACATGCAGCCTACATTGATTTCCGGAAGGCCTTTGACAGTGTTCCACACCAACGTCTCCTGCATAAGTTGAGACTGATGGGTATCGGAGGCAGACTTCTTACGTGGATTGAGAATTTCCTATCTGGTCGTTCCCAAACGGTGTGTGTAGGACGACAACAATCAAGGCCGACAGTCATCGAGAGTGGAGTCCCTCAAGGTTCAGTACTCGGACCCACCCTCTTTCTCTTGTTCGTTAATGATTGTGTACAGGAATTGGACTGCGAGTGCGCCATGTTTGCAGATGATGTAAAAATATGGAGGGTCATCAGGTGTGCTGCCGATGAAGATAACTTCCAGGAAAATCTTTGTCGATTAAACGAGTGGTCGCATAGATGGCTGCTGTCCTTCAATTCTAACAAATGCACTCTGCTGCGCCTGGGAAATCGAAATGCGGTGCCTTATGCGCGACCCTACCATCTGAACGGAATCCCTCTGCAAGAAACAGAAATACAGAAGGATCTCGGCATCTTGATGACAGACAATCTCAAACCTTCTACACAATGTTGTAAGGCGGCTAAAACTGCAACTTCAATGTTGTACGCCATCAAGCGGGCATTCACGGTTTTTGATGAAGACTGTTTCTCAAAAATCTTCGGTACCTTCATAAGGCCACATCTTGAATACGCGATTCAAGCCTGGAGACCGTGGATGCGGCAGGATTATAACGTACTTGAGAGGGTGCAGCGGCGAGCAACAAAATTAGTAAGAGGCCAAGGTTCACTACCATATGAGATCCGCCTAAATAACCTTAATCTCTATCCTTTGAGTTATAGGCAGTTACGCGGAGATTTGATACAAACCTTCCGTATCGTGCGTGGCTTTGACTGCGCTCTCGTGTGTGACGACTTCTTCCAACTCGCCACTACAACTAATCTCCGGGGGCATCCCTTCAAACTCTATGTGCCCCAAGGACGATTGGATGTACGGAAGAATTTTTTCTCTAATCGTGTCGTGGACCCGTGGAATAACCTTCCCGAGGCCATTGTTATGTCCCAATCTGTGGAGATATTCAAACACCGACTTGATATACACATGCTACAACACAACGTGAATTATGTGACAAATTAACCTTGAAACACCACTGCGCCATGTGACTGTCTATATTTTCCTGACTGAAAACTTGTTAACATTGTTTATAATTCTTGAGATTTCGATGTGACAAATAGGGAGTTCAAAGGCGCAAGCCTATTTTTCCCTCAAATAAACTGACTGACTGACTGACTGACCAGTCTCCCTTTCAGCAAAGCCTGAGATTAAATGCAATAACCTCGATTTTGCTAACGCAAACCATTAACTCATAAATGGCATACTATTTTTTCAACTTATGATCCAATCTTTTTCAACGAACTTTTACAAAACCTTACAGACTATTAAATCAAATTCAGCTTCCTCTACCGTTCCAAATTTTCTCCAAAATAGACTTAAAAAATTACGGAAGCAACTTAAGGATCCGTCTAATAGCTCTTTGTCGGTGCACTTAAGGATAGCGCAAATATTTTAATTAGCGCTAAAAAAACGGCTTGCACGAGATAATCATAGAGAGTCCCTGGCACTAAATGATGCTAACTCTTCCGTTTTTGGTCATCCGCTAAGCTTCAGAAAGTCATTCCACCTTTACTCGATAGAAGTTATCATTTTTCTACAGAGGACTTGGCCAAAGCAGAAATGTTAAATTCCTTCTTCGCCAAGTTCTTTACAATTGAGACTAGTCCAACACCCGAAATACCTCTGATTTCTGATGCATATCTCACTTCAATTGAGTTCTCACCTACCAGTATTCATAAAGAAAGAGCTCGTCTCAGCAATTTCACATGCGTTTTAACACCTGCCTTGCCGAAGCGAATGTAGTTTCTGATTTCATCACAAACTGCACAGTCAAATGTGGATATCCTCACGATTACTGGAGGTCTCTTCGAAGTAGTCGGACGATAATCTCGAACACAACTTTAAAGAGGTATGCCGAGAATAGCCTGGAAGTTGTCGCATTGGAGATCAATGAGCTTAACTGAAATCTACATCAACGAATGGCAGTCCTGGATGACTTAAACGATGAAGAAAGAATGAACTTCAGCAGCTACGTACAGACTGTGAATCAAAGACGTATGGAAATAAAACGGACAAAACTCATCCGCAGTATCAATCCAACGAAGGCTCAATCCTCATTCCCAAGTGATCCGAAGCGGTACGTACATAATTGTACCAACATGACGCTTGACAAACACCTGCTTGAAATACTATCTCTAGGCCACAAATTTTGTTTTTCTAATAGAAGGCCGAACAGACTAGGGGCAGAAGTGCAATTCGAAAATCTTTTGAGTCAGACACATGACTAAGTACCTACAATGCCAGAGGATGCAGAGTATTTCAAATCTTCTCTCGTTAATTGCTGCTATCAATATCTTAGAACTAAACCTTTAAGTATTGGACACATCACGAAAGAGCATTTGGAGAAGCTCAAAGTTTTGCGCCAAAATACTGATCTATTCATAACAAAACCGGACAAAGTTTCTGGTCTCGTTTTTATGAGTAAAGTATTAACGTCTCAAAGATTGAATCAATCCTGGCTGACGAAACTAAGTTCAAAAGGGAAAGACAGAATAAGGATCAAACGGAGAACATAGAAACTCAACCCACTTCTTTTCTTCGGAAACTGAAAGACCGAGGTTTTCTTAGTGAACAAGAGTTAGAAGCGCTGAAACCCACAGGCAAAGCTCCCCCAAGGCTTTATGGTTTGCCAAAGATTCACAAACCAGACGTTCCAATACGGCCAATAATGGACATGTGCAACTCACCCTATCATGCAATTGCAAAGTGGCTGGCAGAAAAGTTGAAAACGATTCGGCACCAAATAGCACCGAATAGCCTACGGGACACGTTTGAATTCGTCGAATCCATAAGAAACACTTATATCAACGGTAAAACGATGTTATCCCTAGATGTCACGTCACTGTTCACCAACATTCCCCTCACAGAAACCATAGAATTTTTGAGTGATGAGATTGTTAAAAAAGAGTTCCCGATCGGCATGCCGATCGGCGACATGAAGCAATTGTTCTTAAGCTGCATTTAAAACGTGCAATTCAGCTTTAATGGCCAATTTTACCGCCAAGTCGATGGAGTAGCGATGGGTTTACCGCTTGGACCTCTTTTAGCGGATACTTTCATGGGCAAAATGGAGAGAAACAAACTTTCTCCTATTATAAAAGACCTTCCAGCCTATGCTCGCTATGTGGATGATATATTTTTGTAATAGCAGACAGAAAACTTAAGCTTAACACATTCTTAGATAAAGTGAATCAAGTGCACTCAGCGCTAACCTTCATTTCGGAAAAAGAGGACAGACAGTGCCTCCCCTTTCTGGACGTCCTCCTTAGAAGAGGATCTGATGGATCAATAATTAGAAGTGTATTTCGTAAGAAGACCTGGACAGGGCAATACACTTACTTCTACAGTTTTGTGCCACTAAGTCAGAAACGAGGCCTCGTCCGCTGCCTCATGAACCGAGCTAGGAGAATATGTTCTCCAGAGACACTGGAGGATGAACTCACACTGCTGAAAAATACCTTACAAGAAAATGGGTTTCCCGATAAGTTCATCGAAAGGTTTTTGAAGGAATGTCCACCAAGACCGGAGGTACCGACGGCTGAGAAGAAAACCGTATTTCTTACATTACCTTTTCAAGGTGATCCAGCAAGTGAACTTCTACAGCTTCGTCTAAACGCTACAATCACGCGTACATATCCAGCAGCTAAGTTAAGATTATTGTTCTCAAGCACTCCACTTCTTCGCCTTGGAGGCAAGGATAGATTGCCGTTACAGACCACATCAATGTGTACCTACAACTTTACATGCTCCTGTGGGGCAAGTTACATTGGTCGAACGATTAGACGTCTATCCAAGCGCATGCGAGAGCATCACCCTGCGTGGCTAAACAGAGGCGAAACATAGTCGATATCAAGCGCAATTCTGGCTCACTTGGAAGACAGCGGTCATCGGGTAGACGTCAACCAAGCATTTAGAGTCGTCTATAAAGTTCCGGCTAAACACTCTAAGTTACTGCGTCAGCGGATACTTTCGACGGCAGAAGCAGTCGCCATTCGCCTCACAAGCCCAATTTTATGTGCGCAGAAAGCATTTGTAGCGGTCCTAAGGCTCACGTGGCCCAAAGCCTTTTCAACATCCGCCCTCACGCCTCTTACTACGTCGCGAAACAATAATGAGACAGCGGCATCAAGCATCCAAAGGCCACCGACACAGTCTCAAGACGTTGAAACCTTGCGTCCTCACACAACCCAACAAAACCCGAGACGAGGACCACTGGATGACATTAACTAATTGTCTGACCCCTTCCCCTCTCCCCCCACCCCCATTTCTCTGTCCCCAATTAAGACTAGAATCTGATCCACTTTGATCATTTTACACCTCTCTCCCCCCTCTCTCTTCCTTGTTTCTACTGATTGATTTGCCTAAAACTTTCGTTAACTCTACTCTCCCTTATATAACTGTATTGCCTGATGATGAATTAATCGCAAACGATCGTTCGCTTAACTTGACTTCCTTCATTCACATTCAGTCAGGACGGATAACATTCTAAATTCCTTTATTAAGCAATTAGGAGATTTTCCTCCTTGACTAAGCAAATTATTTACAATATTTCTCAAAAACGGTTTGTTCCTGATTCTTCGAAAACTTCTATTGTTATTCCAGTTTTAAAATCTGGTTCCAGATCTGACATTAAAAATTATCGCGGTGTTCATAAAACACCATCTCTAGCTAAACTGTTTGAAAAATGTATCACCAATAAAATTACAGATTTTTGCATAAGCAATCAAATATTAACTTCATCTCAGCAGGGTTTTCTACCGGACCGATCTTGTGAAGCATGTCATCTGTCTTTTGTTCAATCTCCTCACTTCTCATCGTAACGATCATTTATCTGCGGTGGTCATCTATTTTGATCTTAGTAAGGCATTTGATAAAGAACCTCATAGGAGATTACTAGCCAAAGTAGAGGCTATAGGATTTTGTAGTCCTCTTATTGACTTTATTAGATCCTATCTTTCCAATCGAAAACAACAGGTCTTAGTGGGGCCCTTATGCTCTACCTCTACCGCTATTTTAAGCTATTTCCTCCAGGGTACCGTTCTAGGCCCCCTGTTGTTCTTGCATCATATAAATGACATTTCAACAATAGTTAAACACTCTCAATCGTATATATACGCGGACGACTTAAAATGTGTATACTCCTCCTCTACGTCTACGGCTGAGCGATGCTTAGAACGCATTCATTCGGATTTGGACGCTCTATCTGCGTGGAGCTCCACGTGGCAGATGGAGTTCTCGCCTTCTAAGTGCCAGTTCATGTGTTTTAAGCCTGAAAGGCTGCCACAGCCTATCATTTTTCAAGGTTGCCCCATGACTGAATGTTCTAACATTAAGGTCTTAGGTTAAAGTTACTCCAATAAATAAGATCTTTCACCTCACGCTGATAGAATTACAGCAAAAGCTGCTCAGATATGCGGCTTCATCTCTTATAATTTCTTACTTCCCGAAATGAAGGTAAGACTTTATCGTATGTATGTGCTTCCTATTCTCGAATAATGTTGTCCATTCTTCGGTCTAATCAACGAATCTAGTCATTCGAAAATTGCAAGTGTCCAAAGAAGATTCACTCAAAGGGTCCTCTATCCGGCATTTTCAGATACTTGGAGTATTTCTTCCAAATAGCCACCACTACCCAATCTGCGTGGCCATCCTTACAAGGTCACAAACGAACGCACCCGATTAGACCTCCGAAAATATATCTTCAGTCAACGCGTGGTCCGGCCTTGGAACTTGCTACCAAGCGAGACGGTTTCTGCTGACACAATTGCGGAATTTAAAAGAAGACTTGATGTGATTTTATTTGACAAAAGGCGACTTTTACAACACGATTTCCTACTGCCAGCACTGTGAACAATTTTTCTGGCTCTATACCGTTATCATTCTTTTCCGTTTAAATTCACTCGAAATGCTGTTATGATATCATATGTGCTCCCCCCGACTGCACATTAACTGTAAGAATAACCTGATTGCGTTAAATTAATAGGGTCCTCAAGGGCGTTTCTTGCCTGTTACCCTTAAAATATAAACATACAGATAGATGTGAGATAATGAAACTGAAATTTATTTGGGTCAGGAGACTGGAGGCAGGGTTTTGTCTCCTGTTTCACCTTAATCATAGTCCAAATCTCCTCAAGCGAAGACTGCACATTTATCTTAACACTGACTCTTTTTACCTTTTGTTTACTTCATCTTTTCCGGGCAGCTTTCTCTACGATCCGGAGTAAAGACCATCGGGAATTTAGGATCTCTTTTTGAAACTACCTTTGACTCGTGTCCCCTGAATCAGGAAGCAGTTTTGACGGCTCTGGTTTCGCTGGTGCTCAACCGTCATCAGGGCCTTATATTTGGTCGCATCTTAGACATCCCCAACGATGGTCTTGTAGATTTGACGGACTTTTGGATCTCATATGGCGGTGCCCAACACGATCAGAAACTAGTGGGTTCTCTATGCTCTATTATGCAGCACCAGTTTGGGAACCCGAGTGTAGTGCCGGGAACCCGTCTATACCAGTAATGTTTCGTTAACAACTATTGTTCTGCCCTACGCTCAGCCTCGACTGAGTTTGCTTCCAAGCCGCCCCCCTACTACCAGAGGAAGTGGGTATCAGAATACATAGTCAGAATATAGATTAAGATGTGGCTCATCTGTGTGCCCTTGAAGTTCACTTTTCCCATGACACTGCTATATGCATTTTTTTCTAATCTAACAAATCCCCTTCTAAACAGTTATACTCATCTTATAGCTATAGACTACGGATACTGTTTGTTAAACCAATTATTTCTAGTACTTCGTGTTATCGAATTTTCAGTTTATTGATGAGGCCCATTGGGCATGAAATATACAATTCATTATTATTATTATTATAAAGTCGAGGTTATTGAATTTTATCTGGCTCTTTTTAGAAAGAGAGACTTAAAAACAACAGGGAATTAAGGCGTGGTCACTTGTGAAAATATCACGATTAAAATTCATAAACAGAGGGTGGACATCATTTGTAAAACGTTAAATCAAATATGCTGTCGTTTCTGCTCACTGAACTGACCAGTTGTGACATGTTTGAAAAGTTAATAGTGTCAAACAATTTCTTAAATCATGGTGGACAGGTATTTTTATGCCAATCAATGTCTGGCAGATTAAATTCATCTACAATTATTCTGACATCAAATTGAGCCTCTGCAAACTTTTCAAACATTTCACACAGCTGCATTACATTACTTGAGTTACAGGGGGAATTGTAAACACAACCAATTATCGCTTTTTAATTGTGTGGCAGGATGACTGAAATAAGACAAAACTTGCCAGAAAATGACGAAAAGCCCAGGTGATACGGGAAATATACGAAGGATGATTTACTATAAAGAAGGCAACCACCGCCACGATTTTCAATGCGGTCTTGTTCACACAATCTATACTTATCTATGGCAAGTGTCGAGTCAGAAATAAGAGTGTGTCCAAGATTCAGTGACACAGAGCACATTTCAAACAGGGAAGGCTCCAACAGCTCCAGAATCAATTTGGAATTTATATTTTTCAGCGCCGGTACGGCACTATCTATACAAAGTTAATTTCAAAAAAAAATAAAAATTCAGAAAATAATTTGAAAATATGTGCAAGTAGACGTAGAAAGTCGTAATAATGTCAGCAGAAATTATCCTTTTGGGGCAACATTTAGCAATTTTTTGCAGGTAATTTTGAACTAAAAACGAAAAATTATGGCAGTTAAAAACTCTTACAGGGAAAATTGAAGCAGTGTTCAACGGGCCTCCATGTTCAAAAAGTGTGCAAGAGAAAAAAAACTGCTTAGGAAGATAGTAGTAGAGCAGAAATAGGTATGCGTGGTCTGATGAAGGCGAGTATTCAAAGAAACTGCCGCATTTTAGACTGATTTCTTCCGCGTGGTTTCGTGTGATTCAGCGGTTGTCAATGGTAACATCTAGGTTCTCGGGGGACACGAGGCAGAGAGAATAGTTTCAAGCGGATCACCTAAATTCCCCATGGTCCTTTCTCGGGGTCATGGAGAAAGAGTGAAAATGGAGACAGTGTTCAACGAGCCTCCATGTTCAAAAAGTGTGCAAGAGAAAAAACGGCTTCGGAAGATAGTAGTAGAGCAGAAATAGGTGTGGGTGGTCTGATGAAGGTGAGTATTCAATGAAACTACAGCATTTTCGACTGAGTACTTCCACGTGGCTTCGTTTGATTCAGCGGTGGTTAATGGAAACATCTAGGTTCTCGGGGGACCCGATACAGAGAGAATAGTTTCAAGCGGATCTTCTAAATTCCCGATGGTCCTTTCTCGGGGTCATGGAGAAAGCTGCTCGGAAAAGATGAGGAGAATATAAGGTTAATAGAGTCAGTGTTAAAATAAATGTGCAGTCTCTGTTTGAAAGCAGACAATCTAGTTACCGACCTAATTTCGATTGGCAAGTTATTCCAAAGAAAGCTATATCTGGAAGCAAAAAACGAAGAGCGTTTACATGAGGAAGATGCAGGAGGGGTATAACAAGTGCCGAGTTTCTTAGGTTGTAGGGACGGCTGACGGGGGTTATGAAAGAAGTCCTGGGTAAATTTGTGCAATTATCATGCCGAAAAAGTAGACAAAAGCCTGCTTCCAATCTCCTGACCCGAAGGAACCTTAGGTTTGTCAATTGACACCTATTTGAGTAGAAAGTATTAGAAGCTGTCGGATACAGCAGTTTTCGTGTGAAATTTTTTGAATTTGTTCAATTTTTGAATGGCTACTTTCATTCATGAGACCGAAAAAGGGGCAATAATATTTTAAGATGGGGAGCACGAATATACGATAAAGTCTTAATTTCATTTCAGGAAGATAGAAATTAGAAGAAAGGGAGGCTGGAAAACAACAGTGAATTAAGGCATGGTCACTTTTGAAAATATCGCGATGAAAATGCATAAAAAGAGGGTGGACATCATTTGTAAAAATGTAATCTAATATTTTGTCATTTCTGGTCACTGAACTGACCAGTTGTGACATGTTTGAAAAGTTAATATTGTCAACCAATTTCTGAACTCTTGGTGGACAGGTATTTGCATGCCAGTCAATTTCTGGCAGATTAAAATCACCTATAATTATTCTGACATCGAATTGAGTCTCTGCAACTTTTTCAAACATTTTACACAGCTGCATTACATTACTTGAGTTACAGGGGGAATTGTAGACACACCCAATTATCGCTTTTTATTGTGTGGCAGGATGACTGAAATAAGACAAAAATTTCCAGAAAATGATGAAATGCTCAGTAGATGCGGAAAATGCACAAAGGATGATTTAATATAAAGAAGGCAACCACCGCCACGCTTTTTAATGCGGTCTTGTCGGTACAAACCATAATTATCTATGGCAAGTGTCGAGTCAGAAATAAGAGAGTATGTCCAAGATTCAGTGACACAGAGCACATCTGGATCAAGCTCAAATGCTACTGTTTTAAGTTCTGTCATCTTATTAACAACTGATCTCGCATTGAATGAGATTATACTGAGCGTATACTTCAGATTCAGGTTACGCTCGTCAGTATTTATAAAAAAGGAAAACTTTGTAGCGGAAAGGGAAACGGCATGGGAGAAACAAAAGGCGGAAAGCAAATCGGCCCTGGTCTACAGTTTGTCAAGTAATTATTATCAAATGAACTGTGCATATTGTTGAAAGGCATATTAGAGGGGGCTCCATAGTAAGGGCGGCTGAAGTGTGGCATGGGAAAACCAGGAGGGGGCATAAACATAGGATTTTGAGGCATTATATCAAAATTTGACGGAATATTGGCCTTCGAAAATTGCATGACTGGTTTTGAAAAACGGGTAATTTTATTAGCTGGCTGAATTATTTGGAGATGTTGATGAGGTTTGGGGATAGGAAAAGCGCTAGCTTGAGCGGTTGGGTCTTTGTTAGATACTGAGTTGTTATCGGTAATCATATTGCCAAATTTGAAAACTGAAGTAGATTTCCTAGGGGCGTTCGTAGGTTTATCGGAATTTTAAGCTATCACAGACGTGGTTGGCTTAGAAGGAGAACAACTTGATGAGGCTACAATCTCACTCGAATCACGAGTAAGGTGAATGGGAGAAGTATCAGGGGAAACTGACATTGACCCAGAGGGATGTGGGCTTACCTGAGCGGGAGGGCCGGCCTCAGAGACAACTTTTGGTTTTGTTGAAACGGAGCCGGTCTGCTCATTTGCTACTTTAGATAAAATCCGACGCTCCATTGGCGTTTTATCCCCGCATATGTAAAGTTTATTTTCCTTAAAATAGTTGGCTGACTGCTCGTGTTGAAAGAATATAAGGTCTACTTCTATCGCCGAAAAATGTTTTACGAGAATCGGCGGGTTTTTACTTCGGGATGAGAGTCTTTTAGCTTCTGCGACTTTAAAATTAAAGCCACAAGAGTAAAGAAACTGAACAGCAACATCTACAGGTTGTTTATCTTTTGAAGCATTTTTCAAAAGAAAATTTAAATTCCTTTTTTGCCGATTACGAGTCTCAGTAGACACCATATTGACGAAAGGCTCTAGTTTCTCCCATTGCTGAGAAGTGAGTGTAGATACCTTTCCATCAAAGATGGCACCAGGGACCGAAAGTAGGCAAGCATATTGGCTATAAAGCTTACTTAAGTTGTCTAAAGCATCAAGATCAAGTTTCTTCACGCTTAAGATGGGTTTACCATTAGGAGAATTGGTATTCCGGGTTAATTTACGTCTCAGTTGTGGCTTGGGTATCATATTTAATAGAAAGTGAGTGATAGGATATGTTCTAAGCAAAGTTATGCAAAAAATTGCGACAGAAAATTGGAATTACCGAAGAGGCTACGCAGGGTGAAAATTATCTTAAATAGTATATCGAATGATACAAACTATTTCTCGCTGGAAATTGATCAAGTACCAAATTTTTAGATATTATTAAGTATTAACGCAATAGATTACTTGCTTTTTACGTGAAGCTACCGGAAATAGGATGAGACTTTGTCGATGAAACAGTATAAAAAAGTATATTTTGACCTATCGGTAAAAACGACAATTACCGCTATGTGCAGCTGCTAAAGGGTTAGATATACAAATAAATAACAACAATTAAGCTAGTAAGTTCACCAAGTAACGATGAAATCTGATAAAAATATATATTATACTTAGCTTTGAAAGATAAGTTGCACGCCTTGACCTTGACTTACTACCTAACTGACTAAATTTCTTGGCCACGACGTGTAAAAGTTATTTTAGAAACTAAAGCACTGGCGAAACTCTTGCTAGAGCGCAAACCATCTTTACAGAGTCTGCACTGGCAAGTTTTTCTTCAGCCGGATTACGAGTTGAACGAGCAGAGAAAGATGAGACAGCTAATAATAGAGCTGGAGAAACGGAAAACCAATGGCGAGACAAATCTCAAAATAAGAGAGGGACAAAAAGTTCAAGTCAAAAGGACATCTCTCTGGTCGAAGCCGGTAACAGTGACGGCCTAGCTGTCCCGCCACCGAAACCTAAGACATGCCCTCTTAAATTGCTCATTTTAAATGCCAGATCACTGATTAATAAAATACCTCTGCTCCAGGCTCTGGTATTTGTCAACCGCCCAGACATTGTTTTGGTAACTGAGACATGGGTATCGGCCTGTGTAGCTGACTCTGAAATCTCTGTTCTAGGCTATGCATGCGTTTGGGACAATCGAAACAAGTGCCGTGGCGGAGGAAGCTGAATCTTGATAAAGCAGTCACTTGCATTTCTCCCGTTGCACTATCCACAATTCACAGCGGTGGAGGAGAGCTACTGCCTACGGGTTGTTCTTAAAAAACAAATACTCCTTACTTGTTGGCTGTGTTTATCGCCCACCTTATGCCAATGTGGGCTACGATCTTTGTCTCTCGCAGGCATTTCATGCCGCAGCTGACTTGAATCTTAAGTATTGCTTGATTGGATGCGATTTTAGCCTTCCTGAAGTGCAATGGTTCCCACCATCCGGTCTTTCAAAGGTGGACAACTTACTTGAGGCAGTAGATATCGGCATGTGGGATCAGGTAGTCGATTTTCCCATTCGTGGAGCAAACATGCTCGACCTTACTTTTTGTAGCGGATGCGAACCACTTTCAGTGTCATCCTTAGACGCACTTGGGAGTTCAGACTAACTTACAGTTGTAAGTGAACTAGAACTGGGGGCAGTTAAAACATTTTCCCAAAATTAAAGTTTTTATCTAGCCATGAGTTTTACTCCCTGGGACGTGAATGTAGCCATTCGTCGTTATCGTCAATCTTATAGTCCAGGAACAGATGGCATCCCAGTTAGCCTTCTAAAAGCTGAAGCGAATGATATCTTTCCTTCTTTTCTTTGTAAGGTATTTAATCTTGCTTTCGAGATCAAAACCTTTTATTCGTTGTGGAAGGAATCGCGCATAATGCCTATTCGCATGCATGGCCGATCGATGTCATTCGACCACCTTAGGCCAATAAATACACTTCCCACAGCCTCGAAGATCTTGGAGATCTTGATGAAAGAAAAGATGATCCGTCCCTTGATAGCGAACAACCTGCTCACTACAGCTCAACATGGGCTTCTCGAGAAACGATCTTGTGACACCTGCCAGCTCTTTTTCTTTGATTATGTACTGCAATCTAGAGACAGCGGTTTTACCATTTATAGCGTCGATTTTGATTTTACTAAGGCCTTTGATCAGGTCGATCATAACCTCCTCCTTCTGAAACTAGCCTCCTTCGGCATAGGTAGCAAGCCTCTGAACTTCATATCTTCCTATTTGGATGCTCACACTCAACGATTAAAAATTTCCAATGTTTTCACCAACCCCACGCATGTGAGGAGTGGAGTTATACAGGGTAGTGCACTGGATCCGCTCCTATTTTGCCTGTTTGTCAATGACGTTTTTAGATTGTTTTCATTATGGTAGACCCTTCATGTATGCTGATGATTTAAAAAGTCGCTTATAGATATAAACCGGCAGATCGCAACATCGTGCTTGAGCTGATAAAAAAGGATCTTCATGCCTTCGCCCAGTGGTGTTGCACATGGCGTCTTACCTTTTCATGGCACAATTATATGTTCCGTTATGGTTGTTGGTGACAATCATCAACCGGAATTAAGCATTGATGGCCACGAACTAAATGTCACAGGATTTATCAAGGATTTGGGCATATCCTACTCTTATTGTCTCAATTTGTCAGAGCACTGTGCCCTGATAGTGTTGAAAGCACGCCGAAACACCGGAGTTATCCTCAGAGATTTTAAGACTATAAACGTTAGAACTAGCCTTTATAATATGTGCGAGAGACGGAGTCTTGAATACTGCTCACCCCTTTTCAGTCTTCTGCGCACTAGTAAACGGAAGAAAATAGAATTGGTGCAGCACTTCTTCACTAGAAGAGTTTTCACTGCAGAACACCGCAACTTGGCCTACCGACAAAGGTGCGAACTTATAAAGCTGGATCCCCTGTGGCTTCGTAGATTGCAGAAGGGTCTATTTTTACTCTTTAAACTTTTGAATGGTCAAACCTTGAATCCTCTTACTACAATAAAGCAGCTTGAGCACTCTCGACGCGCCAGTCATCGAGGCGTATTTTTGTTGCTTCCTATGGCACGTACAGTTAAGTACCGGCAATTCTTTTCAGTAAACGCCATATCAATCTGGAATAAGCTGCCCAAAAGTATTAAAACCCAGAAAAGCTACCCTATGTTTAAGAGAGCTATAACTAATTACCTACATTCAAGACAATATCTTTGGTGCCATGCAGTGTATCTGGCATGATGACGGCCAACTCGTTGCATGCAGGAGCATTAAATCTCCGTTGATGTTTTCCGCGTGAACGCTTATCAGCGTATATGACAATGGCAAAATCAAGGTCAAGACGCGCAACTTATTTTTCAAAGCTAAGTGTTATCCATATTTCCTCAGATTTCATCGTTACTTGCTGAATTTTGCTAGCTTAATTGTTGTTACTTATTTTTATATCTAACCCTTTAGCAACTGCACATACCAGTAGTTGTCCTTTTTTTCCGATAGGTCAAAATAAACATTTTTATACTGTTTCATCGACAAAGTCTCATCCTAGTTCCGGTAGATTCAAGTATAAAGCAATTAATATATTGCGTAAATACTGAATAATATCTGAAAATTTTGTAATATATCAATTTCCAGCAAAAAATAGTTTGTATTACTCGATATACTATTAAAGATAATTTTCACCCTGCGTAGCCGCTTCGGTTAATCAAAGTTTCTGTCAAAATTTTGTGCATAACTTTGCTTAGAACATATCCTATCACTCATCTCCTATTCAATATGATACCTAAGCCACACATGAGACGTAAATTAACCCGGAATACCAATCCTCCCAACGATAAACCCATCTTATGCATGAAGAAACTTGATCTTGATGCTTTAGACAACCTTAGTAAGTTTTATAACCAATATGCTTGTCTGTTTACGGTCCTTGGTGCCATCTCTGATGGAAAGGTATCTAGGCTCACATCTCAGATATGTGAGGAACTGGCGCCTTTCGTCAATATGGTGTCTTCTTAGACCCGTGATCAGCAAAAAATGAATTTTAATTTTCCTTTGAAAATGCTTCAAAAGATAAACAACTTTTCGATGTTGCTTTTCAGTTTCGTTTCATTTGTGGCTTTAATTGTGAAGTCGCAGAAGCTAAAAGACTTGCATCCTGAAATAAAAACCCACCGATACTCGTAAAGCTTTTTTCGGCGATAGAAGTAGACCTTATATTCTCTCAGTATGAGCGGTCAGCAAACTATTTAAATTTAAAAAAAACATTACGTATGCAGGGATGAAACCCCGATGGGGCATCGGGTTTTATGCCTGATTCTTCTCGCATTCACCTTACTCGTGATTAGAGTGAGATTGTAGCATCGTCAAGTCGTTCTCCTTCTAAGCCAACCACGTCTGTGATAGCTTAAAATTCCGATAAACCTACGAAACGTAAAGGATTTGTACAAGAACACAGTGTTCTCAGTCTTCCTTCAATTGTTGTCAGCAAAAGTTGTGCGCTATCGGCTGAAGGGTTAGCGGACTGCGGGCTGCTGCTTTAGCAGCATTAGCTTCAGCATGAAGCCTGGTGGGGTACAAAGTCCACGAACGCCATCAAAGTGAAAGAGAGATTACACAGAGTCAGCACCCAAAATTCGTGAAAGCTGTCCTGAATGTAGAAAACTAGTTATAGCTCTCTTAAACATAGGGTAGCTTTACTGGGTTTTAATGCTTTTGGGGAGCTTATTCCAGATTGATCAGGCGTTTACCGAAAAGAATTGCCGGTACTTAACTGTACGTGCCATAGGAAGCAACAAAAATACGCCTCGATGACTGGCGCGTCGAGAGTGCTCAAGCTGCTTTATTGTAGTAAGAGGATTCAAGGTTTGACCATTCAAAAGTTTAAAGAGTAAAAATAGACCCTTCTGCAATC
Organism: Ligula intestinalis; assembly: GCA_036362985.1. Taxonomy (NCBI): domain Eukaryota; kingdom Metazoa; phylum Platyhelminthes; class Cestoda; order Diphyllobothriidea; family Diphyllobothriidae; genus Ligula; species Ligula intestinalis. The sequence continues at coordinate 23,534,331 of JAYGXS010000003.1, read as the reverse complement.
TACGAAGCCACAGGGGATCCAG
>JAYGXS010000003.1:23420140-23526066 GCA_036362985.1 Ligula intestinalis | reverse complement strand
ATACTTTTGGGCAGCTTATTACAGATTTATGTGGCGTTTACTGAAAAGAATTGCCGGTAGTTAACTGTACGTGCCATAGGAAGCAATAAAAATACGTCTCGATGACTGGCGCGTCAAGAGTGCTCAAGCAGCCTTATTGTACTGAGACGATTAAAGGTTTGACCATTCAAAAGTTTATACAGTAAAAATAGACCCTTCTGCAATCTACGAAGCCACAGTAGATCCAAATTTATAAGTTCGAACCTTTTTTGGTAGGCTAAGTTACGGTGTTCTGCAGTGAAAACTCTTCTAGTGAAGAAGTGCTGCACCGATTCTATTTTCTTCCATTCACTAGTGCGCAGAAGACTGAATAGGGGCTAGCAGTATTCAAGACTAGGTCTCACGTACATATTATAAACGCTAGTTCTCACGTTTAGAGTCTTAAAATATCTAAGGATAAATCCGGGGGTTTGGCGTGCTTTTAAGACTATCAGGGCACTTATTGAAGCTATCGGCAGTCAACTTAGCGTCAGCTATGGGTTTTCCTAAGGCAGTTTGAAATATGGGGTGTTGCGTTTTCGTCTGCGCTTTTACTGTACGCGAAATGTGTTTCGCAACATAAAGGGAAGGATTTTCAGCGAAGTGGGCCTCATCGGCTATCTGCTTTTCTTCGGAGAGCTTGTTAGCCTGCTCAAAGATCATTGTGATCAAGGGCAGAACGGAACTGTCATTCTGCCAATGCAAACGACGCGAGAAATTACGCAACCTACGACGGAATGACAGAGGAAGATACACGTCCTCCTTGACATGTTTACTTTCTTACGGGGGACAAGGTGGAGGACGAGAGGATCCAGCACTTTGTACAATGCATCGGTACAAACATTTACATCCGTTATGGTTGTTGGCGACGATCATCAACCGGAATTAAGCATTGACGGCCACGAATTAAATGTCCCAAGAGTTATCAAGGATTTGGGCATATCCTACGCAAAAAGTCTCAATTTGTCAGAGCACTGTGCCCTGATAGTCTCGAAAGCACGCCGAACCACCGGATTTATCCTTATAACTTTTAAGACTATCAAGGTTAGAACTAGCCTTTATAATATGTACGTGAGACCTAGTCTTGAATACTGCTCACCCCTATTCAGTCTTCTGCGCACTAGTGAATGAAAGAAAATAGAATCAGTGCAGCACTTCTTAACTAGAAGAGTTTTCACTACAGAACACCGTAACTTAACCTACCAACAAAGGTGCAAACTTATAAAGCTGGATCCCCTATGGCTTCGTCGATTGCAGAAGGGTCTTTGTTTACTGTTTAAACTTTTGAATGGTCAAACCTTTAAACGTCTCAGAACAATAAAGCAGCTTGAGCAGTCTCGACGTGCCAGTCATCGAGACGTATTTTTATTTCTTCCTATGGCACGTACAGTTAAGTACCGGCAATTCTTTTCATTAAACGCCATATCAATCTGGAATAAGCTGCCCAAAAGTATTAAAACCCAGTAAAGGTATTCTATGATTAAGAGAGCTATAACTAATTTTCTAAATTCAGGACAAATTTTACGAATAATGCGTGCTGACTCGGTGAAACCTCTCTTTTACTCTGATGGCGATCGTGGACCTGCTACCCCGCCAGGCTTCATGCTGAATATAATGCTGCTGAAGCAGCAGCCCACAGCTCGCTAACCCTTCAGCCGATAGCGCACAACTTTTGCCGACAAACATTGAAGGAAGACTGAGAACACTGTGTTCTTCTGCCAACCCTCTCCGTCTGGAACTAATGTTTTTAAACGATATGGAACAGTTCTGCTTATGAGTCAACTCAGCTTACAACTGTACATTTATTCCGTTTGCATCATACCATTAAAGGCAGGTTTTTTTCACTTGAAACAAACTCCCTATCTCGCCCAATATTGACAAAACACAAAACCTGAAACAAAACCAATACTGGCTGCACTATAGGGAGTTTATTTTAGGTTTTTTTCTGGTCTTCGACGTTTTGCAAGGCGTCCAAGAGGTGCATTACCAACTCTTTACAATTGCCTGTAAACTGGCATAATAAACATATAATTATTAGACGGAAAATTGACTCATCTGAGGTGCGACCAGCAAGGAGGTAACGCATGTGGCGCATTGGAGCAGATAGAGTTTGGTCACCAAGCTCGGCGTTGTTGAGGAGTTGGCGAAGCTTGCTTTCGGCAGATTGTTCCGTACGCTCGAGATTAGCGTTTTTTAAGCTAGAGTAGGGCTTGACCTAGGGCACAGGATCAAAGAGGTCCTGAACGGCAAAAGCGATGTCGAACGGTAAGTTTTGCACGACGTACGCGTAATGCGTACGCTCGTCATTAATCTGACGTGAGGCAAAAACAGCCTCAATCTGTTTGAACCAGGCCCTTCGGTCACGCACTTCGTACGGGGGAAGCTAAATGGATATCTGAGGCTCGTCCTGATCAGGTGGTGTACGCGAGATTTTAGAAACAGCAGCATCTTTGTCGCAATCGTGAAATCGGTGGTATTCATTGCCCATGTTAAAAAACGTATGAACGGCAGAGTCAAATGTGAAAAACTGGTGAATGGAATATATAATAAGACGTGGATGACAATAGAAACGGGGTCACCAAATTTGTAGAGGCTTTTTCACTAACAATGTAAAAAAACGTCTTGGAAAATACGAAATGGTAAACTTTCTTAGGTAGTCTATCTCCTAGTTAGTGATTTACCAGACTAGTCTAGTGGAAAAATTGTAAAAGCCGGTAAATGAGGATGACGATGAAGATTAGAAATGATACAACTCACTTAGATCCTTCACGGTCCTAGCCGGCAGAAGTCAAGCAGTCGACTTGCCAAAAGATGACGCCGTGAAGACCGGGATCCAAGTCCGTTGGGCCGCGATTGTTGAAATTGAGAGAAATCTCGTTTGCAAATTGTTGCTGGATTCTCCTGAGCCCGAGAATGATCACCAGAGAGGTGTCGTTGGAAGGCAAAATAAACAGTGGCAGGTGAGGAGAGCATTGAGCTGTGAAGAGAGTTACGCAAAACAGTTGCTGGCACGCGTCAAAACCGAAAGTGTGCTTGTGTGTTTGATTCAATTTTGAACAAAATTGATTATTGATAAATTTAAACAACGTACAAGTTGAGCAAAGAGCGCACAGGGTGTGAATAAATTATGGAAAAAGACATTATCCGGAAACTCTTTAAATCTACAAACTTTTAGCTTTCCATTTCTTAGCGGCAGAAGGGAACAAAGCAGCATTGCTAAATTCATTTTTCGCCGAGTTCTTTACCATCGAAACTAGCCCCACTCCTGTAATCCCCCTGCTGTGTGATTCAAATCTCAGTACCCTTAATTTCTCACCCGCTTGTATTCAACAAGAAATAAGTCGTCTTAAAAATTCACATTCGGTAGGAACTGATAACATTCCAAACTCACTCATCAAACAATTAAGAGATTTCCCACCCTTACTGAGTAAGTTATTTTCAGTGTTTCTTGAGAATGGCTTTTCTTGGACTACAGGAAAACTTTTATTATAATTCCCGTATTTAAATCTGGTTTCCAATCAGATATTCACAATTATCGCGGTGTTCATAAAACGCCCTCTCTGGTTTAACTCTTTGAAAAATTAATTGCCAAAAAAATTACAGATTTCTGCATAAATAATGACATTCTCAGCTCCTCACAGCATGGCATTTTACCGGACCTATCTTGTGAAACTTGCCACATGTCTTTTCTAAATCTACTAACTTCTCTTCGTAATGATCATCTATCTGTGTAGTTATCTATTTTGACCTTAGTAAAGCATTTGATAAAGTTCCTCACAGGATGCTCCTAGCCAAACTAGAAGCTATATGCTTTCGTAGTCCACTTACTGACTTCATCAGATCTTATCTTTCAAATCGACAACAAAAGGTTTTAGTAGGATCCTCATACTCTACTCCTACCGCAATTTTGAGTGGTGTCCTTCAAGGTACCGTGCTAGGTCCTCTGCTCTTTTTTCTTTGCATAAATGATATCTCATTGAGTGTTAAACACTCCCAATCTTATATTTATGCAGATGATCTCAAGTGTGTTTACTCCTTCTCTAACTAGAGATGCTAAGAACAAATTCATTCTGATCTGCACGCTCTTTCGACGTGGAGCTCAACATGGCAGATGGAGTTCTCACCTTCTAAGTGCCGATATATGTGCTTTTGGCCTGAAAGGCTGCCACAACCTGTTATTTTTCAAGGTTACCCAATGACTGAATGTTCCAGCATCAATGACCTAGGATTAAGCTTCACCAATAAATTAGACCTTTCTCCTCACGCCGATAGAATTACAGCCAACGCCGCACAGATTTGCGGCTTTATCTCTTATAATTTCTATCTTCCTAAAATGAAATTAAGACTTTATCGTATGTTCGTTCTCCCCATCTTAGAATACTGTTGCCCCTTTTTCGGTCCCATGAATGAAGGTAGCCGTTCAAAAATTGAACAAATTCAAAAAAATTTCACACGAAAAGTGCTGTATCCGACAGCTTCTAATACTTGCTACTCAAATAGGTGTCAATTAACAAAACTAAGGTTCCTTTGGGTCAGCAAATTGGAAGCAGGCTTTTGTCTCCTTTTTAGGCTTAATAATTGCCCAAATTTACCCAGGACTTCTACCATTACCCCCGTCAGCCGTCCCTACAATCTAAGAAACTCGGCACTTGTTATACCCCCTCCTGCATCTTCCTCATGTAAACGCTCTTTGTTTTTTTGCTTCCAGATATAGCTTTCTTTGGAATAACGTGCCAATCGAAATTAGGTCGTTAACCAGATTGTCTGCTTTCAAACAGAGACTGCACATTTATCTTAACACTGACTCTATTAACCTTCTATTCTCCTCATCTTTTCCGAGCAAATTTCTCGATGACCCCGAGAAAGGACCATTGGGAATTTAGAAGATCCGCTTGAAACTATTCTCTCTGCCTCGTGTCCCCCGAGAACCTAGATGTTTCCATTAACCACCGCTGAATCAAACGAAGCCACGTGGAAGTACTCAGTCTAAAATGCTGTAGTTTCGTTGATACTCACCTTCATCAGACCACCCACACCTATTTTAGCTCTACTACTATCTTCCTAAACAGTTTTTTTCTCTTGCACACTTTTTGAACATGGAGCCCATTGAACACTGTCTCCATTTTCCATCTTTCTCCATGACCCCGAGAAAGGACCATCGGGAATTTAGGAGATCCGCTTGAAACTATTCTCTCTGCCTCTTGTCCCCCGAGAACCAAGATGTTTCCATCAACCACCGCTGAATCACACAAAGCCACGCGGAAGTACTCAGTCTAAAATGCGGCAGTTTCGTTGAATTCTCGCCTTCATCAGACCACATACACCTATTTCTGCTCTATTACTATCATCCTAAGCAGTTTTTTTCTCTTGCACACTTTTTGAACATGGAGGCCCGTTGAACACTGTCTCCATATTCACTGTAAGAGTTTTTTTAACTGCCATAATTTTTCGTTTTTAGTTCAAAATTACCTGCAAAACATTGCTAATGTTGCCCCAAAAGGACAATTTCTGCTGACATTACGACTTTCTACGTCTACTTGCACATATTGCCAAATTATTTTTTGAATTTTTATTTTTTTCGAAATTAACTTTGTATAGATAGTGCCGTACTGGCGCTGCAAAATATAAATTCCAAATTCCAAATTCCAAAGATGGAAGATCCTGGAACAACAGCGCACTTTGACATCGTCCTTCGCATAAAGATACTCTGTCGAATAGAAGAAACAGCTTCCAAATTTCAGGTAATACTTCAATGTGATGTGCAACTATCGTTATGATTGAGGTTCAAACACGTTCAGCACCTTAACACGCAAAGTGCATGCCACTGTCAAGGACAGGAGATGTCCGCGGGATAAATCATCGAATTGAAGAAATTGGAATCGGTGGCAGTACTGCTCATGATTTTCAGTTTTTTAATCATCCATTTCCTGTACACAAGTTTCAAAAAGCAAGAGAAATAAAGCCACCTGGCAAAGCATTCGGTGATTGTTCACAGCAATTGCCACTACCCTATGTAAAGAAACTGAAAACAACTGGCGAGTAATTTGTTGATCACTCAAAGGGTTCTGCCTCCAAACACGATTATTTTGAAATTGTACAGTAGTCACTGTTGCTGAATGCTCCTAAAGGCCTTCCAGAAATTAATGTAGGATGCCTGTGTCTTTTCTTTGTTATGTGTGTAACAACCTGTGGTGCTGAGTTTTAAAGGCTAACGCTTTTTCAGATTTAGAAACCTTTGGATTTCTAAATGTGAAAAAGCGGAAACTTATATTTTTTTTAAATATTTGAACATTGGCAAAAGCACAGAATCACAATGGATTCTGAACATTTCCATGCATCATGTACTTAAATTGGATACGAGGCAGAATACTGCGGTGATAACAATTTTAGGCAACTGAATAAAAACAAGGGATTTAATAGCAGGAGACGAGGGAAAACTCAGCTGCTTTATTACCCTCACCCTTTTCCTCCCCCACCCCCCTTCCCTAACCTGACGATTAAATAATCGCTGTGATTAATAGACCAATTTTATTCCCCATGTCATGTACTGGCCTGACGATGAATGACCGAAAACGATCGTTTGCCAACACGACTTTTTAATAGGAATGGCCAATACTTTACATTTCAGTGTTTGTGCTGCAAATAACAGTTACATTTCGCCCTGGTAACGGAATCATGTTATGGCCGATCAACGGAAATTAAGTTTGCATTCTTGCTGCCAGTAAAACAAATCAGCGCACTTAACCTTTCCCAATGAAACTTTCGTTATCAGCAAGTAGGTTTAATGCATATTTTGAAATTTAATAACATATATTATCGTTATTTCAGTCTCTGTTTCTTGTTTATTGCTTCGACTAATAAGTCATTGAAATGATTACATATATGTTTTCCTCTGTTCTACGATTTCTATATTAATTTTTTTAAATTAAAGGCACATTTTTGTAAAGGTTGATATTTGCGTATAAAATCACGCAACATTGTTGGCCATACCACAATTCCAAGAATATAAGATTATTTTCGAACCGTTATGCATGAAATACCGCAATGAATTAGTAAGTTTTATGGGTCCTGTTCTTTTAAGCATGCAACTTACTATCCTTGCCAGCACAGGCTACAGGGGAAAATGGGGTAAATGGGGATGAAATTTTTTGATTGAATGTATATATCGAGAGAACGCATTTTTAGAAATCTACTTTTGATCAACAAATTATTACTCAATTTATTCTTTAGCATATTTTTTAATTTGTAAGCTTTATAATGAGAAAAGGATGGTGTCTCGCTGCGCAAACGCTTTTCTGGCCAGCGAGTTGCGGATTGAAATCCTCGTCAATGAGCTACGGACGGAGAGTTCGACCCGTCATCCGCCGGCTGAAAAAGAATGTGCGCATTGAGACGCAATCTTGTTCTCATTACTAAGCCTAAAACTCGATTAATATGTTAAAGAATAAAGTGATTCATAATTTATTGATAAAAAAAGTAGATTTCTGAAAATGCGTTCGCTCAATATATTCATTTGATCAAAAATTTTGATCCTGTTTACCCCCACATATCCGCGTTTCCCCCCGTCGCCTGTGCTGGCAGATATACTTTTGCGGATGTCTGTGAAGATCTCCGCTAGCTTGCAGTTGGTAGAGCAACTAACGGTTGGTGATCCCATTCTGTCTATGCCAAATATAATCGGTGTCGTTATCCATTTATTCTGGCTAGCTGCCTACTTTCGAACAAAATTTTAACGAACATATCGACAACTTGCCCAAGTGAACTTACCTATAAACCATACAATTTCATGCCATAATTGTAGGCAGTTTGTCCACCATACCAGCACTAGCCCCGAAAATCTTCGTTGCACCGCTGGGTTACAGGGGGATTTGGCAAAGTGGTAAATACCGGGCTTATTTTGGGACAATTTGCCCACGTCTGCCGAAGCTTCTTTAGTACCATGAAGCAGGTTTGGCAGGAAAACAGATTGTCCGAATTGTTGCTTGACTTTATTGCTGGAGCTTCATTTAACATTATTTGACATCTTTTAACAACTATTGCGGGCTGATTTTTCAGGCACCTCCTATGTATAGTACGCTTACTACTGTGGCGGCTTAAAGAGGCTTTACTTCTAAGATTTGCGTTCTAAAACAGAGCAATTAATATGCAGACTGTTCAGCCACTTAGTTTGCTCCTTATAAAATGTTTTATGAGATAAATTAATCGAGACTTTAGTCCAGCACCTACGCAGCTATTTCATAAAATAGAGCCAGAGAAAATTTAATTGCCACACATCTGCAAGAATTACCTCTACTGAATGAAGGAAAAGGTATTGAGATCAGAGAACATCTTTATTTACCTTAAACCTTTGGATTTTGGTTTTGCATGACAGAAACCTTATTTTTCTCTCGGTCGTTATCTCCAAATATCACTGTATTTGCATAGAAGGTTCTGTTTAATAAGAGTCTGCGTAGCCAGCAGTAATCCGTGAAATCAACGTAAAAACAGCACACGAGTGCTGTGATATACAAAAGCGTACCATGTGATTGTATTGTACGTTTTCGTGAATGTGTTATTGACTTAACCAGTATCTTAGCTCATCCGTAGGTTCATTAATGCTGGGGCGATTAACACAAGTTTTACCTATATTTTCTTACACATCCGATATTAAACCTGTTGTAATGCAGGGTTTTGGATTCATCACATCTTTTTCGCTGGGTTTGTTTAATTCATCTCTTTGGTTTGAGGTTTTGCCAAAACATTGTTATTGTGAATAAAACCTATGATCCTTTCTGATGTTTTTATTTGCAATTCACTGGTTGTCTCATAGATCTTCTTGAAAAAAAATGATCTGATTAATTGACATGTTTTCCTATTTTAATGTTCTATCATTTTCAGAATAACTTATACCATTTTCAGATCGTAGCTCATTGAACGCTTATTTAGTTTCGATATGTTATTTCGGTTAGAAAGAAGTATATAGCTTGTGTCGTAATAGTTATTGGCATACTTGATAAGCATAAGGCATTTACTTCCCGTCAATATTATTAAGGGCATGTTCTAGCTATTAAAATTAAAACTTATTCATTTTCCACTCTTCACTCAGTACACAATTTTTCCAGTTAAGATAATTGCTCAAATTAAGACACAAGGTCATTTGGTCCTAAACGTTTACATCGTTTATGAACATATCTTTATCATTTTCAAATTATAAAATGAGTACCGAATAGGATAAGTAAGGTGTGGCTAGATTTTGCTATAAGCAATCAGATGCATCATAATGCATTTTCAAAAAAAAGAATGAGTAATTTTTTTCTAATGTCAGGAGCTCAAAATCGAGGGATTGGGTAAGGAAATTCCTACTGAAAAATGTTTGACCAATCACCGATCAAACCTTTCCTGCTGTCAAATGCATCGGGAAATTCAGGCCTTTGCCATCCCCCAAAGAATAAGATCTCGCTAACTGCAAATACAAAGGATGACAAAAGAATGTTGTCAACGGAATGTTTGATAAAATCATGGCTCTTGCAGTGTGACTCTGCCTTCTCAAAAACACAAACGCCAGGAACAGATTTCGAGTTTCCTCCATGCAAACCTGTACACCACAGAGGTCGAGCCGTTTCAAGTCCATCTCTGCTGACCCTCCCGGTAGAACAAGAAAACAACACAGATGATCCTATTCTGTCAAATCAAGGCAAACTGAGGTTTCCCGCAGTCAGACCATTTTCGGCTAAGACGGATGCAATTAATAATCCTATTACCAAAAATAAATCAATTCCTCCGCGTCTGCCTAAATGTGTAAAGGCACCTATTCTAATACAAAGTGATGCATCGAAGTCAAAAACTACCCTTGAAAATACACCATCTGCTACTCTCCACGAAAATGTGGCTGCTACTTCTGTTGTGCTAACCAGAGCTCAGCAGAAGAAAAGCCTCAATGGTCGATCAGGAGCTCTGCAAAGCAAGGCGGACGAGGGGCTTTCTACGAACTCCGCTAACGATTGGTATAGCATGACGTCATCTGATTGGGCCGATGAAGTTTGTGTGAGTTTGACGTTAACCTTTCAGTTACTTTTATTTTGATTTAAGTTGTTCCTTCTTTTGTCGACTGAACATATCCAGACTATATTACTTAAATTGTTTATTCGTAGACCCTTTGGAACGTGCATTTCGTTAAATCTGTTAAATCTTTAATATTATAATAAACGACAGAAATGTAGCCCATAGCTCGATAGATAGAGCGTCATACTTGTGTCCAAAAAGGTCCTGTTTTCAAGCCTCGGGTGATGCTCCAATTGGGGTTGGATATCATTGACTGACGATGGTTAATAAGCCAGAAATGTAAATTAAAGTCTCCCTTGTTTTTGCCAACAATACTATCTTCCTTAGATTACTCAACACGAGGGCTGCTGTCAAGGCACAGCAGGACCAGAGGTGTCCGTAAGCGGTCGGTAAGCGTTCATTAACGATTGTCAATATTCTGACCTAAATCGGCAAGACAATGAAATAATGACTCGATAGTTGAAGTATTATACTTCTGTTCAAAAAGGTTGCATGTTTGAGCCTCGGGCGGCACGCAATTTGGGGTTGAATATAATTAACTGACGATGGTTAATAAGCCAAAAATGGCAATTCCAATCTCCTTGACTTAGCTGGCCCCAAGATCTGTCTATGACTACTAGCCGTTACGGCTGCTGTCAGGGCTCGAGAAATAAGGTCCAAGGCAGAGTAGGACAATGTATTCCCGTTAGCGGTCGGTGTACGTTCATAAACCAGTACCAATTTAGGAATTCCAACGCCAGAAAACAAGATTTAAACTGATGAGTTTCTGTCTACAACAGATTGGGAGGGAACGTTATATATTTTAGTTATACTTGTGTCTTTTCAAGGAAAGGCGTTCTTTGGGAAAGTGAGTAAGTTTATTCAGTAAATTTTCAACACTGGATCCACAGGTCGTCGTCAGACTTAAGCGTAATGTGCAAAGAACAGTAAGCATTTCAGTGGTGATACAGTTCTATAGTCATCTGTAGTGGGCGTTAACTGGGAGTTAATTGGGAGTTTCCATTTGCGTCAAATCGTGGTGGAGATGATTAGCAGTCGCAATGGCGTAATGGCTAATTGACTATGTAGACGACATATTTGTTGTCGTTAAAAAGGACCATCTTGAAGCGCTTTACAAGACCATTAACTGAAACATTCCGGGCATTTAATTCACGCTCGAGAAGAAGCTAAACAACAAACTCCCATTTCTGGATGTTCTCGTGCGGCGAAATGCTGACGGAACATTACAAACGACCGGTTACCGCATAGACACGTATGCGTCAGTTATTCTTATCTATGAGAGCAACAACCCCACCTCTCACAAAAGAAGTGCCGTCAACAGTCTGCTATGCCAAGCGAAGACACACTGCTCTGACGAAGAAACCTACCGAAACGAGCTCAATTATCTTTTTGAATTGTTTTCCCGCAATGGGTACTCCAGAGACTTTGTACGCCGATGCATAAGACAACAGCAACCCGACAAAAAGCAACCAGATAGTTCCACTCAGGTGCCCAAAACAAACATATGGCGGGTCCTTCCTTATATAAGAAATGCGTCTGAACTCGTTAAAAGACACTTGCGAAAATACCAAATAAAATTGGTGCACAAACCGATGGCTACTTTACGCGCTCAGCTAGTACACCCTAGCGATAGGGTTGGCTACCTCGATAAGAAAGAAGCCATCTAAAAGATCCCATGTAAAGCTTGTGACACGGTATATCGTGGCCAAACAGGAAGATCCGTCTCCACACACATCCGTGAGCACCAATCGGCGGCGAAAAAACATGATGGTTTTTCCGAAGTGGCCATGCATTGCCTTGACACTGGTCATACCTTTGCATGGAAAAATAACACGCATCGTCGGAGTTTGCCCTTCCAAAAAGGCCGAGAATTTCTTGAGGCCATGCACTCCGATTATTCATGCATCAACCGGCGTGTCCAGCTAGTTGGAAAGGTGAAAATGGCTGCAGCCGACAAACATGGACCAACATGAACCGCAATTAGAGTCCACATCGGATGATTTGGACTGACCCTGGGCTGACACAAATTACAGTTGCCAATTAGCCATTACGCCATTCCGACTGCTAATCATGGTCACCACAATGTGACGCAAATGTTTACTCCCAATTAACTCCTAGTTAACGCCCACTACAGATGATTATATAACTGTATCACCACTTTGAAATGCTAATTGGTTATTGCAAATTACTTTCAAGTCTGACGACGACCTGGGGATCTAGTGTCAAAAATTAACTGTATAAACTTACTGATTCTCCCAAAGGACGCCTTTCTTTGAAATTTCATTTCTTGGGATGCCTGCCTTTCAGTTCATGCGCTACCTATATCTTTTAACGATTGCGGGGGCTCTACTGTATTTATATTCACTTGGGGCCTGCAGCGTTAACACTTGCGTGACATTTATAGAAATACATTGTGTCAGCAATCACCTTTTTGAGTGTCCTGTTAAGAAGCGCACCTGTGAAGGTTTCTTGTGAATCTGAATTCGAAATAAGTCCTAAAAATAATGAAGAAGTTGGGAATTTTGTTTGATAAGAAGATACAGAAAATAGATTGGAATCTACAACCGTTGCCGATATTGCGGGTACATTAAATAAAATTTAAACACTTTACCCATTTTTGTGTGTTACAAGTCAAAGTTTTTGACATCTTTACAGCAATTTTGTTAAAAGGAAAGTATTTTTAACTTTTCCATTAACAAAAAGAAACAATTGTTTGCAACCCGCTGCCGAGGCATATAGTTTCGTTGTCTTGTTTTATAGGAAAGCACACTAGTTCCAACAAAATGGATATTAGACAGTAAATACTGTCAAATAGTGAGCTTAAGTAGCTAACAGCCGCACGTTTTGGTTGTTAAATTTCAACCAGGACTTTCAGCCTAAACAAAAGATGTTTTTTTGAAGTGCGTTTATATTCAATTTGTTTTTATTATTGTCAGTTAACCATTGCCTTTTCTTCAAAATCTCTAGCGTGATCTAATGTGACATAAAGATTTTTGTAATTATGGAACAATGATGTTCTTGAACATTGCTTATCGGGAATACTTTACCGATTGCCTCAAAATATCTGGTAAATAAACTCTCCTATCGTTGGGTTTATATTTCCTGTTGGCTAAAACACCAAGAACGATTTTTTTAAGGACGATAGATAACAGCATTAGCCTCCTTTTTCACAAATGGGTTTCTGAATAAAATTATAAGCCCAGAGGCATTTCCTGTTTGAGCTAGTTAGGTAGAACATATCCTGTTCAGTGACCTGTATACGAAGGGCAAAAATGCACTTTTGTGATAAAGATATGATGGGTTGCAGGGAAAACATCAAGTTGCTGTATGAGATAGTGTGTATTTGCAAGACAGTGCCGAAAGCAAACCCATACAAGAATTACCTCCGACTGTTTGGGTAGGCATCTGTCCATTAACTTTGAATTATAAGAAGGGAGATTTTCATTGTTCCAGTTTAGTATATGCATTTTAAATGCGCTTACATCTGCTAGAAGTACCAATAGAGCACATTCAGTAAAATGGTTTATCTGCTTTTTGCTTGGTCCTTTATTAGTTACTCAGGATGATAGGTCTTGTTAAGACAATTTCTGTATAGCTTGTATCCATGTTCTTAATACATCTTATTATACCAAATTTGGTTAACGTGCTTGGGACTGCAGTAGCCTTTGAGTCCTAGTTGGAAAGTCCTAACCATCTTGGCTCGTGTGAACTGTAAAGATCATATGGAAAGCAGTGAGTGGATGTTTCGAATGAAACCTGCCAAATTAAATTTGGAAAACTGTCATGATTTCCCGTAACAGCAGTCTTTCGGATAAACAAAATAGGATGACAGTAAAGTAAGCTAGTCACAGTAAAATTCACTTCTGAAAGTTACTTATTAGACTTAGGTTTTCATGATGGAAATAGAACCATAGTCATCTCCTACTGATCTGACATATACCTGGCATATACATTCGCCCAATAATTATTGCAACTTTTATATGATCACCATCGTGAACAACGCAGGCATACTATAATACAACGAAATCACTTCATTTTTCCTCTCCTATCAAACTTTACTTAAGCAACTTATGACTTTGGCATATGTGACTCCTTTTTGCAGGAGTTTGACAAAGAAGAATCGTACCGCGTGCAACAAATGTTTGACGCAATTGATACCATACTGTACGAAACCGATGACATGTTACTTGTGGAGTCGAAATTTCGCACGCAGAAGTCAAACAAACACTCAACATCTCCTGTAGGCAGCAAAGTTTCAAAGGTATCACAGTACCTCGGGCAGAATAACGGCGTCCCCCTAGATCCAGCCATAAAGGAACTGAGTTGTGCTCCTTACAAGCAAATGAATACCCTTCAAGGTAAGTTTTATTTCCTAATGATTCTTTCAAATACTGCCTAACAATGAACTGGCTTCAACGAAGGCTAATTCGCCGTGATTTTATTCCGTCCTTCTCCGTTAAGAAAGTTGTGGGATATTTCCCAGACTCAATTGATTTTGGAAAATTTGCATGCTCTGTGGTGACAAATATGCTAATTTGAATGTGTGGCTTCACATTCTAGAAGTCTATCCGTTGTTCACTGGCCCTAAGTAAATTTTGGTTTCGCCTCAAAAATGCGTGTTTGCCTATATTACGCAATTACATTGTAAAGTTGTGGGCGTGTGTCTTATTGAGAGCAATCGCTATTAATCTACACTATGTCATGAGTTATGATTTTCAATCTTATACACTGACGCTATTTCACGTTCAGTTGCCATTTTGGAATCGAACTCTGAAGCAAGTTTTTAAAGGAAAACGAAAGCATGTTAATGAAATTGCACTTCTTTCACGTTTTCTGCCAATAAAGTATGTTTAGAATTATTAACTTTTTATTGACTGAAACTCAAAACAACACATATAAGAGGAACATACGGATGGGATGTTGTTTTAGTTAAGGTGAGCTATCCTCGGGTGTTATTCATTCTATGGGGTTAATTTTAGCTTCAGACAGATCAACCAATTTGGCCGTTGGGTTGGATTTGAGCCGGCTGCTACCATTTTTGCAATCTGTATTTTTTGTTTGGGAAAATAGTAGAGTTCTTTGGTGGTGGGTGTTACATTATGAGTCCTGTCAGCCACCGCGGTGAAAATATGTGTTAGGTAAGCGCTTTGCCGTCACTATTTAGTGATATAATAATCAGGGCGGATTATTAAAATGCATAAATGTGAAATGTAGACGGGCTAGGCCGAGCAGTGATGTTTCGCAGATGACAAAAGTGTTTGAAGCGGTCGGCGGGCGCTTACAAAGGTTTATAGCCCATATATTTGATTCCTCATCCACCTTTCCCTCTGCTAGATTCCCTAGCGTCACAATACTTGATAACTTTGGCCTACATGTCTGGTGGTGTTATGTCCTACTGCTTAGAGTGACGTGGGTTTTAAAAAGGAGCGGTGTTGTCTAGCAGAATTACGAGGACTTGTTTCAAAAGTGCCGCTAGATTTTGGAGGATGGACATAAGGGCATCTAGCCAGGTGTACAGTACAAAAGAATGGAAGACATTTTTCGGAAGTGTTAAAACTTTCACCACGTAGTTTTTGCTCAGCTTTGGTTGCGGTGTATTCAAAGGCCTGCAGGGACATTTTTGGAGGTGGTAGCACTCTTAACAAGTTTAAGTGGCTTAAGAAATGATAGCATTGTCGTCATGCGCCCCATCTTACTTTGTTGACACTATTACCCGGCTTTCTGGTTGCCGTTCTTCTTTACACAGCAGATCACTATGCCGCCAATTTCATTCGATCATCGCCCTGAACTTCTGATGCTAGGTAAGGTTTCCTCATTAAAATCACCATGATATCAAAAAATCAGTATTCTGTAGTACGGGATCGGTGATAATAAGGATTATACGTGTGGAGTTTATCAGGAGAAGGGAAAGGAGAAAATGGAGCGAACCAAATTATAGGAACCGAATTTGGATGGATATTGAAGTATGGTAAGCTGAAAAGCAACCGCATTTCGCTTAATATTTCCATATAGGAAGTGAAACAGAGTGCTAGATTCAGAATAAAGTGGGTGTGGTCAATGTAAAAAGAGTTTTTATTTTCCTGACGTTTTGGATTCCGTCGGGAATTCCTAAACATAGGTGATGGTAGCATATTCATAGTCATGCGCAGATAGGATTACAACATGCACAGGTTGCACGGTATTTATAGTTCATAATAGTCATCTGCGGGCGTGTGCTGATTATTCACTTCTGTAGCCACGGCTTGGGTCTTAATTGATGCCGTACTGGCTTGAAAATTCGCGTTCAGCTCACTTATTGCCACAATTGCCTTATCAGCGTCGTATTTGGGCCTGATAATTGCGTGAAAATTATGCCTGCTTTCGTAAGAGTTGTTGCTGAGCCCGGCCTTTCCCATTGAGACTGATTCTATTGCTCAAGAAACTTCTCAGCACACCATATGGGAATCCGAAACGTCAGGAAAGAAGGACTCATGTTGCAGTGATTGCCTCTTCTATTTCTGAACTGCTTGCTGGAACTCGCATATCCTCCACTATTGGCAGAGTGTTAAATGTTGAATACGTAAACAAGAAAAAACATAGAAACATGTTGCACGAAAAGCGCCAAATTCGATGAGGATATGAAATATTAAAGCGAAACAAGCTTATTCAACGAAATAGTTAGTTAGTTGTGCAAAGAAAACGGTGGTGATTTTTATCAGGAACCCTTTCCTGATGTTATCCAAATGCAGTTGAGTTTAGCGTCCGAGGTGTCCTTCCAGCAATAATTTGGTCTCTGTTGTTACAAGCGCCCGTGGAAAAACTGGCGTTTGGGAGACACCCACTGGACATATGCACAATGCGCCTCATATGAAGAATAAGCGAAGCTTCTGTGCTGCATATATACCTAGCATGTTAGTAAAGTCAGTAATTTGAGTGTCCGTCTTATGCCTCTCAGTCATTATTGATCCTCCAGAAACACTTAATATGTGAATTTCTATTTGTCTGGCATCAACGGAATGTTCAGTTTGTCGAATAACAAAGAAGCTTGACATATATTCTTTCCTTTTAATTTTTTAAAATAATTTTAAAGGTGCTCTTGAGCTTTCTGAATAAATGAGATTCATGTAATATTTAACATTATAATGTCGATTTCGTCGCCAACTCTACTGCTCAGCGCTTAAGGTAACCTGCGGCGTCCACGATTAATTAAATTTGGTGTCAAATGAGACGAACTAAATTTTTTCTCGCGTCCTTTTTTGCACCCAGATGTTTTGTGCATCAGCGAGGCATTTTGGGAACTGGCTTTACCAACGCGCCCCTTTGATGGTTAGGTTTTGAGTTGAACAGAGCAAAATATCACCCCATGTTCATCAGTCTATAATTTTTTGCTCCTTATCTGTTACTGCCGTCTTAATTGCCATGTTGGAATGTTTGCAAAGGTAAATTAATACTTATTAAAACACCATGTTCAAACTCATGGTTACAGTAATGACCTAAAACCTCCCCTCTTAACCACAAAACATTAGGAAACGCGAGGCAAATTCCAATGTTTCCCGGCGTCGAACATCTTTTATCTGAATGCAAAGAATGGGCTGAGAAGTTTCCTCACCTGCGTATACGTGGTGCAGGTATAAAAAAAGCGGAGAGGACCTCAACTATAGCCAAAAAGGCTATTACGTTCACTCCGGGAACCTCATCAAAAGCAAACATCGGAAAGGTTACCATGCCGGAGATTCCTGATGTGCAAAGGTCGGGCTATGTTGTAGAGGGTTCCGAAATATGTAAACCTCTAACTAACGGAGCTTTCACCCACCAAATACCACAAAGTCTGAATACACCCAACTACATGTAAGTCATGAGCTGTACTTTTCTCTTCACGTTTGCTATTTTTAGCACCTACTGGTTAATGTAAAGCAGTTACCCCCTGCATATCATAGGCTAGTGAAGACACATGGTTTCTTATAACTTTCACTGTCATGCTTTCTTAATGTCTTTTTTCTTGCGTGTTCTGAGCCCGTAAACTGGTTAGGTTTCATGATAGCCTTCACAGCCTTTTTCAAAATACTCTGTCAGTTTACTTAAGTGCAAGAGTGTTCCATTTTAGGAAGCACTTTAGACATATTAATAGAATTATGGGCGGGTGAAAAACTACTGATGTGTCAACTAATTCCCATATCCTGTATTCTACAAATTGTTATTTTAAATCTAGCACTGTTATAACGACTTGGCATGAGATGGGATACTAACGCTTGCATGAAAAGGCTTAACGTTATAGTTGGCGGCAGTTTTTTCGAGCAGAGTTTCATTTTATTCTACTTTAGTTATTTTAACATGTTTTTTAAGATGAGTTCTTCATTTTGTTTTCTTTCCCGATAAAAGTTATATTAAGGGTCCACTACGGCACGCGAAAACTCCATCCTTCTGTAATACGGGACAGGTTGTAATAAGGGCTAAATGAGTGGGGTCCACGAGGGGAAAGAAAAAAATAATTTAAAAGTAGAGCGGATAAAAGTAAAAAATAATACGTGCAATTGTTTCAATTATCAAATGTTTGCACGCAAAAATTTGAAATGTAAAATACAACCAATAGGAAGCCAGAAGGTGGTATATTGTCAATTGGCCACAATTTTTGACTATATATTGTAGCGAACCGAGACGACCGATGGGCGATTTCGTGCGACTATAACCCGAAACAGAACAACGAATGCGATTAGCAGATGAAAACGACCGAACCGAACCCAAAGAAGAACAAGACTGTTTAAACAAAGACTGCTACTCTTAAACTTTACTACTATTTGAAGGACTAATTTATTAGTCCTGGCTACAATAATCGGAACAATCAGGAGAATCGTCCTTTGGCGGGGCTGATTGACTGTCCTGGTCCTGGTCCTGGGATGACTTCTGGGAGACGTGTGGAGGTGTCCGCCGGGAGTGATGATCAACCTTCCATAGGGCCGTCTATATATAGTAAGAGACAGCAGGATTAAGTCTATATTATAGAAGATAAACCAATGGGAATGCTTAATTTATACAATAGCCAATAGCATAAACTCGCCGACATAAAATAGCCGATCAGTTAGCCAATAGGATTATGTCCGCCTGAAATAACCAAGTCGTGACACAGTACGCCGCCATCTTTAATATAGAGCAAAATGAACAAAAATTGAGGCCATCTTAAGGGTATTTGCTACAATATAAACTCTACACAAACTCCATAGAGATGATATAAAGTTAATAAAGGTGTGATATGGAGATGATAAACGGACGATAAAGGGATGATTTAGAGTTGATACATAAGTTATATACAGTTGATATAGAGAAAACATCTCAGCCAAAAGGCAACTGCGTGTCGCCAAAAACGGAAACGAAAATAGAGTAAACTGAACTTAGCAGAAAATAAACTCAAGCTAAGGCCATAATTCGGTAACCAGGCCAGCTGCCATGTAGGAATTATACATTTATGCGGGAAGCAAGTTGTAGGGGCCACAAATTTAAGTGTCATCCGTTTCCCCTTCGTTTCATTTCTCTTTCCATGCTCAAAGAGTTTGGGGATGACTAGGGTTTAAGAACCAGTAAATTTTCTGTCTCACAATCAGCTGTTATATTTGGCCAATGTCCTAAAACTGAATAATATGGCCTGATATCACAAGAAGTATACAAACTAGCTGTGGATAATTTGAAATGAGGACAATGCTGCGTTAGCACTGTTACTTGTCATCGCAAAGCTTTCTGCTAAAATGTATTCAATTTATGTTTATTCTACAAAGTTTACTCTGCTAGGTGCTGTAATAATATTTCTGCTAGTAACGTATGGGTGGACAAGGAGAAAAAAAATTAAGAAACTATGAGAGCTTATTTATAAGACACCTCGTGAATCTAAAAGGAATAAACTCGAAGTTACACGCGTTTTGGAGAATACATGAATGTAATTGCTGGACGCCAGACTTGAACCCTTCTGAAAGTCCAACCGATATCGATTTTACTAATCTGGTTTGAATGGTTATCTGCAAAGTTATTCAAAGTCATCCTGACAGAATGAGTAAACCTCAAAAAATGGAAAGACTGCTACGTATATTTCAAGTTGAAGGAGTTGGAGCGGCGGCCTTTGCCAGCATCTCAAACATCCAGTTTACTCTCCTCGCAGTTGGACCAGCAATTCACCCTTACTTAGCTCATATTGGTCCGCAACTGTCGCGCCTTATCAAGTTCGTTTGAATGCTCAAGACATTGCCTGCATCTGTTTAATTTATATACGGATAGGTCCGAACTAGTTATTTTAGTTCTAAATTTACGTTCAACTTTGACCACAATCATACTGAATCCATCGCATTTGCTGTCGTAGGCCTCATCTGCTTGTTCGGGGCCAGCAGTTGTCTCCACGAGTGCCACAAACGTTACCTGGGATGCATCTGACCACCTGGTCTCAGTACCCTCGAAGAATTGCCAGCGGCCGCCATTCTGCGCCAAAATCCACGCGACTGTCTGTACCCCAACCTGCGAAAGTTCGTAACCTGCTTACGGATGATTTGGCCATTGCACGTGTGGGCTCTTGTCCTTATGCGGCAGATACTACGATGACTGCCAAGTTGACTCGTCGTATCCTTTCAACTCCAGATCCGCGTTCGCGCAACCTGAACCTCCTCACCAGGATTAAAACCGAAACTAGTCGTTTATCCGGTCGTTCGCGTCTTTCACCTGTGGAGTCTACTTCGCCTGGTCCGCGCACACCTGCAGAGGGAACTCGAAACTGGAGAGCCGGAGATCAGTTAAGCCCGTGAGTCTGTTATTCTTTAAATCTGATACTACTAACAATGTTTTATTTACTCATAGGCGGATACCATTTCAGGCAAACGTGGGGGGCCTTTGACGTAATTAAGAAGAAGCAGATGTGATCGACTGGAAAAGAACTTTATTTGCCAGGCGTTTTAAATTCGGCGCGTATTCATCCTCAGAAGCAATAGCAGTGACGGGTACTTCACGCACAGGGGGTTGCAGCATTTATAGGATACAGTCACTATGAGACTGTACACCTATAGCGCTTAATAACTCCGCTATCGAGGATGAGTGTCCGCTTGGGTGCTTATTGCTTGATGGACAGCGTGCTGCCGTGACCTGTTGAATTTTGTCACGCGTGGGAGCATTGGGTGTGATGATTACTGGACTAACTGGTTCCCAGATGCTGGCGTTAGTCGATGCTTTGGCATTTGCCTTCCCCAAGTGGCTACTTGCTTTGGCCAAATTGAGGCACCAAACATAGACTGGACATGTCGTTGCACTTGATTATAGACTGGGGGCCTTTGAACCACGCGTCAAGTAACTTGCGACCCACATGATGGTCACCTATCGCGAGAATTTGGGCCTCATCAAATTTGAATGCGTGGCTGTGTGCTGTAAGTGTGCAAAATCATAATGGCTGTACCTTATAAATACTGCAACTCCCGATACATGTATAAATTACCCCTTTCCAACTACTGTCTCTGAGGATGGATCTGAGGCAGATTTTGAAACGTAAGCCGAATCAAATCCTTGGTCTAGTAAGCACATCTTCTTTTTCTCACAGGTGGTTAAATTTAAAAACGTCATGCTCAGGTATGAAATTTCATTTCAGGAGTTATGTAGTTCGAAAGTGGATCTAAATAACTACGATATTTCCCATTTCTTTTAGCGGCAAAGACTGTCTATTGAAAAATCCAAATGCATCCCCCATCAAAATGCGTCGAGTGTGATTTTGCTGAAAGCGTTCCTATTTTTTCAAAAGAAACGTTTTATGCATATTACGGACGACGAGAAACATACCCAACTATCTTTAGCCGAGTTTTTTGATGCTCTGAGATAACCCTGCGAGTTATTTGCAGCGTAAGTCATTTGAACGGAAATCGAGATATTCTTTTCGTAGCTTCGCACTTAGAGAAGGGCGACCAGACACGATATGTCCTTCAAGTGCACATTTCGACCTCTGGTGCAGTTGCGGACAAAGCAACTAGGTCAGAGAAACAGGTGGGCTTCTGAAGACGCGAATTGCCGAACACGCAGCGGCAGTGCAGCAAAATTATGCCAATTCTCAAGTTGCGGTTCATTCGACGAAACCCGGCCACACATTCAAATTTGATCAGGCCGCAATTCTCGCAAGAGTTAACAAAAGAGTGAGCCGAGAATTACTTGAGTCATGGTACACGGCCCCCACTCCATCAACAAGTGTAAGGAATTGCCCAATCCATATTCGGTGGTAAGACTAAATTTGGCCAAAGCAAATTGCCGTTCGGAGAACAGACGGGCCACTACATCATCTTATGCCAACACGACAGGGCCAGATGGTCATGGCTGACACAAGGAATCAAAACACCCTCAGGGCATTTATCGATTTTTTCTGTTCGTTTAAATTTTACGGCAGAACCCTGTGCACACACAAACTGTTTCTGCTACTGTTCTGTGAGTATGTCTTTGAAAATTAATCCGCGACGGATTTCGAAACTTCAGGTGAAAAAAAAGTATGTCCAACCGATTGAGTCGTCTTCTACTTCTCAATTACTTGCTTAGATTCGCATGTTCGCTTGCATTAGCAACTTATATAAACGTAGGGTTCCGACCTAACGTAAAAAAACTCTAAGTATGGATATTTATTGCAAAGAAGAAAAAGGCGCGATCAGTAGGACAACACTTGCGCCATTCTGAACTTTCGGACTTGCACAGGAGGCCGTCTTCAGAAACAATGATAATACAGCAAGCATTGATGTGTTCTGTAGCCAGCTGCGAGAAAATAGGGTGTGGGGGAGGAGAGGGGGAGGAGTAAAATCGTGATTGGTTGAGTCGCCTTACCTTATTGTCTCGGCGTGCGTCCTTGCTGTCGTTGGGTATTTATAGTGTCTGGGGTACCGTGATGTACCTGCAAAGCTCTTCAAAGGTCGTTGCGCATTGTACCGGAACCATCGAATTGTGCATTAAGTTGGCCCCTTCTCTCCTTTTTGCCGAGAGGATTAAATGTTATCGAGTCTCAACAAAATCTGCTGCCCTATGCGATTTCCGATTCACCTAGGAAACACTAGGAAACTGGCTAGGGAACTGATGTGTATGAGGCGAAAATTTTGGGATAAGCATGAAGTCATTTGATGACCATACCCATTGTACGGAAAAATAGGAGGGAAAATGTTGCCGTAAAGACCACTGGAATCCGATCACCGTTTTTACGGAAAAGAATAAGAGCGAAACCATGCAGTAGCCAAAAGACACGTTTATGACGTTTTCAATATCATGTGTCATAAACATCGCAAAAAAGCTACTATTGGCAGTCCACTTAACATGAATAGTTATACAATTTGCAGATTGTATACGAATTAACTTTAGTATACAGACACACATTAAGGCACTTGGTAAATGCGCATTGGCCCGCAGATATCGTCGGAAATACTTACTTCAAATATGTAATCTGTGCCTTTTATTTTACTAATCACACAATGGTTTGGTAGAAAATTGCAGATTAGAAACTTGTAGAGGTAAATTTTGCATTTCCACTATACTGCCAATGAAGGTGCTCAGCTGTTCACTTCAGTGAGGACAAACTGCTGGGGTAGTTACCTGTGCAGAGGATTAACATTTAAGCTACCGCCATGATGACATGCATGGAACAAGGAGACACTTCAACTCTAGTGACCTCTGCTTAACTTACTCGAACAAATGAACATAGGTAGGTTTCTTGGAGCGAAAGGACAACATATCTTAGTTCAATACATGCATTCCGTTATACGGGGGCATTAATGAATCTGTGGGGTCGGCAGAAATTAAATGCTGGTTATGTCGCTTAACTGAACTTTGAATAGAGTAAACTCATAGTAATTTACAGTTTCTAATCACATTATCTGTCCGCGGTGTTCAGCAAGGAGATCTCAATTGGCTAGGTTAGTAGAACCCAAGGTGACTGGCATAAATGTTTGATTATACTCAGAATCAGCCAGCAATAAGTCCCTTAGTTTCATCACAACTGGTGACGATGATACTCGCTACTCCTGAGTGTTGTACTGGTGAGGAGGACATTTTTTTGTTAAATGGAAGCACATTTGAGTATAATCAACTTTCTTTAGCCTGCAGTATATAGTGCACAACAGATTGGATATTTATTCAACATAGAAATTGGTGCACATCAATTTGGCAACGCCTTGAAGCAAAAAATCCACTTTATGCTCGTTGAGGAACGCTCACCTAACAGCTAAAGAAACTCACCTGTCCGGCTCTGCCTTGGACCTCGACAGAGCCACTGACAGCCGCACCAGATAGTAGTGGTAGGCAGGTAGTCCTGCCGACAATGACAGGGAGACTGGAATGGCCAGTTCTGGCTTTTGCCGTCGTCAGCCAGCCATACCCAGAACCAACTGGCATCCCAATCGAACCTCGACCTGGTGACCTTTTTGATCAGAGTCAAACGCTGTAGCCATTGAGCTACGTGTGTCACCGATTTAGGTCAGGGGATATTGCCCTTCGTTCACAAACATTCACCTGACCGCTAACGGAACTCATTGTTCATTTTTAGTATGCCTGACGCGGGTGGCTGGAAATATTTCAACCTATGTATATAAATGATCCCTGTTAGTATGCGTGGCAACAGCGCTGTCATAATCATTTTTACGTAAAATCACATGCAAATAATGTTGGCAGGCGTTTCACAGGTTATAATGCCTAGAGTACCTTTCGATTTGTAAGTCTTTGTTCGCTTTTATTAGGATGGGTTGATTGGACTTGTTCAGATACCGCTAAAATCACTTGATATGTTGGTATTAATCTGCTAATTGAGGTTTTCTATATTTTTGATTGCTCTTTTCTATTTAACTTTCTATTTTTCGATAAGTAATGTTTGATGATTAGGATACGACACAGACAACTGGTGATAGTGAATGTCCAATTGCCAGTATTTTTTACAGTTAACCGACTGGTAGTGCACCAGTTGTACCAACATCTTCCAAAATAGCTATCACAAGTTCTGTTGTGTACCACCACCTAGGGTAACACTGGAAGGCGGTCCAAAAAAATCCTAAGAGGGAACAGTAAACAAGTGTTGATATCTTCGAGCATGTCTGTTAACACAGTTCAAGAAATCAATCTCAAATAAATGTGACTGAATTGTTTAGTTACTTTGCTGCTGTTGTTGCGTTTTAGTTTTAAGAGACGGACTCTTATGAACTGCATGATATAGTGATAAAAATAATTCCACAATTCCAATTTTCCCCGGGTCCTACCTGGTTTTGTTGTGTGCCCAGTGTAGTGCAGGCATTTAAGTATATGTCCTATTCATGCTGCCAGTTTTGAAGGAACAAATCTCTCCGGAAGCCACACTGACACAATATTTTGGGATTCTGCCTAGCTGCATAGAATATGCACTGGTATGATGGTGCTAACGTAACTAGAGCCAGTTTCTTACTATCGCGAAGCACGCCTCAAAACTTAACTAAAATAAGCAATAATCTAAACATTAAAGTTATGAAATAGCTGGTAGTAAGCAGATAGTATTGAGTAGAAAAAATTACAATCAGGCGCCATCTAATTTATTATAGCAGAGGAAAGGGCCCATTCGGAAAATAATATCCACTCGACAGTGTTAGTGGTGATGAATGGATGAACTTTGGTTCGATGAATTGTTAATCATCCGTCTGCTGGAACCCACTCTGTGGACCATGTGCGCTACCTACGAGCGCCAGCTTGTGTTTCTTGTTTGCGTTGGCAGTCAGGGATAACGATGCTATAGAGGTTGAAGTATATTTCTGTCAAATAACATTCATTTTGACCGAATATATCCATTTTCATATTTAACTTGTAACTTCGCTCACAGGTTTTCCATTTCATCCATGCTTTATGGCTATATGTTGTCGTTTTTTTAACTTACTCCGGAGAACCTAACTTTTTATACACTTACATAGTACTGAAAACTACCTCGTGGATATTGGCAGTATATGTGGCCGATGTTGAAACAGAAGTGGACGGTGGAAGATACTATTCCAGCTAAAAAGTTTTCAGCGAGCACTTAAAAGTCCAACCTTAGAAAGGTGCAGCTTGCAACCTATTTGCCTTGTGTTGCCTGCGTCGCTAAACTCATGCATGCAGAAGCATACTGGTGGATGTAACCTAGCAACACTAACCGGATATTATTATCTGAATTCATTTCCTGGATAGCATCCTTCGGTATATGGCATACCAATTATCAGCATTTTACTGGCCTTAGCTTCACTGCAGAAATGACTGTGAAACCCAGCACCCCATACTCTTCAGTACTTTATGCTTACTTGGAAACTAATCGAAGTAATCCTGTTCCGTTAGTTTGTTAAGCAGTACGTCTTTGCCAATTGAAGAAACCTTTAAAACAAGAAGTTAGGTAGTTAAATGTGAAAATAAGTCTATAACAGAAAAGATCTCATCCCTTCAATAGATAATAGTAATAATAATTTAGTCTGACGACGAACACGTGATACTTGTTCGAAAATTCACGAGTACAACTCGATTTTCCGAAGTTCTTCTTTCTTTACATCATATCATCTCGGACTGCAACTTACTTCCCTTATCCAGATAATATTTTATTTAAATAACTGAAAACAGGTGAGGCGTACCGAAATATTTTCTGCTCTTTGGAACTAAAAACAATAGGAGTTAAGAAAGATGGATTTGTCGGGAGTATTGCGAATGTTAGAATGACCTGCAAAAGGTCGCGTGTGAGCACATAAACGTTTGCTCTCAACTTTCACATAGAGCTTCCCTGGACTAAAAAATGGTGCGGTGATAACTGTATTTCGCTCTTTAAGAAAATATTCTCTTCTGTGTACCCTGCATTTCCGTTTATTTAGTTCCGTCAAAATTTTTGTAAACAAGCTTGTCAGGTGCATTTGTAGATTATTGTGAAGTGAACTCATATCAACTAATCTCTGCGATCAAAAGTGGCCCTTTGCCATTTGCCACCTTAAGTTTGTATAGTTTTCCGTCCTTTTATTCCTCATATAGTATAGCAATATCGAAAGCAGCTAGATTGTTTACAAATATGAAAATTTATGAAGGTAATGGTGCTGCGGTTAATTCTTCAACGTCCTTTTTGCTATACATGCAGCATAGCCCAGTTTCTATTTATGTCAAAATGTCCACATTCTCAAAACAAATCGGTCTATCTGACACATGCGTTTGCCCCCTCCAGGTATTTAAAGACCTCTAGGGTGAAGAGTGAGCAGAATACACGCAAATTGTGCCTGGCTCGAAGCGTGCAGAAGTTGAGCGAGCTTGCCTCTGACTGTCCGCAACAATATGCGGTTCACATCAATACAGTGTCGGACAGCAGTGCCGTACTCAAAGAGGAAATCCTGGCCATCCTTTATGCGGACGTTGCGGCTGCTGTGTTTGCAGTGGCTTCTGGAAATGCAGGTGGGTTCCTGAGGGACTGTCGTATGTTGACCCAGAGGTTTTGCCCAACAATTCTGCTTACTAATTGCTGCTGAGGTGATGTATTTCTCCTTCATGAGCGTTCACCTGACCGCTCCTCCTCTGTCCCGTCTGTCTTAGGCCTTTACAGAGGCTCTAAAACTGTGAGAGCTGAAAGTAGACAGATAGGATTGCCAGCAAAGACCAGGGCGACTGGAATTGCAATTTCTGGCTCATTATCCGTCATCAGCCAGTCGTACCTAGACCCAAGTGGAGTCACACGTGAACCTCAAACTCGTTATCTTTTTGATCAGAGCTAAATGCACTAAACATTGAGTCACAAGTCGTTGTCTCACTGGTTTAACTCAGGAGATATTGACACTCGTTGATGAACGTTCACCTGAACGTCACTCACTCATCCGTCATACTCTGCTTTGAGCCTCGGCAGAGACCCCACCAGCTGTAACAGCTGAAAGTAGGCAGATATTATTTCCGCCCAAGACAAAGGAGACTGGAATGGCCACTTCTGGCTTATTAGCAGTCGTCAGCCAGCCAGCAAGTCACGTTAGTGTGCTTCACTCTGATAAAAGGTTCGGGTGGGACACCACTTGGGTCTAGGTATGACTGGCTGACGACGGCTTATATGCCAGAAATGGTCATCTCAGTCTCCTTTATGTTTGTCGGCAATACTATCTGCTTGTAATGTACTACTGTTAGGCCTAAATTCTTGCCGCCAGGTAAACCGAGATTTTGGCCAAACATGTGTCTGCATGTTGTGCAATGCATTTTTATGAATGCTCTACAGATTCCATTTGTACCGTGGACAGACCAAAATGCTTTTTGTTTGTGAGCTCTTAAATGCAAATAGATGGAATTTATAAGCAATATCGTCCAGAAAGCAGCTTTAGGGTAAAGGCAAGTAGGCTGAAAAAGATGCAAACTGCTGAACTGTGTTGCCCCTGTGGATTTCAACGCCTTTACTTTATTCTTGGCGAATCGAAAAAAAAACTCTTTTAGTAACCGCTGTGGGATCGCCTTAAGATAGAAACCTTTAGGGAAGTAGTTTGTGTTTTTACAATCCTTCGATAGGACAGGAAAGAAAAACCTTCACATTCGAGAAGTCTCCATAACAAGTAGATAATATGTATCATAGTGCGTAGTTAGTTCCTTTCTAGAAAACGGTTATTTCCGTGAACCAGCCCTTTCAAGTTTGACAAAAGTTCCTAATCAATAATGAGCAAGTTGAATAACGTAACTCTGACTAAATACCTGTCCATAGTTTTTTTGATGCCTTAACTGGAAAACAAGACGCCAACAAGTTGGCTGCTAACACTCAAGACAATACAGCAGAAAACCTTAGTTGACTGCTTCTTTAATTTTCAGTTATAAATTAGTCTACGACTCCATTCATGTGGAGGAGAATGTCACCGGGTAGCTGAACTTAGTCCTTCTGGCAAAGGACATACGAGGTTTTGAAATTGAAGTTTTCTCGCAGGCGCAAGGTTTCGCTTTTGATTATCACACCGGAAATAGCCCTTAACACTACATCAAAATTGGTTATCATGGGAGAATGCTTTTACTGAATAAATGAGCGTCGGGGAGGTTACTATGGATTACCTCACACCAATAACCTGAAACATTAAAGAAAGTACTTCTACAACTCTTGGACCTAGTATGAGCCTCTCGTCTGCAAACAATCCTTCTTTTGAACGCTTAATGAAATTTCAGCGAAGTTAGGTTTTTAAGTTTTTACTAAATGACATTGTGATGCACACTTATCCTGTATTCGAGCGTAGGAAAACTCTCACAGCTGGAATAAAACATGTGACATATATAAAAATGCAATACTTAGCTCGCCAATAAAGTTTTCACAACACCATAATTTCCAATTCCTTACAGATATATTGACGTATGCGGTGTTGTACAGGGCGGCTGGATTTTCTTGACTCCTGTTGCTTCCTGTGTTATTTAGACACAGGGACTACTTGCGTTTGTATTTTGATAATTTGACCACGTATTTTGTTTTGTATCCTGCAATAACCGAGTGCTGTATACACAGGAGAATAATCTGACCTAGCCTTCTTCGTGTAGACATTGAGCCATAGGCCACGAACCACTAGTCATCGTTTTCCATTGGATTAAACTATGGTCCGCTGTAGGTGAATCAGCCGAAAGGACAATAATTGCAACAATTCCGCTTAAAGACAACCAAATATCAACCGCACAAGTCGTATCCAGGGTTATTACCCTAGGTGCTGAAAGCATGTCTTAATTATTCAACACTTCATAAATCTGGGAAAGAGCGAGAATTTTGCAGTAGCCCGCAAAAACGGCTGCATAAATAGCAGTTTTTTTTAGTACGAAAACTGAAATCAGAGAGAGAGGAAGAATCACAGACATAAAAGGTAGGTAGCACCATCGCTAGCTTTTCTAAACCTCTGGCGCATTCATAAAGTACACCTTTAATTGATGAAATAACACTTTTTTCAAATAGTTAAATCACACTTTAATGACAACTTTTGTTTCCTCTGTTGTATTCCACGCTTCGCGATTGAATGCATTGATCATATATTTTGAAAAGACCACTTTCAGACGTACTTACGGAGTATCACAGATGCGCATCAGATGAGAGGCAAACAGGAAAGCAAATCTTCGTGGTCCCACGCTCGATTGTCGGATTCGCCAAACGATGAAATGAGCCAGTGGAGAGCTGAAGACGAGAAGGCAGAGGCTCTAGCGCTCAATCAAACAAAACTGTATTCACCCATTCCTGACTTCAGTACCCTCGGCAGTGCCTTAAACATATCTTCCAAGACTTTGCAACAGCGGACATCAGGGTCAGTTTTCAAACGTGAATTTGTAAAGTTCGTTTCCTTCTTTGAAATATTTAAGTACTTAATGCTGAACGTGAGACATAGAGCATTTAATCGTTTAAAACTAGTTCTTTTACGATTTGGTGTGAAGAATCGATATATCGTCAAAATATTTTTTTTGCGAATAACAGGTTACAATGGCATCTACGATAAGTGAAAGTATTTTCTTTTCCTATTATCCAATACCTTGGCTTGAATAGGAAATAAATACCCTAAATATATGACCATGGGTAAAAGGAAATATTTATCATCGGGTTCAAAAATTGCTGTTTATCAAAACGAATTACCTGCATTATTTTTCGTACCTTCGGTATTGGAATATTTGGGTAAGCAGAAAACCATGGGCGCAGTATTGCTTTAAAAGTTTGAGGTATTGTTTAATAACTAGAACAAAAGGTCCCGCGACGTCGTCTGATAATTTTGGATAAATGTTTCCCATATGTTTTCATTAACCTAAAAAACAAAGTAACGATGTAGAGTAATTTTGTTTTACTTGTCGAAACAGGCTGTGGAATTTCACCCATTGCGGCCAATTAGACTAAAAAGCTAGCTACTTGACAGAAATGAGTCATTTTACATGCTTCGTAAGGTGACTGATTACGAAGTTAGGAAACGCATTATCAGCACTCTACGAAATCCGAGTGTGACAATTATCTTTTCAATCCTGATTGACGACGACTTTCCATCGCAGTTATTCATCAAGCTGGTCGTTTTGGGTGGAGCGTTAGAAATCTAGATCTCTACTGCCTGCAACCATTGTTCCTTGAGCAGTGGTTTTCAGTTCTGTTGTCGGTACACCAACCAAACATTTCTCATCCGTCAGGCGTTCGATTTGAACCTGATAGGAAATCTTCGACAGCCCCATCGTCAGCACTATTTAAGAGTCCAATATAAAGTGGTGCAGATTGATTGCATCAAACATTAAAGTAGATCTTTGTTTTGTTACTTGTGCCCGACTGGGAGGACAGAATATCTGGATGATTTTCTGATTAGCTTTCGGACATATCAATCCGTTCAAATTTCTAGTCGCTTCCAACTTACATAATATAATTTGCTGCAAACCAAATAAACGTGCAGTGTGACCTTGATGTTAAATCACACGAAATTTACCTTCTTTTGCGTCTCAGGACAGAAGTTTTATCTAGTCGCCTCAATCTGAGTGACCTACCGAGGCAGCAGACGGAAGGTGAAGATTCCTTGAACCGAAAATCTTCTCCATCAGGTCGTTTGAACATCCCGAACATTAAAGTAAAGAGCTCTAGGCAGCAGCAACGCTCCCGTAGACGCACTATGACCCAGAAGGGAAACATCACGCTACCAACAGAATGCAGTAACCAGCCGCGCCTAGCGCATGCCCACACCCTGCCGATTACTTCATGTAGCGGTCGCCTCGTCCCCACAGAATCGGCTTCTGGCACGCTGCCGGCCCTTTCTATGCACCAGACAAATGAAAACAGCTCCGCCTTTCAAGTCGTGTCATTTCGCTGGCGTCTAAATAGTAAGCAGCCGGCAGCAAGAGTGCTGCCGATGCCCGAAAACCAGCTCCTAAGCACCTCCCAGCCTAACCTGGCTGGAGGTGATTCTTTCCACCGAACTCAACTACTTCCCCCGATCGTGCTCAACCCGAACTTATCACACTGCAGCAGCGGCGAAGGCAGCAAGGGGGTATCAGTCTCCTGGACTGACAGTCACGGTGATTTACCACAAGAAGACAGGCCCAAAGGACTTGGCGGCAAAGCTCAGGCCTGTCGCGGCGCGGGCGCAGGTGGCATCAAGCGAGTGAGTTCCTCCCTCTTTCCGGCAGGCGGACTGCCCGCCATTTCGTCCAGTGTGTCTTCCAATGTTGTTGGCCCGGACAGCCTTCCAGCCAATAGCAAAGCTGGTCTTCACCGCTCGGTGACAAAATTTCCCGAATTTGCCTCTGCTGTGGCAGTGCAGCATTGTACTACCCTACCTCCTACGGCACTGGCAGCGCAGAAAATGCCAGTAACGGCTCTACAGGCTGTATCTGTCCACAAACATTGGGATCAGTTCAGTTCCTCCTCAAAGGTAACTGCAGCCAAGTCACTTCAGGCTAATTTATGCTGAAGTAAAGCACCGGTCATGTCAAATGCAATGTGATTTAAGCCATTAGAACCTCAGCTGTGAACTGTTTAAGTTCTTAAGGTTCTCTCCTTGATACAAATATGGGTATAAAAAACGTGACTTACTCTACGGTAGGTTGCGTATCTGATGAAATCCAAGGATTTTTACTGAAGAATCCCTGGTAGGCAAAATAGCCCAAGCTTTTTTCCCCAAACTCTTAGTGTATAAGAGTAAATATTGTAATAAAAACGAAGAAGTATTGTAATTTATCGAGTAACATTGTGTGGTATTTTTTAATGTTTTTACAGTGCAACTCGCACAAACAAGAATTTTGTTTCCGCAGCATTTAATAGGGTAATAAATTCCTCGAATATCAAGAAAAACGTGGGATTTTGCTAAACGCCGCGCTTATTTACCCCCCCGAATATTCAGCTGAACTGAATTCACTTCCAGTAAACCGTATTTTGCGTTTCAAGTCAACACAGTGAACAAAATAAACAGCCTCAAATTTCTTTTAAATCCACCAGTCAAATTCTGTTCTACAGGTTTCATCACATATGCAGTCTACTGTACATTCATCACACGATGAACCGTACTTACTTTGAGATCGATAGAGTTTACTATCTTGAGATGTCCAAAGGGTAAATAGAAGAAGCTCAATTTATTCAGCGCGTTAGTTTAGTGGCACTGAAAAGCTCAGTTAACGCCAAAATGTCGACCCGTACTGCAAAACATGAGTAAGTCAGTATATTTGATAGCTGGCATAGCACCATGATCATGGCCTGACTAAATGAATTGATATTGGTCCAGTTAAGTAGTCACTGTTTCAACAGAGTACGCATTAAGTAGCTTTAATAACTATCTATCTATGGTAAGAATAACATTGAGTATGAGAACAAATAGCTAGCTTGAGCGAGCATTTAATCCTTCCTCTAACTAAGTATTCCATTTTCCTTACTTCATGGACAATATTCGTTTACTTTATTGACGTTTACTTACTCATAGTTGTGACAGTCTTATGAAGAACACTCATACTACTCCTGAATAAAAAATTGCCTGGCCCAATATACACGTAGAAAGACTGTTTTTTCCGACCGGAATACTTTCTTTTATTTTGATTTGATTAGAACAGTGCCTGATTTGATATGCCAACGTCCATCTAAGCTTTATTATTCAAAAGTGCGTCGTTTCCTCTAACTATCTAGTCCATCTTCTTCATTTCATTTTCCTTATGATATCGTGTTTATCCTTGGTGGTCCTCCGAGTCTATATGTTTTTGAAAATGTGCACTTTGTCCTACGACCAGCGCAAGTAAATGAATGCCGACTAGGGTACGGATACCATCGTGATGTTGACTGCGCTCTGCAACATTGACTTTAAAGCCTTATCAAAACGTACCGCGTCGCCGCGATAAGGCGCCCAACCTATGTTTGCCTACCACTATCAGTGGGTAAATCGGGCTATTATCAAACATGCAGTTATTAGGATCTACTCAATTAATCACGCATGACAATTGAAAAAAAAGTTCCAAAGCTTCCACTTAACTGCAGACGTCGCTGGTCCCTTTTTTATACGTCTTAGGACTTCAATTGTTCTGACTTCGGTTGCTCAGACAATCTATAGAACTAACAAATAGTTTTTTTGTGTGTAAAAATGGTTCTTTCTTAGGAAGCCTGGTTTCATTTCTCTTTTAGTCCGACAACGGCTTGGGTAAGCCTGAAACTCTATATCGTAACATGATTTCTTTCTGTCTGTTAAAAGTATTAATTTTTACCCCACATTGAACCACATCGAGAGCGTAGCGGTGACGTTTAATTATATGATCAGAATCGTATGTTTTAACTTTAACGAACGCAGATTGGTGCGGCTGATGGGACAGTTTGCTGTCAAGTCAGTTTGAACCTGGGGTTTTCAAAATCCATGATGAAGCCATGATGCGCGCAATCATTTCTGAATGCAGTTGTCGGCAAAAAAAGTCCTTGTTTTTCAGGAGACGAAAGTAACAGTTGTATGTAACTCACCAATATATTCGGTGAAACGGTACTTTCATGCGTGAATTTCTAACTATATAATCTTTTCATAAAAAGGATTTACTTGACGATTGGCTGCTTTATGAGCCCTTTATTCAAACCAGCAGTTGTAACTTTTTTGAAATTTATTTCCTTGTTCCATTCGGTAGGTTTTCAGTGTTCCCGCTCACAAAGCGCAACCAGCTCAACGCCCACATGAAGCACCCAAATAAAGCATCTCAAATCTGCTGCTTTAAATTCATCGAAGGGGGATTTACACATGGGGTGTTTGGCTGAGGTAGGTTTGCAGCGAACTTGTAATGATTTGCTTTCATCTTGAAAGCACATGAAACCATCCCAATGATGGGATTATATCTCATCAGGGTACCTATATGCATATTACTTTCAGCTACAACATTTTAAGTGTTTTCTAAGTACTGCTGCCGGTTTTATGGCCGCTTCGATCGACAGGACGTCAGCATTAGAGACCTTTCTTCTACTTGGGGCTTATGAATGAATAAAGTTTATTGAACCAGACTAGGGCCATTTTCTTTGCTCCAACATGTCTTCATTAGCTATTTCCTAAAGTAATTAGAATGTACTGTAGCATATTACAGGCCAGGGCGATAACTGTGGTACGAATGTCCTTTTCCTTTACCTCGTAAACTTAACTTCTCTTCGACTCAGCAGTCCGTTCTCCTTTTCACTTAAGTCTGTGGCTCGCAACCTGTTCCGGATTATCAGGCACACCAATTAGAACGCGAGCCGGCTTTTCAGCTGCTTTTCCTGCACTCATTTCGACTTCCTCTAGGCAGTCCTTGTGGGCGTTGACCAATATGTCCAAACATTTTGAAACCACAACGTACTTATAGGAACTAGTGTCAGTAAAGGCATATTTATAAACTCTAACGAATGGGATGAACACGCAAATTTGAGCTGCTGTTGGATCTCGGCGTGTAAACGAAAAAGGCCACAATTTTAAAGGATGGTCAAGGTACTGTAATAGGTAAATTTCACTGTAAAAATGAAGCGCATGGTAGACGTTGTATGCCCATCTAATTAAGACTGGCGTTTTTAAGCATGAAATGAAGAATGGACATGACACTGCTGGAAGTAGGGCATAATTATATTGTTTCCAGGTGTCATTCAATCCGCCAACCGCAGTTTGTCCTTAGTAACACTGGTGGAACTTCCGGGTTGGATTATTACAAATATAGTCAGACAAGACTAGTTTTGTTTGGTTGGAATGTGCCCTGTACAGAGTGTCCTTATACGTGAACAATGGGCTTCTTTATCCTTAGACTTAGAATTTATTCTGGCCTTCCACCACCTTACCTGGTGTCCACAAATTGTTTCGCTTGGATGCCTTTTGAAGAAGCCTGCCTCCTCATATCGAAAGGTGGAACAGTAGCGTATTTTAATGTGGGCAGTTTTAGTAGTTCATCATAACTCCCTTTGATGCCAAATTAGAGCCGCAGGGTACAGTACAAGGAGAGTCTGCATATGGCGTCCTTTGGACCAGGCTCTTCGGTTACCATTTCCAGACTTGATCAATGTTTTGAAAGCAAGCTATAACATAATTAAATGGCTCTTCCAGTATTTTCTTACCGCAGGGCCTAAAATCCGTCTTGAGATTTAAGTGGCCAGTTATCATCTTTATTTGCCCACTCCTGTTTGAAAAATTGTCTTACGTTAATTATTTAGAAACAGATTAACACACTGGTCATGACACACTCCTCATGTCGTATCCTTACGCAAACTCGTTTAGTTGTTCTAATCTAAAAGGGCACTTTAATTTAAATAAGGATAACTTGGGAAAATTAAATGAAAGACTATTGGCTATATGTGTGATTCAAAAGGAGACGTCAAAAGTTAACTGAAATAGAATGAGTAACAATCATTTTTCGACAACAGCAGTCACGCCTACTTCAAACCCAATAATAACAACCGGCAACGCAGTCCGGTACTATTAAAGGAATGATAAAGGATAAACAAAGTGCAAACCTCAACAATGGATAAACACAGTCAAGCGGGAAGAGAGTCAGCGAAATCGTCTGACTCGAGACCAGGGAAAAACACACATTCAACCGCCATGCAGGCCGAAACAAGTCTTCAGTGTATGTGTGTGTTAGTGGGAGAGGCGTCGACCGCTGCCTGTATATGACTTCGGGAGGCAGGTCACGTGTCCCCCATTGGTCTGAACAACCAGCAGGAAGTGAGGGCAGACGTGTACATAGGCCCAAAATGTGCGAACACTTGATTCAAAAGAAGAGAATTTCCTGCACAGAAGCAATAATGGGCCGGCAAGGGGGAAGTGGTGATCAAGTGGTTTTTGGAGTAGTCGGACAACTAGCTCTCTACCACAAAGTCACTTCACGGGTCTTCATCTCCGGGAGTCAAAACAACTGTCTGTTGAAGCAGCGGTACTCAGGTCAGCCAAGCTCAACAGCTGCTGCCTCTAGTCTGTTTTTCTGTGGATGTCCGATAAAGAGGGAGCTGACATATTCTAGTTTAACTTGGCCGGGAAGGAGTTGGTTTTTACACCAGTGGGCATTCGTCTGGAAAAAATTTCAACGGGGGAGGACAGCAGCATTCTTATAGGAAGGGAAAAACTTTCAGAGGAGGGGAGTGGCCGTATGTCGGTCGGACATGATTTTCGTTAGAGGGACGTAGAGAATTTCAAACTTTTTTAGCTGCAATAAAACTAGCCATTTAAGCCTATAATAGGTTCAGTGTCACCAAATGGCGGAAAAGGCTTCATGCGAAATCAGCCATGGGTAGTCTGCGCGGTGAACTCACACTGGCGTCTAGTTATGTGGAAAGTATTCCAAACTATGTCGGTATACGCCACTTTACACCGTGTCTTTGAATGCGAGAATGATTAGCATATATGCTTAAACAGGTTTCATCACTCACCCAAGATATATCTTGGGGTGAGTGCTGAAACCTGTTTTAATGTCTGATAACTAAAAATTCTTACTTTCCCGACTAAATAAAATATTTCTGAATTGTCGAGAATATGCGAGGCCCAGGTAACTGGATAGAAGAAATTAAGTCGTTCTCTGGGACCAGGAGTGTATTTGTCCGACGTTTCGAACTCTCCCGCGAGCTCATTGTCAAGGAATGAAAAAACGTACAGCTCACAGTGTAATTAAGTCAGTTCCGATGAGATTGACCTCTGCCCTTGACCTCTGCCCTCGATCTGCTCGCGCAACGCGAGGTAGGCCTCAGGAAGCTCGACATGCCTGTTAATTGAGCCCGCGCGTGAATGCCAGGCTTCCTGTAGAAGGCGTGAAGTTCGGTCGTCTGACCGACCCACTATTCGCACGTTTTCGAAGTCGAAGCTGTGCCCTGGCTTGGATGCGTGGGCGGCCACCAGGGAATTCTTGTCGTTCCGTTGCACAGCGAGGTCATGCTGGTGCATCCTCGTGAGGATCCGTTTGCCGGTTTCACCAACATAATTGGCTTGACCACAAAGGCAGTCAATACGGTAAATGACACCGGATTTTTCCTTAACGGGTACTGGGTCCTTGGGCCGCATAATTTTCCTGCGGATTGTTGCTTCCGGTCTGTGAGCAACGCCAATCCCAAATTCGCTCACCAATCGAGCGAATTCTTCAGAAACACCAGCACTATACGGTATTGCTCACCAGCGTGTTGGTTCTGGTTGTCCTGTTGGTTTTATCGTTTGGCTCGTCGCCTGCATTTTTCGACGAAGGCGCCAGGATAGCCATTCATTGTGAAGAGTTTCTTGAGATACTTGACCTCGGCCTCCTTGTCGGCTGGTTCGCTGCAGTGAGTTTCTACACGACGATAGAGCGTTCGCACGCAGCTACGCTTGTGCGAGACGGGATGGTTGCTGAGGTAACTCAGGATGCGAGAGGTATTCGTCGCCTTCCTGTAAACTGTTGTTTTGAGTTCCCAACCGTCTTTTCTGCACACCAGCACGTCGAGGAACGGCAACTGGCTATCTTTTTCTTCCTCCATCGTGAACTGGATGTCGGGGAAGATCGAGTTTAGATTGTCTGTGAAATCCTCAATCTTGTCTCGATGAATGATGACAAACGTGTCATCAACATACCGAACCCACAATCGCGGTCGATAATGTTCGAAAGCTAGTGCCTCGAGTCGTTGTAGTATAGCTTCGGCGATCAGGCCAGATAAGGGTGACCCCATTGGTGTACCTTTTACTTGTTCATACACCGTTCCATTGAAGGTGATAAAGGTGCTCAAATAGTGTTTCAGGAGTCCAATAAGATGCTCTATTTTGAGCTTTGAGTCCGTCTCGTTGTACTTCTCTTCTATCAGGGTTTGGATGGTCTCAACCGCAAGATGGTGCGGTATTTCGTAAAAAGCCCACAGACATTTGACTAAAAATAGCCTCCTCACATCTCTGTTTTCTAATTCATTGTGATAAACGCTTTAGTGTCGCATTTATTGCCCGCTATTCGTATTACATATTAAGATACTCCAACCGTGCCATTACTTTTCAAGGTTTCTGCCTTTGTATCGGTCATCGAAAGTGATAGAAGGGACTTACCTGTTTTCATTGTACGCATTCGGTGAATATTGATATTTTTGATCCACGGTTACAGAATTTAACTTCTTTTATTTAATTTTACTTCACTTTTTACTTCCCAACTTTTTCCTTGTCTTTTTAGATTTCTTTTGGATGACGTACTTCCATTGCTTTTTGAAGCATGTCTTACATTATTATATATTTCAGGTACTCTATTTGCTATTTTGTGTGAAAAGCATGTTCTACTATAAAATTCATTGATCTGATCTTTTGGCAACTTTAATCTTCTTATGAAAAGACATGTCCTCAATCTCCGATGCATGCTAGCACATGCATTGAACTAGGAGAGCATGCAGTGTCGTTATTTATTTTCTGGGTCAGACTAGGCTACGAGAAATCCTTGAATAAAATTAACGCTGGTTATGTGACTGTGATCATAGTGCAGGCTAAGAGCGCGTGGCCAGATGATAGGCTAATAAACTCTCCTCAAACGGAGTAGATTTTCGCCTCGGAGTTAACTTATATGACGTGAACCTTCATCATCCGAATATTTCATCAAGATGGTTAATCTTTTTTGAATTCACTGCTAATGACAGATAGTCAAGTAACCTTTGTGATATATGCCTTCGTCATAAGGATTTGATTCAATAAAGATCGATGGCGTAGAACCCAGCAAAATAAAAGTTCCTCATATATTTGTGGCACAATTGATCGATAACACTAAAATTTTGCAGATTCGAACCCGGGACCTTTGGTCATTGGGTTTACCACCCTACCTCGGCACCACGGGCTCGTTGCTTTGTCGGTTGTGATCGGGGATATGATGGAACAAAGGTGCTCATCCGATCTATCTGGTAAGGCGATCACGGGAACCCCTTATCTGCGCATGTCTCAGACCTGTTAACGATAACCTAGGACTAAGGATTTCCCACGGAATCCGAAACGTCAGGAAAATAAAGTTCTTGTTCCAGTGATCGCATCTTCTTCTTCGGAACCAAAGGTTTATCGT
Organism: Ligula intestinalis; assembly: GCA_036362985.1. Classification (NCBI taxonomy): domain Eukaryota; kingdom Metazoa; phylum Platyhelminthes; class Cestoda; order Diphyllobothriidea; family Diphyllobothriidae; genus Ligula; species Ligula intestinalis. Next base: position 23,486,151 of record JAYGXS010000003.1, on the reverse strand, counting down.
CCTGACGTTTCGGAATCATACAAGCTTCCATTGTCAAAGGTAATAGTCAAACGAATTGTCACAGTATTTAAGGGTAACATCAGCAGCAGCAGCCGACACGTGAACATGGACATGGCAACCACAGTTCACACGCTGGCAGGAAGTTGTCAACACAGCAGGAGGATGGGTGAACCCTACCAACGGACCATTACAACCCGATCAATGACCGTTATTACCCTGACGCCCCCACTCATCCCCCCTACCGAGACGAGCCCACGGACGCATTACAACAACAGTCGTTGGCCTGCCTAGCTGATGTTACCCTTAAATACTGTGACAATTCGTGTGACTATTACCTTTGACAATGGAAGCTTGTATGATTCCGAAACGTCAGGACGATAAACCTTTGGTTCCCGTGATCGCCTTACCTCCTCAATTATGTCCGGGAACACGCATTTTCGCTTCTATTAGCTATATATATTATTTCGGATAATTTCTGAACGCTTTCATTCTGAAGGACGTATCTGGGGTTCGCACTATCCACTCAAAGGCTAGTAAACACCGTTATTAATTGATGGACGTTAAAAAACGAGTGTCAATATCAACCGATCTAAATTGGTGAGACGATGAACCCATGGCTGACTTCTGATTAAAATATCGCGGGTTTAAGCCACGGGTAGGGCACTACTTTTAGCTGGGTATGACTGGCTGATGACGGCTAATAAATCAGAAAGACTCAGCCCAGTCTGCCTAGTCTTTGCCGGTTATGCTAGTTCTTTTGATTACTAGTGGCTGTTTGGCTGCTGGCGGAATTTGTGAATGAGCCCAAAGACCGAACCTTATGAGTGACTTCCGTTAGCGATATACACTAGTCAGCGAGTGGAGATTAAAAAGTTTGGATCCATCCATTTACCTTATTTCGAGAACAAGAGGAACTCAATTTACAAAGATTTCGTTTATGACCACCAGTTCTAGATTAAGGTCAGTTGTCGTGGGCAACAAACTTATTGGGAGTAATATGTCAACGGAGGCGAAAGCCCCATGTGCCGTATCACTGCGCAGAAGCCTCAGGGTGGTTTTTAAATAAGTATATACAATGCCACTATCAAGGGGTGTGCATTGATTGGCAACTTCCGAGTTGTCAGCATTCATTAAAGCCCTCATATCTCAAACTATTTCTGGCACATCGTTAAGCGAAAAGGCATACCCAAAACACACTGCTCTAAATAATTCATACCAAATAAATGTGCAGCATTATCTGTTTCTGTTTGATATTAGTAGCATACAATCAATAAAATGAGGACACTGGCGGCGCCAGATCGATATCTAAGGAGGTTAGGTCCGTCCCATGGTGAGGGGATGTAGTAACGGGAACACAAATACAGCGGGTATGCTTGGCAGGATTTCGTAGCGTTTGTACAGCGAAGTTAAATTTGACTGCTCTCCAGGTAGATGGCACGAGCTTGTTCTTCATACCCTTAGCACTGTGTGACGCATGAACGGTTTAACACATTCATGGTTCGATAAGAATCTAAACACCTATGGATGGTTTACGCATAGTGTTAGGACGACTGTACCGAATTCTATTCAGGGTCATATTAGGTGACGCAATATTTACCAGGCTCTGCGTGCGGATAGTATAGCAAATGTTTTGAAGCCTATCTTGAAAAGAACAAGCTTATGCTTATTAGTTTTATCATGCTGCATTTACCGTTGTTTCGTAGAAGACTGCAATCTTGCGGGAACACTAGATTCCTGAAACTACTGGTGGTACTGCGTTTTTATGAGCTAGTGTAAGAAGATGAAAGTTGGCGTGTATGCGATCTCTGCCTCGACGCCGAAACTATCGCAAGTATTTCCCATGTATATTTCGATCTGCGGTCGTTTTCCTGCGTCGTGACTGTGAACTAGCCTAGATGTTAGACGGTACATGAACCCAAGGATACAAGGGCTGTAAAACAAACAAAAATAATGCTCGTCATTATTTCCGATAAAACGTTGTTATACTTCCTGATGCTTTTCATGCCTGTGTCCCATTTTCCTGTGTCCATTGAATTTTCTGTATATGTAACTGTGAGGGTGAACTGTGATTCGTCAGTGTTGCATTAATTAATTCATGCAACAACAATGTGCACAAATTTGACCTCAACTCTACCAAAATTTGCGTTTATGGTTTGTGGTTTTCCAGAGGATATCAACTGACCAAATATAAGAAGCCGTTTGTTACTATCTTCATTGATTTTTGGAAAACTTAACTAGTAAAAATTCTCCTATATAATTGGTGAGGCCACAGAGGATCTAGGCTTGTAATCCCACGACGTTGTTGGTACGTCAAGTTCTAGTATTCGGGGGATAAAAGTCTTATGAAAAGTGTCGGACCGATTCTATTTTCGTCCGTTTACTAGCATTCAGAAGGCTAAATAGAAACGTGCAGTTTAAGAGGCGGCTCCACACGTATATTTTATAAGGGCTAGCTGTAATATCAAGGGTTTTAAAATGCTGGAGGTTAACCACAGTAGTTAGACGTACTTTGAAGACAATCTGGTGCCATGCTCTGAAAACGTAGGAACATTAGCAGATCCTTCATAATGGTCCTTAATAACGCTTGGATTTTTTAGTTTGTGAACGTCTGCGTTTGATTGAAGCCGAGAAGGGGACCTCAGCCTTGTACAGCACCACGGGACAAAGGCCTACATATCATTTTTTTACGATTTCGAGCCCGGTGTTGCGATCTGTTCCCTGCCAACACCAGCCACGTCTAGCCACGCCTCGCCACGCGTGGCGCGATGCCATGGCCAGCCACCGCGGTTTTCTCATCGATCGCGCCGTTTGGCCACACCATGGTTAAAAAAATTCGATAGGGCTTTGCCATATTACGGTTTTCGTTCCCGCGAGTTCTCCTTGCCGCGTTGTCATAGTGAGTGTAGCGTATCGAAAAACCCTAAGCTTTTATAGATAAACTCAGCGGGGCATAAAAGGAATTAAAGGGCAATTTTAGAAAATGAAAAGTTCATTGAGTAGAAGGTATATTTCCCAAAGGATGCCTTTCCATGAAAATACATTTCTTGGGATGCCTGCTTTTCGGTTTATACGAGGTATAGAAAAATTGTACAAAGATATATCCAAATCCTTATCGTTTCTGAATTGAAGAAGAGGATTTACTTCCACTTGCCACCGGTTGTACCTGCAGAGGAAGAAAAAGTTGTAAGTCATACGTACTTAGAGAGAGAAAAAGACAGTTAATGACAAAAAGTAATCATAACCTATTACATTAATTTATAAATGCACAGTAATTTAGCAAGTTAGCTCAGTGATTTCTTGGCCGGGGATAATTGTGGGCATGCAGAATCGTCGGTGGTGATACTTGTTATCTAAATGCATGTGAAGGATAATTCAATGAAACATTTGGTACCTCATTCATGTCGCGCCGACGTTTCGACCGCCCGCCATACCGGTCCGATGATCCATGGAACAAGTTTATGTCCGTTTGCCGTACTAAAACTAGTAGTTTGGGCATTTCCAATTCTGGTGATTGATTAACCACCGACGACTATGGGAGAGCGGAAGCGTTCTCCATCTCAGCATCATACACCTTCCTCCGGCGTACAATCCGTTGTATATAGTGCTCGGAGGTAAACCGTAATACTTACGTTTAACCATTGCTACCCACCAACAATAAAAGTGATACAGAAACGGTTTATCTGTACTTTAAGGCAGTAGAAGTGATAATCTGTTAATACCCTTATAGCAATTTGTAGACCTGTGTACTATAACGCCCGAGTGCCCTGTTGTCCTTTGGTAGCGTATCCTCTTCCTGATTATGTCCGGTACTCAGTCGTTCGTCTTCGTCCGTTATCTTCTGGCTGTGTCCACGCACTGTAATTCCACTAGAATGCTCGATCACAGGAACAGTCACTCATCAAGATGATCAGTCGAGGCCAAGTGTTAACACACCTATTTATTACGAGTACAGTGAAATAATAACGATAATAAACTGTCACACAGGCGAACACGTAACCGAAGAAGACACTCGGAGGAAGGTGGAGCTGGAGACTACCACCAGGGTAGGGAAACACTCCGTGGGACCATCGCAGGAAGGGCAAATGTTATTAACAACTGTCTACTGGGAAGGGTGGGGCTGAAGACCAGCACCAGGGAGGGGACAACCAATACACCACTTTACCTGCAAGGTCACACCACATACAGCATCCTGGACTAGACTAAAAGTCACCGCGCCGGAGTAATTAAAACAAGGATCAATCTCATTGTCCTCTGGATACTACAGTACCCGTCAGCTCTTACACACACAATATCTCAAATCTCATTGGCTAAAATGCCTGCGAAATTATTGGTCAGAACACCTTAATCTAAATGCTTGCAATTTGATTGGCTACTTCAACTGCTGTGTCTGGCGGCGAGTTTGGACGGCATTCTGTCGTGTCGCATGTGAGCCGCTGAACGCGTAAGTGGGCTCGGATTGCGGTGGCTTTATTTGTTGCTAAAATTATAATATTCTGCAGGTATATATACCTGTTTATACCTTAATAATCGTATAATAAACCAATAATGGCATAACATCATTAATTAATATATAATGCACAAAAAATAGACACAGAATAACACACCAAAGGCCGCACAAACGTAATCCGGATAAGAAGGCAGCGACACTTACCACAAACCAAATAGTAATGAGGCGTCTCAGTGGGCGACTGGACGCCATATTGTTTTTTTGTTATTTGGCCTCAGAGAATATAGATCACTCATTATGACCAATCTATGGGATTTCATATGATTAATTAGAGTATTTGTTAGAGCTCTGACAAGAAGGGAAGCGCTAGCTGCAAAGGCGACCGATGCTGCACGAGTATTTGTTGTTTATTATGATAAGGGTAGTACGTTTTTATATATAAAGGGTCATTTAAACCATTTAGGAAATTTTCGAGTATTTCTGTAAAACAGACATGGTCATGGCCGCGTTTGGCCTAGTCTGGCCACACCAAGTGGGCGCGGCCATGTGTTGGCAGGGTTGGTTTGTATCGATCGACAATTCCAAACTGATCAGAATGCATGGACAGCCTAACATTTCAAAATAAATCTGGTAGATTCATTGAAGAAGCAAGGCAAAATAAGAGTGGCCAAGTATGCTAGCGTGAATTAATTAATTTCTCACCTGTGTGGAGTTAGGGGTAAGAATGCAAATATAAACTTTTTGAGTTCGAGGATCCAAATCAGAAGCTTTCCGATATGGTTAAGCAGAGTCAGCTCAGGCGATAACCTTACAGCCAAACCCCCTTACAATTGTTTTGGAAAATGATGGCCGGGCAATGCTTCTGTTAAAAAGAAGAGGAAACTTACGGCACTCGCAGAAAACAGTGTTGATTTCTGTTGGACTAGGAACTGAGCGAAAGGATGAAAATGTGAGACCTAAGTAGGGACATGAAAGAAAGCATAGACAGAAGTGAGACAGGACTGAATATCATAGAGTACAAAATTAACCAGATAAAGAAGTCATACTTATGCGAAAAAGCCGTCAGAATGAGTGTCAGGTTTCCCCAACCCGACCATCAATAAAGGTAACTGAGGCGGTAAACAAAACCCTGGGAGATGAATGACAAATGTAATGTACTCAAACGTACAGAGCCTGTTTAATAAAACGAACGAGCTGCCAGCGCTCGATTATTACCGAACTCCCTATTTTATTGCACTAACGGAAACATGGCTCTCAGAAAACATTCGAGCTCACGAGCTATCCCTCAGTGCTTATCAACCCTTAAGGAGAAACGGCAGAAGTTTTGAAGGATAAATCATTGTGCAGGTTCACTCTAATATAACTGCAGGTTCCGAATGACGTGTCCCGACAGCAGACGTTTAAAGTTCGTCCCTTTATATCTCAACTAAGTATCACTGAAATAAATAAGTTCTGCTTGAAGGAAAATTTATTTGTCAAGAATAAAACGATTCGATCGCTGGGGCAATATGTTTATGCGCCTGACCTTTCGACATTTGCCGCAGGTTCATCATAAGAGAAATAATCACAGAACAGCAGCAGATACAGTAAGTTTGTGCACAGGAGTCTGCCGTTAAATTCAAACTTGCCAAAAAAGTAAATAAATGCTTGGAGTGTGCGCTGATTCGTTACGTCAGCAATGACTACCTGGTCCTGCCGTATAGGCATAGGATGATGCTGTGGCCTGTCTTTTCCCCGAGTGGTGACTTAGTTTGGCACAATTAAATCTCAGCACCGAATATGGATCGAGCAAATCATTGCACTTGTTGATGGATTGAGGGCCAGTGGACCATGACCGAAGTAATTCTCGGCTCACTAGATTGTCACCTCTTGCGAAAAATTTGGCCTTATTAAATTTGAATGTGTGGCCGGATCTCGTCGGATGAGCCGCAACCTGAGAATTTGCATCATTTCGCCACACTGCTGCCACGTGCTCAGCAATTTATGTCCTGAGAAGCCTGCCAGTTTCTCCGACGTAGTTGCTTTGCCCGCAACTGCGCCAGATTATGTAGACGACTCCAGATGTTTCTTGCCATGGCAGTGGTTCTGTCGGTTTCATGATCTGACGCCTCATATTTACTTCCGGCTTGTGTGTGACTCGAAATCCAAATGGTGCGAGTAAGCGGCTGACAGCCTCCTAGACATTTTTAACGTACTGGATTGCTCGCCAAATTTTGCGGTCGGTGCGACTTTGTTGGCCATCTCGTTTGCGCAAGCACCGGTTGACAAAGTTGCGCGGGTAGACATTTTCTCTGAGCATTAGACGAAGGTATTGTATCTCGGCAACTTTATCTTCTGGTTCGCTGCAGTGTGTGTCAACACGCCAATTGAGCGTCCTTACACAATTGCATTTGTGGCTGATTTGGCGGTTGCTTTTGTAATTCAGTACTTGTATCGCGTTTGTTGCTTTCCTGAAAACTTCAGTATTTAGATCACCACAATCCTTTCGAGAGAGGAGGACATCAATGAATGCCAACTGGTTGTTCACTTTTTCCTCCATGGTTAATTGGGTGTCTGAGAAGACCCTGTTGAGACGTTCCTTAAACGTGACATCTGATCCCGTTCGATGTCGACGAAGGTGTCATTCACATACCGTGTCCAGAATTTCGGCCTGCAATGTTGGAAAACATCCGACTCTAGCCGTTGTAGGACCAACTCGGCTACAAGTCCCGAAATCGGTGAACCCATTGATGTCCTCTTCGCGTGCTTGTGGATTGTTCCGTCAAAAGTCAGGCGAATAAGCATATTGTCCAAGCGATCGAGCCATCTTCTTCTCACTTACATTCTTGGACTCGCATGTTTGCTAAGATTGCTGATTTCCTTGTTTTTAGAGACTTTAACACTCCCAATACCGACTGGAAAATTTTGGCTGCTTCGCGTTCACCAAATACATTCAGTCATCATTTGCTTGCGATGGCAGCCAAAAAGCACTCTACCAGAATTTATTAGTTCGAACACGTGTTACGAAAGGACAACGTTCGAATTGTCTGGACCTTTTTTTCATATCAGTTGAAGAGAGTGTGCTGAAGCTAAAGCATTTCCCATCAGTTTGTGTTAATGATCATAAAGTGCTATTTTTATTATTTCATGTTCCCGTAGTCTGACTTATAGAAACCGCAAGATAAGAACATCTGGTAGGGAGATTTCCTGTAAATCTATAAGTCAGACTGCGGCTGATGCATCAGCCTGCGAACGCAAATCTTGAAAATCTGTCAGTATATCAGTTATTATATTTGGAGTTAATGACAAAAGCCCTAATGCACTCCACTGAAACGTTACAGTAATACACAGTTTGTAGTGAAATATGCAAAAATTCTTACAGGCCAATTCTTGGGCAAGACGAATGGTTGTCAAGATGAGGCATGCGCGGAATATCAGCGTATAAAACGTCCACTGCATATTTTCTATTAAATATTTGTCATGGACACCCTTTGTGTAGATAAAAGTTATATATAAATCAAGCGTGTAGTAGGCTTATGGTTATTTCTGTAAGAGATAGGTTTGAAATTCGCACTTGCCTTTAACAGGTGATTATCCAGACACCTATTGAGTACGTTTACACCGGGTAAACGTTGGTTTGTGCGGCCCAGTTCCCTCTCCAAATGCAATCATGTCTCCTAATGTCCCTTCTAGGCACCGTATGAAAGATATTCTCCCACTTTATATTCAGATCGGTTCATCTAAGTAACTAAAACATTGCTATAAGGTCACCTTTGTATTGTCTATAATGGAAGGAAAAGGGATTAAAAGCGGGCAAACGCTGTTCGTAAGTGTACTGCTTATGGTCAAGGACCGCTTTAGAAAGAAGTCATAATACGCCTCCAAGAATCCCTATGTCTTTCTTAAGCCAAGGCCGCCAAGCCTGTACCGCATATTTTAGGTGCACCGCACAAAAGTTCGATATTTTTTTCCGAAGATATCGGCATTAAAGTTGACAAAGGTTCTTCGTACAACGCTCGTAACCGACACGGCTCTCGCTACTACTTTAGCGCATGGTGTTGTGGAACTTAGTCGCCTTTAATAAATACACATAGTTCTCCTTGCACACTCACGGTTTTAATAGGTTAGTTTCTAAAGACATGTTGGCATTAGCGTTCATTTCTGCGGCGTCTTGTCGGTAACATATGCAGTAATATACATTTTTGGGATTTAAGTTCATGCGCAGCTGGTCCATATTATCTTGCTGCATTTGGACGTCCCTTTCATTTGTTATCACCTCTACACAGTTCGAGATCATCTGCAAAGGGCTCTGCGTCAGATTTAAATTCTCGCACTAGGTCATTTACGTAAATGATGAAAAAGTCCAGCCGAAGGACTGACCCTTGTAGAACTCCACTTTTGACAGATACCTACTCTGAACATTAGCCACCTGCAGATTCCCTGTTATTCTTACGCAACAAAACATCTTCTGGATGTTCTTCATCCATGGCCTTTATCCAGTGTTCGAGGATTGTGTTAAGGTTTGTAAGAGAAGACTTCTTGCTACAGCAATCATGCTAGACTGGGCTTATTTGGTGGCTACGTGTATCGCAATACCGTGAGCAACGCCATTACGGGGAGCGTAAATAAATACTGAACCACAGTCAGTTCGTGTGTTAGAAGAATAATCCGCCTGCATTGTTGATTGAAAAGTAATATTCTCAGCAACCATCCGCTGTGGATGAACCCTGAACTTCAGATGTCCATTAAATGAAGAAATAAAATGTGGAAATGTTTTCGAATGAAATGGAGTGTCGATCACTTGCAGAAGTATAAAAAAACGGTGTATCTGTAAACGGGAGCGAAATAGACTCGGTAGGATCTATGAAGTTACCATACTGCAGAACTCGCTGTAGTATCTCAGGACCTTATGCGGATATATACACAACAACCAAAGAAACCTTGGGCCGATTCCAGCTTTTCGGTCATAAAATACTTGAGATCTCCCTGGCTACTATAAGTAAAAACTCATCAATTAAATAAGGTCCGTCCCCTCCTCCACTCGGACTAACAACTAAAATTTTGGAACATTTGCATTTACCTTCGACTTCTTGCCTTTATCGATAAGGACAGAATTATTCCAACCTGCAAAGGAACTTCTATGTTTGTATCTGAAAATGACCTAACAACTAGTTTAACTTTCATCTTATGCTGGAGTTGCGTGGTCACAAATGTCTTACGAGTGGTAATTACTCGCAGAAATATAATGGATAAGTCACTTTAAGTCACTTTATTAAGGGAAGAAGGCTTTCGCCCTTGAGCTCCCTATTTATAACCAAAATCGCATAATAGGTCCACCGTAACAATAGTACATAATACAAATGTAGGCTTAACATCAGCGATAAGTGTGAGCCATGTACATGTACACACTTTAATAACATTTGATACTCATGCTATCATAGTTGTATCCGGTGCATCGTAAATAGGAATAAAATTTGTTGTCAATCGAAGCAAATAGTAATGAGGACACGGGCCTTACAAATCTACTAGATACTATATCAAATATCCAAACAGAATATCAGATAATTGCAGGAGACTTAAACCGTCCAGAAATAAACTGGGCAGAATTATCAGCCCCAACAGACATGATGAATTATTATCATCAATCGTCTTTTATAACTGGACGCAAATAATAAACAAACCAACCAGAGGAAACAATATACTCGATGTTATTCTCAACAATGATATCTGGCCCTTATATACGCACTACGACAGCTTTACCTTTGATAGCGATCATAAGAAAATAATAGCAGTGCTCCCTCTTAACATTAAGATAAGACCTCATCCTAGTTACACTTCTATAAACCTCAAAAATCCTGACATTGAATCGATATAAAACTACATGAGGTCATTGAATTGGAGCTATTTCCTCCTAACAACACCCCCTCTAGAAGCTGTAAACATATTATATGTTACCCTTAATTGAATTCGAGATATTCCTAATTAACGAGAGATCCCCAACTCACAAACTAACCAAAATTGTGCCTTGCCTTTTTTTTCTACTTCTTAAAAATAAAAGAAGAATATTAAGCAAAAACTAAGAACAATTGATATATCTCAATATAATTTGATTAAAATATTTTAATGTTTATAACTAAAATGTTTACGTGGAATATAATTTTCCCTACAGCTATGCTAAAATATATATTGCTTCCTCTTATACCGTATCAGTAGTATAAATGTTAATCATGTTTTAGCAAAAATGTCAATCTCACTTCGATGGGATAGTCGACCCTAATAACAAGCAATGTACCCGCTATATCTGCTAATGCCGACATAGCGACATACTGTTGATTAAGTGCTGATTGGCTCAATGTTCGCCCCGATCTGTGCCTCTATTGGTTAGCATGCCTGGCGAGTGTTTGACCAAAGCCGTCATTTTGTTATATCTGCCGTGGTGGACGCACTTTACTCCGCTGTTTGACCGACACCATCATATTCTGTAATTCTGGTTATATATTTGTTTCCAAAACGTTAACTTATGCATTTTTTAACTTGTTGTGTTTTAATTGTTGCATTATTTTTGGGCATCTTTGCGAAAGAACAGTTAGGAGGCAGGTTGCGAGAGAAACGGCTGACATTTCGCGTGAAATTAACGAGGAAATGAGGCAATACCGTATTAAACACGTGAAAAAAGTTGAGGATGCCGTACCTGGTCCGTCGGGTTACTGTACAATAATATGTTTATTATGCCAGTTTACAGGCAATTGTAAAGTGTTGGTAATGCACATCTTGGGCGCCTTCGAACACCTCGAAGACCGGAATAAACCTAAAACAAACTCCCTATGTTGCAGGCAGCATTGGTTTTGTTTCAGGTTTTATGTTTTGTCATTACTGGGCGAGATACGGACTTTGTTTCAAGTGAAAAAAACCTGCCTTCAAAGGTATGATACAAACGGAATAAATGTACAGTTGTAAGCTGAGTTGACTCATCAGCATGAGAAATGTTTCATATCGTTTAAAGACATTAGTTCCAGACGGAGAGGGTTGGCACAAGAACACAGTGCTCCCAGACTTCCTTCAATGGATTTCGGCAAAAGTTGCGCGCTATCGGCTGAAGGGTTAGCTGACTGCGGGCTGCTGTTCAGCAGCATTATCTTCAGCATGAAACCTGGTGGGGTTCAAGGTCCACGAATGCCATTGGAGTGAAAGAGAGATTCCACCGAGTTAGCACCCAAAATTCGTAAAAAGTTGTCCTGAGTGTAGATAACTAGTTATAGCTCTCTTAAACATAGGGTAGTTTTGCTGGCTTTTAATACTTTTGGGCAGCTTATTCCAGATTGATATAGCCTTTACTGAAATGAATTGCCGGTACGTAACTTTACGTGCCATAGGAAGCAATAAAAATACGTCTCGATGACTGGTGCGTCTAGAGGTCAAGCTGCTTTTTGTGCTAAGAGGATTAAAGGTTTGACCATTCAAAAGTTTAAGCAGTAAAAATAGACCCTTCTGCAATCGACGAAGCCATAGGAGATCCAGGTTTATCAGTTCGCACCTTTGTTGGTATGTAAAGTTAAGGTGTTCTGTAGTGAAAACTCTTCTAGTGAAGAAGTGCTGCACTGATTCCATTTTCTTTCGTTCACTAGTGCGCAGAAGACTGAATAGGGGTGAGCAGCATTCAAGACTAGGACTCACGTACATATTATAAAGGCTAGTTCTAACCTTGATAGTCTTAAAATTTCTAAGGATAAATCCGGTGGTTCGGCGTGCTTTCGAGACTATCAGGGCACAGTGCTCTGACAAATTGAGACTATTAGAGTAGGATATGCCCAAATCCTTGATAACTCCTGGGACATTTAGTTCGTGGCCGTCAATGCTTAATTCCGGTTGATGATCGTCGCCAACAACCATAACGGAACATTTGTGCCATTAAAGGGTGAGGCGCCATGTGCAACACCACTGGGTGAAGGCCTGAAGATCCTTTTTTATTAGTTCGAGCACGATGTTGTGATCTGCCGGTTTATATCGATAAGCGACTTTTAAATCATCAGCGTACATGAAGGGTCTGCCATACTGAAAACAATCTGAAACGTCGTTGACAAACAGGCAAAATAGGAGCTGACCCAGTACACTACCTGTATAACTCCACTCCTCACATGCGTGGGGTTGGAGATAACATTGGAAATTTTTACTCGTTGTGTGCGAGCATCCAAATAGGAAGATATGAAGTTCAGAGGCTTGCTACCTATGCCGAAGGAGGCCAGTTTAAGAAGGAGGAGGTTATGATCGACCCGATCAAAGGCCTTAGTAAAATCAAAATAGACGCTATAAGTGGCAAAACCGCTGTCTCTAGATTGCAGCACATAATTAACGAAAAAGAGCTGACAGGTGTCACAAGATCATTTCTCAAGAAAGCCATGTTGAGCTGTATTGAGCAGGTTGTTCTCTGTCAAGTGAGGCATCATCTTTTCTTTGATCAAGGTCTCCAAGATTTTCGAGGCTGCGGGAAGTGTATTTATTGGCCTAAAGTTGTCGAATGAGGTCGATCGGCCATGCTTGCGAATAGGCATTATGTGCGATTCCTTCCACAACGAAGGAAAGGCTTCGCTCTCAAGAGCAAGACTAAATACCTTTTAAAGAATATACGGAAAGATATCATTCGCTTCAGCTGTAAGAAGGCTAACTGGGACGCCATGTGGTCCTGGACTATAAGATTGATGATAACGACGAATGGCTGCAGTCACATCCCAGACGGTAAAACTTATGGTTACGAGTACGGCTCCCGTCCAAGCCTGGGTAGGCGGAGGTGCAGAGAACGAGCTTTCACTAAACGTTTTGGATAGGAACGCATTGAAGCTTTCGGCGGTCAAATTAGCGTCAGCTATGGGGTTTCCTAAAGCATCTTGGAGTATGGGGTGTTGCGTTTTCGTCTGCGCTTTTACTGTACGCGAAAAGCGTTTCGCAACATAAAGGGAAGGATTTTCAGCGATGTGGGCCTCATCGGCTATCCATTTTTCTTCGGAGAGATTCTTAGCCTGCTCAAAGATCAGTGTGATCAAGGGCAGAATGGAAGTTTCGTTTTGCCGATGCAAACGACGAGAGAGTTTAGGCAGCCTACGACGGAAAGACAGAGGAAGGTACACTTCATCCTGGACATGTATTACTTTCTTACGGGGGACAAAGTGGAGGATGAGTGGATCCAACACTTTGTGCAGTGCATCGGTACAGACATTTACATCCAAACATTGGAAAAATTCAGACCAGTCGAGAGCTTTTAGATGTGCCAGTAGGTCTGCCGTGTTTGCTGATGGGAAGTCATGATAAAAACTATACATTTGGTCAAATGTTTTATCCGCCTCCAGTTCTAGTTCACTAACAACTGTAAGATGTTCTGAACTCCCAAGTGCGTCTTAGGATGACACTGAAAGTGGTTCGCATCCCCTAAAAAAATTAGGTCGAGTATGTTTGCTCCTTGAGTGGGAAAATCGACTACCTGATCCCACATGCCGATATCTATTGCCTCAAGTAAGTTCTCGAACTTTGAAGGACCGGATGGTGGAAACAATTGCACGCCAGGAAGGTTAAAATCACCTGCAATCAAGCAATACTTAAGATTCAAGTCAGCTGCGGCATGAAATGCCTGCGAGAGACAAAGATCGTAGTCTGCCTTGGCATTAGGTGGGCGATAAACACAGCCAACAAGTAAGGAGTATTTGTTTTTTAGAACAACTCGTAGCCAGCAGCTCTCCTCCACCGCTGTGAACTGTGGATAGTCCAACGGGAGAAATTCAAGTGGCTGCTTTCTATAGAGGCAGCTTTCTCCACCACGACCATTGTTTCGATCGTTCCGAACACATGAATAGCCTAGAACAGAGAGTTCTGAGTCAGCTACACAGGCCGATGCCCATTTTTCAGTTACCATAAAAATGTCTGGGCGGTTGACGAAAACCATAGTCTGGAGCAGAGACATTTTATTAATCAGTGATCTGGCATTTAAAACGACCAATTTAAGACAGCATGTCTGAGGTTTCGGTGGCGGGACATTGGAATGAAACGCCACCACTGTCACCGGTGAGTAACATATACTTACAAATCATTTCCCTTTCAAGGAGAGTCCCCTAAGGCCTATTCGGGCCGAAATAACACATGAAACCCTTCCAGTTACGGATAGATCGTATGCCAATTGTAAGATTCCTCCTCAGTAAGACAGCTTTCAGCATCGAGTCCAAAAACGAACAAGAATTTAATGGCCTCATTGGATGCGTTAATATCTTCTTTAAATGCCATCCATCAGAAGTTGAAAAAGTAGCGCCACGCCCAACTGTGCCTTATAAAACGAGTTCAGTGGAACTCCAACCGTCTTCAGTTGTTGGAGAAGATGTTAAGCGACTCACCCAATCGCAGAATTGGACCGGCCTCCACAAGGACTGCCAATCCCCTAAAAGAACCAATTGGCAACCTCTCCCAATTTGAAGAGGTAAACAATCTATTACTGGAACTGGCTTACCATCAACAAATGATCTGCTGTTTTTCTATTATTCTTTTTACAGTAGGCCTCATACCTAATATGCTTCGGTGGACGTGACACTGAAGATTTTGCGCGCCACATATACACCACTATTTTCAAAGAAAGTATAGCGGCCGCCGTAAAATTTTAAGGGCGAAGGAGAAAGGCGGCACTGGAATCCTCTATTTTTTATGGACTAATTAAAGGTGAGTGGTCACATTTTTACGTGAACGTCTACTTTTTCAGATTAATATATTGAGTGGAAGAAGGACGGGCACAGCTACTCTGAGCTGAAGGCCGCGTTTACTTTAAATCATAGATGGTCCTTGAACATAATTGAGAAACGCCTACGAAGGAATCCATTCATGCAAACAGCTGATGGTAAAGCTTTCCCTTCCACTCTACAGACATTACTTTTAGACGAAAGTGTAGGCCCGTCAACATCTACTCCAAGACCCGCCATGTAGGCGTGAAACATAAACTCTTATATCAACTTTAATATTTCCTCTTTTTAGTTCTGTTCATCCATATGCTTAATAATATTTTATAAACTTTTCTCATATTTACCCAACTTTCGTTGTATACCACATGATTTTTGTCTCGGATTGGGAGGACGCGAATGCGAAAGTCATTTATGGACGGGTTATATTCTGCAATGTACGGCTTACTAGATAATGGAAGGGGAGCAAGGTAGCAGAGCCACATGTCCATCTACTTCAGAGAAATCCAGTAAGGTTAATATCGGGTTCCGGCGCAAAGCGGTAAATCCACCTTTTTGTCTATATCGTCATATGTCGCCATGGCGATATAGGGGATATATCGATAAAGCGGACAGTTGCGATATAGCAGCGACATTTGTATCTTGACATGGCGATAAATGGGCTATATTGCCATAGATATAGCATGTTATTAGGGGACGAACAAAAGGCCAAATGTCTTCTGCCGTCGCACTTAGATGACGATGGTGCTTAGCAACCAGCTTCCAGCTGCCTCGACCCACCTCAGACATCTGCAACGTCCAATTTATTTATCAAAATCCTGCCAATGGACAACGATTGTAATCTCCGTATCGAGCAGACCCATACATACGGAAGATGCGATGTCCTCAGGCGATTAGTTCACCTTCGAACCGACCGCAACTTACTCCACCTCAATTGAAGGACATGACCGTTTTTTCAGATTTAAAATATTCTTTCTATGAAACACTAATACGTACAATGTATCGCTATTTTATTTTATGTTTTGCTAGAACTGTACCTTATTTTTCAGGTTTATTTCACTTTAAACAAACTCCTTATTTCGCAAACTATTGACCAAGCAAAAAACCACAATAAAGCCTATAGTGACCACAAAAGAGGGGGTTTTAGTTAGGTTTTTTCTTGCCTTCCGGGGTTTTTGACGGCTCCGAGGATGTGCTCTACAAATAAACCTTATTATTATAGTCAAACTGCGAAGGTGGATACCCCTGTCTATGTGACAGTTCGGATGTTCACAATACACTGAAAACCGTGACTGCGTTGTGACATGTCACTCCAGCGGTGGATTAAGCTAAAGATTGTTTCGCCTAATTCTGGTAACCACTAGGTTGAGCTTATCTTTCTGTACACGCTTAGGATAAATTATCAGTGTCTGATATGATGAAGATTTGCCAATTATTGATACCGAATGGCGTCTGAATAGGTTTCATCGCCATATTATTACAGAGGAGCAGCCATGTGTGATCATGGTCGAATTCTCTGTCGGTATCTAAGGGATTAGATTTTCAAATGTATCCTGCTTCGTGTGTTGGCAATAAAGAATTTAGAAACTTTAGTCTCAAGACGCATTATATTTTCGGGCCAAATATCTGATAGTGATTTTCACCACCCCTTTCCTGTACTTTCTATTCTTGCACACTTCATGTAATTTCAACGCCCTTGGATTTTCTGAGAATTCCCCAACTGCATTTATTTTGACCATACATTTAACTGTCCTCTTCTCATCACGGCTTAATTTTTCAGTGCTCTTATGAGTTAAGCAGAATCCAAGGTGCCTATTAAATATTGGTTTCACTGCTTATGAGTTTTTGCAGTTTAAAAACGTATAAGAGACCCATAATAGTTTACCTTTGGCAAAGCTTGGCGACCAAGTGGCCTTTCGTTCTGTCGCAATTTAGATTTACGCAGCAGTGCACTTTTCAAAATGGGTAATGAGGCTTCTGTAGCACGGTAACTTGTATGCTTAATTATAAAGCTTATTTTAAACGTATAGATCCAATTTCTTCTGATTTTAATACACATAATGAAAGCTGTTTATTATGCGCGTTTTTAAGTAACAAGAAGGGCCCCTGAATGAACTAAACTTTAAATATTGATGGACTAGGAGATAGAATTTCTAAAATTCTGTTAGTATACTTCTTCTTATGCCAGTTACCAGCATATTATTAACTCGCATAAGATGAACGAGGCGTAAAATCGGCTGATGTATGTAAGAGGGACTATATCCTCAATCGAATCTCGATCACTTTCACAATTAACAAAATCTCTCAATGCCTCTATATAAAGGTGGTTGATTATAAAAGCTATATACATGTATATATATATATATTGCTTTTATACCGTAGTTGGGGACTCATGTGGGGCAGGTGGGGCAATCTGGGGCTAAGGGTTAACTAAATTTATTGTAAAAATTTTTATATTTCATCGTGGACTTCCCTGTCAGCACCAGCTTCGCCTGGCCTCATCTTAATAGCCGGGGCCACGCGGGGCAATCCGGGGACAAGGGTGAACTTAATTTATTGTTAAAATGTCTCGAAATCTTTTATTGGTCAAAAAAGTATTAATAATTATTAGTTTGAATCTCCTTTTTTGATAAAACAATTGAATCGGTGGTTTAAACGGAAAAACGCAAGCTGCACGCTGCAAAAATATTATCCGTAGACGGGGCTTAACGGACTGATATGGCCCCGTCTAATTCAGTCTACGTGCCACTGAATTAGACGGGCCAAATTCAACCCGTTAAGACCCACCTACGAAAAATATTTTCGCAGCGTGCAGCCCCGTTTACCCGTGTCAACCCCCGATTCCATTGTTTTATCAAAAAAAGAAGATTCAAACTAATGGTTATTTATACTTTTTTGACCAATAAAATATTTGGAGACATTTTCACAATAAATTTAGTTCACCCTTGTCTCCGGATTGCCTTGCGTGGCCCCGGCTATTTAGATGAGGCCAGGCGGGACTGGTGCTGGCAAGGAAGTCAACGATAAAATATAAACATTTTTAGTTCAGACGAATTGAAAAAGTTCTCAGAATGGTATTTTTAACAACTATCAAAAATTAGCTACTTATGCTTTCTGCAGATTTTTCACGTTTATTAACTTTTTGTATTAGGTTGCTCATCGGAAGTTTGTTGTAGGTTTGTTATCAAGCCCTGGAAGACAAATTTCACCCGAGTTTATAATTTACTTTTTGTGTTTTAATCCAAACTTAACACTTAATTTGGATTTTCGTATACATTGCACCAGCGATGGCCGATTCCGAAGCCGTCGTTTGGCTGAAAGTAGGACAAGACCTTGCCATAATTTCTAGTATTCATGCGTCATGGTGATGCATTTTTGTGATAAGCCTGGAATACGCCTGGTTTACGCCTGGGATTTTTCAAATCTTTAGTAATAACATAAAGGAAGCACATTTAACACGTATGAATCTGTGTGATTATATTGTGGGAAACTAATCCACCCTTGATAGGCAGTGGCAAAAAAACCTATGAACAAATTCAGCAGCCCATATGGCAAACATAGGTGAGCTCGTGATAAATTATTATTATGTCAGTACATTTTGATTGGACTAAGGTCACGTAAAACAAACGGATAGGCCGGGATTTCCCCGCATTTCCACGGCCGTCGATGGGGTATTTGGGAATTGTGCTTGGAGGGAAGCGAACTTTTTAGACTTCGCCAAATACCATGTCGAGGAGGTTAGCTAGAGTCATGTCAGAGAGAAAGTGCTATTTTTCAGAAATTAATATGCAGTTATTCTTTCTTTTCTTGCAATGAGTAGACGGCTCACATTTATCCCTTTCAAATGCATAAAACTGGTACAAAAATGGTGCTGCTAGGACAACTAAGTTTACCTATTCTCAGTCATACCAATGAATGTTTTGTATACTTTCGGATAAACATGGGTTCATGTTATCAGTCTAACCTGCTTACAAGAAAACATAACAAATTTACTTTTTTTCTATTACATGTGATTCTAATACAGGTTCTGACCTACATACTTCAGTCATTATTATGCTTAATTGGAGTACATCCCTTAAAACAATTCCCAAAACCGAAGCAATCAGGTTTTGGTTTTAGAAACCGAAACTCCGTACGCCACTTTATTAAACACATAAAATCCGCTTAGTGTGTGGTTGAACTTGTTGCCAGTACTTGAACCGTTGGTATGGTAAATCATATGAACTGGTATCAAGTTATGAACATGCAAATACCAACAAAAAATATACTTTATTTGCGACGAGAAAACGGTAACTACACATCAATGCTCATTTATTGCCTCAAAACTACAACAATAGCGATTGTTTTTGAAAATTCTGCACGGAACATTTAAAAATATCCTTTTAAATAGTCTAGCTTTCATAATTGAATGAACAATGTGCACACAGTTCCTCAAGGCAGAAGAGTTTACATTTGGCTAACGTAGTTTAAGACTGAGTGCTCACTTGCGTAAGCTTTGACGAAATACCGTGTCTATTTTAAACAAAACTTGTGGCATTTTCACAGGAGAACGGCATCTACATTGAGTTTTTAAACCAAAAGCTGATAAATTTAAGATATATATTTAATGCAGGTTGTTTTTAGACTGTCATTAAAAATTTTACTCGTAATATACAAGTAAGGCAAACGGTGGATACTCTCCGAAAAGAAGGCGCTATTTCGAAAAGTGGAAATACCTTAAGTGATTTAAATGTTTCAATCATATCATTAATTGTCATCCTAGATATCTAAGAAACGAGAGCGTTCATAAAGTTTCGGACGGTAATTTAAAATTATACGCTTTTAATAAATAAGCTTTGCCGAAATAGTATGAAATATCGCAATGCTGCAAACAAAAGCTGATAAACCACAGTGATCAATGCATCAATACCTTGCTATTTTAAGCATGAAGTTAACAACTGCTGATTTCATGCGCAAATGGTCACGCGTTAGAAGCAGTCCGTAGAATATCCGGAAATATCCAACAAATATTATGTTGAAGCACACCAGTCAACTAAATGTAAAATGTTTACATTTATCTCACATGAAAAAATGAAGTACCAAAGGGGAAATATATGTGTAGGCACAAACGACAAAAAGTGCAACACGTTTATTAAACTATTCTGTCTGTAAGCGTCATTTGCAATAATGTTCTCAGTAGTTCTCAATAGTTTTGATCCACCATTGTTAAATTGCAAAGTAGCAATTCAGCATTTTAATTGTCCCATGAAAAATTCGGTTATGTGTGAACCATGTTCTTAGCTTGTATATTATTTTAAGGTGGTAAAAGGGCGTAGCCGCATGGCGTTATTACCATTTATTTGACTCTGAACTATGGTTTTGCTGGGTATATTTCATGTCCTATTTTAGGCCTGGAATTTTTTATTCCTATCTACAGATGAGTTAAGCTCAAACATGTTTCCTGATATACAGGATCAACCCGGGGTCGTTTTGCACGTCTATTCAAAACCTTTTCCTGCAGTAAAGGAACTTTTTATGTTGCTAAATATTTATTTACCATTCGCAAAAAGAATTATTTCCCTTCCTGGCTGGCCTCAGGAACTGTTGGCCAAAATGCTACAATACATTTCTGATAAGAAGGGATTACTTAGGCGGGCTGGATAAAGTGCTTGGCATGCAGCCTTAAAGTGGGCTTCTTTTCAGCACTAAGGACAACTTAGATTTGGGTTAAATTAAATACCTAATTCATAAATATTTTTCTATTGATTTGCGATTCCTATGTTACCTCAAATGCAGTGCTTTTTTAATATTTTTATCCCAATAAAAGCTATCCATTAGTCTTAAAATTGGTTTTACTTCCCAAATAATGTTGACTCCAGAATGCAGTTTGGCTTGCGGTAAGGTTTTCAAATTGATTGCTTTGTCATTTTCTTTTAAGGAAAGTCATACATTTCCCTACTGTAATCAAGAGAAGTCATATAGAATTCATGAAACAGTGCAGTTGATGTGGTCTTTGATATTTTTCATTAGAAAGAGGAAATGAAATGTACTTTTGCCTTTCCATTTTATATCTTTTATTAAAATCAGGTATGCAAAATAACGCAGTGTTTTGAGCGGTCTTCGTCAAACTCAATGTAAACCTGCCCTTTATTTTCAGAATCAGGTCTGGGACAAGTACTACGAGGCATAGACATCGTACATGAATCAGATCAATTTTAGGTTCTTTAAGAGACTAGATGACCGTTTCAGTCTTCGTATTGATTAAGTTGACTACCTTTTCTTGTTTATTATCGAAGGTTGACAGCCCATTCGATAAGGTCCATCTTTGAAGCCAGCGCAACCAGATCTTGCGCTCGAGTATGTGCTGCTCTTGTTTTGCTCTCTTTCAAAACAGATATTGATATTCTTAATGAAGAAACAAGATTACAGCGACTCGAAACAATGTAGGCACCAAAAACATTTATCAGCTCTCTATCTATCAAAAACTTCCAGCATTCCACCCTTTGGAGATGAATCTTGAATCCTATGGAAGATTGATTAAGAAGCAACCAGGGATGCCTGGCCACAAACCTAAAGGTCGACATGTTCATCCACTTGGCTAACAACCGTCTAAGTATTCCTTTCGGCACACAAGGAGCTCCTACTACGTATCCAGTGTAACAGGGGCTACCCTGAAAGGCCCAAACAAAGTCAAACCAGTTCACATACATGCTATCAGCCATTTTGGCCAAACACAACACACACAAGATACATTTTGAGGATTGGCTACTGTGTACATGTTATGCTTACGTGTATGAGCTGTCTTCTATAAAGACTGGCCATTTCGACCCTAACGGATAATAGAATTCTGCAAAACAAATAAGAAGCTTAAGGCATTTGATCTCAGTATACGATTTTTAGATATTCAAATACCTGACAACTTTCATTATGCAACGGCTAACTTAAATACCAATCGCCATGAAAAGAGACTAAAAATCCATCCTTCTATTACTGTTATCGAGATAAATTCAGTATCCGAAATGCTTTAGTTCTGAATGGGAGCACAGGATTTCTGCTAGACAAGAGTTGATTTCCATGGCAGACCAGCGGTTCTTGGTGAGACTACAGTAATTAACCAAATTCTTTTTGTTCATGTAACAAACGCCTGAACACAGAATGAGGTAAAGCCACGAGCGTACATAACGAGTGCAGTCTTCGTCAATGTTCTTGTTCTTGAGAAAAAAGCGGTCCTTTCTGCGTAATAGTTGCTCGATTTTAATTTCTAAACTCGATAATGTCTAACAGCTCTCTCTCTCATTACATTAAAACTTTCTTCAACCTTTGGACCAACTGCACAGTGCTTAAAAACAGTTAGGGTACCATAGAAGCTGCTTTTCTAGACCTTTACTACCCACGCGACCTATCAATGTGTCAGCACATAAGAGTGGAACAAACGCTTATCGCTAGCACTTCAAAGGCATAAGTTGAGCCGATTGCAGATTAAGACTGTTATGACAGACGTGCGTAATCTATCCCACCTTTACCACCCTTACCAACTACATTTGCGCATAAAAAGGTGAAGAACCATTTCACCATATGCTAGAAGGGGTTTCGCAAACTTCAACCCTTATCTGCTCTTCAGCATATGGCAAACTTTTGGCACCGGTCGAATAGATGTGACAAATATGTACTGTTAACTGGATTTTAGCTGCATGGTTACTAAATTCTTCAGTGTTTTAGGGAAGTAGAGCATTAATGTGCTTTTCAAAGACTGTTCTCAGTGAACAATTGTTTGTTTAAATCCCATATAGACTCTAAAAAACCCAAATCTTAAGCTCATTAATTATATGGGCTTTTTGCAGACTAGTCCTGCTAACTGCAACTCAAGTGATAACACCCCAATTGAAGTTTCTCGATCTAAACACGTTATCCATAAGCTTTGCTATCCGTAAATGAAGAGTTACCGTATGTAAAGTGCAACTTAACTTGTAACCACATGATCAAATAAACTGTAAGAAGGCGATATTAGTCATCTTGTAGATTCTAGGTTAATTGCTCAGGAACTACTGTTTGGGAAGTTGGCTTACTGAACCAGACTTCGTCGCAACAAACCAAATGTGGAACTAAACTCAAGCTTGATTAGACTCGCGACTCCCGATGGGGCCTTGGTGCTCGTGTAGCTGAAGCGTTTGCTGTATCAAAGCCTTCTTCTGATTATGGTGGGTTCAAATCCAACCGAGGTTGTCGACATTTTCGAAGTAGGATCGACTGAAATGGTTTAGCGTTATACAATTTCTGCGTTACACTTCTCTTGCACTAGATTGCCCTTTTACTTCAAATTTTCTCAACTTTTGTTTGCAGTTCTCGAAGTACTCCACAAATAAATGGAGCAAACGAAAAAATTGACGTTTTGGAAGCGACCTATCAGAAAAACCTTGAACAACCTCAGCGTACCGTAAGCGTACCAGCAAAGGCGGCACCTTCTTGTGCTGACCTATTGAAGGCAAAGGAGGAACAGTCGAGGGCTTGTCCTAAAGCCAAGAAGAAGCATCAGGAAAACAGCGCGTGGGAGCATTTACATAACCCACATGCTACAGATGCCAGTGCTCAGTTACCGCTCGGAGACATGTAATGTTGATTAATTTTCCTTTTAATAACACTCAATGATCTAGAAATTTATTTTAAATTTTTTACCTTGTCTTATGTAGTAAAGGAGTTGGTGTAGTAAATCTGTGGAATTTTTACGACTACCATGACTCTTTGGCCCCGCCCTATGACATGCCGATGACTCACCTGCCCCTTCGTGCGAAGAGGTCTAGTGTGACAAACCCAGGCTCTTGCTTATTCATAGTTCGATTGATGACATGTAGGTGTCTCCAACCCAAACATACAAAACTCGATTTCTCCGAATACATATAATTTATCATCTACCACATATATGTATATATATATATATATATATATATCAAGGAAATAATCGCAGAAATTACTAGGCGCATGGCATCGAAGTAGGTGGATAAGATACGACTTTGAAGGGTCAGACCCTAGAGTTCGATGAACGTTTTCGTCGAAGACAAGCAACTGCCGCGGAATAACCACGGAAATGCCCATTCTACAAACGAGTAGCACTACAAGTAGTGTGAATTCTAAATGACAATGATGTTATACCATACTTTCGCATGGATACTAGCTAAAAGCCCAGACACGTGCTTAGCCGATGTTTCTGCTGCTGCATGATACAGCAACGAGGGGTTGGGTTCTTCAATATATACATCCTGATCATCATCACCCAAAAAAGATGAAGAAGAAAACAAGGTGATGTTATGGACCACACTGTAATTATGCTGACATTTCGGAAATGTACTATTTTCCATCATCAGAGTGCTGAGTCGTGTGTTCCTGCTTGCCAAGAATTTGAATGCCGTGCAGCCGATCTCGTGTTGTAGCGACGGCTGACGTACAAGCTCTAAACTTCGTGCTGCCGTGGATTGGCCGTGGCGCCTCCGTTGTGGATGGCCCTTGTGTGTCATCGTTGTGTGTATCTGGGCCTCGTATCTTCACTGACGTATACATGGAACTGCAGTATTTATCTATCTGAAAAAGGCATACACTTGTGCCGGTGTGCCTTGGGGCTTATACTAAAGGGATATCAGGCTGTTGCTTAGTGATCTCAGAATCAGCTTTGAACTTTGGAGTTCCGACTCTTGAGATTGGGTGTGACTGGCTGATGATGGCTAGCAAGCCAGAAATTGACATTTCGGTCCCCATTTGCATTGTCGGATCCACTCCATATATATTAGCAAAGGTGAAGGTACGAAGACAAGATAAATTATTCCGTTCATCATCGCCCAAAGTAGATGAAGAAAGCAAGGCGCTGTCATGGACCACAATGTAATTGTGCTGACGTTTTGGCCTATGAGTTCGGCGTCATCAGAAGCGAGGATATGTCCAGAAGCTGCACAATATTCCGCCACCAGCGAGACTTGATCCATCCTTCTCACTGTCCTTGTGTGCTCACTCATGCAGGTCTGTTGTCACTTTCTGGTCTTCCTAAGATGGTTTCCGTCACAGGAACTGTACTGGACGCGATACACGACGTTTGCTGCTCCTTCGCGGGACAGAGGGATATTTGGTCTCATGACCAGTCGTTTTATTGTCTTCTCACGTATGTGGGCCACACCGATACCCAGTGGTTGCAAGAGATGAGTGACTGCCTCAGAAACATTCTCGATATATGTCATTGCTCTCCACATTCTCGGTTGTTCCATCACTGGTCTTGTATTTCGTTTCGGTTGTCTGGTGAGTTCTAGGAAGCTGCAAGGGTAATCGTTGGCGATGAACATCTGCCGAAGATAATTTAGTTCTGCCGCTATGTCACCAGCCTTGTTGCAATACATTTCTGTCCTCTTGTAGGGAGTTCGCACACAGCTGCGTTTGTGGCCCAGTGGATGGTTACTTTGGTAGCGGGGTACTCGATATGTGTTGGTTGCCTTTGGGTATACCGTCGTCTTTGGGCTCACATCAATATCACGGTGGACCAGGACGTCTAAGAACGCAAGTTGACTATTGACCTCAGCCTCCATTGTAAATTAAATGTCGACAAAAACAGAGTTCAGGTTCGTGTGAAATTCAGTAACCATTTTACGCTTGAGGACGACGAACGTATCGTCTACGTACCGCGCCCAAAATACAAGTCTCTGATTCGAAAAAACCAGTGTCTATAACTTTTGAAGGAAACCAGATAGCGGTGAACCCATCAGAGTCCCTTTGATCTGTTCGTGCACCGTGCCCTAAACGGTAAAATGCGTGTAAAGGCAGAACTTGAACTGTTGGATGAGATGCGCACGTGTAGGCTTTTTAGTCCCCTCCTCATATCGGCTCTTAAGTAGATCACTCACGGTTTAGATTGCAAGGACTAGGGTTCCCACCCGTCTATCTAATTAGCGAGCATTCTCATCCCGTTGTGCATGGAAGCTCGTTCTAGAGCAATCGCAGGCAATTAAACGCAGTTGCTTCAATTCTGGCTCGTTGAAGGACCACACAAGCCTGGAAAGTTCTACAAGTTACTTGTTGTCAGTTTAAATACCAAACAGGATGCCCCTGAGAAACTGAAAATTCCCCTGACGTTAATGATTCCACTGCCGGAAAAAGGCGCGCAGAAGACCTTACAGAACTAAAGTGTTGAAAAGCTTGGTCTTGGCTACATGAAAAATTGATAAGTAAAGGAACATTGCAAATAAAAATTTCCTGCGTTCCTAAGTGTCATGTTCAAATCCATTTAATTTTCAAAATAAGGCAGGCAAACCATCGAATGTTGTTTCAATTGGCCTCGTTTGTGTATCGTGCCGATAATTTAAAAAAGAAATACAATGACATTTATACGGTAATTTAGCACACGGTTGATCGTGTCTTAGAACGGAATAGTATCTGCCACTCCGAGGAGTGGACCTGTGCCAATGCTATACACGAGACCTTGAGCACGTTTTACATCAACAGTCATATTAAACGAGGTTCTCTGTGTAAGACGGCAGAGGCATGGCTGACTTCGCGTCAAAACGATTCTGGTACGAGTACACTTGTTCCGCATCTATCGCACTCTCTCACCTCCCCCCCCCACCACCTGGAGTTGGTGTCATAACCAAGTCAAGAAGACCAAAGGCAGAAGAGGGCGCAGCTGATAGGCGCGGCCGGAGCAACTCCTGGACATGCCGTCACACCTGAACACAAAGCAGCTGGATAGGCGACGAAACATCACAAGGTGGTTACTCGGGCATGTGTGTCTAGTTACTGGATGCCGAAGATTGTCAAGATAACTGAGAGGCCGATGCTACGGACAAGCGGACCGCGAATTCCAGCAGTTGTTGTCCTGGAAGGTTAGGAGAAGGTAGTCATCATCATGAAAACCAGGTTCCTCATTCTGCTGAGAGATCAGACAATCATCTTCTAGGCCTCCGGTGCAGCAATGACTCGATCGTCATCAAAGGAGAGGCACATAAGCGCGTGACCTGTGAAGCAGCCTTCTTACCTGCAGGCGCTTGCTAATAGAACTTATCGGAAACATTGCGTTGGCATGTGATAAAAAGTCACGTTGCCCTTACATGATTAGCCTGTCGTTGTTTGGTGGCTTTTCAATTTAATATTAATTTTACGGTAAGAAAGAATTTGCTTAAAGTTCTCCGTGACTTTTGCATGATCACAGAAAATTAATTTCTTCTCACGATCCAAATAAGCATATCTTTACCTCTATGAAATTGATTTGAGAATCAGTTAGAAAAAATAGATGTGAAAGTGGATGGCCTGTTTAAGGTTGCCTCAGAAAGGATAACTTGTGGGTTCCAGCTCTATTGGTTATCCTAAATTCTGATTAAAATTAGTTAATGTTAAGTAAAAAAGTATCTGCCCTTAGTCGGACAATGTTATATGCTTATTTTTAGGGCATGCATTTAAGTATCACGTGTCATTTCAGTACTTGGATACGCGGAAATTTACGCACTTCCTTATCTACATGCTAACCACATATGCCATTTTTATTTTTGCATACTGAGTTCAGCTTGTTTTAGTGAAGATTGATGCTCTAGAAATAAAGAGGCAATAAGGGGTTTCGATAATAGGAAAGAGAGGAATGTTCATCTATGAGTCTTAAAAGGCTCTTTGCTGAAATCTGCAGACTATTCCTTTCGTTGTCATTCAAGTCTTTATTCATTCTTCTGGTTTCTTGGCTTGTACTTCGCAGTCCTCTACAAAATTCACATTTAACTAATTTTTTCTCGTCTTATGCATTCTCAGGGGAGGACGCACGCAGTCCGAATCAGTAATCGTTTCGAGTGGCTGCAATGGGGATCTGCTATCTGCGATCAAATCACCCATTGGTAAGAACATCAAACGTTCGCCTGATAGCTTGAAGTAACCGAGTCCCGTCTAGATCGTGCATTTTCTGGTCCGAGTTTGGAGCATGGACAGCTGGCAACTAAAAAATTCCGGTCTTCGTTTGGTCATCGCTCGCTCCCTGACATGATTTGTGGAGAGATACTTACAAGGAGCTCAATGCAATTTCGGTAGGTATTTTCGGCTGTTGGTGTCTTTTCCAAGTACATGTAACAAAATTAATTTGCGATTTAACACAACATGCACAGAAACGTGCTTGCTTTTTCGTGAAGTCACACACAAAGGATTTTAGGAAGAAGAACCTTACAAACAAAACCAATGCAGTCTGTAATGGCCGTTTACCGCTTATTATCTGTCATCAAGCAGCCATATCTAATCCTACGTTTCGTATAAACTGGAAGGCAGGCATCCCAAGAAATTAAATTTAAAGGAAGGACGCCGTTTGCGAAAATGAAGAAATTTATACAGTACAGTTTTGACACTGAATCCCCAGGTCGTCGTCAGACTTGAAAAAATTGTGCCGAAAATTTACTGAATAAATTTCCTCATTTTTCCAAAGGACGCCTTTCCTTGAAATTTTACATTTTCGAGCCGTCAGGCATAAACCTGCGTCATGTTGTCAGAACTCTCATACGTAAACCTTGAGTCATTGACTCGTTCTGTCGTTTGCCATCGGGTTTATTCGCCAACAAGACAATGAGCCTAGTCGCTCATGAGTTAGAGTACTGAAATCCTAAAGAACGGAAGGCAGGTTCGGACTAAAGGAGTTGGAAAGTCTGGATATGAACGCGGCTGATTTACTGACTGACTGACGACGGCTCATACGTGGGAAATTATCCTTTTAGTCCTCTTTATCTTTTTTCGGTAATTTTATTCTGCCAACGATATATGCCGCTGTGCGACTGTCGGCGTTATCATAAATAGAGCTCCCGGGCACCAGGGGATATACATTTCGTTCAACATGGCCGCTGGGGGTCCCCCTGTTGATGTTTAGTATGTTTGTTAAGGGAGTTTGGCAGATTTGCTTAGTTCAAATGACCCAATTGTGAAAAAGTTGTGGCCTCAGTGGGAGACGAACCGACACAGCAGGGAAGGTTTTTGCGCAGCGAATGCTCTAAAATTTAGCTACGATTCTCACCGTGAGTTGTAAATTTAAACACATTTGGAGCAATTTTACTCACCCAATTAACTGCTCATATGAAATCCACCATTGCAGATTAGCAAGCTGACTGCCCACGCGGAAATTTTTTCAGCAATTATCTAGAAGTAGAAGGCATCGTGGTCAGCAGAATCAAACTTCTACCTGTCTGAGCCTTCGGGCTCTTTCTAGCGTCCATCATCAGAAATAAAAGACATAAACGAAAGGCAAGCAACAGTTATAGGACGCAGGGGCCAATAAACCGATATGGAGGGGATCGGGGGAGGGGAGAGGAAACCGTCAATGACCAGGGCCGGCAGTCCGGAGATACCTGTGCAGGGAGTTGTACGCCGGCACCAGATCGATAAATTGATTGACTAAGTTCTCATCCAAGGGCCAGGCTTCAATCAATTCGCGGCCTGTTTTGTTACTGGCGTGCGCGATTACCCTCGCAGCTGCGGAATTAAACTCATGACCGGTCTCGTAGGTATGGACGGCCACTTGCGATACTGCGTTACCCACCAGCTTACGTTTGTATATGCGCGAACCAAGCGTACGCTTTTTCTGTCGTGTGTACTTTCGGTGACAATTTAGCCACGGTAGGCGATGCACGACGTCCGACTGCTCACTGTGATTTAAGCGGTTCTTGATTCGCATAATCCGGCTGCGCATGTTAGCCTTGGGACAGTTTGCGATTCCGACGCCTAGTCCTGCAGCAATGCGTTCGGTTGCCTCCGATACCTCCTTAATGTATGACAGCGCATACCATTTCGTACGCTTGGTCCATAACGGTTGATAGGCCCCTGCAACCTATAACTGTTGCTTTTTCTTTTATGCCTTTAACCTCTAATGATGGACTCTAGAAAGAGCCCGAAAGCTCAGAAAGGTAAACATTTGATTCCGGTGATCGCAACGCTTTCTACTTCTCTATCTAAACACATACTTGGGATGCGAAAATTTGCCTCAATTCGCAATAATTTAGAATCCAACAGAATGGCAACTAGGCTCACTTACTTGTTAGCAGCGAAGTAAGCAATAACTTTGGTGGGTAAAATCGATTCAAGTGTGCTCCATTTCACGATTCATGGTGAGCCTAGTAGCTCAATGATAGAGCGTTGGCTGCGCAAAAGCCTTCCCTGCTGTCTGAGTTCTTCTCTCACTAAGGCCGCGAATTTTTCAAAATTGGGTTAAGTGAATTAAGTATGCTTGAAATGGAAAAAGTGTAGTGTTTCTTCAGTCAGCAACTGCTGAGAAACTAAGTTATTATGATTTTTTTTAGAACCTAAAGCAGCGGTAATTTTCACCTTCAAAGTAAAGTACTGGAAAATAGAAAGCTAATGAGGGAGTGTAAGCTCTCGAAGCTTTATCCCCTATAAAATTCTGAGCATGTAAAGAAAAGAATAGCCCATATTAAGGACAATTTTCATTTGCATAATCACAGCCTCTTTAAAACAGCTTCATTTTTGCAGTTAACTCTGTGCAATTAAGTTAGAGCAGAACTGGAACAAATATTACCTCAAAATCGCAATGAAACCGTTGTTGTCGCTGTTTGCTCTCCTGGGGACATTAATCATTATCGGCGTTGCAATCGTACAATTTGCTCTACTTGAATATTAAATACAGGGAACATTTGCATGTAAACGGGCTACAAAATAGGAACGTCTTATTTATTTTCTGTACATTTTTACCTATTTAAATCATGTATTCGTGAAAAAAGAGAACCTGTTAAAAGTTATTGGATTTTTCAGCAGATTTATGCACACCATCAAGTAAAATTTAGTGAATATAAATTATCAGAGAACTAAGTTTCTTCTATGTTCGTCTCCAAAAGTTCACTTCCATCTATTTCACGGTCACCGACTGCTCTCGTGGATGGGGAAATAAACACTCTTGGAGAGAATTCAAAAACTTTGGATATGGACAAATTAACGCGTGTATTTTCGGCCAATTCTCGGGATGCAGCCGCAAAGGAAAACCTCCATTCGCTTCTTTTTTCACCGGAAACTTACAATGAAAGTGAACTCTCACGAGACAACAGCAAGATTTTTAGTTATGGCGAAACTGAAGATGACGTTTTTCTCCCTTCAACGACATACAGCATAACAGGTAACGAGGAAATCACGAAGGACGACAGCAAAATTATCCGTGGTGAAAACGAGTAATTCATTTTGATCACTTTTCTCTTCTAATTTTACATAACTGCTTGCCAGTATGCAGACAGGTTAAATACACTAAAATTCAGCTTTGGTGTTCATAGTTTGAGCATGTTTTATAAGTTGCAAGTTTCAGCCTTCAAATACTCTGTGGAAATATTTTGAAAGACCGCCGACTTAAAGCGTGAATTAGGAATTATCTCGCGTTTGGGACTGAGTACTTCATGGACGTGTTTTAAGTAATTAATGGCATTATATTTGTATAAGGAAACTGGTACAGGGTAGTGGAAATAAAAAGTCTATTTTCTGGCATCACGCACACCTACTTAATCAGGAACTCCTAAATTTTGTCTATTTTATCATGGACTTCTTTTATCACCAAGTTGACTATTCATTCCACAGGGTCATGTTCTGCCGACCGCAATCGGGAGTTGCCCGAATCACATGAATGTACTGCCTTACAGGTCTGAGTGTCGCATGAAGTAGACTTGCTTCCTTAAGACTTCCAGCTGTGAGCCTGAAACCCATTGAACGCCTTTACATTTAAATACGCCACCAATAACTTTGGCGGCTTTAGGCTGAAGCCTTAAAGAAAATTCGAATAACTGTGTACCTTTTCGATTAAGGATCAGGAAGGCATAGTGACCAAAAATATATTGATTTTTGAAAGCAGCTCATTTCAAATGAAGTCAAAAATTCAGGGAGCAAAAGCTTAGGAAAAAAATACTACTTTATCCTTCATCATTTATGTTTTGAAATGATAAGTCATTGGTCAGTCAACAGAACCCTCAGAATATTTGGTTAAAACAAATGTTTCTTCACAGAACAATAGGTCAAATTTAGAAATGCTTTATTCACATGAAACTCACTATTTGTAACCATGCACCAGGGTGTATGCATTAAAAATACATTCAAATTTTTAACGTTTCAATTGGTAAAATACAACGAACAAAATATACGAATTGCAGCCATCCAAATGTTTATGAGTGCAGATAGCAAATAATTTTTCAAGATTAAAGACCCTGAGAAAGTTCTCTTAGCATAATCAAAAACAGAACCCACCTGCGCTGAAGCATGTTTTGATCATTCTCAAGACGTTGCTCCTTTTTTTCTGCAACACTGAATGCGCTCAATATTTCCTCTTCTGAAATGTTGAGTTTTTTATTTTACCCAAATGGACATTTATCTAGATTTGTTATATCCTTCGCAGACAGGCAAGTATAAAGGACGAAGTTGAGTCTACAGAATGGCCACTAAAGTCTGCGGAAATTAAGCTTCCTCACATAGTGGTTTCGGAAGACACAGACACTCTGCGATCAGTGCCTCCTATGCCGAGATCAGAAATAGTTCCAGACGATTATTCCCAAGAAGAAAATTCCTCGGCAGACACAAGGTTTTTTAAGGTACGCTTGAAGACTAAATTCATACCATATCCAATCAACTTCGGCTTATAGTAAAAATAATTAAGGATAAGTAGATGCAGTAGAAAAATTCATTAAATATTTCATGAACTCTTTGAGGCTCAATTTTGGATCCGCTATAATTGGCTCGAATTGAAATATTGACATCCAGCCCCATATCTATAAAATATAATAAAATTTCTTATTTTTGACGAACTACGTTATCATATTGAGCGCTTGAAGGAAATATTTCCAAAATACTTTCGGTTTTGGAAAATGAAGACGGCTTTTGCAACTGTCCTACCTCAGAAAAGTGTTTTTTTTAGATCTGGGATTTCCTAGAATCCCTTGATTATTCGCGTACTCTAAAGCAAACATTGAACAATCAAAATGATCATTTTTATCCAATGTTATATTTACGGAATGGTAGAACTGCTCGATCGTTATTTGTATGAATTGAGATATTGTACTGCATTCAAGAACAATAAGTACAAATTTTCAGAAATTTTAGTATTTCAATCCAAATCTTCACAGTTCTGCGGACAACGCAAGTCGACATTTGGAAGAATACACAGTGAAAAATAATTAGCTTCCGCATAAGAATTTATATGTGCTTTTTTGCATGCTAACGATGTTTCAATTTTTAGAAGTATTTTACTTCTGGAAATGCAAATGAAACATTTTAATTGGCTTTCATGTTCTTCCTTGTTTATATTTTACTTATTAAATCACACTTTTTTAAAATATTTTCTTGGTTTCGCCAGTTAAACTAGTACTGTCATCAAATTCAGCTCTTAACGGAGGTCGCACTATGCTAAAAGGCATATGTTGGCGCCCCAAAAGTATAATTTAATTGTTCGGTATGATGTTTTTTTTAATCAGAAACAGAAGACGATTATAAAACCGCTTTAGTTTCTCATTTTGGGTCAATAATAGAAAAAACGATTATTAAGGCATAACCAAGAATTTGCAACAAGGTCCCCTAGGCTGCCATTCAGCCTGCCACTAGTGCACGTGAGTAAACACATGATCTTTCTTGCTCGTAACACTTGCATTACAGCTCCACTTCTGCTCGGGAGAAATTTCAGAATACATGACTGCAAACTCTTCTACCAAGGATAAGTCACTTCATGAGAAAAATCCACATCATAGCACACATGAGATTTAAAAACGTCCATTCCTCAGCACAAGCACGGGTATAGCCGAACTCTACAACTTTTAATCCCTCTCTTTTTCGCCAGTATTCGGAGCCGCCTTTTAAAGACCATTGACACAAAGAGGCAGTTTGTAGTATGAAGCGCATTTGTCGAAAGTTGTTGGTGTAGACAGCAGACGGTTCCCCAAATCACAAGTCAGAAAAGATGGAATAAACTGGATCAGCCTTTCTGCGGGAAAATTAACTGTGCAAAGGCTGCATCACGCGCTATTTGCCAGCTATGTCGGCATGCTAGATGTGTCCGTGAAGCTGTGAGACCTTGACTGTGGGATGAATGTTCTGTCGTCTGCAGCCAATCACGTGAGTTGGGATGATCGATTAGTCTCGAGCGTATGCGCGGCGAGTCGACGGTGAGCGTGAGAAAGGACAATAGCGCACAGCATGCAAGATTTGGTGAACAGAACCAGCGTGAGTCATCGCCGCGGCGCTGGGCGCACCGACTATCACTGATTCGTGACACTCAGCAGTGGATGAGGTAACTGAATATGCATTATTTGTACCACTGCGATAAAGCTGTAAAGGGTGAGGAGGGGGGGCGGAGCAGAGGGAAGCAGAGCTTTATTTCGTATAAATAAGCATTTTAGCGAAAGAATGTCATTCAGCACTTTCCTGCGAACAGGTAAAGCATAATACGAATGAGCATGGTACATTGAGATTGAAAGCCGCAGAAACATGCGATCCTATCTTGGCGAAAACTCTGTTAGCTACACACTTGAACAATGAGCAAAAGCTAATTTGGATCAGATTTCACTCCAATCGTCACACTCGTAGTGTACTGCAGAATTTATTGAAAAAATTTAGGCAGGGAAGCAAAGTGGCTTGTCGACTTTTTGCCTAGCAATACATTCATTCAGACCGTTTGTATGGCAGGCAAAGTAGACATGAACAGAAATTAAATATTTTCTCATCCAAATTGTGTATTTCAATTCATGATGACACTAACTAGTTTTCACGTTTAACGCCACAAATATCGCCTTTGCCATCGACGAGGTGGGGACATCATACAATAGATGACTCGTTTGTGTGGTTTAATAAGGTCAACTGATCGGTTAAAAAAACGTTGGAAGTTTGTATCCCCCTCACGTCATTTCTGTCTAAGGTCTAAAAAAGCTTTGCCAGCTATTCACATTGATATATGGGCCAAGCTTTCTCCTGACATCATGTGATGGGCCTTTGAAATTTTTCTGCAAGCACAAAATAGTTGCCGCTCTTTTTTCATGTGAAAACTTCCTTTTTACCTTCAAGCAGGAATAGCATGCTGTTTGACATCACTGTGTTCATCTCGTTTATTTTCGTCAATCTGTCATCGTAAAAAACTTTAAAAATTGATATCATACACGTTATTTAGGATTTTTTAGAATTTTAAGGAATCTAAACTCCATCCTGTTTGTGTACATGATATTCATATCTACTGATCTGAAGAAGTTTAGATTATTCTGAATAAATTATGACTTGACTATTGCCCTGCACCTTTAATAATATTTTTCTTCCCTAACTTGCAGAATTCTTCCATGTTATTTTGTGTCATCCTAGGCTTTTATCTTGGGACTTTCTAATTAATTGTTCCGCGTGCAAATACTTTTCTGTTCACTTAGCCTATTAAAAGTTTGCAATTAAGTCAATCTTGCTAATCGAGTCAATGTTTATTCTCGTAAAAGGATGCACTTTCAGTGATTATGTTCGCTAAAGGTGCTATTGGTGTGTGTTTAAAATTCGAAAATTTCACCGTTCCATCCAGAAACCTCCTCTATTCAGCCGAGAGCCCTGCGGCAAAACAGATTCCGGAAAACGCGTTGCTAGACCTAAAGAAGAAAAGGTTAAAGACGAGATCGGAGAAGACCAAGCCAACAATGAACAAAAAGCAAAGAATACCACAAAACACGTTGAAGAACCATTGCTTTTGGATCAGAATATCACAGAATCCCAGAATCAGCAAACAGATTTGGTCAAAGAGACGTCAATGGTGACCACCGAACTGACCTTGTCAGGGCAATCAAATTTTAAGCTCAAGAACGAGAATATGGCCCTAAACCTTCAGATCCAGGAACTTAAGCAGGAACTTGCCGCGGCTAAGGACGAATTACGAGCGATGAAGGGACGTTTGGAGAGATCCGAGGTAGGCTCATTGCCTTTTAATTCCACAGTTTTTTAGCCATTCTATTTTTGAAGTCAGGACTGGAACATTTAAAGCGACGACTTCTTTCATTTCATAAAGTTTTAATTCTTTGTGTGTTTAATAACATGTTAAAGCTGTGGTTCGAGAATTTTTATAAAAACAGGTTATGGTACTAAGATGGTTTTGTTAAGCGAGTGTTTAAGGTTAGTTGATCACTTACTCGGATGTGACCGGCAATACATTTATTATGCTAAATACAATCAGCTGTAAGAGATGTTAAACAGTCAGTGATTTTGCAGAGCATCAACTAGACAATACTTAGTTTTGTTTAAATATACTAGTAACTTCCGGGTCATCTTTATCTCCGCTTACATTTGAGATGCGATTATTCTGATTAACTTAAAGAAACAAAAACACTCCTATCCTGACCTACATACCTTAAGTAGTCGCCAAGGTCCATGCAACGTTCATAATGAAATTAGACCTGAAACTTTTGTGTATATTAAGCAACACTATTTTGATTCATTCAGTTTATTGAATGCTGCGAAAGCCTTTTACTTAGTTAAATTATCATTTTAGTTAGGTTTATTAAGAGAAATGGCCATTAGTTTTGGGGGAATTGGGAGTGGTCTCATATGGAAGGAACTTCCTATGTTATTACGAAAGAGAGAACCAAACTACACTTTAATGTTGATAATGCTAAAACGGAACTCCAAAATAAGTAAAATATGTATAGAAATATGCCTTCCGGAAATGGAAAACGTTATCCAAAATTGTTCAGATTGAGGTAAAGCCAAGTTAAAGGGACCAAATTTGTTTGCAGTCACATTGCAGATTTGTATTTCAAAAATTATGTTTATCTATTCTGTGAAGTCTTTTTGCACAAAATGCAGTAACACAAGAGTATTTGTTGGAATGCACCAATGAACCTCGAATGTCCTTCAAGAAAAACCAAATGTCTAGCATGTTCTCACGAATTTAAGACAAAGAAGGCCCTATTGAATACAAGTCGTGAAGAAATATACTTTTTTGTGAACTTTACGTTCCCCTTTTGCTTTATTGGGAAATGGAACAGATGAAAGGATAATAAGTAGTTCAAAAAATGGCAATGCATATGGCCAGTTTTATTTGAATTCGCTGGTTTATAAATGAATGTGGAATTAATCTACTCACGCGGAAGGTAATTCATTATAAAAAGAAAAGAAAGGTCTTTCATCTCCAGTCAAATTGAATCCGTTATCTTCAGGAAATTTAAATTAATTCTCAAATGTATCAAATTTCATGGTGACATTTCGTTGGAAAAAGTTAATATACGCAGAAGTTTATCAGCTGAATATCTAATCAAAGCAATTTCTAAGAGGTAACCTTTTATGGAAAGTTTTTTTTATTTATCTTAGGAATAGTAGTTTCACAACTACAGTGCGGACAAGATTTACCCTCGACAATGTGTTTTGCTGTTTTGAGGCATTTCTGTACATCAAAAACGTTTTCATATTCATTAAAACTAATACCGGGAAACACTTTATTCCGGTAAATGCTCTTTATATGTACTTTATTAAAAAGGTTTTGGTGTAAACGTCGAATAAATGCAGAATTTATAAATTTATCCAAGAAGACAGTAAAAACAAGGAAAATTATGACGCTTTTTTGTTGATGGCATTCAATAAATACTTATCCAGTAAGATAAAAAAAATAGCAGAATGTCTTGACTAAATAAAAGTTCTTTCTCTGCATAGAAAGTGGTTGCTTTAAGTTTTTAATTTAACACAATATCTCAAATTATCGTTCCAATTTATAGCTCTTTTGAGGTCTCCAACATCATGGGATTATCGAGAAAATTTTATTTTCTTTACAAACAAAGTTATGAAAATTGCTTGGTCTGCGGAGACTACTGTACTTACCAAATCCGCTTTCTAGAATCAGCACTATGTCTTCAGAACCATACCTTTTTCTAAGGGCAGCACCACATTCCCCATAACATTATCTTGCATAGATACAGAGCCCCCCCTCTTTTGTTTATCCCCTCTAAACCTTCGGCGAGAAAATAAATAACATGTTCACACAAGAATCTATGACAAGCAGGAGTGAGTTTCTTGACATGTTTTGTGCTCACATTCACCTATGCAATGATCACTTTGAGGTTATTCGGAATGTTCGGCTGTGCTCATTCCGCAGCATCGCTCGTCACTGCAACCCGATCAGGGTCTGCCAATAAAAATGTGCTTGCTGGCGTAACGAGTACAATCTTGCAGACACTGTGCTCGATCTATACTCACTAGCCATGTCTGTTCATAATCAATGCAGGGTTCCTGTAAGAATTCAAAATTTCCATAATATATCCTTTTTCTTAGTGTATAATCGTTTTTCTTCACCGTTTTCCCACATCGAAAATCCCATTTTCTGCTTACATAGTATAGTAAAAAAATTTGAGTTGCGTTGAAAATCCGAATTTTCGAACTGTACGTTTTCAGTTATCTCATTCAGCCTAATTATTAGGAAGCAACGCAATTGTTTGGCTGCGGGTTAAAGGCGAAGGTAATTTAAGTGGTGCTTCTCATAGATCCCCACTCTTAGCATTTTATCCTATGTAAACGGTGACTATAGGGGGATTTTTGCGGTGGAAAAATAGGACAGGCAGTTAAGGAAATTTGTAGGAGTAAGTTTAAAGGTGAAAAATGCAGTTGAATTTGTTTCCCGCGATCGTTAGGAGTAAAGTGCTCCGCTGGTAAATTGAAGCCATTCGTGGCGCCTTGCGCCGTGGAATATACTGATCTAAGTAAAAGTGCTGAAAATTCGATTCCCAGGCAGTAGATCAGAAGAAAGGGGGACATTCACCGGTGAACGGCCCCCTTTCTTCTGATACTGATTTTACTTCAGAATAGTAAGTTGGACCGCAAGTTGGTTTGAGTAGACGACCTCGTAACCAATATTTGTATTTTTTTTAGGAATTTCAAGACACCTTCATTTTCATATTCCGGTTTTTTCGCAATATGTTAAACGATAATGCTGATCAGGAAAATCTACAGACCTAAATCAACATCATTGCTAAATACAATAAAATAAAAATGCATATAGCCGTTATTAGAGTAGGGTCTCGGTAGGGGGCAGTCTGTGTTTAGGTTGCATCACACGGCGGTGTATTGTCGCGTGATGTCGATGTTCCATGTCTACTCCAGTGGGTTTTAACACTCCTGAGACTGCTTCGGAGACTCCTTTTATTGAGTGAATGGCCCTCGACTTACACTAGCTCTCCGAAGATCTTGGTCGGCCATCCACCCTCAAAGTATTTTTTACTGGAAATCGATCAAAATTTTAAAGGTCTGGCTGAACTAGATGAGCTTAGACTGGCTGACGTTTTCTCCTTTCGTTGTCTTGGCTATTAAAGAGACATTTGAGAGACCTGAAGGCCACCTGCGCTAAAAAATGTCACCGCGGTGAGGAGACCTTTAAGCCTGTCACTTCTTTGAGTGTGTCCGTCGCGGGACCGTTTTTCGCTCGTATTTTTCCAGTTTGGTATGACCATGATACGTTATAGGTCGTAAACAGGTCTCTGTGCCTATTCATAAAGTTGGTATCTAAATACTATGCCTCACGTGTAAATCATCGTACCTTTGACGTGTTTCGGCTTAGGATTATCGCTCTTTGAATGTCGAAGGTATGGCAAGTTTTGCTAGTATGAATCGCAAGCTGCGAATTTAAATCTAGCCTCCGAGATGGCCCCTAATGTCCATATAAGCGGGTCTGCAATATACATCCAGTATTTCTGATTACCATTGCGACATATTTGGTAGACGACTGCCAAGGTTGTGGCAGGGGACAGTCTGTCCTTAAGTTGCAGCAACCGCCGACGAAGGGCTGTTTGCGGTTGATGGGTCATGCCTACTCTGGCAGACTGCAACAGTCAGAAGACTGCCCCAGAAAATACTTTTATGTATGAAGTGGCCTTCCATACTTGGGTTTGTTGTCCTCTGGCCGTCGTCTGTTTGTTTAACGCCTTTTGTATTTGATTAAATAGCTTCGGCATCAGTCAGCTCAAAGGAGATAATGAAGGTGATATCATTCAGCTCTTGTGTCAAATAGCGTGTTGCACTGCGTTGCAACTTCTAAGAAGAGAGTCCGGACGCAGCTCCGTTCGTGGGACAGCAAGTGATTGCTGCTGAATTGTAGCGTTTGCTCTTTGTTCGTTGCCGTTCTGAATACCGAAAGTTACACAGTTGTACACCGCCGCACAAGTACATCGACGAAGGGAAGTTATCTGTTTTTTGCAGTTTTAAGCGTCAGTTCGCTATTTGGATGAACCAAGTTCAGTTATCCTTGGAGTTGCTCGATGCCAGATACTTTGACAACGATGAACATGTCATCGATAAACGAGCTCGAAACTGTGATTGAGACATCGTGAAAACCAAATATTCTATCCGATGAAGGATGACTGTAGCATTCAGGCCTGATACGAGGAAACTCATGGGAATGCTTTAATTGGTTCGCGATATCGTAGACATAGCCTTTTCTTGCTGAATATTCCACAGCTGGTGAACTTTTTACTGCGCTTGCCCTACTTTTATCTATGTTCTCTATGTTAGCAGTGTATGTTTTAACAGTGGGCTTGAAACTGACAAAAACGCCAGGTCCTTCTGACGTTGGCAGCTGAATCCACTCACCCCTTGTACTTTCTTATTGTGATTTATAACCGTTTAAATCTTCATGTATTGCAGTAGCTCTGACAAAATGTAACTCCTTGGAGAGCTAGCCGTCTTTCAGATTCCAGTGAACATACATAGGCAATACCGGCTCGCTTGAAAAATCGAATGATTAATTTACACAAACTTCTAACAATTAGATAATATTCAATCAAAACTTTTTCCTAAAGTCTGCTCGAATTCAGGTTTTGTCAGAAAATTGTACTTCCTCCGGCCTCTCTTCCAAAGTCATGAGAAAATCGGCGATCATTTAAGTGAATTTTTAAGACTGATTTGAGGCCTCCACAGCTTTTGATTAAACGTATCGCATGACCTTACGTTTTTATACATTGAAAACGTACTCGCTGATACTTTCATGGAAATATTTT
Organism: Ligula intestinalis; assembly: GCA_036362985.1. NCBI lineage: Eukaryota > Metazoa > Platyhelminthes > Cestoda > Diphyllobothriidea > Diphyllobothriidae > Ligula > Ligula intestinalis. The sequence goes on along the minus strand of JAYGXS010000003.1, from coordinate 23,445,088 downwards.
CTCAGTCTACCTTTTTTCAAACACAAGAACACTCGCTGTTGAATCGTAGTCAGTGATTGAGATATCACGGATATGGTTACACCCACAAAGTGATCAGACACCCTGTTGAACATAGTAAGCATGAAAGATTTCACTAATTTTATATTATGCGAACAAGAATTCATAACGATTGAACCATGCAATCCTTTTCATACTTGGCCAACTTTCAAAAATCATATTTGTAGGTAGCTTTTGCATAATGCTGGATATCTCTGAAGTCTAAGTAGGCTTATTTAGTCGCAGTCTTGCTGCTCAACTTTCCATCAATTGAAGTATAAAACGTGATTATTGCTGACAATAGGAAGTTCTTTACTTTTTCCACACTTTATCAAGTCCAAAGTTTAAATGCAACGCAAAGAAATTCCACCTGCTCAGTCTACATCCCGACATAATAATCTGGATATCTCACAATTGTTGGAGGTCAGCACATGCAGGCATCGTGTGCATCTGAACATGAGACTATTGCTCTCCAACTGACTATTAAAGTACTTAAATATTATCTAGAAGGTGGTTTATCCTAGGGCCACCCAATAAAAAAGTCCCCAAGCCCGAGTTTCTTAGGGTATTCCTAGTTTAAGTATTAATGCGTGGTTAATCCCTGCTTAATGCGTGATGAGTGCGCAGTAGAAAAGAACTTAAGGCTGCTTGTTACTGTTTTAATGAACTAAAATTATTGATCGAAAGGTTACAGAAAGTAAAAAATGACTGAAAAGAAAGCCTATGTACAAAGCAAACACTGAGAACGACTCATATTGGTTATCATAGTCAACGAAATGCTTGGATAGGTGGAAAATCGACCTTTTGAAAAATAGCAAGTAGCTTTTTTAGTATCCATAAAATCCCTCAGGCAGCCTTACTATGAACCCCTATTTAGTATCTGAGCCGAAAAGGTCTCTTGCCTTACAGGTCAAGTTCTGATATTTTTTCTCCTCTGACTGCTCCAGCTGCGTGCCACAAACTTGAAGAAACAACTTCAAACGGAGGAGAGCCGTCGCAAAAGTGGTGCGCTAAAGCAGAAGCAGGTTTTATTGAACAAGGCTCTGGAAGCTAAGGAGGAGGCCGAACAAGCCAAGCAGAAGCAGTTGAGTCTGGAAGCTCAGCGCCTACGGCTGGAGAACCAGCTCAAGGAAGTCACCGCTAGAGCCAGCATGGCAGAGCATGACCGTCAGGTAATTGATCGGCAACACTCTCGACTGCGTACGATGAGTGTAGATCTGCAGAAGGAATTGGATTCTACCCATCAGGCACGCCAGGAAGCTCTTAATTCTACACGCCAACTGGAACACCGGCTGCAGTTGAGTGAGAAACAGCGTGCAGAGTCAATTGAGGCTCTTGATAAGGCCACCAAGGAGAGCCGAAAGATGCGTCGGGATAGGGATAACGTGCAGGAGGAGCTCAAACAGCTTCAGAAAACCAAGTAAGTCTGCTAATCTCCGAGTTGTTTGAGTTTTATACTTTACTTGATTGGATAGTTCCGCAATTCGCACAAAGATTTGACTAAGGCTGCCGTCTTATCAGTAAATTTAGTGAAGACAATAGGTAATGCCTCTGAAAACCCTATTAATTGCACGCCAGTATATACCGGCATGCATAAACTTTGTCACTTTTAAAGGGGTATTTACAAATAGCTAGTAGCATTGTTTTTTCAAATAACTCTTTCTGTAGTTTATGTGATGTTTGTTCGAGTTCATACTGTCGATGGATAACAGGAGATACACATAATTATCCGAGCATTCTTTGGAGATCTGTTGGAATGCCGCATCCACGACTGATTGCGGGAGGTTACTACGGTGTTCTATGGTCCATTGTGTGAAGAATTTAAACTGAAGATTAAGCTTAGACATTTTCGTCTGCAGCTTGTGCGTCCACTGAAATGAGGCAAACGGTTCCATTAAAACATGTCTGCAAAGCGCAACCCTAACCCATTGCCATGTTTACCTTGTAAACTAAGCTAAAATCACAGCTGCCTGTAGCACAGGAGGAATAAATGCAAGCATTCCAGTCGATCTATGGAAGATTGTATTTTTAGACCTGGTACTGGCTTTGTCGCCCGACGCTGCATTTTTTCGACACCAGACCTGCATGCCATATTCTAGATAAGCTCGTAAGAAGGGACCTTACACTTTACCAAAGAGATCTCTTTTTAATTTGCAAACACGTCAATCCCGTGACTTCTTTGGCAGTCTTGACACATTGCAGCGATGGCTTCAGCTTGCTCGATATCCAAATGCCGAGGTTCTTCTGTGAAGACTCTATGGGAATTTGAGTGTTGTTCAGGTAATATGCTCTTATGATGTCATTTATTTGCTAGTTTTTTGGAAATCGGTCGAGGATGGCATGATTTTGCACTGGGTCGAATAAATATACAGCATGATATATTGCATGAATGTAGCACCCGAAACCACTTTTATAATAGCAACGCTGTCATATTGATCTCCTTTACAAGGACATGTATGGAGAATGCATCATAGTCCCGACTTAGTCCAAATCCATAATTTCACAAGAAATCCATGTACAATCGGTTCTCCTAAAGGAAACCTGCGTCAAGACTTTATCGTCCTCAAAATATTAGCTAACGTTATCTCCAAAGAATTCAGTATTTGAGATTTATTTTATTACTATCTGATGTTACTCAAACGACAAAACCTAAGTATCCAACCAATAATTTCAAAAGTTCCTGACTATTACTGTAGAATTGCGTCTACTGGATTTTAGAATGTTTAAATTTCAAATTACATCGGCGAATTTCTACAATATCACAGCTTCAGACTAATTAAATAACTCAGCAACATGAAAAAGCTCCACTTAATTGGCAGGTTCGATTAATTTTCTTGTAGGCTTGTAATGCCTTCGAAAGTATAGTCAGAAAATCTTGCTATTGTTCAAAATACAGTAGGCATTCGTATTCGTTTTAAAAATGACACGCGGTATACAAGATATGGTGGTTGATTGAGCAATAGCTTTTAGCATTTCGATAAATGCTTCTGATATTTAGACATCAGCTTTCAGGGCTTCAAGAGCGAAGAGTAACAAGACGGCTTTCAAGAATTGTCGGGGATAAAGGTTCATATACGGTTCGCATTTGGAAATAAGTTTTTAAGACTGGAATGAACGCCGGTGCAGACAACGTTTGTTATGTACTGGTTGCTTACTGAGGATGCATTACATAAGGTTTTCTTCCGTACTGTCTAATGTTAAAAGAGACACAATTGAATAGATTGCAGTTGCATTTTCGCACTGATCTTTATTGGTAGTCAAGTCAAGTCAAAAGTAGGTTGCGCAAAGAGTCTCATACTTTTCCCCAAAAACGGATTTAGTGAACTGCATTTTCATGTGAACTTTGTGTTGAAATATGTTTCACTTTCAAGCAATATATCAGCAATGTGTTTGATTATGTGCAAAGAAATCCATAAATGTCTAATTTAAGGATTTATATGAAACTGTTTTTTTTCAGAAGCGAACTCGTTCTTCAGAACTTAAAACTTTCGGAGGATCTCGCGGAGCAAAAGAGTGATCTCTCTGATATGCAGTTGGCTCTTAATGAGAAACGTGAAAGGGAGAAACTGTTAATGGCAAAACTGGAAGACGTGGAAGTAAAACTCAGAGCAGAGAAGATGAAGACGGAACGCCTTGAGGCAAACACGAAATCTCTGGAGAAAACGGTCTGTTTATCTAAATACCACAGTTGTGTCAGCTATTCATTGGATTAGGGTACTTCTAAATCTCATAGTGTTCCGGAGTTCAAACCTTTTTGCTTCTTTGAAGTTGGGAGCTTTTCAACCTGCCTTCATCTTCGAAAGCGTTGATGCTAAGACGCAAGTTATATTTTCAGTCGATTTCGTTGTCCGTTTTGCCGAACTAGAGGTGGGCTCCGGAAACCTTGGATGTGAACAAATTGCCCATATACATCCAGATAAAAAACTCAGTTTTCCTTGAAATCTCCGAGTATTCAATTAGGAAAAAGTGTTTGACTAATTACAAGCAGTCGTCATATGTTGAAACATGCTATGCTGCAGTCTTTTTTAAAAAACGGACCCTTAACTAGCATTTTTAGCTTCAGTTAAGTTTGCATTACGATAAAAAAAATAATGCAATTATCAATATCATAAAAATGCATGCAAACCTGCGGCTTCAATTGTGCAAGAAGCATGCAACTTGGTGTCAATTCAAAGCGATACTTATTTTTTAACCTATCCGTGGCTTTGATATGGTTCCAAAACATTCTTCTTGGCGATTGAACTTGGTCATTGCAGTGGTCGTTGGGTGCAGATAATGTTCCTTTGCTATTTAAGTTGATATCAATAAACAGAAGTCAATATGAACTATTCTGTTAGCCTGAGGTATATAGATGACCGTGGTCTTCCTCTTGCATGATATAGTATGCTTCTGCCTTAATTCTGAAAATTGAGGTCGTTTTCTAAAAATGCATGAGGAGATATTTACATTAAGTAGTTTATTTTGCTTTGGAAAAATAATTAGCTGCTGCTCTATGGTAACCTTGTGATAGGTGTATGATAACCTAACAGTTGAAAACAAGTGTGCCTGATAATATTGAAGCAGTATAGTGATGTACAGTGAGATGTGATGGTCCAGTTCGTTTGCTCGTTTAAGAACGCGAATATCCAAGACCTCCAGACAGCAGGAAAATGAAGGTACCTTTCAAATGACCAACGTTAAAGCGTGAAAACACGTTTAGCGGAAGATCGCAAATGAAGGCAAATGTCTGAATTCCAGGTGTACATATCTGATCGATCGAAAGTTAATTGCACTCCTGGCGTCGTGCGACAACATATTTGCTCGATTTATCGACCGAACTCCAGCACATACAGCCTTGTGCAACCACCTTTGGTGCCAAATAGGCTTCATGACTGTCACCTCTTCTGTTGCTGCGTTTATCTGTGAAGATGGACTTCTGCATGGATTCCAAAGTTCAGCTTGGCCAATATTCATGTTTCTTACTAATGGGAATGCAGTAAAATAGTCCTGCACATCCACAACCTGGTTAAATATTAATTCCGCTAGTATCGTTGGATGTAATCAAGGACATTATTGCCAATACAGGCGACAACGCGAGTCCTGGGAGGTTATTGAAAAGAAGGAGAAGTTTTTTATGATTTTTCACTCATGTGTCTCCTTCTTAACTTTTTGCGTGAAATATCAGTTGTTTTCTGTAAAGGCCTTATCAGATTACAAATCACAACTGCAGTATATTAACAAAGTTTGCAAAATATTGATAAGGACTAGCAAACTGGCATCAGTGCATGCATGAAAAATAAGAAGTAATCATGAACAATCTTAGGCAAATTTTCGACTCAAAAGAAATATAAAAATAATTATTTTTGTTCAGAAAAATACAATGTTCCTAATAATACTGAAGTTCCGCAGGCTTAAAGGTAGCTGTAAATTAGAAAAATTAATTTAAATCTTATCATCTGCTGAATGGATAGACATACAACTTTCTTTACCTTGGAATAACTTTTCATTAGTCAAATACTTTATACGTATCTTCGCTTTTGGATGGCAATTAGTCTAGGATATTCCTTTTAATTTCGGCATATTTTGACCGTTTTCGGTGTTTGCAAACTTTCGTCCATAAATTCAGCTTCTGTTTGAGGTCTATCTCAAAACCTTTCAAATAAGATATCTCTTAAAAGCATTGACTGAAGATGGCCATATTAAGAAATTACTCCAAACAGCAGAGACACTGCGAGCATAATACTCATACGCAACCTTATCAGAATCAGGCATTTGTTTTACAGAAGTATAATCATTTCAAGAGAAAATATATGCGGTTACGAGAAATTATCTTCCAGTTGGTTTAGATTTTGCTTTCTATGAGCTAGCCTTCTTCTGCGTATTAAAACAATTTTCAGAGAGATAGACACCAACTTCTACCTTAGGATTATTTCAAAACTGGAAGCATTTCCATAAAAGTCCAAAGGTAATGTGTGAGGTGAAAAGTTAGAAATATTGCTGAACAGAGACAAATTCTTACTCCTCAGGTAAAGTTACAAGGAAAATCCTAGAGTTGCAGTTTTTTCCCATGTTATTTTGACCTGCATAGAAGCATTTTCCTTTCTTCGTACCGAATAAGAAAATGTATAAACAAAGTTGTTTTAGATGAGCGAGAGGCTTAACATCAAGACAGTGGATAGCTCTTCTTCCAATACTACTAGATAACTGTCACTTCGATAGACAATTTATTGATATAGTCCCCTAAATGTCATCTAATTTTCTACTCTTGAAGATCAAAGACTTGCGAGATAACTTATCAGCAATGTCTAAAGAGTCTCCTCCGCAGCAACAAAAGATGATAGAAATGGAGCAACTGCTGTCTCTCGTGAGAGAACAGCTCCGGTCAGAACAAGAGAAGTCCCAAGCTGCGGCCCGCGAAGCTCGTGCTCAAGGCCGACAAGTAAGGGAGTGCACAATGCTGGTAAGTGTTGTCCTCACTATTTGATCTGGGCGTATGGACAGAGGTATAATTGTTTCTTCTGTCCTTCGGATACCTTAAGGCTTATTTGTCTATCTGCTGTGCTTATTTTTAAAAAAATCTAAATGCCTCCGTTTCCTACAATGTGGACAACACTTTCGATAACATTCAAGGAAATGAAAGAGACAGCACCGTGTCTGGTCAACCAACATAAAAACGCTTGTTAATTGTTCATGCTAAGTTCGAGAATACAATTTGCAGTGTTTCCATATCAATCTGCGAATGCAACAGATTCATGTACAAAATTGACTGAGTAATGATCGGAAAATGCTGACACCGAGAAGTTATCAGTGTTAAGGTGTCTGTTTTTGACTTTCCACGCCAGCGGGTTAAGTTGATGAGTTATTTTAAACCGTTTTAGTAAGCTCATACTAGACATACAGACACAATCCGTTGTTTTCTTTTAGCAAGAATTGTAAATCCATTGGCTGTAAAGCAATCATCTATTATTGTGACTACTGACACTATTTCTAGTGTAGTTTTGAAGTAAACTTGGCACACTGGGCTTAGCTGCTTACAGAGCTTCATACAGTTCATATTCCGCATGGCCCTAGTTGTGCATGTACGCATGCAGAAGAGGATGTTTTCATGAAATATCATCACGACCAGTCCAGCTTCTGCAAGCGAAACTACCACTATCACCAGCTCTAAATATATCAGCATCACTGACATCATCACCCTCAACGCCAATCTAACCATCAAAATTCCCCCTCTTTCTGACTGTCATCGTTCAGTTGCTATATCCATTCTACTGACACTGGTGTATCCATGCCAAGCACTCCACTATACAGCCGTCGCATCCACCCCACTTGCCACCAGTCGGACATCGAATTACTTAATTGAGTCAGGTGGACCTTTAAGCGCATCATCGATAAAATCACGCTCCAGACCCTATTAACACACTTTGCTCTTCCTGCCAACACATATTTACGGGCAATATATGAACCATCTTCATGCAAGCCACCAAAACCTATAACAAGCATAGATTTTCCGAACAATAAACATGCAATCGATCCTAATTTACTTAATGGTCATAAATTTGGTAGACAACAATGATCTATGTTATGTACATGCATGGCCTTGTGGTACGTGCAACGTCATAGTTCAGACTGTGCGCAGCTTGCTTAAGTGGGGACTATTTGCTTTGCTGTATCCTGGCAGAATGCGAGGACAGTCGTACGGAGCTGAGGCAGATGGGTTCTCCGACTCTGCTAGTCACTGTTTCGAATTTCTTCACCCCATGACAGAGGGCTCGGACAGTAGATTGCTGTCTGGAAGAGGTAAGAGAGAAAGAGGCTGACACTGGTGGACCCATCCTAATGATACTTCAACGCAGCCGTTTAGAGGAGAAAAGCGATTTGCTCGAACCCACCACTAGGTATTAAAAGTCGTGACTTGGAAGGCAGTCAACTGGCGGAATAATTGAGTCTCATAGTCAGTACTGGGCGTGTGGAGCAACTTACAGGATACCTGCGCTTTTTTCGTGCGGTTTTCATAGTAATTTGACCAATTTGGGATCCAAGTCGTTCTATGGAAACCTGGTTTAATGGAACCATGCTTGACGAATTAAATGCATTCCGGCACCGAGCTGATCGTATGAAACACTCGTCTTGCTAAACGTAGCCATTAAAACTGCATTAGGGCACTGACTGGCAACAATTGACTGCGAACCACTACCATCGGGGCAAGACCCAACGGTGGACGCAGGCACACGCACGCACTGACAGCTCGTTAACTGAACTGAACTGAGCTGAGTGGAAGCTTGCCAAGCGAAGCAAGATGTCTGCTAGTGACTCGATCGTTACCTAAAATGGTCGTAAAGGGGGCTGCTGGTCGTCCGAGGCTCCACTATACGTGCTGCTGGAACCCAGATGTGTGTGGCATTTAAGATGGTTTGTTAACTCTTGTCCACACCGAAGCTCACATCCTGTCATCTTAACACTGTCTTCACAAAGGATAGGGTGCCGTAGCTGCCATGTAAGTCTGCTTCCCTATAGATTAATTGACGTGCAAGGAATCGGTGGGGCACATGGCGAACGCCGTTGCTCGTGACGGTCAAGCTGTTATAATTCACTGGTTCTCTCCTGGAAACTAGTCTTAATTCATGTCCACAGCTGTTTGATTTTAAGCAAGTACCTATTTTGCCTTTCTATGGGTGTAGCCGGCTGCCTTCATCATAAACAATTGCAATATACCTTCCCTCACATTTTTATTGGCCAAGTTGATGGTTTTTTATTTGCGTATTCCTTACGATTGTGCCCTTCCCCTCTGCGACATTTGTTAATCGTTCGTCTATCCTGTCTGTTTTAAGCTTGAACAGAAGAAAATAGCTGCGGTTCAGCTGCAAGGAAAGTTTGACAAATTAGAAGCAGCTCATGAAAGATTAAAACACGAACGTGAAACCATGGAGGACGAAATCTCCAGGCTCAGAATTCAGAAACGGGCCTTCAGTCGTGATCTAGAAACCCTCACAGAAAAAATTTACCTATTAGAGCAGGAGAGGGAGAGCTTACGCCACAAACTAAATTAGTAAGTTAACATCATAGATTTTTGAATAATTTTCTGCTATAAGGTTTTGCTAGTCATCTCATTCAAAAGGTTTTTATTTCGGCTTATACCTCCTAGTTTGTTTGACATGAAAAGCAGGATCACTATGAAGATTCAGTTCTTTAGTGGTTTGCAGTGAGCAGTCGGGATTAAGCGGCGCACGCATGCATTAGTTTGATGACTTAAAAGTCTGAAGATAAGTATACGCATTCGAGGAAAGTAAGACATCAACAGTAAAATATTAAGCAAAAACTGCATAATAATTCATTGGATTAAAGCTAGAGAGTTTCGCTTTTTGACATCAAGTGGCTGTAATAGACTACCACCCACACGACATGTGGAAATTAATAACCTTTGACTTTCTGAATGTTCAACGTATTGAAAGCAGTATGCGTCTTTTGAATAATCCGTAGGAGTGTTTATTTATTTTCCAAAAAAATTTGTCGATTCCGCTTTCAGTTATTTTTTGAAGACTGCTGATATGCACTCGAAAATCCTCTTATTCTTAAAAATATTATTATAAATGATCAGTAAATTATTTGAGTATAATGAACAGTCACTAAATTTACAAGAACCATCCACATGTTTCGCAGTCAACAGGAATCTACCTGGCCGGAACTTTCTGGGGGCCCCGTCTCGTCGACACCTCCAGATGTGACCTCTGCCGCTTAAGACCACTCATCCGGATGTTTTTTCTTGCCCTCTTTGTCCTACAGAATAAACAAAAATTCTTACGGTCTATTGCCTATGTTTGGCGTATTTTTACTTAACTAAGTAACAAGTACTTTCAGCTCAGTCATCCATTCCTTTTCTTATTGCTTTTACATACTTCAAAGATGATCACATATTTCAGATATTTTATTTTCAACAAAAATGGTTTAAAACGGTTTTATTGTTTTCATCTGCTTCGTTTCAGCCGCATCAAATGACTTGCCTAACCTTTTAAAAGATGACTTCAATTTTCAATTTAACAGGAAGCATCTCCCCTTAAGATAACAACAAGAAACTGGCATTAAGGCCGTATGTAGGCATATCTTTGGGGCCAGAGTTACTCGCCCTTCTGGGTATTCCGCGCCTGGCAGGACAATAATGATCAATGCCTGCAAAATTTTACTCAGGTTATTGGATTTTCATACATCAAATACAAGAGGACTATAGGAACATTAAAGATGGGTGCATCTAATATGCAGGTAGCCTCTCCTCTACTGCTTCCAGTCTGAGGCATTGTTTACATTAAGTACTATGACACATCGAAAGCAATGCGAGTATAAGCCCCCTCGGGATCAGTCTAACCTCGTAGCTACATTGTGCGTCGGCAACCAATCAAATTTGAGCCTCTGTTGCATCTGTCATCTCGTGAATTACGGCTATATAGTTAGTAAGACTACGCATGTCCCTAAATGTGTTATTTGTCATGCATTAGCAGTTTTTCAGCAAAATGGATTTGTAGGGCCCCTCTAGATATTTGTTTCCCTGTCGCCCAGCTGCTTAAAGTACTTTGTGGTCAAGCATTTATTTCTGGGCTAGTGAGCGTTACTCTATTTGTAATTGTGCCGGAAATGATCAAAAAATATCAAATCAAATAAGATTACGTTTGGTCTAATATGCTAAATAGAATCGAATTTAATCAACATAAACTACTATTGCGAAGGATAGGAATGATAAGCGGATATATCTGCAGAAAGTCTTCATTTTATTCTTGAAAAGGCAGACTAGGAGGCATTTTTGAATCTTCTTGCATGGTGAAAGTAGGATTTCTATGATCGAACATCGAAAATTTTCAAAGCAAAATAAACGTCTACTTGAGGAAGGAACCATACGTGCTACAGTGTTATCGATGGTCATTGTCAAAAAAAGGTAAACACAATTCACATACCCCTAAAATTGGAGGCGTAAAACAAACTGAAGTAAAAAATCCTGTCTTTCTGCAAATTTGCCGCTTTAGAAATAATATTAATTTTCATTTTTTGGCTTTTATGTTCAATTTTTATCAAAAAGCCTTGAAAATTTCAATACATTTTCCCAAAATGTGCGAAAATTGATGTCTCGTAAATGACATTTATTTTGCGCATTGAGTAAAGTTGGAAAAATTGTCTTTAACCATGCCTGACATGCCTGGTTCCATTGTGTTAATTTTCCAAAGCGTTATTCCTAACCTACATACGAGTCCTGGTTTATTTGTATTAATGGAAATCGTGCGGGGAGCCATCGCCAGAGGTTATGTTAATACAGCGAGAATTTGCATGTCGTCTAGTCCAGCTACGCGAAGAAGGAGGGGAAGGCGTTGCATTCGTGATTGCTTGAGTCCGAGCCCACGTTGTCTCGTAGCGTCTTCTCAGTGCGCGTCCTTGACCTTTTAGCGTGCCTTTTTTGGTGTCTCAGAGTGTGTCCTTGGATATGACTTGAGCCGTGCTTTAGAAGTACTAGATACTTCTGAACTGCCTCCTGGAACTCGCATATTTCCTTCCATATGTCGGGCTTCTTGGTCACGTGAACGAAGGGCATGATAACAGGGTGGTATATGAAGATGTCTCTTGGTGGAGTTGGAATCTGCTACCCAATAGTTCTCGCCCCGCCTTGCTACTGACTCATGGCATTATGTGGGTGCTCGTGCTGTTGACTTCGTTGTCTTCCTCCAGGGTGTGAGTAACGGTCTGGGAAATGGGTCGCCTTTCTGCACTGTTCGTTTGTGCTGTGGTATTCGCGACCTAAGTCGTCGCCTGTCTTGTTAAATGACAAGAACAGTCGCGAAGCAAGATTGCATATTTTTCTTCAGTCGGTATTTTAAATGCATGATCGGCGAACGCACTGTAGTTGTCGGACGGTGAACAATAGCCACACCGAGCTCTGTAGGGGTACGTTCCGCTGCTTGGGGCATATTCTTTATGTGCGAGGAGGGCGTAAAAAAGTTGGTGGCTCTCATGCGTTTTTCCCCGGGGACTTATATGGTGGGATATTCATTTATATGTAAGCTGCATTGTCATATCAGAAAGTTGAAAGGTAGTAACACTACAGTAGGTGCACTATCTCGTGGAAAACGTTTAAAAACATACTGAAAGTCATTTTGCGAGAAGTCAGCACACGCGGCGTGCCCCCAAACTATTATAACAGTTTAGTTAGAATTATAAGTAAAAACACCTCAGAGTTTGGTTGAGAAAATAGTGTTAACTAGCATAAAAAAATGTAATTTTCACAAAAATCTGCAAACTCGGGAATATGCAATATTATTCATCAGTGGTCCAAAGTAAAATATAAGTGTTTTTAGGCAGAGATTCTCCAACAAGCGTCAAAGTAAGAAAGAACATGTAAAAATACAATATTTAGCATTTCAAAAAGCGTCCATTGAGATTTAAAATGGCTGTATGTCTGTGGGTCATGAAAGTCACCAGGTTATCGACAGTTGTTTGTGGAACATGGGTATTTAGAATATTATCCAATTTTTCCTGCATAGAAAGAGTTTTGTTGGCTTAAGACCAAAGTCTTTTGATAATTGCAAATTTTCAATTGCATACATGTCAGGGCTGTTGGTTTGGTATAAAAATTGTTGGAAGACCGCACGCGGAGTGGCTGGCTGTAGTCTAAAAAATTATGTTACACTTGTAAATGTGATCAAATTCATACCTTTTTTGAACGGTGGAATAAAGCATCATCGTGCAAAATAATTGTGCTTCTTGTGCGCCCCATTCATGCCGTTGTAACATAAGGCATCTTTAACGATGTTAATGAACACCCTGCTGTTAATACTGTCCGCAGTTGACCGCCAAATTGGTCACTCGCTCAATTTATCTATAGATAAACCTGTACTTTGTTGTCGTATTTACAACTGAAAATTCAAATGATGTGGTTGCCGAGAAATGGGTCCATGAGCAGGACAAGAGCCGTGTGATGTGGCCCGATGATCGCAAAGTGCGGAAGCGCTGTTGAGAGATGGACGAGCGGCCACCAGAGGGCACGCCATATTACCCAGTTAGGATACTGGGTAATTATTTCACACAAGAGGACGCTCGCCGTCACGCTTAGGTAGCGGAGGAGACCTCCGACTTATCCAGTTCTGAATCAACGCTCAAAGGCAGAGGTTGTCGGAGAAAGTAAGCGTTTAGTACAACTAATGTTTTCTTTTCTAGGATTCGTCCCCTGCTGTCCTCGAAATCCGAGGATACAGTGAGTAACAAAGAAAATGGCCGCCACGGGCTGAACGCGCTCTTGGTTGGCCAACCACGTCTCAGTAAGGACTATTACTTCAAAATACTTCAGGGTGCGCTCCCTTACTACTTCTCCACCCACTGCCGCCATCCCAACTTTACCATCACCTGACATGAGCCCTGCAGCGATGCAGGCTGCTCTGAAAGCCATGGAGACGCGGCTTGTAGCACACATTGATGAGCGTTTTGAAACCCTAGAGGCTACCGCTAGACAAAGAAACGAATTTCTTGTAAAACGCGTGGACCATATTGCTGCAGAGCACAGTGTGCTGCCGGCAAAAGTTGAGCAACTTGGTGCTGCTGTCCTTGACAGCCACCATTCTATCCCCGCATGCCCGATGGCGGCTGTGGGGAAGTTGTCACTGTGCTCCGAAGATAGCTTGGCTCATTTCCTCCAACGCTTCAAGTCAGACAAAGATCGTCTGCAGAAAATGGTACGCTTGTGTTCAAATTCAATTCTAACTGCTTACTCACAGGTGGATAGTTTAGTCAAAATTTGCAGAAGAAACGAGAAGGACATTCTTAGATGCCTACTCTCGGGGATTTTGGGACCTCCCCTTATTTTAAAATTTAATTGCTCAAAGTCTTCCAAGAATTAAATTTTCTGCAGTGGGAGTCCCTTATACGCTGCATTTAATGGTAAGTTTACATTTGTGTGACCACGTTTAGAGGCCGTCCGACAACATCCGGATTTGCGCAATGTTGATGAAAATTTTGCGCGCAACACCATCATGGACTAAGTAGATTGATACATACGAATGTCGCTGGACCCGACAATCTTAATCTGAGAGTAATTCACGAGCTTGCTTATGTAATCACACCGAGCATCAGAGAACTGCTTCTATATACGCTGACCATTGTCACGGTACCATATGACTGGAAGCAGAGCCTAATAATTCCGAGATACAAAGGTGGTGACTGTTTTCTGCCTCAGAACTATGGACCAGTCAGCCTGACTTCGGTGTTTGTGAAAGTTCTGGAAAACTTCATTTGCCACGGAATCGATGCCCATATTGGGACATCCACAATCCTACCGATAGAACAACACGGCTTTTTCACAGGCCAATCATGCACTACTAACATCAGGTTGGCACGCGAAGCTTGGTGCGAAGCGAAAGAAAAACTACTACCGGTCCATTCAGCCTTAATCGACCTCAGCAAGGCATTTGATATAGTCGATCAGGAGCTCCTACTGACCCAGTTAAGTAATACTTCCATTCCAAGAGCTATAGTCAACTGGATAAGAGGGTACCTGTTCGGAAGACAACGCCGAGTCAAGCTCGGTGAAAGGTGTTCTTCTGCGTATTTTGCTCGTAGTGGCGTACACCAAGGCTCGGTGCTGGGTCCCAGACTATTTTCCATATGCGTTTCGGATATCCCATCAAAACTTTTGTTGCCATGCCTTCTGTTTGCGGACGACCTCAAATTACGGCATGTTATACGCAGCCCCGAAGATACAATGACATTCCAAAATGATCTTACTGTAATCCAGGAATGGTCATTGAAGACCAAGATACCAGTCAACGTAAACAAATCACACTTGCTAATAATTGGGAGAAACTGGGACCACCCACTCTATACAATGGGCAACATGACACTGGCAGTTGTTAGAAGTACTCGTGACTTGGGCGTTATCATTCAAGACGAAATCAAAACCCGAGAACAATCAACTCTGGCGGGACGCAAGGGACTTGCCCTACTTTGGATGTTCAAAGGAGCATTCACTTCCTGGTCCATGCAATTATTCCGTAAGCTTATGGTCACATTTATCTGCCCAATTATGGATAATGGATCTACCGCTTGGTACCCGTGTACAAGGGGCGAGTAGACCGATATCGAATATGTGCAAGGGCTGGGGTCAAGAATGGTGCCCAAAGTGAGGTTCCTGACATATCCGGAGCGCTGTAAAGCACTGGACCTCTTCACTCTCGAATTTCAACGCTCCAGCGATGACCAAATAATGATGTACAAAGTTATGGTTTGCGGCAAAATCCCGGAGATAGCACAATACTTCAAACTGGCCGTTGACATTCCTACTCGCGGACACTGCTTCAAACTGGTAGTAAAAAGAACAGATGGCCTCCCCCACATCTATCGACTCTCAAGGCGTGCCCTGCATGCATGGAACAATCTTTCTTCAGATGTTGTTGCTGCTGACACTGTTGCCGGGTTCAAGAAGTAATAGGATGCCTTATTCGAACAGTGATCTGTACCGTTCACGGGATTGCTCCTGCCTTGGCAGGGGGATTGGTCTTACCTGAAAACTCCCATATTTCCGATGGCTGTAAAGAAGGGATTTCCATGTATCCGTTGGCTACCCTCTAGAAATGAAACATGAAACATATTAGAGTTTAACTAAACCGAAACTCAGCCGGTGAAGTCGAAATATAAGTCGAAATATATAGTTGCGATTCTCGTGGAGTAGGGTTGCGTGTTCGTTGTGGCACCTTAAAAGGACTGTTTATGGGTCTTCTTCGCCTGTTTTTCGCACTTCTATTTGATATTGCCTAGCAGTCGGTTTTATTGTTGAAAATGCCCACCCCATCCCTTAATCAGAAGTCTCTCTCTGAAAGTATCAATAAAGTCAGGGAGGATATTGAGTATGTGACAAAAAATTCTTGAATTTTTAAGGTTTGCGGTTTCCGAAATAGAAGGCATGGAGTCTTTGCTAGACAGAATGCTTTCTGACTTTGATCCTAACGACAGATCATCCGAAAGGAAGGTGCGCTCTCTGGAGAGTCAGATTGAAGTTAAAGTACGTCATGCTGAAATTCTGAACTCACGTTAACTTCTCTTTCTTAGATGTCGCTTTTGGACACTCTTAGGAAACGTGAAAATGCTCTTACATACCGTTTAAGTTCTCTTTCTCAATTGCCGACTTCTGAACTGACAGGTGTGTTTCTTGTAAACAAGTGAGAACCGGTTAGCATTAGTTATCTCGCACCGATCCTAAAAAGTTGCATTGTTATTTGTCCCTGCGAACCTCTTCTGGGTCTTCAGTTTAATTCAAGCCTTGTCAAAAAGCATTAGAATAGATACTCCTTCAATATGTTTATTAGTGCTTGATATACTCCTTACAGTACATTCATATTTTCTTTTGGAGTTTTGTATTGACCCATAGGTCTGAACTTACTGAATAAAATTTAAAATCCTCGCTATGTGAACTTCTGTGGTGTTTTTTGCTGCATTGTAGGCGCTATCGCCTGTATAGGTCATGATTTATTTCCAATGGTAGGGTGCTGAACGCTGTAGGTGAAGTGACAGAAGTAAATATATTTTGTAACCCGGCAACTCAGTTTTATCAGCGCTAAATGTAGTTAAAGAACTAAGTCTTCAAGGACAACATTCGTCAAGTTTTAGGTCCGGGTTAATAAAGGGAAAAGTTTGAAATGTATCGGACTCATTAACAGATCTTGTAAATGAAACCGTTTGCCCCACATAACCCCTCCATGACAACATCAGTAAGGTATATTCCATAAACTGTTTGTGTTTTATCGAGTACTAAGACCTTCCTTTTAGTGTATTGGATTGATCATGTGTCAGTGTTTATTTGCCGAAGTGCCAGTTAACCTGTGATGGAACTGTTGTATTAAAAAATATATTTTCGACTTACAGGGAGGCTTTTGAATATTTTAAAAACTTGTGACTCCAAGAAGACATTGGCATCAGACCAGGGACCATAAGAGCGAATTATTGTTGATACTTTACACAACAATACTTTATTAACCTATACTCTTTGGAGAACGCCTGTTTTCTTATTTGAATGCATGCTGTTAAGCCGTTCAACAGTATCTGACTTTCAAACACTCTTTCGATGTTTTGGGCTTATATTACCTCAAGGCGATCATCTGAATAATTTGAATTCATTATCCGGAGTTCTCGCATCAACGGGATGTTGTTTAACGACATGGTTGGGTGTTGATCGTGGACACAGCGCCGTATTGTGTATTGCTTCAGCCGTTCGTTGAATAGTTGTCTCACGATATGAAGTGGATAGTGTATTTTTATTTACCTCATGTTATTTCTAGAGTGATTGTTTTAAAAAATCTAAAGCATCTTTCCTCCCACAGTGTCCTGTTTCCCGCACTTAACTTTTTTTTCGTGACCGATTTACCCTCGCTTTATTAAATGCACATTGGTCGTATCAGTAGCAAAACCATATCGCTGTTTCCATTTGCTTAGATTATATGTGTCTAGAAATGCCAAGTCTTCCTTTATCCCTCCTATCTTGCCCGTTATCTCTTAACGATTCATTCCAACCTTAGTGATTTTTAATACTCATGTTCCTTCGTGTGTACACTATGAAGGCTTTAAAGTATTGAAACTTTTTTATCCTATTTTTTGTCATTCGAATATTTTTCGTCTTCTACATTTATATAACATGCCCTTTTCTAAATATCCATGAATGTAACAGTTTGTGCCCTGAGCTTCTACCACACATTTTGATATTTGGTTTTGTATTGCGTCAACCGGTGGCTTTTTCATTTTTTTGTTCTGCAGAGGATGGTCCCGTTCGAGAGCCTAGTCTAAGTCAAAATGCTTCTTCAAGCACCTTAAAAAAGTCTTCCTCTTCAACATCTGTCCCAAATCCGGATGTTGATCCTCGCCGTCCTCAACAAGCTTCTTTAAAGGCCGTAAGGAAGTCTTCCTCTTCAGAATCCGTAAACGTAATCTCAAGGGCATCAATATTTGATGGTGTAGATGATGCAGACCTGGAGTTCTACAAGCGTCGTGCACGTCTCCATAAAAGGAGTGAACTACAGAAGGAGCTTAATGCCTTGGAGTCAAATATGGTAATTAGTTGTTTTAAAGAATTTAAGACACTGCTAAGAACTACAACGTCATTACAGTCACCTGTACTCCTATCAAAACCTAAATTGATTCATTACTTTTGTTATAGTTTTTGCCATAGTTTTGTCTCAGTTCTTCCATGCAAACCTCTTTTGAAGTGGCATGTTCCTTACATTTTTCATTCTTCTTTAGCACTCTTCTCTTCTGAGTCAGGTTTCTATAAAAGCTATTCACTGCTTATTATTCGCCCTTGCCTTTAGCAACCCCCCTCCTCTTTCCTTGTTGGGGAGGATACCTGTTTTTCTTATGAAGCTTTCCTGTAGGTTTTATCGAGCATGCTTACTCTTACCTTATTTCATGCCCGTTAAATTTTTGAGTGGACCATTTAACCTTGCTGCTCATGGCTGCAGTAAACTAGTTTTTTCTAATGCCAAAAGGAAAGGTGCAATTTTCTTAAACGTGCAGTCAGTTAAAATCAGCGTGGTTATGCAAATTGTTTTTGTTCCCAATCACGCAAAAATCGCCTTTATTAATCTAACGCCTACCATTCTGTGGTTGAAGAACAAACGCTCTCCATGCCTGCCACCCTACCGGGCAAGTTTGATCATCATCCTCGGATTGCAAGTTGATAGGTCCCTGCTATAATACTAGTCGTATCGGAATTGAATTGACTTCCGAATGTCTACTAAATCCCGTCTAGCGCACACTTCTCTTTTTCCCGTACTTGTTTTTTATTTGAAGTAAACTGTCATCCCGTTAGATCTTTTGTATTGGTTGTTGAGACCCTGTTCACTTTTACATCCGACTTTATCCTAACTCCAGCCAGTCGAGAAGAAGCCTGAGGACGCAGAACTTGACGGTGGTTTACGTATCCCTGGAGAAATCTGGGCCCGCCTCTATGATTACCAGCGAACTGGGGTTCGATGGCTTTGGCAACTTCACCGGCATGGCACTGGCGGTATTCTTGGTGATGAAATGGGTCTCGGAAAGACTATCCAAGTAATTATTTTCGATGCAAAGTGGGATTCGCCACTACCCTCCAGTCTTTACACACATACCCCTTTAACTTATAATTCGATCTTCCATGGATTTACGATAGTTCTTGATTCAATCAATAAAAAACTGCTCATTTTTTCAAGGAAACTGTCGTATATAGAAGAATAGGTTCAGTTCAGTTCAGTTTTATTAGGGAAATATAGGTAAATACCTTTGAACTCCCTTTTCGTACATAGCTATCACGCAGAACATGTGGCGTTGTCAGTAATGGAACTGCGGTAGGGGGCAGACAGTACAATACTCCTTAGGCATCATTCGTAAGTTTAGTTTTGAATGCCATTTGTGGGATTTTAAGGAGAAAAACTGTCGCCTGGGCGGGGGGCGAAGGGAACATATAAATCGGATGTCCTGCTGCTGAAAGTGTTTGTATCATGTCAAGAGGAGGCCATCGCGGTTGTTCATTATCCTAATGGTCACACGGGGAGATAACTGCGGTGGTCACGGTGTCGGAGATGCGCCCATCGTATGCCCATGCGAACTAGAGGATGAAACTTGCAATCAGGGATTCTAATCAAACATATTACTGATAAGTAGCGAGCAGTATGTTTTTATAACAAAAGTTAGACTGTAATATAATTAGCTCGCTTCATTACAGATAATGTCTTTTTCTATGCTGATTCAACTGCATCTTAAACGTGTCCACAGATGGGGACATGACAATGTATGCGGGTAGAGCATTCCATGCCTGGATTACCCTCTTAGAGAAGAAGAATTTTCGTGTGTTCAGTCTTGCCCCAGTCACACCTAGCTTGAGAGGGTGTCCGCACAATCTATTAGTAGTGGCCAGCTCAAAGAAATCGTTGGATGCTAGGCAATAATTTTGATCCCGCAGCATGCGAAATGCCTGTATCAGGCCACCGGGCAGCTATCTGTAATCCAGAGGAAATAAGCCAAGATTGGTCAGTCGTGTCTGGAAAGGAAGGTACGCTTGGCCTCGCACTAACTTAGTTGCCCTTCGTTGTACCCTTTCAAGGTTTTTTTGTCTTTGACTGTCCAAGGTTTCCAGGCTTGAATGGCAAATTCCAGTTGGGGTCGCACAAACGCGTCGAAGACTCGCCAAATACAACAATATCAAACTTAACAAAGGTGTGCTTGATTAGATACAAGCTCGACATTGAGGATTTGGCCACCTTCAGGCTGTGGAGTGAGGGAGTGAACCACACCCCCAGATCCTTCTGGGCCTCTACTTCTGGCAGTGGTGTGTTATTTAGGTTGTTAACCCTCCTATACGATGTGTTAGTACTACTGAAGCGCATTATGTTGCATTTGGCGACATTAAATGGCAGGAGCCACTCGTTTGACCATTTTTCGAGTCAATGCAAATCTGCCTGCCGATTTGCTTCGTCATCTTCGCTACGAAGGACCTTTCAGAGTTTTAAATCTTCGACGAACACTGCGGTTTCGCAGTCTAATCCACTTATGCAGTCGTCGATATATATAAGGAAAAGGATAGGACCCAGAACAGAACCCTGGGGGACCCCACTATCAACTGCCACCTCCGCCGATCGCTGATCACCAATACATACGGTTTGAGTTCGGCCAGTCAGAAAGTTTTCGATCCATCGCAAAATGTTGCCTGTTACCCCTATATGTCTAAGCTTGTGTAGGAGACGTTGATGCGGCACAGTGTCAAATGCCTTCGTGAAATCTATGAAGACTGCGTGCACCATGTTTCCTTGATCGAGTGCTCTGGTCCATTGCTCTAGACAGAAGAGCAGATTTGTCAAGTAGGACGGTCCTCTAGGGAATCCGTGCCGCAGAAAGAAGCCAATGACTCTCTAAGAATTGCATCAACTCTATTTTGATAATTCGCTCCATGATTTTGCAACATATTGCAGTAAGGCTTATTGGTCTGTAGTTGTTTGCGGACGCCTGACTCCCACTTTTGTGTATGGGTGAGATCTACGCTGTCTTCCAGTCGGATGGCAGTTGGCCTGTGTTAAGGGAGGCCCGAAAGAGTAACTGCAGGGGTTCTGCCAACTCCACGGCTAGCTCTTTCAAAAGCTTTTCAGGTATGCCGTCCGGTCCTGGCGACTTCGTGTCTTGGAGCTTACGAAGTTCTTGCAAGACAGTAACTTCTGTAAGCACGACTGAGTCAATAGTCGGAATCTCCTTGGTACTAAATTTAGTAATGGTTAGCTCAACTTCTCTCGTAAAAACCGACTGAAAGAACCCGGATAGATGCTCGGCCTTTGCTTTGTTCTCGCAAATTTTGGCGTCGTCATCCGTTTTTAACAACGGGCTGGGGTCTCTATTTCGGGTAGATCGCCTAATGTAGTTGTAGAAGACCTTCGGATTTCCTACTGCACGGTTTATTGGGTCACTCTTGAAACTTTGGCGGGTTTTTAGTACAAGGCCCTTAACCCTATTTCTCTGCGCTTTGTACTTGTACGACTGGGTGGTCTTCTCTCTCCGATACGTTCGAAACAGCTTTTCTTTACGGTTAACCTCCCTCTTCAGCGTGTTTGTTAGCCACTGGGGCCTATTTTTGGCTTTCATTTTCGAGATGGAGCAGAAACTGGTGATTAGCCCGTGTAGTACAGTCTTTTATACCGTCCAATCCTCGTGGACACACCCGGTGAATGCCTCCCTCCATTCTACGCTGCCCACTTTGGTTCTTTGGTTAAAGTTTCCGCGCCATATGTTGTGTCTAACGATTGCGCTACGATTAGGTACATAGAAGAGTGAATACTCCCACTGTAGTACTACATGGTCGCTTTAGCCTAGAGGAGGCAAACAATTTATGACGTCTACACTGTCAGGAGCTTTTGACAGTGCATGATCTAGGCAGTTAGCCTGTTGCCCTTCACGCTGCCTGGTCGGAGATAAGACGTGTTGGGATAGAAATACTTTTTGTACCGTGCGTAGGAGTCGGCGATCGAAACTTAATGCTGACCCTGTCGCAGAACTGAGGTTCCAGTCGATATGCGGAGCATTAAAGTCGCCTATCATCATGACATTGGATCGCACTGCAAATAGTCAGAGTTTTAACGTGGAATATTATCCCGCCTTACTTCATCCATGGATGCAAGCTAGTTTTCATTGATAGTCTCCTGCGGCCTCTTATGGATGTTTTATTGTTTTGTTTTTCTTTTTTTCCTTTTTTTTCGGTGCTTTTGCCTACCCAGTAATTGATTGTGGTGGCTTATATTGTAAAATTATTTTGTATGCAGGCTAGTATGGGGATCATGTTGAGTACTGCAGTCTTGAAATGTTCGTAGTTCACAGGTTATTTCAGCATGCGTTCCAAGTTTTGGGTTTCGTTCGTTATTAATTTGTGTACTGAATCTGTATTTTCTAGCGTAGTGCTCTATTTTACGAACTTTTACAAGTGATTCATATCAGTGTTTTTAAAAAGTAATATCTCCTATGTTTTATAATTCTGATCACAGTTTTTTTGGGGGCATAGCATGGTCCAAATAGTAAGTTTTGCAGAATGACTGTCCCAAATAATCTAAGATCTCAATCAATAGGTTCTAGAAAATGTAACTGCCGTCAAAATAGCTAGAAGTTTTGTTTGACCCGCTAATTTAAGGGCAAAGGGATGTGATTAGAAAAACGAATAGGTACATCCAAGCAGCGTGAAAATATGCTTCGTTTATGACCCAACAAGTTCCCCTCTTTTGATAAAGTTAGTTTCCTCTTTCACTTTATGCCATCGTTTTCTGTCATTCAAAAATCGGTACTTCTTTTTCTACCCCACACATTACCATTCTGTCTTCTTTATCACCCCCTAGATCATCGCCTTCCTGGCCGGTCTTCGACATTCGCATTTGCCTTCCACTGATAGCATCTTCCAAATGGCTATGTCTCGATCACGTAACAGCGTTAGATCAGCTTACGATGACGGGTAAAGCTAGACTTTGGTTCCTTTTTTGTACTGAAGGAGCTGTCGTCTAAGAGATTACGTTTTTAGGTCAACTTTTCCCTCGTTTTAATTCTTTTTTCGTCTTTCTGAGGCATAACTGTCTCTTCGAACTATCTTCTTTATTTGCCAATGTAATATACCTGCTTGATTCAGACCCTTTTTGTCAAGATACCTTTCTTATAAAGCGACGACTTAATTAACTATAAACTGTAGCAAATATCAATCATGAACTAAAAGCTATCCTTAGCGTGGCAACATCTAGTAGTCTAGGCCTACTGGTCGCGCATCTTAGTCCTAGATCCTCCAGTTGTCGATCCAAGTTTCCTGGTGTTTAACCACACCGTTAGAACTATATATTTGTTGATAACTGTATATTCTGGTACATCATTAGGCTATCTTTGCCTTGCAGGCTTGTCAACTTGGGTCCCGTGCTTATCGTCTGCCCGGCAACTGTCCTATCCCAATGGCTATCTGAGTTTCGCACTTGGATTCCAACCGCTCGTGTTGTAATTCTTCACTCTAGTGGTTCGGGTTACACTAACCCCGTAAGTATCTTTTTCCGGTTCGTTGCTCTCATAAATTTAGAACAGTACTAATGACAGTAATGCGAAAAACCTTCGACATTCTTCTGTACTTCCTTTCTTTTGCTTATTTAAACGTGTTGCATGCTATGAAAGCAATTTAAAATGCCGTAATTTGCTCTTTTTCCCGAATTATTGAAGTTTTTAGTCCTGTATCTTTATGGTTAGTATTGCAAGTTGATTGCCGGTAAATGGAAAAACTGGATTAGACATGAACAAGTAATTATCGCAGTATGGCCATTCATCGTACTAGTTACTTTTGCAAATTGTGGTTTACAATTTTTGCAGACGCGGTACACAAGGGGTTTGGCTGGCTGAAAGTTGCAGATTTTCTTAGTAAAATGTTTCATGAAGACATCAACCACGCGAACTCTGTCAGCCACTTTACAATCCCATCTGCCTTACCAAGTTTGGCCTTGAGACGTTATCTGAGGTATACTGCACTATAACGTAGTTTATCAAGAAAGGTGACTTGTGAGACGGCGTTCCTTGGCCAATTTTCTTCAATGCGATGTGAGAGGGGGAGAGAGGATGCTTTTTTGTTATAAAAAAATACCTTAAAACTTTCAGGAAAAAATGATTTCATTCTGACTTTTAATATCTGCTACCGATCAAATTTGATTTATTCCTCATTAAGCCATTACAGGCTCATAGGTTGTTAAATTCGCGAACTGTAGATAAGCATCAGTTTATGATGATCAGAGATCATACCCAGAGGAGATATCTGCGCATGTCTCAGACCTGTTTACGATTACCTATGACTAAGGATTCCCGACGGAATCCGAAACGTCAGGAAAATAAAGTCCTTGTTCCAGTGACCGCATCTTCTTCTTCGGAACATGACTGTTTATTGTTCTGTTGACAGTTTTCAGGGTACTTTTAAGCTTCTTTGCGTGCCAGGCCCTACAGCACTCTTCATTCTACAGATCAACTATTCCTTGAAATATTAATTCACAAGCTCAGAGGGGTAAACAAATCCTTTCGGTGTTCGACCAGCCTTCTTCTTTATTCATAAAACACATAGACCTCAAACCTTTGCATCCATGTATACTCATCACTGCAAACTGTGTCTTCTTCGTTCCCCTTTATTTGCCACTATTGTATATCCACCATCGTTTGTCCTTCCTTCCTGCCTAGTCTCGGTTGATGTCTAGTCTCTTCTCAACGTCAGGTTTTGTGCTGACAACCTACGGAACCCTTATGCTTCATAGGGATCTCCTGTTGCCGTTAGCGTGGCAGTACCTCATTCTGGATGAAGGCCACAAAATCAAGAATCCCGAGGCTGACATCACCATGACTGTCAAGCGAGTGAGTTATGCAGAATGCTGCTTAAGTGCTGGATCTATGTCATATTAAGTATTGTTATATATA
>JAYGXS010000003.1:23356185-23415140 GCA_036362985.1 Ligula intestinalis | reverse complement strand
GTGACCTTGAGGCAGTTGAACAAGAAAGTCAGCCAGCAATGTTGGCTGCCTGCCACAGCTTATAACTACTCGAATTGTGTCAACAAATATTTGGGAGGCTGATATGTCTTGCAGCTGCCTCCACAGCCGTAAGCCACTGCGCCTGATCGCGTCTCGGGTCTTCTTGACTCTGTCTCAGGTAGGAAAGAGGGGATCCTGCAGTAGATGCTGTGTAAGCCATTGTCCAGGCAGTGCGGCGCAGGTGGACATAGTTAGCGACGATAACACTGTCAACAGGTGTGCTAATTTTTCTTTTGATAGTGGCATTCCGTTTGCAATCCTGACTGCATCTGTCGGTTGGTTTATTGAGAATCCTACGTTGTTTAAACGAACCCACCAGAACTGCTATTTGCCTGCTTATTTCTGACGAATCAGAGCACGTTTTGCCTAGACTAGGCCTTTGCCGTCCTCTGACTGATTGCACCACTTTATTCTGCCAATATACGTCACATGCCGCTTTTTCGTCAAAGCCTTTTATGCATTGCTGTTGCCTTACTGCGTTGTAGAGACACTCTTTTCGTGATTTTCTTTCTACTTGTAGTACGAAAAAACTTTTTATTGATGCCCGTTGTGCTCTCTGTACAGTTTTTCCGAGCATCTTGTGCCTCAAGCTTACCTAAGTATCAATTCGCCGTTTTCTTTTAGTTTTTAACACCACACAAGCTGATAGTCTCCGGCACACCCATGCAGAATAACTTGAAGGAACTCTGGTCCATATTTGATTTTGTCAATGTTGGCAAGCTGGGCAGTCTTCCGGATTTTCTACAGAACTTTGCTGTACCGATAACACAGGGTGGCTACGCCACATCCTCCCCTGTTCAGGTACCTCTGCTCCCCTTTTCAATTGCTAACTTCCTTTCAGTAACCGCTTTAATGGATTTACTGGGAACGGGGTATATGCTTTATGTGGTATTGTGAAAAGTAAACTATTGTATGTGAAGATAGCGCATTCCAGCAAAAAAGGGCTTAGCTTGCCATTGAAGATGCTTTTATGGCGTTTGAAATCTGCGTGGTCGTCCGGACTGCCTTCTATTTAGCCTCCACGTTCAGCTGCGATCATGTAGACTTCGGTCTAAGGCGCAACTTTCCTTTTTCCAAGCAGTTTATTCGTCGATAGTTGCAATGGTCTGGCTTGATTTTAATAAACGCGTCTATAGTTTTTTTTGCTGGTTCGAGTAAAGCGACTGGTGATTCGGCCAGGCTTTCGACTCAATCGAGTTACCTGATGACCACCACTTCAGAATCAGAATTGAAATTCACAATTTCTGCTGCTCTCTCTCGCGTCAAAGCGGTCCCAAGTAATACTATAATCCATTGAGGTTCTTATTCAAAAAAAATTGTGCAGTTACTAAAATAAGATAGGGTTTATTCAAGTTTCATGCTGTACCTTATACTTACCTTAAGGCATCCATAGCCTGCATATGCGTTTTTTTATCCGACGTTCCTCCATTTTGCATCCACTTTGTCAGATAAAAACGTGTTTTAGTGTTCAGTTTAGTTCAGTGTGTTTGAGGAACCTTAGCTAATGTCAGAAGGAGAAAGGGCGTTCACTGGGAGAGGTTTATTTTGAATCTGACGTTTCGGATAGTTGTCTCGTCTACCTATCTTCAGAGAGTGAATACTCTGGCTCCTGGTTCTCGCTATATTGGATTGGTCGACTACGCACGCGGAAGAAAGGAGTGGTATATAGCGAGAGCCAGCAGTCAGTATTAAATCTCTGAAGATAGGTAGACGAGACAACTATCCGAAACGTCAGATTCACAATAAATCTCTCCCAGTGAACGTCCTTTTGCCTTCTGAGAACGAAAAACCTTACCTCAAATCCTCCTTGTGACACATGTAGTTTAGAGGTGTGCCCTGAAGGGGAAATTTAGTGTTGAGTTTGAATATGATCACACAAACGATACGAACGGTATGGAAAATCTGTATCAAGACCCGCACGATTTTTGGATTGGACCTATTTCGTTTGCGAACAGAATTGCGAAACATTGAAAGTAGTGCAATCTGGGCTAAAGGGGCATGCTTATCTATCCATACTTGGCTATTTTTGGCTAGACTGTGCTATCCAAAGTACACGGCAACGAGCCCGTGACGCAGCAGTTGAAGCAATGGGCTTCTAACTAACAAGATTGTGGGTTCTGACCTCGGAGGCACCTACCTCTGGGCTTGGGTTTGACTAGCTTATTACGGCTAATAGGCCGAAAATGGCCGTTCTAGTCTCCCTTGTCTCTGTCGGATGTATATTTCTGAACTCTCTCAACTTCTACTCTTGCCGTTTTTTGACCCAGGTCGAAACCGCTTACCGATGTGCCTGTACCCTTAGAAATCTACTGGCACCCTTCCTTCTGCGTCGCCTGAAATCAGAAGTCCTTCTGGAATTGCCTAAAAAGTCTGAACAGGTATGTTAGCCGCCCAGTTCTTCCTGCCTATTATATATGTATACTCTTCCTGTTTATTGTGTGACATGGTTTGTTTTGGTTACTACCATTCCCCTGACGTTCATGTAACAGTTTTCCTTGCCTCTTGCCTCCCCCCACTCTCAAATGTCAGGTCCTCTTCTGTCGTCTGACTAACTATCAGCGCAGTGTGTACGAGGAGTACCTCTGCTCGAGAGCCTGTACCGAAATTCTCAATGGCAAGGGTCTCGTCTTCAAGGGGCTTATTCTGCTGAAAGCCCTGTGCAATCATCCTGACCTCGTCACCGGTGGCCCTCGACACTTTGGCATGCGACATGGCGAAGATCAGGATGATTTGTTGGCCGGCAAGTTGAGCCTTGACCCGCCGGACAGTCGTGCCGAAATGGCCTGGGAGCAGTTTGGTTGTCCCAGACGCTCAGGAAAACTCATGGTCACTCTGGAGCTTCTTCGTTTGTGGTACCAGCAAGGACACAAGGCGTTGGTGTTTACGCAAAGTCGCAGGGTAACTACTATGATTTGTCTATATCATCTATTTTTTTCTCCGCCCTGAGTCCCGCTGACTGCTCTAGCCAAAACCTTTTACTTATACCCTAGCCTTAAACAATACATTCCTCGAAAATATGTTCTTGCTTACCCCGCACCATTTCCGCATCGTTTGCAAATACCGTCCACGTTAATGGTCAGTCTCTTTGGTAATTTCGGCTTTCGATCGTTTTCTTTTCCGCCACTCGTTACTTGGTCGTCCACCTTAGATACCCTTAGCCCCTAGTCCTGTGGTTACTTTTAGTTTGGTCAGTTTTGATGTAGTTTATTAGTTTGATTTTAGTTTACTTTACTTTAGTTTTTAGCTTAGTTAGATACGGTCAACGTTAAGTCAATATACTTAAATAGCTACTATATACCAAACTAGACTAAGCCACACTTAACTAAACTAATGAAACTAAAGGCATCGCTAAACTTGACCTAAAAACTAGAATAATACCACCGGTCACGTAAGACAGAATTCTGGGGCTAGGGGTATCTAAGGTTTGGCCACGAGCTTAATTTTCACCGTCTATATAAAGCCTGTCCCTCATCATTTGTTTACTTCGCTCCACCGTCTGAGCTATTCTTTTACCGGTTCTTGGTAGGCCGTGTTTTGTGATAGGGCACCTCTGAGATATATCAGGTTACACATGATAGTTAACTTATCATACCTCCGGCCTAACTACCAGCCAAAAGTCGATACACCTGTGTGTAGATCCTGATATCTTACTCTCTTTCTTATCTTCTCTATTTTTATTGCTTGTAAAGTGTTCCTCATTAACATTTCCCTCTGCTTATATTCTTGGCGGCTAATACGTACTTTGCCCAAAAGACAGTTAGATCTGACGACGTTTAAATCCTCTGCCGTTACAGATGTTGCGTATTCTTGAGAAGTACTTGTCCGCTGCGGGTTACGCCTACCTCAAAATGGATGGCACCACCCCGGTGGGTCAGAGACAGAAACTCGTAGAGATGTTTAATGCCAGGCCTGGTGCTGTCTCTACGTCCTCTGGCACTGTGGAAGGGGCCAGTACTGTCCCCGTGACTCCCACGCCAGGCTACTTTGTCTTCCTCCTGACCACCCGCGTGGGCGGCCTGGGTGTGAATCTGGTCGGTGCCAATCGGGTGCTGATCTACGATCCGGACTGGAATCCATCCACCGATGCACAGGCTCGGGAACGCGCCTGGCGCATCGGTCAGTTACGCGATGTGGTCATCTATCGTCTCCTTACTAGCGGTACGCTTGAAGAGAAGATTTATCAGAGGTAAGTCAAGGTCACAAACGGTCCACGGGCTTTGCATTCTGTACATGTGCATATTACCTGTCATAGCTTGTACTTGTTGCGGCTGCGATCATGACTGACCTAGCTGGCCTTAGTGGTGTCCTGTAGGGTGCTTCTCCACGTGAGATTATCCGTGGCTGCAGGCCTGTACAGTTCGAGCCATCCTCTTTGCCAGTGCCAGGTCGCGCCAGGTTTCGAGCTGACCCCCACTCCAATGTTTCCAATTAGGTAACGGTTTCGGATCGAGGGCAGCAATACTGAGCTCGTCAGGTTGACGGCGAAGAACGTGTCCAAACCACCCCAGTCACCTTTCTTGGATTGCCTGGAATATCCTTGCGATGTTGTTGCAGCGAGTGCGCACTCTCATTTGAAGCGAAATTGGTGTACTTCATTTGAAGGATGTTCCTCAAGCAGTAGTGGTCAAAGACTTCCAGTTTCCGTTCATCTTACACGCGCATAGCCCAACATCCGCATAGAATAGCAGACCGTACTGATGCACGGTACTCGCGGAACTTTGTGGAAATAGAAATATCGTGTTGGGTCCATAGGCTGGTGACCGCTCAACTTGAATAGAATTATAGTTAGCGTTTCGTGACTGTTGACACGTAGGCTATGCTTCGAAACTCTTGCTACAGCTATGTATACCTGCGTTCAAGCAGAAATGGTATGTGTTAAAACCCTAATTAAGCATGTTTTTTTTTTCTAAGGCTTACTTCCAGAGGCGGATTTATGTTTCAGGCATTTTGGCGCTTACTGTACATGGAAACATAGGAGTAGCTAGAACAGTTCGCCTTTTTGGGTTAAGATAAACGCCAAAAGCACCGTGTTCTACTTGTGGCCAGGGGACAATTAACCAGTTTTGGTAGGCAACGTTCAATATTTTCCACTCGGACCTCGGGAGCCAAACTCCAAGCGGTCAGGAACACTACTTGGAAACGTCAGTGTTCACTTCGTCCATATTTGTTCCCGGTATCGATCGACAGTTCAGTGCGAGAAAGTCTTAAGCAATCCATCAGGTTGCGAGTAAGTTTCTTTATTCGTGTTGGTCGGCACCGTATGTCGATGCGTGTATAGAAACCACGCAGATATTCTTAAAGTGACCCTTCAGTCTTACAAAAGCCAGCTGGTTGTTGAAAGGTTCCCACTCCAACGGTGCCTAGTTCGCTTGCCGCAAAAAGGTATTGCCAAACTGCATGGATGAGGGGTACAAAAGGGCCATCCTAGACAGAACTGCAAGCGTGACCTTCAAAGGTGAACATACTTTGTCCAGGTGTGTGTGTCGTAGCCCATAGTTGGATCAGGAATCTTCGCCGGAATCCAAACTGGGAGTAGTTGGGAGACGGAGAAAAGCCGCGACCTCGACCGGCTTGAGCCACAGGTCCGCGGGAGTGAGGTGGGTGCCTGGCCGAGAACTGCAGGCGAAAAGATGATGGCAGTCATGCGGCGAGACGCCGCAGTCGGGTATGGATGGGTCGAGCCGGTGTTGGTACTGGCGAAGGAGCATGCAGTAGCCACTGCGTAGCTGCGCCAGGGTGCAGCGAGTGACCCTCGAGAAATGTCGTTCCGAGGCCGCAATCGGAGGTGGATAGTCACCCAAAAGGACCGGGGGACGGTAACCTCGTTTCTTCTCGACAACGACTCTCTGGTGGAGACGCTGGAAGCCTGTCTTGGTGGCAGAGCTATAAACAGGTAGATCCGCGAGAGACGAGGCAACAGCTCTCTTGTGGAGTGCTCGAATAGACGGCCGGACGTTACGGCAGGGCTCCGGAGCGGTGCAACAGTGATGATTGGGATGGCCGGGTACCGAACAACTCCACCAAAACTGCTGGCTAAGGAGAGTGTTGGGATGGGCGACCGTTAGAACAGAAGCCTCCGCATGAAGATGATCTATAGGCGACATTTTATAACAACCCGTGATCGTGTGGAGGGCAGCGTTCTGTGCTGGCTGGAGGCGGCGGAGGCTTGAAGAGCTCATCGTAGGAGACCAGATTGATGCCGCATAAGTGAGGTGTGGCTTGGCCAGCGCCTTGAAAGCAGTCGACAAAGTCTCTTTCGCGCAGCCCCAGGATGTGCCTGCTAGAGCCTTGAGGACCTTGGTGCAGTGGCTTACTTTGCTTGCGATCTCCCTGGCATGGTCTGCGAACGTGAAAAGCGGATCAAAACGCACACCAAGGAGTTTGGGCTTGCGGACGAGCGGTGAGGACGCCCCATTGACGGTGATGGCTGGGTGACGATTAAAATCCTTCGGATCAAGCGTAAAAACAGTTACGAACGACTTGGCTGCCGAGATCGTCATTCCGCGCTGGGTGAGGAAATTTTCGACAACAGTCATGAACTCCGTGAGGAGCTGTGCAGCCTGATCGATGTCATGGTGCCGGAAACGGAACGTAACATCGTCCGCGTAGGATACCACTTTTTCCAAGCGGAAGTGGATGGTTATGGATTTGGAGCCTTTAATCGCAAAATATTCCTTAAAGTTATGGTAGTCAACGGTGAAATTATGTTTCTGTCACACAGCTGTGTATTTGCCGATCGCCTACCTCTGTTTGCATTTAGCAAATTTCTGAGGAAAAAAAACACACTTTTTAAAGGGTACATATCCGCTCCAAGAAAAGGACTGGTCAAAAATAGTTTCTTGCAAAAAATACATACTTTTTGGTGGGTTCAGGCTTTCGATTATTTACTATCAAATCTTTACGGTAATATACATTGCTCTCATTTCCTAAATTATCGTTCTTTTTAGACAAATATTCAAACAGTTCTTGACGAACCGAGTTCTGAGTAATCCCAAGCAGCAACGATTCTTCAAGACGAATGACCTACAAGAACTCTTCTCATTGGCTGGCAATTCAAGTACCGGAAAGGCTGGCGCCGGTTACTCTGAATCTGTGGCGTTCTTCAAAAGTTGTGGTGCCGGTCGCTCCGTTTCCAGTCCTTTGCGCTTTGAGTCTAACAACTCCACTGAGGAATCCAAAAATAGGTTTGATCTGCTATTTTCCGACAAGAACAAACCGCCACCCACGCTCTCTGACTCTGATTTTGATGAAGACTCACAAGAAGTGGTGGAAGAAGGTAGCTCAACGCCTACCCCGGCGGAATTGCTGCGCAAAACTGAGACCCCCGAGGAACGTGAAGCAAGGCTGCGAGCACTCGCCCGTCGTCTAAGTCGTAAAGTCGTGGCTGAGTCCTCTCCTGGTACATCCTCCTCATTGCCTAGGGAACGCAAAAGAAAGCATGGAACCCGTGTCGATGGACACCGAATCCGTTTAGTCGAACGGCGTACTGAGTATGATGAGGGCAATGATCTGCCTTCGAAGCGTGCTAGACACAAGTCTGCGGAGCGAGATGATCAAGATCTGGATCCGTTTGTTCTTTCTGTACTCTGCCGGCGAAATGATGAGGCTGATGATGTAAACGCCTCCTACACCTCGGAGCAGCTGGAGGCTATTCGTCAGAAGCGCGCGCAAGTTGATGAACAAACCAGACTTGAGGCTGTCCGTGTTGCTGAGGCCGCTCTCAAAGGCATTCGCCGTTCTAGCCAGCCGTCTGCTCCCCAGCCGTCCCTGCCTTCAGTCCCAAAGGGCCGTATCGGCCTGCAGAATAAGTTTGTGCCTCGTGTCCACAAACATCACCGGCCGCCGACCATCAGTAGTACGGTGGAGTCTGCCTTGCGCCTGCAAGGCGTCACTGCAGTTGATCAGGAACAGCTAATGAACGAGTTCTTATTGTCAGCAAAAGTCACTGATCCTGCCCTTTCTCGGATTGAGTCCGATCGACTGACTGGCAGTGTCCTGCGGTGGCTCAAAGCAAGGGTTTTGGAAGTTGGTACACTGCGTGACTATCTGAATCCGGCCGCTGATCCCCACCTTTCATCCAAAGGTCGGTTCGGCGTGCTGAAAAACCGCTTTTTGTGGTCCGCTGATGAGGAAACCAGCCCTTTCTATGTAAGTATTTAAATTACCATGTGCTTGCTTCTTTATGTTGTAACACTTTAAACGTCATCTGACTTGTAGAGTAGGAACCATTCGCCCTGAAAGATGGAGCGAATTAGTCGCAAACTTGTCCGAACTTCTTCAGCTTCTTTTTTCCTTGCTGTGCTGGTGGGCGCCTACCGTAGGGGGCGACCCGAAGTTCAGTCCACTCATCGAATTGACGTTAAGCTATTCCACCTCTTTCCTATGCATGCCATCGTGAAAATCGTCAGGCCTATAATGAATAACTTGTTCATAGTCACTCGCGAATCAAACTCGTCAATTAATGTGGGTATACATCCAAACCCGAACCTCGGCACCGGTAGCACTGAAACGGAAGCCTAGACTTCGTCCATCACAACAAGCTAGGCGCACAATTTCTCCCCCCCCCCTCCCCCCGTGAATTTGGCGCAACGATTACTTGCATGTGGGTTTCCTTATATGTGAAACAGACACTTGATGCGGCCACTTCGTATTCTTGTGACAGACTCATTCACAATGGCAAGCTAAGATCGATAACTTTTAGGCGTGGGCGTAGAAGTATCGGCTGGCAATGTTAAATAACCTGTTTATGCATACCACACACGGTATGTCTCCTACTTCCAAATGTACCTGGCCTCGTTAGGGAGCCATGGACTTCATACAAGTGACACTGATCGCATTTATAAGGTGCCACTGCAGACTGATCTTCCGTAAGCACGAGTCAGCTCTTCAGTTGGAAATCTCCTACGTCACGACTGTTTGTGTATCGTGATTGTTTCAGAGTGCATTTACCTATTTATACGGGGGAATTTAAGGCAGCGTAGCCTCAACTTTATTTTATTGCTCTCATTAGCCTTCATATGTCAGGAAGGCTTCCCGTGTCGTGGGATACAGTAGCTGACCTAGCTTGAAGTCACAGCCTACCGGCTGTTATACACAGATGCGAGTCTCACTGAAGTGGGATTTGTTATAAGTACATAGGCATGGAACAATCGGCGCCGCCAACTAACTCCACGACCAACGTGTATATACCTGAACCAAGCCGAGGCGCGACGGGGGTCGAAGGGGCGGTTGCACATGGGGGCGAAACCAACACAAGCAGCACGGTGACAGACAGGGTAAATATGGAGGCCGAAGGTGAGACGCGAGACGCAAACAGCGGCTCAGCCAGGATTGGCAAAACATGCACACGGAAAAAAGACGATGGCATAAAGACGACAGCCACGAGCGCCGGAGTGTCCGTTCTCTGAGGGTGGGTAGACGAGGCAACTACCTGAAACGTCAGACTTACACTAAATCTCACTCGGTGAACGCTCTTCTGGTTATCTCGTCCGTTGGCAACCTGCCGATCCATTAATTTGGGTGCCTAATGATCGGTTCGAACTAGACGCACTTATTATAGTGGATAGTTAAGTGAATTATTATGAGAAAGGTTGTCTTGAAATGCCTTTCAATCCCTCTTACCTCGTGCATGCACATGTAACCTATCTGCCCACTGTTGATATGACACGCGTGCCTGTTCACGAGTAAACGTGTTCATACTTCATCAAAATGCCATAGTAAGATGTGCACGCGTTCAGTTCGAGGCGGTGGTCGTGCCCCCTAAACGGGTGGCGCGGTAGAGGCGCTTGGACCAACACGGAGCCAGATAAAGGTACGGCAGGAGTTATTCGGGTTACACTCCGGTAGAAAATGCCAAGCATGGGGGGGCGTGTTTGCGCGCACAGGAATGGAATCGGCCGCGACAGCCACCTGCGCCCTCCCCAATCTCCGGTCTTTTTGACTTTGCCTTGACACCGAGTTCAGGTGGGGGAGTCTACTTTCATTATAATTGAGCATGAGTCGCAGCGTTTACTTTCAGCTTGCTGAAGCTCGTAGTGGACATCGTCGAAATCCACGGTTGAACTGTTGGTGATGGTGGTGGAGAGCTGATTGAGTTTTGTCGGCACCGTGATAGATCCGGAATTATAATAGGCCAGTCTGTGCCCTGTTTTATCAGTTTACAATCAGCACATGATGGCAGACATTAAATGTTGGTGCTAATATCCGCGGTATTCGAATTCTGTTTGCCTTGTTTTACCTGGCTTCCACTTTTCCATTGACTACTGCTCATTTTTTATGGCAAGCCTGTTGACCGTGCGTGCACTTCAATTGCATATTCCTGGCAAGATTCGCCCCAGTTAGACTCATCCATGCCCGCAGTTTCCCTCTAAAACCTTTTTTGTGGTTGCTGGTCAGCCATTCCTATATCTAAATTGCAGCATCCTCAGATCATAAAACAAGGTCTAGCAATGAGTAGATTATACGCCTCAGTTTCTAGTACAAATGAATGGGGCCTCATAATTTGGGTGCACCCACGCTGTTCACAGCTACCAATTTTTTTACTTGTCCCTGTGCCACAATTGCACTGCTGAACTTATCCTGCTTTTTCGGCATTCAGTTACATATTTTGCTAGTACCACCTTTCCTCCTCTAACTTTGACGCACACACGTATGGCAATTAAGATCTCTTGAAGTACCTTTGCATCCCCGTTAATTCGATTCAGCACAACGTGTACTCATCATCTAAACCACTAGCTCTACTTGGTAAATATGCACTTTTTCGATTTATTTGCAGTGCTCGATTATTGCTTGTTATTCGCCACATGACTACGTGCTTAAATTTAGACATGGGCTTTTACAGGCAACTCTACCGCCGACCTCAAACCGGAAATCAAGATCAACTAACGAACCCCACTTGTGCGACCACGATCCTCCTTCACAAATACTTGATCGTCCGGATATTTTGGCCAAATTTTGTTGGCTCTTTATAGATTAAAGTAATCATTTTAAAATTACTATAGCTGTTTATAAAACCTGCTAACTTAAGTCTTTCAGAGTACTCTCATCTTATGAATTCTGAGGTCTTGGAATGTATCAGCAATTCCTGCCAGATAATGAAAGTGAAACATAAATCAACATTTTCTTTGCTATTACGTTGTAGTTCATCCGTGGATAGAGCTATTTAATTTTTCGCTTGAGGTCAACTTCGTGGCAGTCTCCACGTATTATTTCGGCAGTCAATTCCAGGCCCTATTTCATCACAGTTGACTGTCATCCAGCGTGTAGATCCGAGTAGTCTCGCAAATTAATTAATCCAATGCTGTAAGATAGAGTTTTCCGGAGCCTTTTTAACTGCTGGCTCCTGCGATCTCTTAAGTTATCATAGCAATGCCCTTAGTCTTTAGAATTTGGCTGAATCTTATGATGACTTCTTAACATTAAGAAGCGTAT
The DNA here is from genome assembly GCA_036362985.1 of Ligula intestinalis. NCBI lineage: Eukaryota > Metazoa > Platyhelminthes > Cestoda > Diphyllobothriidea > Diphyllobothriidae > Ligula > Ligula intestinalis. The sequence continues at coordinate 23,403,650 of JAYGXS010000003.1, read as the reverse complement.
TATTTCCGTCTCCTTGGATAGTAAAATGAAGCTCTGCATAACTGTTTGCCATCGCACTGTCTTTCTCGCAGCTTTTCTACGTCTTCCGTCTTTCGTTTCGGGTCAACATTATACTTTTCACACTAAGTTGCTTTCTATAACTGCGAGGGTATATATGCGGGCTGCGTATATCCAGAGTTCATTATAAAACTGCAAGCACTTTAATTATGCAATTATTCTGACGTCGATTCGCCTTTTAATTTTATTTTCACTCGCTACCTTGAGCGAGCCCTGTCTACCCCAAGTCTTCAGACTGCGAGTGCCGTTAAACCTTTTACCTCCCTTTCTCCACAGACCTCACATCTACTCTCTTTCGGCAAGAGAAACGGTGTGAATCTGACTTCGACATGTGCTGCTGGTACTTCCCTTGACTTCAACTCAGGCCTCTTCACTGGACACAGTCGACTCAGCTCCTGCCTTCTACTCGATTTAATTCGTCAACGTCGCACCCAATGCCTTGACACCCTGGGCGTCGTCTCTACAGCCGACGCTGTCTCCTTAGTCAGCGGAGATAACGGCCTGGGCGATGCAGCTTCTCGAGAAAGTGAGCTGCGCAAAGTTGCGATCGACTTGCTACTGCTCTTTGTGGAGCCCGGTAATAGGAGTACAACCGCTGCCGCTCCGGACACACTGAGCGTCAGCACTGCCGAGCTTGCTGTCCGTTTCCAGTACATTCTGTCTCCCGAGTCAGTCGAAGCATCCAGCTGCAGCAGCACCCTCCTTTCTGCTCGCCACTTCCGTAGTCTCCTTCGCGCAGTGGCCGTCTGTACTTCTGCCACCCAGAGTGGTGCCGCTGGCCAACGTAAACGTTCCTCGAGAAAATCGGACCTGTGGATACTGAAGCCGCAATTTGTCATGGTTGCTCGACGATTGGCCCTGATCCCTAGGTGACGCTGGCCCTTTTTTGCAATGTTAGAACGAAATCCTGTACAGTTTTGCATCTTGACACGAAACCTAACTTTTCTCTGCTCTTTTTTAAGTTTTCTATCAGTTTTTCATTGCAGATTCAAAGAAAAAAGCGTTTAATAACTATTATGATTAGTTTACTGTTGCTCTTCAGCCATATCCCAATGCTAAACCGCGGAAGGGAGGGTTGATGGGTCTGAGATTTGGAAGCCTTCACCGAACTTTGCCGTTTAGCCCGCATACTGACTGTCTGCAAGCCTTTCTCGCTTTCAAAGGTTTTTTTGTAGGCACCTTACATTAAGCTGCATGCGTGTGCGCCAGTTTGTCAATATGTACGAAACGCAATCACACGCCAGACGAGGACGGTGGCTCGATGCTGTCGGTGGGGGAGAGAGTGAGGGTGACGAGTCAGCGAATTTCCTTGCTATAAACAATCTAAAGTGCTTGAAGCTATCACCGGGTGCTAAAGCCGTGGTTTGGAGGGGTGCCATCTGATAACTCCGACCGCGAGTTCATTTCAGTGTGTGTCTTGTTGTGTGAAGTGAGAGTCAGGCTGCAATGACTCCTTAATGTGGACGCTATGGCATTCCCACATACCCTCGTGTTGTTTTATGCGCGTGTTGGAAAGGCGGCTTATCCCGCGCTAGAACCTGACTCCTGTCTTCTCGACTATGTATTGATACTGGGTCCACGGGGGTGAGGTAGCTGGGTGATAGTCCACTCATTATAACCCCGAGCATAGCCATCGTTACTGCACCACCCTGTTTTGGAGCATACAGTAGACATCACCAAAATCGACGATCAAACTGTCACGAATTGCAATACCCGTAAGCTACCACGGTGGTCTGTAATAACTGTTGACAATAAGGAAGGAGTGTATGTCTGAGAAATTTGCACAACAGTACTCCGCTTTTCGTTGGTTTCTGCTGATATTTTATTCAGATGGAGTTCGGACTACAGGAACCTCGTAAGTATAAGATATGTATATTAGTCTATCTACGGGTTACCTGATACGTCCAAAAACGGCTGATAGTGTGGTGATTTAGCCAATTTCCTGCCGTTTTGGCCGCAGGTGTAGTAGGATTTTGAGTCTCAGTTGAAAATCTTCCCGATATATCGTATGGCTTTTGGATCCGTCCAAACCAGACTTTTACTATCAGAAACAATAAAGACTAGGTAGAAGGTGGTATAGTTTGCGTGGTCAGTGCAGTCTTCGACCTGATAGCTTGTACTAAGTGTGAATATGGTTCACTTTCGGAGATGAACTCGTTGTCGTACTGAGCCCCTGGGGTCTAGAAATATTTTAATCGACTGAAGGACCTTTAATTATGAATGGATGTCAATTTATTTGGTTTAAATGTAGTAGCATCTTCGTTACCGCAAGCTGATTTTAGAGCTGTCTCAAGTTAAAATTATCACAATTTCGCGAAAATAGACTTTTAAAACACAGAGTCTCTGGACGCAACCTTACGTTGAAAATTCTGAAACCACCGTCGTTGATTGCTTATCCGCATTTCCAGGTTCCCTGAATCTTGCATCTGGCTGATCGTTAAGGACCTTGGAGACAGATAGTAGTTTGAAAATAGCCTATTAATTGTTTGATACTCAGGTGAATTGTCTCCTTTCTCATGTTGGGTATTGACAGGGGATGTCCCGGGTATTTTAGATGCCCTTGACGAAGATGGCAAAAAGACCATGTCCCGTTTCCATCGTTTCTCCTCTTTGTTAATGTCAAATTGGCCAGTTGAATGTTCATTGTCAAGTGGATTCAAAAATTTAGACCTAGTGATGATAGCACGCATTGCCAGGGGATCGTAGGAATCTCTCTCTGAAGAATACCATTTCCATTTCAGGGCCTCTTTGCTTAGCGCAGTTGCCATCCGCAGCCGGTTTATGTTATTCGGCTTCCCTTCTCTTGGTATGACAGAGTTTTTTTCGTTCTCTCTGACCCTGTTTTTGACTGTTAGCATTGATGATACTGGAAAGTCACTGGCAGTGCGCCTCGAGGGTACGGTATACGTCTGATACGGTTGTCTAATTGGCATTCCGACCATTCGTTTTTCTGTCCTCTCTTTTGTGAATTCGCTCTTCAGCGCTTCAGGTTTTCTTCGTTCCCCAAAAAAATTAACTAATTCCTTTATTTTTGCATTTTCGGAGTTCGAGAGGTGGGTATTTTTGAGTAAGCGGTCTATTGTTGTTCTAATTCTTTGGCTCCATTCGTCGCTCTGGTTAAATCCTCTCATTGAATTTTCTTCACAATCAATATTATCGCATTTGAAGCGGTTTTTGCCGAAGTCTTTTCCCTCTCCGACTTGGTCTACAAAAGAATATGGGCATAAAATATCCTTAGATGGTATAAATGAACAAGCTTCAAAATTTTGAAAGACATAGGGTTCCTCGGCCGAAGTTTCCCAAGCCCACTCAGGTTGTTTCTTACCTTTATTCATCTTGAACAAAAAATGATCGCTCCCAGAATTTATAGTGTCCGGAGGTTTTATCACTTCTTTGTGGCCGTAGCTAGCAGTAGCAGTTGATTTCGTTTTTTCCAGCGTCCAAATTTCGTTTTCTGTCTTATCTAAGTTTTCGAGTAAATTTACCGTCCTTAATCTTGATCCGTCATCAGGGGTATGTTCAACTTTTGAATTAATTTCACTCTCTTCCGCAGGCCGATTAGTTTCTCTATAGACTGTTTCGTAAACGCTACACATGTCATCAGACGCTGTGTGATATCCAGTAGAATCTTCTTTTGTTCTGTTATCCAATGAGAGACAATTACCATTACTCACCGCGTGCAGGCTCGTTTTGGTGACAGTCTCTTTTTCAGATGAAGAACCTACCTCGGGTGGATTCGTTGCGAGACCGTTCGAATCACCGCTTCCTGAGCTCAACCGCCGCCGTTCTTCCATCGCCAACCTGCGATATAAAGCATCACATGGGTGCTCCCACGAGGAGTCACCGGTTGAAAAGTTGAAATAGTAGAGATTTCCTTGCTGGTCCGCGCAGGCCTTCCAGGCTTCTGGAAGAGACGCTGTTAAACATTCATGAACTAGTTTCGTGAGATATGGCTCTTTTTCTAAGTCGATTCCAAGCATTTTTGCGCAGGCTTCTAATTCGTCTGCAGTTGGTATGAAGTCCTCGTCGGATTTTTCTTCCAGAATTATTTGTCCGCTGTCCTCTGTCATTCTTCGTTTTTTGTGGTTGATGATCTATAAGCCAAAAAAATAATCTATATAAGCTTTTTGTTCAACGTATGTCAGTCTATTTCTCTTCAGTCTTATTTCTAACTTTAATGACTGGTGTAAAATTAAGAAAAAATTAATTGCAATGGTCACTTTGAGTTTAGTATTTGATTTAAATTGAACCCTTATTGTTTTAGTTAACCCTCACTGACTTAAATAATTAGTTGCTGACCATCAGAAATAAGATGGATTAGTCTGATGCAAGAAATGCTCATTTGACAGTTCTTTTGAGAAATGTGCTGAATATGGTCTTCAATATTATCAACTTTCTGAATTCCCCTAATTCTATGTGTAACGGGAACAAACACTGTCGTTTTTTCACATGATAGTTTTTTACATGAAGAACGAGAAAGGATATGGAAGCTCGGATGGACCTCACTCTAGACAAGCAGGAGGCCCGATTATTTTACATACAGCAATCGGCCAAGTCTTGTAGCAATATGGGTTGTGCTGTCCTATAAACTTGCAGAAATTGACTGTGACCGTGTTAGACGCTGTACCGCGTCTATCCTTAAAATTAGCATGCATGGGTGTTTGGAATGCTGAAGTAGAACTTCTATCTGGCTATTTCTATAAGCGTTATATCTCGCTCACCTACAGGTGGGTCAAAAAATAAGTTGATAAATAATTTTATATGAGCATATGCTCCGAAGGCGAAATGGCAAACTCTCAAAGACCTAGACCTACAAGTAATACCTGTCTTTCAAAATATTGTCATTTTCCGTCAGGCATGCCCATAATTTGCACAAAATTCCCTTTGGGGGTGTTTAAACATGATAAGTATGGCACTATTTTGCACGTGTCTCGCACGTGCGAGCTCACATTGACACACTTGGTCATTTACAGGTGTATATATTTATATATTCGGGCTCTGATTTCTGGATAAATACTGTTGCTTGACAGTTAAAATACATATTTTTATCAATAAAGTTTCTCAAAATGATTTTCTCAATAAAACGCTCAGGCCTATCAGAAGTTGATTTCGGGATTTCATATAGGTGGTACCGCGGTAACCGTGTGAACAAATTAAAACAATGGACTTCCAAATGGATCGAAGTACATTTGGCGTTTTTTATTTTGATGTTCAAGGTTTTCTTGAATTCTCTATGCATTTTTTAACTTAAAAGAGTCACTTAGCGAGTCCTTGTTTCTCAATTCACTTCATTCGTTTAAAGGATGCTCTACTTCTAGAGCTGTCAATGGTCCACTAAAATATCTGTGCATTTTCTCAGTGATTAATACTGACAACGCACTGAGTATATGAGCTTTTTATCTGCTCAATATAAAAGTTTTCTGATGAAAACCGCACAACATCAAAATTGGTCTTATCTCGATCTTTTGCCCGCACCAATGCTAGGAAAGTTTGCCAATACTAGCTCTGCATACATTTAGAGAAGATAATTATTTTTTAATTTGTATTTAAGTTAATTCGGCGATGCATGTATATGCTTAGTGTGGGATTCCTTTAAATACGTCCAGACCATCTGTTTTCCCACCCTTCATGTCTAAGTCTTAGTTGACAAAAAATTGGCTTGGCAGACCACTATTCCTGTAAACACATGGCCCCAGCACAGGTAGGGCCCCAGACTGGGCCCTGTGGGGCTACCTAGAGCCAATGCTGAAGGCATATATATTATTCTTGCACCCGCAAAATCATAAATTCTGTACACAGTCTACAGGGCAATCAAAGTACTTTTTGAATATTATTTCACAAAAAGTAATCTTTTTGTAGTTAATTTTGTAGTTATTTTACACATTATTTTATCATGCGGATAATTTACATTACCTTTCGTAAAACTCACGGTTTGTTTAATTGTGCCTTCTAGAGGTTACTTCTCTGCTGGTTCTACTTTCGAGTGAGAATTGTATTGACGATCGTACCGCTTCTTCGTGGATTATTAGTTCTGTGAAGCTTGGTGAGTAAACTGTTGTCTTTTTTTCGAAAGTAATATTTTTTGATTATTATTGCATGCTCCCTGAAGCTCTTGAATGCACCCTCATAAGCCTAGATCTCACAGATTAGCACATTTCTATTTAACATGTTCAAAAATAGCTGTCGTATGTTGTTAAATATCTATTCTAAGTATACATGGGCCGCTTGTATATTGGACTGCACCGAAGCACAGTTTACAAGAGACTGAAGAGGCATAGATTGGCCTATGCGAAGGCTGTAGGAATTGCCGTGCGTTTGGGTCCATCCACAGAGACTATCCGCCACTCCTTCCTATTTCAGACGATGAGATTCAGAAAATTGCTTGAGCATGGTTTTACGGGTCGCGAGACCGCTTTGGTGGCCGTTATAAGCGGCGGAATGTTGGCAATAAGGCAATGCAGTTTGAAATACTTTTTATTGAAAATATACTTAGTTTCTACAAGAAGCCCTCCGCATCTTTGGCTGTGGTCTATTGCCTCCATCACAGGATACGGTGGGTGATATCGTATTGCTTATATTCACTATCTAATAGTTTTTCTAAGTCGATTTTATAGAAATAGCATTTGTATGAAACCATTATGTTTGACTTAAATTGTGATAAAATGTGGACCATTGTTTGCCTATATGCCCCACGCTGCTGCCACACTGCAGCGGAGTGCAGAAAGCGGCGCCGGTGCCTGCTTTGTTCGCTGGCTAGATGGGTAAAAACGATCGAGAAAAACTTGTTCAGCCGGGACTGTTGGAGTTTGCCAGAATAAGAAGCCCACGCTGTTCATGACTCAGGTGGTCAGGCAAATGGGCCGTGCAGGGCTAAGTGCGCTGAGGCGTGGCTGTATTGACAGAAAATCGATAACTTAAGTGCTCGACTCGGGAAGCCCATGGGTGACTGTGTGCGGGCGTTTATGTGCGCGCTAACTCTAATTATGGCACGTTATTGTGTCGGGCTGCGTCGCTCTGTAGACTGCACTCGTACGCCGTGTGTAACTGATGTCAGCCGCACACCATTATGAGGAAGACAATAGACTCACTTTTAATTACTTATAAGTAGCAGCAGTTTATGTAATTGTGTAAGCATTGACTGCAGGCCGGCATAGCAAATAATACATGTTTTTCAAAGTGCATAATTGTTCAGCTTTTTGTATCTATCTGCCATTTGCCATTATTGCTTAAGTGTAGTATGCTTCATTTAATTTTCATTTAAACTTATGTACAGTGTCCCAAAAATTTATACACATTTGACATAATTGTAAACTTGGTCTTCCTTATAATTTTATTGTTTCAAAAATGTAAAAATATTTACACTTATCTGTTTATTTTTCTTTTTCACTGCATGATTTCACATAATGCAACTTGATATTGGAAAAGTTATATGCCGGCATTAGACCATGCTCTTAAAGACTATGATCTAGACCGAAAATAATAGTATTTGAAATAAAAAAATTATAATGAACATCACGTTACGCTTAATTGAAATGTTTGTATATTTTTGCGACACTATGTATTATGATAAACCTATGAAATTAATTATTTAATGAAGACTTTTAGCACTGTCTGCGGCCATCTATCGTTACTATTCTATTTAAGTAGTGTAAGTGTGCTTCATTTCATGTTTACTTTAAATTACGTAGTTCGTTAGATCTATGAAATTTATTATTTAATAAACAATGAACAATGTCTGCTGTCATTTGTAGTGTATTTTGTTATTTAAATAAGGCTATTTCAAGGTTTTGTGGATTAAATTTTTGGTTTGAATTTCAATTACGTAGTTTCTTACATTTTCGAAGCTGTGTTATTGATAATTTCTAACTGGTTATATGCTCCTCTTAAATTTTAGGCACCGAACACAGGCGTGGGACCATCGACGTGACAACCTCGTGGATTGTACATAGACTTGAAAATTATTGATTATGTGTACATATACTACACTGTGTTCCGTGCCGTCTTCCAAAGTATTCCGTGCGGGGTTGTTTTACGTCGCGATCACTGGGTGTGGCGTGGGGGTGGTATTGGGTTCGGGGGTAGGGGTGGTATTGGGGTGGGAGGTCAGCGGGCTTTCTATTGCGAAAAAACGAAATTTGGAGGGGTTTAACGAAAGCGAATAGTAGGCGTCCCGCTGTGCAAATTTTTTCCACAGGTGGGGCTGGTGTTTACAGGGATGGGATATATTTGTGGGATAGACATTCAGATACGAAATGATTAAATCGCTGATGGAATTTTTTGCATATTGAGCTTTGATTCTGTGCAAGTCACTCATGCAAAATGAAGGCCAAGTCTGGGGCTAGTCAGCTCATAAAATATAAAATTTATTTATTTATAATTTATAGATCTATGTGCCCATCTGTGTATCATATTTTCCGAGTCGACTAAAAGTGAATTGAGTTCTCCGATATTTAAATAAACATCCAAGAAGTCATGATAGGCGAACGAACGTTTTCGATTAATTCATCATCATGCGTGTACAATAATATCAAGGGTAAAGTTAGTAAAAGTTTAAGCAACCCATCAACGGTATTCAAGGGGGGAGGGGAACTGTTGAGAGAGATCAAAGTGAGGAGGGGAATGTCCCTCAAGTAGTTGATTTCAACAATATCGTGACACCAATTGTCACTGTCTGCTTATGATCTCGCGGCATACTGAAAGTGTTGCGGACGGGTAGACGTAAACGAAGCGTTTCGAGTCCTGTATAAAGTACCAGCAAAACACTTCAAATTCCTGCATCAACGGATACTTCCGACGGCAGAATCCATGGCAATACGCCTCACAAACCCGGTCTTGTGTGCGCAGAAAGCCTTTGTAGTGGCCCTAAGGCTGCCGTGGCCGAGAATAAACTCAAATTCTGTCCGCAACCCTTCCAGCATGCCACGAGATCATAAGCAGACAGTGACAATTGGTGTCACGATGCCACAAAGGGACGAAATTATTGTTGATATGAACTACTTGAGGGACATTCCCCTCCTCCCTTTGATCTCTTTTAACAGTTCCCTTCCCCCCCCCCCTTGAATACCGTTGATTGGTTGCTTAAACATTTGCTTACTCTACCCTTTTATATTATTGTACACGCCTGATGATGAATTAATCGAAAAGGTTCGTTCGCCTATCTTGACTTCTTGGATGCTTAAATGGGTATCATCGCTGAACTTAAAAAAAACGTGTTGATACCTAGCCAATGCCTTGACCAAACAGTAGAGTAATTTTTTGTTTGAACTCGATCTTAAGTCATCGAGTGGTAACTTTTGAGAAGTGATATTCGTTATACTTGTCGAAACATATTCATAATAAATGCGTGGACTGTGAGACCAGTTAACTGCCGTAATCCATGATTTCAGCCTTTAGAATACCATCTAAAGCGGTTGCATCCCTGGGGACCAGGAATTTCAAAAACGAGTTATGTTTCTGTTTTATCAAATCCAGTAGGATTGTTCTGTAACTTCCAGCTGGATCATCTCGATTTTCATAATAAGACATTCTCTGTCATCGTGTACGAAACTCATCTATGGAGTCTTGATGACCATCATGCCTTTTATCTCTAGGTATGAGTATTTGCATAAGAAATGACTTCCAGCCACCTATTGGTTTTCCGTTACGTACACTCCGATTCTTCTGGCCTACGTTGCCCATTCTCAAAAGTATTGACTCAACGTTTCAGTTGCTATGTTTTCTGTTTAATAGTAGTGGCGTTGGTCCAATGTTCTGGAATGAAGCTGTTAGTGTTCTTGGTTGGTCCTGAGTCTTATACCTGACCTGGCTCTGCCGGCCCTTATGTTGGTGACGCGATCGGTCAGCTTCAAATGTGAAATATTTCCAGACCATAGTGTATTATATTCATTGGAGAGCCAGAAGAAGATCCGGCAAGCAGGATTAGTTAGGCCAATCATTTTTTTACAACTAAAAAACTACTTTCTACTTTTCAGTAGGCATACTATTTTCTCGTGCAGCGCGTCTCGACTTGCGTGCAGGAGTTGGTCCGCGCAACAATTTACACCAATTTAATCAAAGGTGCACTTCAGTGACCTTGCCTAGGGTCAGCGAACAAGTCCCCAACTACCGCGTGCTCCCCGTTGGTCCAGTAGGGGGTTAGTTATATTGTTAACAGATGCACCACCAATTTCCAGCAATTGCACCAATTTAATCAAAGGTGCACTTCCGTGACCTCGCCAAGGGTCAGCGAACAATTTCCCAACTTACGCGTGCTTGCTGTTGGTCCAATGGGGGATAAGTGCTATTAAGAAAAGATGCAATTCAGTGAACTTGCCAAGGGTCAGTGAGTAACTCCTCAACTTACGGGTGCTCGCCGTTGGTACAATGGGGGATAAGTGCTATTGTTAAAAGATGCAATTCAGTGAACTCGCCAAGGGTCAGTGAGTAACTCCTCAACTTACGGGTGCTCGCCGTTGGTCCAGTTGGGGATTAGTGATATTGCTAAAAGATGCACTTCAGTGATCTCGCCAAGGGTCAGCGAACAACTCCCCAACTTACGGGTGCTCGTCGTTGGTACAATGGGGGATGTGATATTGAAAAAATGATGTACCTTAGCGACCTCGCCAAGGATCAGTGAACATCGCCCGGAGCCAAGGGTCGGCGAACACGCACTCGCCCTTGATCCTATGGAGAATAAGTGATAAATTAGAAAATTTCATGTCAGTTACCTCGCCTATCCTAGTTCAGATTGCCGCAGCCCGCTTTGAAAGCACCATAGCAGTTATATGTGTGGTTGCCTTTTTCATCCCACCATTGCAAGCGGATGAAGGAGTAAGGACTGAGTTTAATGAACACATTCCAGCTTAATAGTAACGAATATTCGAGTCCCAGGAAGCAGTTCAGAAGAAGAAGATACGATCACTGGAACGAGAGTTTTATTTGCCTGACGTTCCGGATTCCTTCGGGAATCCTTAATCATAGGTAATGATAACACATTCATGGTCATGCGCAGATAGGGTGGAGACATGCACAGGCTAAACGGTATTTATAGTTCATAGTTGGTCATCCGCGTGTGTGTGGTAATTGCTCACTTCTGTAGCCACCGCTGCGGTCTTAACTGATGCGGTACTGGCTTGACACTTCGCGTTCGACTCACTAATTGCCACACTTTGCTCGTCAGCGTCGGATGCGGGCTGGTTGCAGCTCACTCAACGGGACCCGGCCATATTTTCGAGTTTGATGAGGCCAAAATTCTCGCAAGAGGGGACAACCGCGTGAGCCGCAAGCTGCTCGAGTCATGGTTCTCAGGCCCCCAGTCCATCAACAAACGCAACGATTTGGCGTTCCCATACAGTGTACTGAGAAGTTTCCTGAGCAAAAGAATCAGTCACGTGGGAAAGACTGGGCGCAGCATCAACTCCGACGACAGCAAGCATAATTGATCTGCAATTATCCAGCCCGCATCCGACGCTGACGAGCAAAGTGTGGCAATTAGTGAGTCGAACGCGAAGTGTCAGGCCAGTACCGCATCAGTATAGACCGAAGCGGTGGCTACAGAAGTGAGCAATTACCACACACACGCGGATGACCACTATGAACTATGAATACCGTTTAGCCTGTGCATGTCTCCACCCTATCTGCGCATGACCATGAATGTGTTATCATCACCTATGATTAAGGATTCCGAAGGAATCCGGAACGTCAGGCAAATAAAACTCTTGTTCCAGTGATCGAATCTTCTTCTTCTGAACATTCCAGCTCAAGTTGTCAGGATGACCCTTACAGACTAGCTCTTGGCTGCTGGATACTGGGATGCCAGGAGTGGCCTGATTGATGAGACCGAGACATATCATCGGAAAATACGGAGTGGGCCAACATTGTGACAACATAGAACTATTGATGAAAATTACTGACAATAATTTTCTCGTCGTAAAACGCACTCGTTTCCAACCAACCCCTCATCGGCAGTTGCAAACATATTGTCCAAGCAATGGTTGCACGTCAAACCCCATAGTCTATATCTTAGTATGCTCGAGGTGGGCCACCTTCGTGTCCCACTGTCGATCGTTTGGAGGTGCGAAATTTGGATCGAATCATATACTTGTCCGTGCCTGTTTGAAGCTCCGATTGTCAAATTGCTGTAAGATACTGCGCCCCAAACGCCTCAACGTTATGGCACTATCAAATTCAGAAGCCCGTGTAGCGTTCAAAGAAAGTATCCCTGCACGGATCAGAGATCAATTCGCTGTTCGCGTCAAACCAGTACATCGCGTTGGTAACCAAACTTCGCCCAATAGTCAGTTGCCAAACTTGAAAGATGCGCTACTTTGCGCGATGAATTCGGGCTTGCTACAACAGGTTGCACCGAGGAAGGGCTAGATCTCCACACCGGCCCTGCATCTCTCGGCACAAGCTCGACTCGCTCGGTTGTCAAACTTGGGTCACTACCGCTCAATCAGACGCCAAACTACACGATCAACAAGATGCAATCGTCAGAACCATTGGACCTAGTCAGCTGGCTCCATGGAATCAGCTTGAAACGCGGGTAACTTAAGCCAGCTCTATTAACTTTTGCGTGATGCAGCTAGCAAATATAAACCTCCTTGCGCTACCGTTCAGTATAAGTCGGGTCAAGGGATAATTGACATGGCTGGGAAAACCGATCAGTGGCTAGAGCGCTTTTGTGAGCTACTGGAATCACCCATACGTTTGCCTGCGAGCCCACAGCTATCAACTGGAATTCCATACGATAGTGGCTGCGAGCCACCTACGAGGTTTGAACTGCAATCGCTATTCAAACGACTGAACGTTCAGAAGGCAGCGGGTGAAGATGGTATCTCAGCAGAAGCCTTCCAAAATTATTGTTCTGCTTTGACGGACTCACTATATCGGCTGTATTTGACTATATGGACTACCGAAGTCATCCCTTCTGATTGGTCACTGTCGATTGCCTTACCGATACCGAAACGAGGTGATGTGTGATTGTGTTTAGCTTACCGCGGTATTCGCCTTATAGATGTAGCCTCCAAAGTGTTTGCGACTATCCTTTTCCGCAGATTTTCGACCGCCTTCGCTTTTACCTCGGTTACCAATGATCCGATACGCCTCTTTAATCATCGATAAACGCATATACCTTGCGTCTGTTAGCCAAGGGAACCCAACAACAAGACCATGAAATGAAAATATATTGCCTTATCTTAGTACATTTACCTTAAACGCAAGCAATAATAAATAAATTTTATATTTTGGGCGCAGAGGTCCTAAATATTACAAAATTAGTGCTTTGGAAAAATATATACAAAGTTGGTGCAGTTGGTAGGCAGCGGGAGTGTTAAGTAATGTAGGCAGATAAATTCATATTCACCAACACATTTTAAAATAACAGTCAACACTACTACAAATACGGTCATTTTTGTAAAACGTTTCCTTCTCCCTTGGGGCATCCCTTGTTCTGCGTCCGTATGCCTTCCTACACTCACCTCCGCCAAGTCGGTCAGCAGTTTATACGCTTTAGTTTCATTCGGTCTCGCCTCGAAGATTTCGCTGCTCTGATCTACACATTACAGAGCAATAGACGGAAAATGATTTTCACCTGCCGCCGCGCGTTTTCTCCTGTTCTGCATTTGCGGTTTCGTAAAAAGACAAAAATTGGTTTGCATGCAGACGCTTGTTTACCCCCGGCTCGGACGCGTCGCGGTTCTCCTCTAAATAACACATACCATTAGTGACAAGATTGCCCTTACCTTCTGTGCAATCGGACCGACGCCGAGAGGGCAGCACTCCTTTCAGTTGTCAGTACGAAACCACATCGTTTGAATTAAGTGTTTTCACTAGCTCTTCGTATTGCGTTGGTTCAGACAGCCTGACAGATCGCGCATGCGAGTGTCGGGGCTGCAACAGGCAAAAAATCCTTTTATTAGGAAGTCAACTGCTTAAGCCCGGTTGAATTTCTGTTAATGCGTTCGTAAGCACAGCGCTCAACACGTTGTAAGCTGCATAAACTACTATTTTTGCAGGATTCCCCAGCCAGGGAGAGCTATTAAAAAATCTGCCTTAACATACCTTCTTTGTCTTTCACCTGGCCATACAGTTTCCCTGGAGGTAACCAGCGGCGTTGTTCTCATTATCGGCGAGCTACATGATGCAATGGGGTTCGCGCCTAAGGTGTCTCCTACGGCTACTTACGAAGAACTGATTTCAGGCAAATTTTGTCCTTTCCCCTAATAGCAATTTGTGGACCTGTGTACTGCAGTAAATACCTTTAAGATGGCCTCAATTTTTGTTCATTTTGCACTATATTAAAGATGGTGGCGTACCGTGTCACGACTTGGTTATTTCAAGCGGACGTAATCCTATTGGCTAACTGATCCGCTATTTTATGTCAGCGAGTTTATGCTATTGGCTATTGTATAAATTAAGCATTCTTATTGGTTTATCCCCTATAATATAGACTTAATCCTGCTGTCGTTTCCTATATATAGACGGCCCTATGGAAGGTTGATCAGCTCTCTCGGCAGCCGCCTCCAAACGTCTCCCAGAAGTCATCTCCGGCCAGGACCAGGACAGTCAATCATCCCCGCCAAAGGAAGACTTTACTGATTGTTCCAATTGTTTTAGCCAGGACTAATAAATTAGTCCTTCAAATAGTAGTAAATTTTAAGAGTAGCAGTCTTTGTTTAAACGGTTTTGTTCTTCTTTGGGTTCGATTCGGTCGTTTTCATCTAGTAATCGCATTCGTTGTTCTGTTTCGGGTAATGGTCGCACGAAATCGCCCATCGGTCGTCTTGGTTTGTTACAGTACCTGTCAGCTCATACACACACAATATCTCACATCTCATTGGCTAAAATCTCAGCGAAATTATAGGTTAGAACGCCTCAATCTGAATACGGGCAATTTGATTGGCTACTTTAACTGCTGTGTCTGGCGGCGAGTTTGGACGGCATTCTGTCGTGTCGCACGTGAGCCGCTGAACGCGTAAGCGGGCTCTGAATGCGGTGGCTTTATTTGTTGCTTAAATTATAATATTCTGCTTTTTTGGTAGTATGTGGAAGCCGAAATCAAGGACTACCCTTTGGAGAGAAGCTAAACGCGATTAACATGCGTTGCTTCGTAAAGTTGAGGAGGCAGACAGGAAAGCTTGGCCAACGACGTCTGATGCTGATGAAGATTCTTTGTTTAGTGATTCATCCAGCTGTTCTTCATGTGGAACGTCAGATTACAGCACAGACTTCATGGAGGAGTCGAGCAGTGTGAATTTTCCTACGTTTGATGTTCCAGTCGAAGGATCAAGTATGCAACACTGAAGATGTGGGCAACAAAATGTGACCCACCAACAAGCCATCTTACGGAACTGCTCAAAGTACTGCAACGGTTTCACCTGGAGTTACCGAGAGGTGGGCGAACAATTCGGCAACGATCTAGCAAGAGGACGCCCGTGACGGCAATGGGCAGCGGGCAGTATCATTATTTACGACTTCTGTATTGATTAACTAACCAGGTAAGTCAACCCACAGTGCATATTGAAGGAAACGAGGTATTAATTTATTTATCTAGAGGTGGTTTGCCTTTATATAGGAAGCGTAGGCGTGATTTTTGGCCTATTCCTGCTAGAATAATGGAGCCTTTTGTAAGTAATATTTTCACAGTAGGCCGAGAATTCTCGGCCAGTGCAATTTACATTTGTCAGAAATTTAATCTTTAATTTTAAAAAAGTCAACATTCTTCCTGTTTAATCCTTAAATAGCTTTAAATTTTGCTCCTACTTGGCTTCCGCATCTCCCATTGTTTTCATTTCCACGCCAGCATTTTCTGTTATTTGCGCTTTCTGCCAAAGCGATTTACACTACGCGCACATTTAATGCTACCCATTTGTAAACTTGTCTACCTCTCATTGGTTGCCACTGACGCTGGTTCAGTTTGCCGCTTCCTTTGACTTCAATATTCAGTTACCTGATTATTCGCACCAATGGCATGCTTCCCGGTTAACTTTTTATCAGGTTAGCGTTAACTTTGCTCTTATGTTCCTCTCCCTTTACATTTCGACCTTCCTTGACTCTTTATTTAAAAAAAACGTTCATTTTCGGCTCTTATTCCTATTATTTCCATTTATCAGCGGCTACAGCTGGTCAGTTTACTGCCCCACCCATAATACCCCCTATTACCAGGTGCCCGTAAGACAGAAGGACCTTGGCTTCCCAAACTGGGCTTGGCCTCACTAATCATTCTCGCCGAAGATCCTGACATATTCGTTATGGCGGTGCATGTAGAATGACCATCTCGATGATTTCTTATATAATCCTTGTATCTTGTGGATATTTAAGATCCTACCTGTCATCGCCTTCTTCCGATTCGGATACTCGCCATTGCACATGGGTCTGAAATTATCAAGGTTACTTGATCATTTGTAACATTACACATATGCAAAATGTGCTCGGAATTGGGCTACTACGACTGCTCAGCTTGTCAATGGGGTGAAAGGGTCGACTGGGTCGCGACTGGCCAGCAGCAGTCGTCTTCATCCCTGGCTGGTGTTGCCGTTCACTTGTTGCGAAGGTTGTCGGAAGGTGCACGGTCGAATGCATTTGTGCACCTTCCGATCGTAGGTAAGATGGTACAAACACATGGTTTAAGACTGCCGTTCGCATGGTTAGGAATGTTAAGTTGACTTCTGGTTAACTAAGGACTGTTAATGAGGGAACACCTGCTGCTGACGTACGTACGCAAAAGACTACGACGTCCCCTCATTCTGCGTAGTCATTGTGGCGTGGATCATTTGACGATCGTGCGAGGCAAGACAATGGTGCACCTTATCAAGAGTAGCAACAGAAAGATGGCATCGCATGATGATTTGGGAGTAATTTCGGGGCCGGAAGTGGCAACTCAATCGGATTTTTCTGTTGGATAGGTAAAGTGCAGTTGGGAGTTCCTGCCCAAGTCATCATCGACATCGGGCTTGGTAGTTAACCATACATGTGTCCAGGTTATTTTGATTTAATGAGTGAATTTAATTCTGGGAAAGCCTTTTAGTAAGGAAAACTGTCTGGTTTGTAGAGCATAGTTAAGGGTAAAAGGCGTTAATTTTGGCGAAATCGGAGGCCGCCGGATATCGAAGAAATTTCCTAGGACAGAACCAAATCTTTTATTTGTACGTGTTATGCTATGGACGGACCCTAATATAAGCAAGAGAAGTTTAAAGTATATCCCTTTCAGTGACTTCTTTCAGTTCCAGTCACAGTCGTGTCATTTATTTTCAGGTAGATTAAAAAACTGGTCCAAATCCTCCATTTTCACTTTCAATTTACCTTGGAAATAGGTAACATGCACTGACTGAAAGTGGTCGAAATTTTGCCGGAATTCAAAGTACAGTACCACACTTATTGTAATCCAATAAAGGAAATATGCATAAAATTGGACTTTAGAAAAGTTCTCTTGATATAAAGGAAATTGTATGCTTATGCATTCACCCGACGATTATATTCCCATGTATTGGTTTTATAGATGACTATGTTTTGTGTCTGCGGAACTTGAGTAGTATTGAGAATATTTTATTTTTCTTAGCAAAGGATCAGTACTTGTTATATTTGGTAAAAACTCTGTCCAAGGTTGTTTATTAGTATTTCGAAGGGCGAAACTGACTTATAGGGCCCCTCTAGTTATCTTACCTCACGCCCACTGCTTAGTGCATTTTGTGGTCAAACATTTAATGCATTGCCAGTGAGCGTAAATTGATATGTAATTGTGGCGGAAGTGATCAAAAATATTAAATTAAATAAGATAATGTTTGTTTTAATAGGCTAAAATATAATAACATTCGATTAACATGAACTTCTTTTGCGCAGGTTACGAATGCCAATTGGGGACGTTATACCTTATGTAGAAGGAATTTAATGAAAATTCTTTCTCCTATTGGCGGAATTCAACGAAAATTTCAGTCGGACTACTGACCATTTAAAAGTAGTTTTTTTTGGTTATAAGTCGGCGGGATTTTTAGGGTCTCTAAAATCATTCTTGCCTTACTTTTTGCCCACACTGTATGCCTGTTGAATGTTAGAATATTATACACCGTAAGGATAGCGCACCATGATCTAATCTGCGTAGTTGGTCAGTTTCTCTAATGGAGTGCTCGTGCCAAAACAGAAGGCTTATCCAGCCTGATTTCTGGGAAAATTGCGTCAGCCACATGATGACTGGCGACGTCTGGGGAACGCATGTGTCGCATTATTTGCGAAGGCTTTTAGTTGTCGATTTGGAACTGCCACAAAGTCCGTTTGACCGATTTGGCCACAAGCAATGTAGATTACAGCTTCCTGCAACCAAGAATAAATTCTGTAAGCAGGAAGCTGAGCACAGAACGAGTAGTAAAAATTCAATCATTACTTCTCAGTTGCATCAATAACATGGTCCTGAAGAAGGAGGAGGAGAACACCGAAGAAATTGTCTAAAAGAGTCACCCAGAACCGGTAAGAGATCTCGAAGACTAATTCCCACATGTATTTGTGGCAGGGTCGTGTTCAACTCCGCCAGAACGCCGACGACAGTTTTATGTTTGAATTTATGTTTGCTGTATTCAACCACGCACTAGGAAAGTATACAACAGTCAGTATCATCTCCACCAGACACTGAATTCTGTTTAAGAGAGCTTATTGGCCCAGAGGCAGGAGTTCGCGACAAGGGGATAATGGCACACGTTCGTTGGTGTGGTACAGTGGACGTCAGTGCCGAATGCATGGAGTTTACCAGGTATCCATATTTCCAACTTTATTGCCGAGACTGAACTGCAACGGAGGTAAGTTTTTCAATGCTGGGAAAATGTGACAGATGGCCAAGTACGATGGCGATAAAAACTTCTACGAGTGACCTTGTTGGTGGCTTCAACCTTAAATCTCAAGACCTGTATCATACTTCAGAGTAAAACTAACACAGCAACAGCCAATTCTGGCATAAAACAGTACTTTATTGACTAAAGGTCTCGGGGTATTACCATTTTACTTGAAATTGCGTAATCTTCAAAATATTTCTCAAACGTGACAACAATATATCATGGGTTTTCTTAGCAGTCGATCATACGCTGGCTACGTGAATATTAATAAACGAAACCCTAGTCTCTGCAACGGAGCGCACACATTTTTCTGGTCACGGCAGAAGCAGTTATTGCCCGGCAGTAAGCAGTGTACAATGTTCAGTGCGTTGTAATTCAGTTTCGCTCTAGAACCAGGGGACGGGTCTTATTTAGCTTTGCTTTGTTATGCTAGCCGAGAGTCTTTAGCGACAGATTTTTCCAGATCTTTGTGTATGTTGGGCTAAACTAAGCTGGCAATGACATAACAGTCGGTTATTATACTCCTTTGGCAACATACCTTGTATTGTGTTGAACAAGGCTGGATGCACAGAGAGATGCTGCGAGAGAGTTAAGGAGACGTTAAAGAGGAAAGTGCTGTTTCCTGGAACTGAAGAAAGAGGACACTGTCCTCAGCGAAGAAGCCGACACTTTGTTGCTTGGCAGACATAGCGGAAAAAATCTCTCTTGACCGAAAGATAAAGACACGACATTTGGGGCATAAACAGTATGTAAACAGTCTCAATGCATGTTCCACAGATGAGGCGGGTGTAGCAGTAGTCAGAAGGAAAAGGGGCATACACCGGGAGAGGTTTATGTAGTCTCTGACGTTTCAGGTAGTTTTCCCGTCCATCCATCTGTAGAGAGTGAATACTACGGCTCCTGGTTCTCGCTACATGCCGATCTTGTCTTCCGTGTGCCTAGTCTACGAATCGCGACGGAGCCACTCTGTGTGTCTCGCCTTCGACGTCCCCATTGACCATGTCTGCAACCGTGGCAGATGTCCAAGATAAACGGTGAAATATAGTCCATTGGCTGACTACCGTGGAACGTGTATAAGAAGAGGGCAAAGGACTATTGGTTTTTAGAGATGAAAAGTGTCTAATATTACACGAAATGGTGGAGGAAATTCGCAACCAATCAGATATAAACGGGCTGACAACTGACTGCGACGCAGTAGTAGTTGCCAACTTCTTGCGTGTGTGAGCCTAAATTTTAGAAGGATGATAAATTAGAATAAATCAACATATCTCACCGTAAGACAAAATACCTTTACGAAAGGTAAGAGAAGCAGAACACATTCGGTAGATGTTAGGAGGACTCAACACGCGAGTCATAATTCGGGCCGTCCTGAGGGCGCTAGAACAAAGGAATCGGACAGGCCACCGATGCATGTAGAGCGGACCTAGAGATCGACCTTGAAAGACCAACACGCGAGCACGAAAGGAAAACCACGGGCCGGGATCTGCCATCCGCGAAGTCATGCCTGGCAAGGGACAAAGCGTGCGCGCCAAGCGTCCCCTGAGGACACGATGGCTGAGGCACGATGGCTGCCTGCAGAGACCACTCGTGGAGGACCAGTGGGGAACAATGACTACTGGCCCTTAAATGCGAGGCTGCGAGCAGAAGGGCATTCTGCTGCTGGGAGATACGGGACTCTGTTACCGAGACACGTTGCCGACGACAAGAGATTCTGCTGCTGGTGACAAGACCTGCTGTTGGCCGAGACGAGCTGCCGGCGACAGACGACACGTTGCGGACGGGCACACAGAAGACAACGCTGATGTACAAGAGGAACTAGTGACAGTAAAGTTTTATCTGCTATCCTATTCTGCCTTCTCTTCCTAACACGTAACTGGGGAACAAAACCGGTGATGACACAGGAACACACAAGGTTATAACAGTAGAGCACAATAAGTATGTTACTCCCGGGCCTACAGTACTACATACACTAAACATTAATAATAATAAGTTGTATATTTCAGGCCCAGTGGGCCTCATCAATAAACCAAAAATTCGATAACACGAAGTTCTAGCAATAATTCGTTGAAAAAAACAGTATCCGTAGTCTATAGCCATAAGACGAGTATAAATGTTTAGAAGCGAATTTGTTAGATTCGAAAAAAATGAATTTAGCAGTGTTTTGCGGAAAGTGAAACTCAAGGGCACACACACATGAGCCACATCGTTATCTATATTCTGACTATGTATTCTGATACCCAATGCCTCTGTTAGTAGGGGGCACTTGGAAGCAAACTCAGTCGAAGCTGAGCGTGGGGCAGAAAAATAGGTATTTTTAGAAACATTACTGAATAGACGGGTTCCCGGCACTACACTCGGCTTTCAAAACCGGTGCGGCATAGTAGAACATAAGGAGCCAACCAGTTTATCATCGTGATAGGCACCGTCGTATGAGATCCAAAAGTCCGTCAAATCTACAAGACCATCGTTGAGGATGTCTGAGATGTGACCAAATATAAGGCCCTGATGATGGTTGATGACCAGCGAAACGAGAGCCGTCAAGACTGCGTCCTGATTCCGGGGGACACGAGTCAGAGGAAGGTAGTTTAAAGAAGGGATCCTAAATTCCCGATGGTCCTTTCTCGGGATCGTGGAGAAAGCTGCCCGGAAAAGATGAGGAAAGCAAAAGGTTAATAGATTCAGTGTTAAAATAAATGTGCAGTCTTCGCTTGAATGCACATAGATTAGTCAACGCCCGAATATCAATGGGCAAATTATTCCAAAGATAGCTATACCTAGAAGCAAAAATAGAGATCGCTTAGAAGTGGAAGAAGCAGGAGGAGGTATAATCAACGTTGAATTTCTTAGGTTGTAAGGGCGAGTAACGGGAGTAAGGGCAGAAATCTTGGGGAGATTTGAACTATTATTAAGGCAAAACAGGAGACAAAACCCTGCTTCCAGTCTCCTGACCCAAATAAATTTCAGTTTCGTTATCTCACATCTATCTGAGTAGGAAGTATCTGAAAATGCCGGATAGGGGACACTTTTAGAGAATCTTCTTTGGATACTTTCAATTTTTGAACGGCTAGATTCGTTCATTAGACCGAAGAATGGACAACAGTATTTGAGAATAGGATGCCCATAAATACGATAAATTCTTAGCTTCATTTCGGGAAGGTAGAAATTATAAAAGATGAAGCCGCATATCTGAGCAGCTTTTGCTGTAATTCTATCAGCGTGAGGTGAAAGATCTAATTTATTGGTGTAACTTAAACCTAAGTCCTTAATGTTAGAACAATCAGTCATGGGGCAACCTTGAAAAATGATAGGCTGTGGCAGCCTTTCAGGCCCAAAACACATGAACTGGCACTTAGAAGGCGAGAACTCCATCTGCCAGGTGGAGCTCCTCGCAGATAGAGTGTCCAAATCCGAATGAATGTGTTCTAAGCATCGCTCAGCCGTAGACTTAGAGAAGGAGTTTACACAATTCAAGTCGTCCGCGTTTATATGCGATTGAGAGTGTTTAACTATTGTTGAAATATCATTAATATAAGGCAAGAACAACAGGGGGTCCAGAACGATACCTTGAAGGACACCGCTTAAAATAGCGGTAGGGGTAGAGTATGAGGACCCCACTAAGACCTATTGCTTTCGATTAGAAAGATATGATCTAATGAAGTCAAAAAGAGGACTACAAAATCCTGTAGCCTCTAGTTTGGCTAGAAGTCTCCTATGAGGTACTTTATCAAATGCCTTACTAAGATCAAAATAGATGACCACCACAAATCAATGATCGTTACGAAGAAAAGTGAGTAGATGAAGAAAAGACATATGACATGTTTCACAAGATCGGTCTGGTAAAAAACTATGCTAAGATATATTTAATATTTGATTGCTAATGCAAAAATCTGCAATTTTATAGTTGCGCATTTCAAAAGGAGGGTTGGCAATCAAGTAGCAAAAAATTAATACAAAGTATTAGGGGTATAAATTACCATCAAGCTGACGTTCATCATGCATGCCAATTAATTCCCGTTTGTCTGATCGGTATTTCAACCGTAAATATAAACACGGCTTGTACTTAAATTACTATCTCATGTCTGTCAGACCCTTATAACGTACCGCGTGGAATATGCGTTGGACCGATAGGAGGCTAGTGTAGGGCACGGTACGAGCTTACGAGTCTAAGGAGAGTCCGCAAATCCCATAACGAATGCCACACCAGGAGCTAGTGTGGAGGCAAACCAAGGTATGGTCACACGCCACATGACCAACGCACGCTCAATCTCCGACTGGTTCCAACATTTGATTGGTGTTTGGGAGAGGTAGGAGGTCGAACGAGGTCGGCTCTAGCTTCTCCACCCCTCCCCCTCTCTTCACGGACTCGGCGCATAGTCTTCAGCATAAGCAATCTGCCGTGCTTCTTAAACTATCACGGTGCACTGAAAATGGGCTGTTTATTTTTGTCAACCACTGTGTGCGATCTCGCCTTAGTCTTGCTACCAGACCCTAGAGGTGAAGGAGGACAGATAGCAAGACGTTGTCATCTTGCGTTCAGACTTCAGCAGAGCACATGGCGGCAGATATCGCCGTTTGCGGTGGCCGAACTGACGCAAATGTCCTTTTTAAATTTTCAGGAAGGCCGTGCTAAGTATTGACGGCTTGTCAAGAAAGAGTCAAAATACTGATGAATAATTATAGATTGTTTGAAGATTGGCGAAATTCCAGATAGGTATACTGATGCGAGAAATGCGAAAGAGTCGTCGGTCTGCGGAAAACAGTCCCAACTCCTTTTAACCCAGCCGGAGTATGTGGAATACCCGTAAGCCCGTCTGAAGTCTAAGCGGACTAGGTCAGGTTCAAAAAGCCCGAGTTTGTATGATAAGGCTTCCTTGATGCTTAAATAAATAAATAAATATATTTTATATTTTAGGCCCGGAGGGCCTCGTCATTGCAAACTTAGTGCTGTGGAAAGATAAATACAAAGTTGATAAATGCTGCCCTCCGTGAGCAACCACATAAGCAGCGGGAGCGTTCCGTAATGTAGGCAGATAAATTCATATTCACTAACATATCGTCATTTTAAAATAAAAGTCAACACTCTCTGAAACGCATGGTGAACTAAGGAGGAAGCAGTGAAAAAAAACTCCTACCAATAAAGCGGGGGCAGAGTTCAGCGGACCCCCACTTAAAAAAACAAAACGTAGGAGAAAAAAATGCTTCCACAGAATTAAGGAGGTTGTTTGATAGGATTGATTGTTGTGCAATGAGACTGGACTGTTGATGAGAAATTATGAGGGTTGGAAACGCTTCTTGTCGTTGGAGAAATCATATAGCAGCGGATGCTGCCATTTACCACTGTAACACCGCCCGACTGGCTTTATGGTCAACCATCAGGGAGGTGAGACCGGAGGAGGCCATCGCGGACAATAGGGTCAAAAAGATGAGGGAGCGGTAAAAGTCACTTGGTCATCACCGAAACGCCGGAGATGCGACCTTGTGGACAGCGGAGTCCAGCGACGAGCTGCCGAAAATAGCAGAACCGCCTTGAGCATGAATAGAGACCACGAAGACCATCGACAGGGTTGTGACATGGGGAACGGAGAACGGCAATATTTACTGGACCGAGAAGTGGAGGAAACACCGTTGCAAATATCTTTCTGAAATTTCGAAACCAGCGCTAAGGATTCGGGGTCCATATTCTATTGCAAGCTGTTCAGGCTATGACAGTTTAACTCTAATGGCTGCGATCTTTCAGTCCCGGTTACTTAGGGGATAAGAGAAGTCTTGGGAAAGGTAGATTGTTAGGAATAGCTTATTCTGTAGAAGGATAGAAGAATAGTTAGGAAGAAGGGTTGATTCAGTCTGGCGTTGCGTCCGCCGTGAGGGCCGTGAGAGCGCGGCAGTGTCGACGCGTCCGTCCCGCATAGGGGCGGAAGGCTGAATGAGTTCTGGCGTCAGTAATCGGGAGTGGCCGCCGAATCCTCTCTCTGTGTCGCGGCCTTGATAGTGATTGGTGGAACCGCACGAAGGTAGACACTGGCGTGGGCGGTCCGTGTCTCATGCACCAGTTTGCGTCTGGTCGGAGACAGGCCGAAAAGCACATTCGAGCAATGACCTATGCTCTGAGTGACCTTGTCTGTGGCATCAACAGTTAGGTGGGCGTCAGGCAGAAGCGACCGCTACACTTCCCTTTTAATACTTTTTGCTCATTTGTAATTCTATTTTACCCACACACGCCACACTTTAATTTCGTATTGAAAGCGTGGAAAGGCAACAACCCCGTACCGTTTGCAGAATGAATCTATATTTGTTCGTACGATATGGTGCTATAAGAGGGCAAGTTACGCGTTAATCCGACCGGGCGTCCATGGGAAATGTCACATCTGAGAGGCTGACACGCTTATGAGCAGGCTTACACTGTGTCAACCACTTGTGGCCAATCTCCGCAGCAGGTAGCTCACTGGCCCGGGCAGTGGACTAGTTCCTGGGAGATTCAGGGAAGAGGAAAGTTGACTCTTGGGTCTTCATCATCAGAGCAATCTTCCTTTGAACAAGCTTATTCTCCTTAAAAATATCGCGACGCGCTAAAAATGATGGCTTTGGAGGCTGTTATTTGTTGAGACAACTCGGTCCACCAGAAGAGAGACCCGAACTGCAAGGACTCTCTTCTAACGTGGTTTCTACGATCCTCCTATACAGGCGGGATCCGAGCCGACCCATGCTTCTGTGTAAACATGATACTTGGTGTACGGACTCGGTTCGTGTGTCACGCGTAGACGCGGTGTTTAGCCTGTAACAGTCTGAGTTGTCTTTGTACTCGGATCACTACAAACTTCAGATCAAATCCCGGCAGAATTCGCCTGAAGGAGATATTTATTGTGTACGGAACCCTGAAATGTTGTATAAAGCAGCAGTGGCCGCTGGCTAAGCCAGGACTGGTTGTGACTGCGTCCAGTCGTGCCCGAGAGTATCGAATGAGTATTATGATGATGGCAGTTGCTTTTACATGACTGAAGCGATTTCAAGTGGTTTGCTATTGGTGTGTTGCAAATACCCGAGGGGAAAGTGCCTGCAAGGGTCCCCTGGTGCGTGGCCGCGGCTTGGCATGTTAAGGTGACTTTTGAGAAACCGCGACTCGTTGAGCAAGCGTGTGCGCGCCTGTGTGCGCACGTCTATGCGAGTGAATATCGGTCAAGTGGCCTTCGGATCAGCGAGTGGAAACAGCCGCGTACAAAGGTGGGTGACGCTGAGGGCCACAGGCATTTAACGAGGAAGGAAACAACATTTGTTGGCCGTCCGCCACAAGCCTTAGCAGCAACTATGCCTGATCCTGCCTCTGGTCTTCCTTATTTTTTAGTTATTTCAACAAGGGGCTCTGGTGGGTGAAAAGAGAGGAGATTTGGCAGGTGCTTCGCTAGTTTACTATCACTTAAACTAAATAACTCATGTTCGGGCCACCGTCCCTGTGCTTGCCATACTAGGTAGCACGCGGTAGACATCACCATTGGCGATGGTTTAACTGCCGTAAGGCTACCATACTCTCGGCTACGGCACAAGGGAAAGTGTGGAAACGTGTTTCACTGCCTATGCGTTCATTATATAGACTTTCCAGCTTTCCAGTGGCAGGTCGAATAAAATAATGTGTTTATGCGCTATAAACCGCACCAGAAAGGCGGGAGGATCCTTTAATGAGCCAAAAATCTTGTAGTTTTGCTGTATACCGATACGAACTCGGTGAAAGGTGTGTAGTAGGCTTGGACTTACACTCGTGCTGAGCGTATTCTAAACCGCCCTCCGTGCATATTGATATTCCGTTACAGTGTGAAATCCGAAACTAACATTCATAGCGACTTTAAAATTAAATCTGAAAATACTTTGTGAGGCCTTAGTTCCCACCTAACACGTAAAATTCTGATAAAGTTCAAAACTCTTCTCCGTTGGATTCCACTGTTTTGTTATCGGGGCGTCCTTGGCATAATTTTCACATACATGCGGACATGGCCAACATCCACGCCTAACTGAACTAGCGAACATCAATCTTGTGATTATTTCTACTGCTATACCTTAAGTAGCCCAGTTTTATAAGAAACTCGTGAAAACTAGTTAGTAGAAATCGAACCCTCTCCAATGTTTAAATACCAATATGGTTGTTAGTGAAAAAATGTCTAAATCTGTAGGGACTTATAGCGGAATTTATTAAAAACTACCAACTACTATGACAAAAAATCTGTCGCGCAAAGCAGATGCGCGTCTTTCAATCTTGATGGAGAAATTGGTTGATAGGCCAACTTTAGGTGGACCATGCTTAGCACTGCTGGTTTAGATTCTACCTTTTTTATTGCGAGCCGAAACGTAGAAATATCACAGCTAGGTGAGATATTGAACCCTAATCCATTGTAAACTGCATGATGAGACCATAACCCCTAACTCGGCGCAATTTGTCCTTCCTTAAAAATTTTCTGACAACGTTCTTAAGACTTTAGCTAGTGGCAATCCCTACGAATGCTAAACGAATTGATAACTTAAATGTATTACTGGCAAACGTTAGGACTGCGAGATACGCGCATTTCTGGGTAATTTCCCTTAGTCAGTCGCGGACACCTGACTCCAGTATAGCCGCAGAAACTGCTGCCACACTCGAGTTTTGAACCCGGGACCAGTGAACTAGAGACGACCGTCCTATCCACTGAGCCACCGGGACGGTCGTCTCTAGCTCACTGGTCACGGGTTCAAAACTCGAGTGTGGCAGCAGTTTCTGCGGCTATACTGGAGTCAGGGGTCCGCGACTGACGAAGGGAAATTACCCAGAAATACGAGTATCTCGCGGTCCTAACGTTTGCCAGTAATACGTTGGTTACTTTAAGTTGGCGAGTAACATAATTGTTGCGTCTTTGAGAAAATAAACTGGAAGAGTCCAGTCATCGCCAGACGAAACAGCCAGGGTTGGTAAATCCTGGACCAGATCGGAGTATAGCTATATACTAATTGATAACTTCGTTTTTCAGTGACAACTGGAAGGCCTTGAACTCTAGGGTGTTTACTTCCTCAGTCACCAGTAAAATGCGATCTCTTTTTTGCTATCGCCATACTGCAGAATACTTTTCATTTGACGGAAACTTCACAGTCAATTCGACTTCATTCGACTAGGGATACGACGATAATCCGTTCTTGTGCTTTGAGTCTGACGAACCACTGAAATTGTTTTTATTTACGTTTTAGACGCCAAAGCCTTCTGACTCCACTGGATTGGCTTATATTGTGGTGCGACTATAGTAGAATGCTATGGTACTGGCTTCCTTAGAACTTAGATGGACCCTTAAAAGGACTTATTGCTGTAAAGCGCTTGGCTATTGGTTTAACTTCCATCTCTATGCGCGAGATGTGGGTGTCACCAGCTAACAATTCACAAGGAAAAATTCTCATTACAGTTCCTTGGTTTTTTTACTCAATTCTCTGTTCAGTATTAGGTTTTAGAGGTAGCTAGATTACTAGCCTAGGACTTCCGAAGCCAGCAACTCAATTAACTCTGTGGACTGGAGAGTATTTCCACTAGGAAGTGAAGCCTAAACCCAAATCCCTGAGTGCCCACAGTCATGGCTCCGGATTTCAGTGAGTGGGATTTAATCGTGCTCAAAATAGGACGCTTTTCAAACTTCCCCTAACTTTGGAATAAGATATCATTTTATTATGCGGGACTGTTCATTGCATGTTTTTTTTAATTTTTTGGGTACGCATGAAGCCATCTATTGATTTAAGGGGTATTCGCTTGCGCTCTAAATACTACTGTTGCCTCCTATGGACCACATTTTATATTAAGCTGCCTCTTGATCAAAAAAGTATTCCTAACTATATTGCTGTTCTGAACGTAATAAATAACAGCTGAAACGAGGGTACACATTATTCTACCTTCGAAGATGCCTATTGTGGTTTAAATGCAACTACTGTTAGGGGTAGGCCTAACGATCAGTTATTACGCTGTTCTGATTACTCATTCAACGGTGCACTATCGATCGGTACAAGCCGCACGAGTGATGAGATCGATCAATCCACCGTCTATGATTATTTTCATGCACTATCACATGTTCAGCCTGACAGCCAGTCAGATTTTTACCCCTCAAAAGCACAAGTTGATTCGTCCAATTTTGTATGCTTCGGTCGCTATAAGTACACTGTACTAGGTACGGAAAAAGACGTCTGCTTTCGCCCTCTTCTTGTCGTGTTTTTCCTTGGAGACTCACTCAAGACGTAGTCAGACGGCGATACCATTAAAACAACTACACCCTCTGTAAAATATCCATCCTATAAGTTAGCGGCTTACCGATTTTCATAAAAGTACTTTACGGTAGGAACTTGGCCATAGGACTGGAAACAGCATCTTTGCTTTCAACCGACCCGCCCTGAATTAAAATACATTTATTCGGTTCAAATCGAACATTTTTCTTGATATATAAACGTTAAAACTGACTTTCCTTTTGAGACGTGGTGTACGCAAAACGCAGCCAGTTTGTTCATATGTGCTAGTGAGTCGTGCGTCTGTGTGTATATAGAGATAAATATATTAACAATTCAAAGAAAGGGACTTGGTGGGTGTGGGTTGGGTTGGGTTGGGATGGGATGGGCTGAAGTTAGCTATGAAAGTGGGTTGATTACTTGATACAGGCTTAGAAGGCGCCTGCTCCCTCTGTGTGTGTAGCGTACGCCGAGCACGTCTGTCCGTTGAGGCGGAGGTAATGGGGGGAGGGGTGTGCGAGTGGTGATGGTAACGGTGTCGTTGAATTCGAAAGAAGCTGATTCTGCCGGGCGCCAAAGTTATAAGATACTGGGTGTAGACTCGGTCAGACCGGAAAGCGGTCGTATCACCGGCGTGCATGCCTCGCTAATCCGCTGAATATTGTTGAGGGGAAAGGGGAATTGGTTAGAAGGTAAGGAGACGGGAGCGATTGAGTCGGTCAGTGAACCCATTGAGAGCGGACGAATACGCAGTTCCAGCGGTAAACCATCGGCTCCCGGAGGACCGTTAAAGACGTATCTCGGCCACCAAATGCCCGTCTGACAGCGCAGAAAGCTCGGCTCAGAGGTCTCCTGACCACAGGAGCGTTCCGCCTCGGGAAGAGGACCAGAGGTAGCCGTACTGGGTGACAGAATGGAATCCGAGGAGGGAGCTGTGACCTCCGGCAATGAGGGCAGTGAGGATTCACTCGAGAGCTGGGTACCCGAAGGGCCCTGTGAGCTTCGAGTTGCAGTATCTGGCTTTTCAATCGACAAATTATAAACCCCGCTTTGGAGGGTCTCCTGACTGGAGGCGGACGAGGATTTCGGACGACTGAATCGACGGTGTCCAGTGGAGTAGAGATGAGCCTCCAGCTGACTGCGCTTATTGAACCAGGCTCCACAGGTCTGGCACAGGTTATGCCAGAGTTCGCCCTGTCTTGGCTGAGGACTCCCAGCAGTCAGATTTGCTCCTTCTCCCTCCACACCCCGTTTCGTTGCTGATCTCCGCGCCGCCCTGCGCCTAGTCTGTCATAACAAGAGAGAGGGAAAAAAGCTGTCAGAAAGGGGCAAAACTTCAGTCTGTAAGTTAGCCACTGCTCTTGCTAGGGGGGGGGGTGGGCGACCTGACAGCCTCGCGGCCACACGTCTGCTCCCTGACGGGGGAGGGAGGGAGGATGAAACTCCTTCGTCGTGGCGGCCTTGTGTTCACACAGCCCATTTAACCATTTATGTCCTGCCTTATGGACTTGACAGCAGTCAAGGCCCTGACAAGGTGGCAGAATCCGCGTCCGCGTCCGCGGCTGCCACTGTTGCTGCTTGTTATGCAGCATGTGTCTAAATCTCCTCAGACCGGACACCCGTGAAGCTGCTTGCGGTCAGGCGCCATGTCGGAGAAGGTGTTGACAGGAGGCCTGGCATTTTTTCCTCGCCGAGCTATGCACTAGTATGCTGACTGCACGTTTGTATATGCGGGCACTTTAGTTCACTTACTTCAAACCATAATTTCCAGAAGTTTAATCAATATTGTCTTCCACTAACCACCAGGTCACGTGACCACCAGAGTACTTAATATGCAGGTGTGCACATTGTAACATTCTTTCTGTTCTGTTGCATATTTTTCATGCCACACCTAGACATTTTTCTTCGCCTTCTTCTTCATTGGGTAAATTATTAATGTCTGTAAAGGTTTGGCATTCCGGCCTTTATGCCTCGCCGCACTGACCTGGGAACCACAAGATTTTCAATTTGGGTTCATAGCAAACTGAAGTTGACACAATAAAGGAGCACATTGTGTGGAGTAGAGGTCTGCAGACGAAACTAATGACTGGTCTTTCAATACAGCAATACGACCTCATGCTCTCCGTACATGAATATTTTGGGCTACGGTATTTAACTCCTACTATGTTTAGGTATTTTGAGGACCGTGTTAGAAGGTGTGTGCTAAAAATTGCACTCGGTGGGAACTTAGTCGTGCGTACAAGCCGTCGTAGCGCTGGAGATAGTCGTAGGTTTTCGTTGAAATTAAGAAACACAAAAACATTCTTGCTGGAGCCCCTCTCTTCCCACCCCGTCTACATGTAATACCCGTTCGCTGATGTACTAAACACGTTCGCCTTCGGATGCTTTTTTCGAGCTAATGGAGTTCTGCGTAATTAGTACGTGTCTCACCTAACTATCCATTTTTGTGTG
Source organism: Ligula intestinalis (assembly GCA_036362985.1). Taxonomy (NCBI): domain Eukaryota; kingdom Metazoa; phylum Platyhelminthes; class Cestoda; order Diphyllobothriidea; family Diphyllobothriidae; genus Ligula; species Ligula intestinalis. The sequence goes on along the minus strand of JAYGXS010000003.1, from coordinate 23,372,133 downwards.
CTCCATTTCTTCAACTAAGAAGGATTTGCTCACTTCTGCAGTTAGATCTCTCTGTCAAAGGAGTGGTTTTCTGAGGGGCTTTTACAGAAAGAGAGGTAACTTATTTTACATTCGATATTAAAAACCTGTGTCAAAAGCATATTCGGAAAGACAGATGTGGTTGACTTGCCTTTAATTTGACTATAACGACGTTCTTGTCCGAATTTTCGGTTGCTTTACAGGCGTTCAAAGCATTTCTCGAATGCTTATCGATAGTTAAATGGCAAAATCGTGTCTGAAATATCATATTTATACTAGAAGCCATTGAAATCCCTGAAGTAAGGGACGCAGTCTCTTCAGCCATGTTGTTTTCTACGTTTTTTGGAGGAAAAGGACTTATTAGTACGCCCGCAAGCCACAGAAAATACATGTTTGTTAATCTGAGTGACGGCGCAAACCGGTTGGCATTAGCACCGTCTGGTTGTTTACGTTTTTCGGGAGTTATGCCCCTTAACCTCATCGTTTTCGAGCGCAAGCAAATTGTCTTGACTTCTTTTCCGAATATCTCAACAATTGCACAGACCCTAATAAACTTCCTCCGTTGTCAGCGCCTATGAATATCACATTGAAGTGCAGATAAGTGCAGTACGAGATGTCTGGAGACCGTTCTGTAAAGGTCCTGTTTAATGGATGATCAAGTGACAAGATGGTTACGAGAATTTAGATAATTATCCGCTTTATTTTCTCATAAAATTATTTTTATTTATAACTTTGTAAATGTGCAGTTACACGTGTTTATTTTGCTCCAGTGACATATAACTGGTCAGTGATGTACAGCAATGACAGCGATGAGCTTGGTCAGAGCTACGTCAGGGGGACGAAGTTATCACTTTTGCAGAAGCGCACCCGAACCGCTTCTTCGCTGCGGATGCTTATTCAAAGTGTTTGACGGAAAAAAATTACGACTCTCATAAGATTTTATATGTTTGACAGCTTTACTCACCTTGCGTTTCCTCCTGCGGTCGAAGGTTGCCTGTACAGACCTTCGTTTCGAGGAGGTTTCAGTGTTGAGGACTGTTGAGCACTGCTTGTGTATCCTGGCCAGCAGCTTAGTAACATATCCGCGCAAGGTCCCCCAGGACTGGTAGGCCTGGATGCGAGCTGAGAAGACACGTGCGCCGGAGGAGGGCACCCCCTGTCGTCTGCGTCCTCTCTTTGTGCGCACTGGTCTCTGTGGAAGCTCCCTTTCCCCGCACAGTCGGGCCTCCTGTGAAAGGCATACCGCCTCCTCAGCACTTTTCTGTCTGACAGGTGGAATCCGATTGGGGGATGTGGAATCAATCGTCTCCCTTTTAGCGCTCAGCGGAGAGCTAGACTTCAGTGAGAGGTTGAGGGGATATCCTTTGTCAGCAGCCTGTCAGGTTTTTCAAGAACGTACAAGTAGCATAAGTTAGAGGCCTGTTAGTTCGTATGGGGAGAGCATGAGATCAAATCACGATAAGAAGAGGAGAGGTTAGAAAACAGACATTCCTTATAAGGATGCAAGGGGCTCCAATTTGAAGGTTAGTTTGCTTGAAGGCCGAACTGTCTTAGTTAACTTTGCAAAGAGTTATCCTTGCCGCGTTTACTCCATGTGTTGAAGTTTACAGTCATTACTTGACCCCGTATTTGCGGAATTATTGCTGATACTACCAGAAACAACTAAGCTTATCTGAAAATATGCAAATAAATTTTAAATCCCAGTTTGACATCGAGTAATGGAACAATTTAGCAGTTGGGCAGAAGCAATGTTTCAAAGTTACTTATTGGGATAGTTTTTGATTTGCTTAGCCTTATATCCAAACGAAGGTAAGCGTTGTGTCTTAGTTGATAGTGTATTAGTTCAAAGTTGAGTTCCATGATCCTTTATTAATAAAAATGTCCCGGCCAACTTTGCCGCTCATATGAAATCCACTGTAGCGGGCCGGGGATGTCGAGGTTGGCACACACCTAAAGGATAAGAGACCTGAAGATGGCTCTGCAGCGGAAACTCGGAGCTGGACTGATAAGCATCACCCAAGCACACAAATATCTAGGCCGGAGTAGAAGGAAATGGAATATATGGAGAGGAATCTTCTAGTAATAAAGAATACGTACAGCGTAAGAAAATAATATGGGGATGGGGAACGGCGTTACACAGATACAAGTCCCATCTGGAGCGGAGTGTGTTCTCTTATGTCTGATCAGTTACCAGTGGGGAATACAGTGCTGTGGGCGACTGCAGGGGCGAGACGGGAGTGCTGACATTGTGTGTTGGACTGCGATACGATTGACGACGACGGCGGCGGGAAGGGGAAAGGGCCCCGGTTTCTTCACTGACACTCGATCACTGCATCTCCATCCTGGATCCGAGCCAAAAGTGACGACCTTGGTTTACTGAAACGATCATTCAGTTCCTTCGCTCGTTGCACCACCAATACGGGACAGCAAGTTGACTGCCCAAGCATGATTTCCTAAGCAATCATCTAGAATCCACCAGAGTGACTACTAGGCTGACTTAATAATCAACTGATCCAAGTGGGATTAAACTGACGGTGTGAGGCGCGACATTCGTAGCTCAAGTGGGTAGAGCGTTGGCTTGCGTAAAAGGCTTTCCTCCTATATGGGTTTGAATCCCGCCGAATACCGCGAGCTTTTTTCACAATTTGGTCAACTAAATTAATCAAATCTGCCAAAATCAACTTGATAATACACATGTGTCACCTGGTAGAATCCCTTGGTGTTCGTCTGCAAAGCTCATTACCGTTTTTCTGTGATGTTCTGGGCATCTTAAACTAAATGACAAGCGCTACATTAGGACAACCGTAAGGTTTCCTTATAAATATCACCATATTTTAAACCAAACTAAATTAAAAACTAAAGTATAACTAAATTACAAACTAAAATTAGACTTGATTAACTAAACTGAAACTAAATCATAATTTAATAACGAAACCAAATAATAAACTATGATGAAATGAGTCGCTAGTTATGCATAGTAAACTACCGCGCCTCCCGCAACTTCGCAGTACAGTAGTTAGTGGAAACAACTGACCTCTGTCTTCCGCTCCTGATTCCTCTCGAACATGTCCGAAGGCAGACCGCTGAAGAAGGGCTGGAAGTCTTTCATGTCGGAGAGGCTTCGAAGCGCGCTGGGGAACAGCCATGGCATGGCAGCGGCTCTTGTCAGATCAGCTTGCATCGCCTGAGCGTCCTCCTTCGCCTTGGCCGCCGCAGCCGCTGCCGAGACGAGCGCAAAGAACTCCTCACAGCTGCCCTCCGGCACTGCCTTCTCCTCGGCTCTGCGATCACCCATAAGCTGTGAATGTAGGGCTTCCAGGTGGAAGGGAGGACACATGGAGAGGACAGAAAGGCCGGAGCCCAACTGCGGCGGACTGCGATGCTTCTCCTCCAACTCTGGAGCACCGCTGGTCTTTTGGAAACTGAGAAAACCCTCATCGGAGAATTCTGGGAGCAGGGGTGCCACCCTTTGACTGCTTTGACTGCTTACAGCATTCGACGCGACAGGGACCGTACAGGATGTTTTTGCGGTGGTTCCAGTCAGTGCTGCGCTCATTGCGGCACCGCTGGGGGTGTTCGTTGAGGAGGCAGTCGAACCCTCCGTGATACCATGTTTGTTCGCCTTATGAGTACGTAGGAAGTACTTGTTACAGATCCATTTATTGCAAATGTTGCACAGAACTCGCATCTGGTTGGGCGACTTCCGCGACTGACCTGCGCCCGAGACTTGACTCAGCTTCGGGCCGGTGGATGTAGTTAGGCCGGAGGCAGCCAACTGTACTGGGTTCCATTTGGTGGTATTTACGAGCTGTGGTGGTCCATGGAAGGGCGTAGTCTCCCCTGCGAAGGCGCAGGGAGGTGGGGCCGCCGCGGTTGGAGCATGCGCCCCCGGTAGCGGTAGAAATCCCAGCGGAGGGATCAGGGGGTGACCGGCTGAAGCTGCCGTACGATCACTGCTGACTGGTAAATTAAAGGGCGAGAAGAACTGACCGGTCACAGTGGCGGTCCCGGGGCTGCCCACCAGAGAGGAACTGCCGACAGAAGCGAGGGCTGGATGTTGCGGCAGCAGCAATGGATTCACATCACTGATGTGGGAGCTAGTGAAACCACCAGCACCGCCACTACTGCTGCTACTTGAGGAATCCGAGAGTGGGACGGCACAGGTTAACGGGGAGAGCTGATCACAGTCAGTGTTGCCTGTGGAAATGCGATAAAAAAAAAAGACAGAAAGCATTTGTTAGGATGAAAGAATACGGAAGTTTATGCACTCGATGACGTTGGCAGCCATCATGCAGGTTAAGGAGCCATGATAGGACTAATTCGTAAGATAGGAGCTACCTTCCTTCACGTAGCTAGTATAGATTTCAGTCAGAGAAACCTGCTGGAGATGGCGGCCTTCGACACTTGTGCAAACATCCATTGACAGAGACGCTAATAAGATCTGAAAGGTTAGATTTCATGACGTTTTCTTGGTTATTCGAGTAGTTACCTTGCAGCTCGTCCAGCGCAGTGACGTTCACCAGCTCCTTTATTTGTAACCGCCGTTTGTGTATACTTTAGATAAAATCTTGACTATCTATGACTCTAGTGACACTTGAGTCGACATAATCAAAGCTTTTATATTCCTACCCCCACGCTAATTTTCTGCCAGACCATGTCACCACTTAAAGCTGTGTGTTGTGTTAGGTAGTTATGACATACTTCGACTAATAACTCATTCCTCGGCCTTAATCCTGTCTGAATAACACGCCAGTATCCTAGTGATCGACAAAATTTTAAGCGGAACGAGTTAATCCTTTGCATGCATAGTGGAGCTCTCGCTTCACCGAATCCACTTGACAATGGTGACCACCCGAGAAGACTGACCGGATTCCAAAACCAGGACTTTATTCGGGTGAGGTGAAAGCTTCCTACACCGTTGTCACGCAGAGACTCGGGAGGAAATTGGAAGGGGTCCTCTAAGTAGCAGCCACACTTTTTCAGGGTTCGTGCACTGAAAAATCCCCACAAGGACACATCCGACTCCACTCGAGTTCTGACCAGTTCTCCTCTAGCAGGAAATTGACAGGCCAGAATCATGTTTCTATTTGCCTGAGACTGGCTCAAAGAGTCCTATAAGTGCTTGATACAGACTTTACTCAGGGCGTGGTGAAATCTTCCTACACCGTTGCCACGCAGAGACTCGAGGGGAAATTGAGAGGGGTCCTCTAAGTAACGGCCGCAGTTTTTCCCATGTGGCCTTGAGACGAAGGCAGGTTCATGCAATGAAAACTCTCACATGCACACACTCGACTCCATTCGAGACTGGTTGATAAAGGCTAATATGGTTTCAGGTCGAAATGTTTGACCCCAATTGGGTAAGTTGCAGGAAACTGGAAGCATGCCGACATCATAGGCTACAAGTCGCGATCAGACTGCCTGTGGGGGCCTTATAGTGGGCTCCAGCGGGGCATGAACGTTCGTTTACCAGTTCAGTGAGTCCGCTACTTTCAGCATGCCGACAGGTTCACAGCTAGAGGATCTTACATAGTGTACGATTTGCCTCTTTTACTTTCTACTTCCTCCATCCGTTATCAACCAAAGCATAATGTGCAACGCACACTCAAGTAGGGGCCAGAAATATTAACGGTTTCGACTGTTGTGCAGTCTACGTTTTAATGTCAATAAAACTGCACACAACCATATCGAATGAAGCAATCAGTTAGTAACGAATAATTCAAAAAATAGTAGGTAACAGTTTAGTTGGTCACCCACCTTAAATACCCCCAGCCCCCAAATTCCCTCGTACAGAACCGGTTGTGCTATTTTAGTTTAGTTTTCAGTTTTTTTATTCAGTTTCTTTGTTTAATTTTAGTTTAAGTTAAGTTTTTATTTTAGTTTTGTCAACTTTAGCTTAGTATAGTTAGAGTAGTATATGACTGTTATTTAAGTATAGTTCAGTATATTTAGGGTAGTAGGCAATGCCTCTGAAGACCCTAGTGAAAACAGTATGCATGAAATATCCAACATAAAATATGCCACTATAAACAGTGAGTAGCATATATACATGTACAAATTTTAACGTGTGCATGTGAGCAGTCAGAATAGTCCCTTGCGTACATAATATATCCAACATAAAATGTGTTAATGTAAAACAGTGAAAAGCATATACAAATTTAAAGTTTTATCTGTAGGTATTTGAGGGGCGTAAATTATTCCTGCTTCCTTGTACATATGAACGGTAACTGCTTAGTAGATGTTCATCCAGTTTCCGCTTAAACGTATCTGTGGAGTTAGCCATTACGACCTCTTCGGGCAGTCCGTTCCAGACAACGATGACTCGTTGTAAGAACGACTGCTTGCGGACTTCTAGATTAGATAAGGTTCCCCGCAGTTTGAGGGAATTCCCACGGAGGTTGGTTGAAGTGGCGAAGGCGAAGAAGTCATCAAACTTCCGGGCACACTCCTGATTCCTCACGAGGCGGTACGTCTGTATGAGGTTGCCGCGGATTTGTCTATACTCAAGGGGGAAAACGTTAAGTGCTTCTAGTCTACATTCGTAAGATGAAGACTTTAGGCCCTTCACAATTTTCGTTGCCCTTCGCTGAATTCTTTCTAGCATCTGGTTATCTTTGTGCATCCATGGTCGCCACGCCTGAACGCCATACTCCAGATGTGAACGAATAAATGTTCCATCGATTTTGCCAAATAGTTTTTTGTCCATGTTGACAAAGGTTCGCTTACTGGCAAACAGAACATTGTTCGCCGTCTTGGCAGCCCTAGCACACTGTAAAGACGGCTTCAGGGATGGTACAATAGCCATACCCAGATATTTTTGTTCATTGACATTCGACAGGCATGTTCTATCGAGTACGTAGTTGTGTGAGTCATCCATTGCGCTCACTTTCTTCGTCTTGAGCCGCAATGTGACACACTTCTCAAAGTTAAACCACATCAACCATTTTTGGACCATTCACTTAGGTGGTCAAGTCCATCCTGCAGAGTTTGTTCATCATAAGCGTTTCTGATGGGTTGCCATATCTTAATATCATCTGCAAACAAGACTCCATTACTGACCAGTCCATGCCTACAGTCGTTGACGTAGATTAGGAACAATAGTGGCCCAAGAACGGAGCCCTGAGGCACTCCACTCGCAACTGGCACTGAAGAGGATTTTGCGTTTCCGACGCACACGGACTGCGATCGGCCTATGAGAAAATCTCCTACCCAATTTAGTAAATTGCCCCTTATCCCGGATTCGCCAACCTTGTAGAGTAGCCATTGGTGAGGGACACTATCGAAGGCTTTTTTCAAGTCTATGTAAACAACATCCACGGGGGTATTTTCGTCTAATGACTTGGACCACTGCTCCATAGAATAAAGCATATTGGTCAGGCAGGAGTGGTTTCCTCGAAACCCGTGTTGGGCACCATCAAAGAAGTCTTTTTCTTTGAGGAACTTCGTAGTGGCCTTTTTGATGATCCGTTCCATAAATTTACAACAGATACAAGCTAGGTTCACTGGTCGATAGTTGTTCGTGCTGGTTCTGGATCCACCCTTGTGAATAAGGTATATGTTCGCAACTTTCCAATCGGATGGGAGGAGGCCTCGATCAAAGGACAACTGAAAAATGTGCGTAAGCGGTCTGGAAAGTTCTGAAGCCAGCTCTTGCAGTACCTTTGCTGGTATTTTGTCTGGACCTGGAGACTTAGCTTTATTAAGCGCAAAAAGTTCATTCCTTACATCCTTTTCTGTGAAACGGAGGTCCTCCATGATTCTGCCATTGCTCTCTGCGTGGAATTCTGTTGGATTAAAATGCAGTTCCACAGTGAAAACATTTGCGAAAAACTTGCTAAAATGTTATGCTTTTTCGAGATTGTCTATAATTTCCTCATTATTTTCACCTTTTAGTACTGCAAATGTTTCTTTGTTTTTTAGCCTGCTGTTGATGTAACTGTAGAGCACCTTTGGCTTCGTTACGGCCGATTCGATAATTTTCGCTTCGTAGTCTTTCCACGCTTTTCGAAAGTTTGATCTAACCCCGCTCCGCTTCTGGCAGAATTCTCCGTAGTGTGAAGGCTGGCGTGTGGATACGTACCTTCTCCAGAGTTTGTTCTTGCGGTTTATTTGGCTCTTCAGATCTTGCGTTAACCAGGGGGACCTGCTCGCCTTTTGTACTTTTTTCAGCGGACAGTTTCAAAGCGTAAATTCGCTTATACGATCCCTGACAGTGTTCCGGTCGGCATCCGGACTACCGGTTAGAAGGTCATACCAATTTATTACTGCTAGCTCATTTTTCATAACGGTGTAATTTCCGCGCCAGTAGTCTAACCGAACCTCCGTATTTCTCGGTTGATTGGTGTTTGAAGCATATACCCACAGGATCATGAGATGATCACTCTTTCCAAGAGGCGTGATTGACCTAATTTCGCTTGTATCAATCGGGTCTTACGATAATACGAGGTCCAAACAGTTTACTGTTTTTGCTTCTTTTATTCTCGTTGGGAATCCAATATTCTGCACGAGAAAGGTTCCCCTCAGCTTTAAGAATCTGGAGCTAAAAGACTCATGGGAACCCTTAATTGATAGCTCATCCCAGTTAATCAGTGGGGTGCTAAAATCTCCAGTGATCAGCGCATTAGTCCAAACAAGGTCTAGCCACCCTCTGGAGATTGATTTGGCGGTCTATAGACAGTCATGAAATGTAAAGTGGGTGCACTACGCGTTTTCAGTTTAAGCCACAGCGCTTTCCAATCATGAGAGGAACCAATTTTGCGTTCTGACGCAATGATGCCCTTCTTGACAAACACTGTCATTCCTCCTCCGCTCCTATGTATCCGGTCCCGACGAAAAACTTCGTACCCTCCGGGTACAATTTCGGCATCCATTACGTCGGCCTGTAGCCAAGTCTGTGTAATGGATATGACATCCGGCTGTAGGTCAGCTATACAAACTTTGAGCTCGTCAATCTTCTGAAGCAAACCCTATGCGTTCGTATAAAGAAAGTGTAGCTTCACCGGCATAGAGTTTTAAGCGATTTGTGGGTTGAGGGAGCCGGAAGGTCCCTGCAAATTAGCTACTTTATTGCCTGAGTTTTGGACTGCTTTTTGTCTATAAAACTCAGCGTTATTGGCTGTCTCCAGAGGAATGACCTCTGGGCGGTGATAATTTCCCCGTTTATTATTTGCAGGTTCCTCTCGCCCGCATTGGATCTCCTGTGGAGTTCACTTTTCAGTGCCCTTTACTTCTCCCTCTCGGTCAGCAAGTACTCCCGCTGAAAAAAAAACCTTTGGGTGCCTGTTCCGTAGTTGCGATTTCCTGTTCAACAGTAGCTTCGCTTGTTCTTCGTGCTTGAGCATAAATTTTATTTGTCTGGGTTGACCCGAGTCCGTATATGGACCCTTCTTTAGGCCCATCCTAAATGTTTTTCGGACGGGGACCACCATTTCTTCATTTTCATGTAGGAGAAGTTTAATGTATCCGCGGAATAAATCCATATCATGGTCTATTCTATTCTTTGGGGTCTCCGAAGAAGATTCAGGCATGCCTTGTATGAAGATGCACTGGCTGCGATTAAATAACGGGCTATGCGGTTTATTATTGGACCCTACCGATGTGTGGGTATCCTCGACTTGGGCTGTGAGATCCCTAAACTCCAGCATTTGATAATTGGGAGGACCCGACAGCTCCTCTTTTGTGCCAAGGCCACCTTTTGTGTGGTAGTCGGTGGCGTCTTGGGCTTTTTGGGAGACGCAACCAGACTAGTTCTTACTGGTATCTTAGACATCGCCTGCTTGGTTTTTGGGACTGTGTTAAGCACGACACCCCTTGAGTAAGCAAAATGTTCAGTCCCTTCATCGTGGTCTGCTAGTCTAGTGGCGACACCGTCTGCCTGTTGGCCCAACGTATAGGGTTCGACTTCCAGGTCTTCTATATTTTCGTGGATTTCCGACTCACCGACTAGGTCGAGTTCCACTACTGGTTCTGCTGTAGTTTGCTTATGGAGTATGGAAATCTCCTCTGTTTTCTTCGTCTTGGCCTTTTCTCGGCTTTCAGTCGTCTCTGACATCAAGCCATGCGTTAGAATATGCAAAAGTGACTTCAGTTCCGCTAATTCCGTTTTAAGGCATACCATCTTTAGCTAACGTTGGTGGTATCTAAATAAACTAAACTAAACCAACAAGTTAACTAATAAATTCAAAAACAAACTAAGCTAAAAATAATAAAATTAAACTAAGGGCTAGGGGCATCTAAGGTAGGCGACCAACTTACCTTTTACCGAGTAATACTGACATTATACTGACGCCGTAGTTGTTTCTGTGTGACATAAAATTTAACAACCTATATGGCAAAATAACTGCTCATTTAACGAGTAAAAACTGTACACTACGCCAACTGAGTAGGTTGGACGTTTTGAGAAGTTGCCTAACTTCTATCTCATTAAAATTAAGCGCAGACAGTCAACCTACTTGGCGGCGGCAGACCGGAGATGTTGTCAGTGGCCGTGGAGTTGGCTGCCTTTACTGTACCCTGGAGTTTATCCAGAACAACATTGGCGATCGACTGCGACGTGCTGTTCAACCCCGATGAGACGGCTCGCGAGCCCAGGAGACTGGCCGCCGAATGGGGTAGAAAATGTCCAGTCGCAGTGGAACTGTTGTCCAGTTTAGGAGCTCTACCGCACGGCGAGGTCGGCTTGATGCTGTTATCTGCACCTGCCTCAGTGCCAGATGTCTCGTGGACGTCTGAAGATGAGGCTCGTCGTGGTTGCAGTTGGTCTGACAGTCGTGCACCCAGCACAAAAATGAAGAAGGAAGGATCGGTCGGACTGAGACCGTGCGCCGAAGTGAGATGGGTGGGCAGAAAGAGGCGGGGTCCCACTGCAGTGTCGCACAGAGGACAAGTCACCGAGGCATTAGCCGACATCAGCTGGATCGCGGAGTTCACGGGTTCAGCAGCTTGCCGCTCCTCCGCCTCACTCGACTGGGTTTCCCTGTTCCAGTTCGTGGACTGAGTTCTCTCCTCCCCATCTAGTAGAGCACCTCCATTTTCGAAGTGTTGTCGGTTGACAGCCTTTTGCTGGGGTTCGGGGAAGTTGGCCGCGGACTGATGTGGTTGAGGTTCGGCATGCATGGCTACTGTCCCCCCTTCAGACTGGACGGGATTTACTGATGATAGCTCTGGGTTAACTACCGTGGAGGTTAGAGGGGGTGGCATGAAGGGGTTTGACTCCTCCGGGAGTGTGGACGTCGTGCTCATCATGGGAAACCAGGGCACAGGGAGCGGAAATCCTCCTAGAGGAGTTGGAATTTGAGGCAGCAGGGGAAAACCAGGAAAGGAGCCGAATGGCATCGATGGACACGCCACCAACTTATCCGGTTGTCCGCCCGTTGCGAGGAAGGGAGAAGGCAGAACGCTAAAGTCGAGTGGGCCAGGTTTGTGACCCTGGACCCCGGTAGTAGCCGTCGTCACCGACTTAAAGCCGTCCATGCTGGTACAAATAGCTGACTCAGTAGTCTTCTCGAAGGACTTTGCAAGTGAAGAGCGTGGAACGGGGCCGCCAACCTCCTGTGGCGACAGACCATGCACCTTTATTTTGTGAGTCCGCAGAAAGTACTTGTTGCATAGCTCTTTCCTGCACAGATCACAGACTACACGGTCAGCCAATTTTGCCGCAGCCATACTGGATTTAAACATATCCAGGGCGCCAGCGTGTAAGCCTCCGGTCTGTTTGGAGGAGGTCAGTGAGGTTGCCGACGTTACGGAGGACCCTTCCGTGGCGGTACTCAGTGTTGGAGGAATGAAGGTTGCGTGCTCTGACAGTTCCACCTTATTGGATTCTTTAGTGAAAGACGCACTCCCGCAGGAACCAACCACAGAGTTCCGCTGATTGCCGCTACTTTCAGGCAGTTTGAGGCCAGGAAGGGAGAACTGTGAAGCATCAAAGGGGACCGTACCATCGCCGGATAAGGGTTTCTGTTGTTCTGCTCCTCTTGACCATGGGGCACTATCATCAGACGTCATAGTGGTCAAACCTGCCGCAGTTTCGGCCCGAGTGGACTGTTGATTGCCCCAGTGGGCCTGACTATCTACTGAGTTCTTTCTACCACCTGCGCTTTCCTCTAGAACACTCTCCTCAGGCCGTGGTAGTGGGGCGGAACAGGGATACACATTTGCCCATTCCATGGAGTTCGTCGGTGCGGCGGGTTTGCCGGTTTCAGGGTCTGTCGACGTGAAGGATTTTGAGGACGAATCTCGACGTCTGTTCTGCGTGAAGGGTTCCGTCGGGATACCATGTACGTCATTTTTATGCTTGCGTAGGTAGTACTTGTTGCAGAAGTGTTTCTGGCAGAGTTCACAGAAATCCTCATCTCCACGGGAGGCTTGGGGCATATTATTTAGGAAATTAAAATTCGGACAGCCAAATAGAGATGAAAAAGCCTGGGTTGGAGAAGTAGTTGTGCAGAAGCGGAGAGCTGAGGATAGACTCGTGACTGAGGCATGATCTTCAAGGTCCGCTGGCATGTAGAAAGGATTTGAAGTTGGAATTTGAACTCCCACACCTGATGGGTTAGGTGGTGGTGGTGGTTGGGGGTTCAAGTAGCCCAGTTGACTCATTGCCTCTTGCATTTGGATATCTGTCTGCGCCGAATCACTCGACCCACAAAGTGGCATGAAGGCCGGAAAGAACCGGGAGGCCAAAGCGAGTTCCTCCCAAGTTGTCAGATCGGGGGCCACTTGTGATCTTCCGGTTTCTTCACTGGAGGTCTGTTTCATGCCATTCGTCAGCTTCTGCGTTTCAGGCGGTAGCAGGGAACCCAAGAGGCCACTTGGCGCTGGCCCTGTTGCCGTTGCAGTCATCATTGATAGCGCAGTAGCCAGAAAGTTTTGTCTAAACTCGTCTGCCTGCTGTTGTTGCCGTTGATGCTGTTCGTCCTTGTCGACTTCGGAGTCAGTCCCAGGTGCCTGTCCACGAATGGTGCTGCTGCTATCGCTGACGCCCTCGAGTGGAGAGTGTCGCTGCTGTGGCCTTACCGAACTTAAATTTGTCGCTGAGGCAGCCGCAGCAAGAGCGTCCGGTGGTTCGGGGGAGAGCTTGGAGGCGCCAGTGGTGTTGCCTGATTCGTCAGTGTGCGGATGCTGCCGATGCGGTCGTTGTTGGTGGTTGGCCCCCTGACCACCTATCAGAGGAGGCTGGGGTAGAGATTTGAAGAAACCGGTGAACCCCGACGGCCATCCAGCGTTGCCGGTCGAAGTATTTGGTTGGTCTTTCAGAGACTTCATCAAACCGAAGACTGCGCCTTCGCTAAGATTAGGCAATGTCGTTTGTTTCTGCTGAGTGTGCTGTCCCATTGCGGTGGCCATTCTGGCTGGGAGTAAAGTCCCATCGTAGCCGGGGAAGGACAAGGTGACTGATGTCGTCGAAGCGACGGGTTTGATGTCAGACATGGTGATTGCAACCTAAAAGGACGAAATAAAGCCGGTGAACAATCACAGCACAAGCATCTGACATTCAAAAATATCAAAAAATTGCGTATTCGTTGAGTCACCGTGCTTGTTATGAAAATATATGCTTTTCTATAACTCCCGCATTTCAGATCAGGGAAATATTACCCGAACTGCCCGGTGCTGAAACAGTTTTTCGTTGAAATTTGCATGACTTGCGTATTTTGAATAAAAAGTTATCGATTTTCAAGTCGTTTAATTTTCTTCAGACAGCTGAACAGTAGCGCGTGGCAATTGCAAATTAGACTAAAAGCAGCTCTAAACAGCATATTGTGCCAAAAAACAAAGCCATCAGGATAACCTTTTCTGGTTTTTTTGTTAGCATAAGCCTCGACCCTAGGCTGTACATCCAAGTCAGCTGATCACTGAGAAACACACTCCCTCTATATCATATCAACATATCAACTGAGAACAGGAATATTCGTGCATATCGCAGTTCTATGTACTGACCTATCAAGATTAGTAGTCACGATGTGATAGCTTAAGGCCTTTAGCTCCAAGACACAACAAATCGCTTGGCGCAAACTTCGCTCGTGTGTCAGGGAATATTTGCCATCCTGTTAGCAAGTAAGTTGACCTTCTGTATAAATCCAAAAATACTGTCTCTCTATGTGTGTTTATGTGGAGCCGCTACCCTGTCAATAGGCTGACCAAAAGAATGCATAAGCCTATTTAACATCCTGAAATAACTGCATTTTAAGGCTTTTTTCTTAACTCCCCTTCCTCAACTTTTGCCAATCTCCTTTCTACTCCATTTTGACTTGGTATGTACGTCCGCACTCCGACTTCCATCTTTCTTTTCCTCCCCCCGACTCCGCTTATGAGCAGTTGCGTGCAACCAGGTGAAACGCCCATCCAAAATTTCGTGCTTGAGACAGTGGTTAGATGAAGATTAGGGAGGGGGAAACGATGAAGCTCCGGTGGGTGCATCTCGGAGGCATGTTACTCCTCAAAATTCCACTCATGCTTTGCATCCTCGCCCGCCTTCAAGACCCTTTTCTTGCCCACCCGAATCCACAACAGGATGTTCCCTCCCCCTCCCCCCCCACATATCCACCTAGACTCACTCTTTGAGCACCACTATCGCATTTAAACGAGACCGATTGCAACAACAACAGCACCAGCAACAGTAGCAGTAACAGTAGCAGCTATCACGTAGCTTTTATCTCTTCTCTATCGAACGCGACTGACCTCTTCCGGGCTGTGCCTGCCTGCGCGTCTCGTGCTAATGCATCCGAACAGCCTGCATTTGTTGCTACTGTAACAACGGTACTTAGTTTTACGAAAGCAACAGGCATGCACGCATCTCCTCCTCCCGCCCCCTCCTCAATCAGCACTACCTCTCCCGTTGTTAGAAGTAAATTGACGTCGGAGTCCCTAACGGAATGAAAAGACAAGGGATAAGAATAGACGGGCAAGACAGGGTACGGTAGGGTAGGGGTCCGGAAAGCGAAATCAAAGTCCTAGTTGCCCACTTCACCCCGCCACCCCACCGGACTGCTGTTGACTTTGTTTCGGTGACAGGTTATGGTATCAGGCCGTGCAAAACTTTCTGAGAGAGAGAGGTGGTGGTGGTGTTGGTGGCCGAAAGTGCCTGCACTAATGTCAATAAGAAATGCGGACTGGGGTGGGGTGAAGGGGAGTTGTGGGCAGCGACGGACAGGGGGAGGGTGGGGGAGAGATACTGAAGCCCGTAGTTGTCGCCGCAAAGCCCTACCGAAAGTGGCTTAAGGAAAGAAAGTTGAAAATTGTGCGTTTTTGACCAGGACTGCCTGCCTGCGCACTTCATCGTTGGGTGCAACAGGAAGCTTCTTCCATTAAAGCTCTATTTAAGTGTACCCACACTCTGTCTCTGTCTCTCTCTGGCCACCCCCTGCTCAACCTCCAGGACACATGCACAATTGAATTGGACTCCATCATCTAGTTGGGTGATTGCTTCAAGGATAAAGGACAAGCGGGGGGTAACCCCCCTCCCCCCTAACTACGCTCTTAACGGCAGCGCTGCACGCAGGAACGTTCTTTTTTATTTTCCCCCGCCCAAAGTAAGGTAGCGTCTCAAACAAAGATAAAGCAGTACATCTCGGGGGGGAGGGGGGTGTTCGCGAGATTGTTTGCCTGAAATAGACTGGTTGACTGGCGATAAGCCGGGCTTTAGCTGTGCCCTGATTTGCTTTTATGGGTGGTGTTCCCACTAACTTTCTTGCATCACACCGGGGGCAACGACAGAACTGCACTTGTGGTAGTTTTTAGGCAGAGGGAGGTGAGGGGAGGCTGATTAGAGGCCATGCATTTGCCCACGCGTGACCTCCACAACTTTCGACTAGGGTCAGCGCTATGGTAGGCAGAAGGTTGAATGGGCTTAAAGATGGGCGCCATGGCAGTTAATTTCCGTTTCACATAAAAGCGATATAAATCTACGATGCTGCCAACATACTCCTTGCCCCC